>CM047004.1:72080168-73330168 GCA_025698465.1 Gossypium longicalyx | reverse complement strand
CTATTAACAGTGTCAGGCTAGTCAGATATAATTGGCATTCCATAGGATTGGAAGGGTTTAGGGATGTTCTGACTTTTTGTCGATGGGACACTATAAGTGTCATCTTACTATCACTGTTCTAGATTCGTTCCGAAGAGGTACTCCGTGCCTGATTGTTACTGTTACTGTTACCCTTACGGTGTATTCCGGCTTCGGCTGATGAAACACTGTATACTATCCTGGTGTGTGGGTTGGATCCGTGTATCCGTCCAGATCCGAGTTATGTTAATAGGGGTAAAATTACTGCTCTAAAGACTGAATGATACTGACTGAATTGAATATCTTACTATTTTCAATTTTAATGATAAGGTTATTACGAAATGAAAGCAATCAATTGTATGTTTAAGATGTGATTATCTAATGGATTCCATGGTTTAAGTAAAAAAAATGCATAATTAAGTATTGGTTTATAGAAATACCACTGAGTGTATACTCAGCGTACGGTTTGTTTTCCGTGCGCAGGATTAGGTACAAAAGAAAGTTAAGGACTCAGCATCCAAGCCAATCCCGGACATCAAAGTGGTGAAGTACCTTTCTTTTTGGTAAAATGGCACGTACCTAGGTTATTAAGTTGTTGTTTATACATAATAGTAAATGGTATTAAAGATGTTGGACTATGATATGGAATATGTATGTTTGAAGTTAAATCTAAGTATGTTTAATTATTTTGATAATCTAGTATATTTGACATAAATTGTGGTATCAATGAGGGTACATTGATTGGTTGATTTACTATTGAAAGATTAGAAAATTGCTAGTTTGAAGCTTAAGTTTTGCAGGGTTGGTAAGTTTGTGATTAAAGGCTCATTTTGAGTCCACACGGCCTAGCATATGGGCTTCTGATCAGACCGTGTGAGACACATGGCTTGCACACGGGCATGTTGATAGGCTGTGTGTCCCCTGCACCTAAACTTTGTAATATAGAATACCACACAGGCTAAGTACAAGGGCGTGTGATTTGGTCGTGTGAAATTAGCTTTTTTATAAGTAATAAGTTAGTGTTGTACACATGTAAACAACACGGGCGTGCTAAGGAGACACGGGCGTGTCCCCTACACCACTCGGGCGTGTGGTACTGTTCATAGGTAGAAACTTTGAAATTTCTCGAAAAATTTTCTAAGCTTCCGATCGAGCCTCGGTTTGTTTAAAAGGTACTTATTAAGTATCGTGGGCCCATTAAAGGTATAATATGATGTATTTAATATATAGTATTGCATTGTTTTACGTGTAAATGTACTGTAATGATTGGTAATGCTCCGTAATCCTGTTTCGGCGACGGGATGGGGTTAGGGGGTGTTACAATGCTTCTCAGTTGCTACATGTTCTTTCTGAGTTGCTGGTCATGACACTTTTGAGTCGAATTGAGAAGGTAAGAGGAATTATTGTATTTGATCCCGGTGATTATTACTCTTTATTCTTAATCTAGGGATTTGAACCATGGATCGTTGAACCTCAAGACTGTAACTATCGAAAGCTTCGTTATCCTGCATCATTATTTAGAGTAATCAAGCTCACTGAATGTTGTGTGAATAGATGTGTGAAAAATTTGTGCTTGTTTGATGTTTTGTCATTAAATCTAAAAACACAGTTGTTGAATTAAGATAAGTTGCACATGCAAAATCAAAGTTATGGTTATATATCATTTGGTATCAAGTTGTTCAAAGGATTTGAGTCAAGGACTTCTGTTGTCCAAAATTATAATTCTCGAACGCTTTATGGTAATGTTTTGACGTAAATGATAGACCTTTTTATCCACTATGAAAAGGTAAGGCTAACTTATGTTTTTTATCCTAGCATCGATTTATATGTTTCATTCCTGAATGAGATTACAACAAGTACTTTTGAGCCTACCATCTATGTTGCCACTAATCTATTTAAATTTCTTGTAGGTCTCACGTCAGAATGGATCCCTCCTAAAGAGGGAGGGTATGGAAATAGCCTGCTTCCCTTGCTAACCATTTGTGGTTCTGAGGTTCCTGGAAACAATTTTGTTCGGATCATGAACAGAAGAGTTTGTGATCTTGAAAAATTAACCGCAAGCAAATGGCCTAATTTAAGGACAAATCGTCTTCAAGAGGGAGAGAATGATGCGGACCCAGCCGCATCATGTTACGACTCAACTCTACAACATCAAGAATGGCCTAAGCTTGAGGGCCCAAGTGCAAGATGAAGCTTAATTTCATCTCAATAAGCTCAACTTTAATGTTCTTCAGCTCATATAGCTTGAATTCTATCTCTTTGAGCTTAATTCAGATTAACTTAAGCTCAATTGAGCTCATGTTTATTTTTGATGCTTGCTTCTCTAGTTGCTAGAATAATTTCTAGTTTTAGCTAAATTTAGTTCAGCTCGTTTGAGCTCATACTTAGTTCTTTTAGCTCATACGCATAATTGCTAGAACAAAATAAATGTGTTAGTTAAATTAGTTAATTAGTTTAGCTTGTAACACCCCTCGCCTGTATCTAACGTCGGGATAGGGTTCGAGGCGTTACCGGTAATTCACCTTTACAAACTTACTCAATCGGGTTACTGAATTTTGCTCGTGATTTAACACTTTTCAAACGTGTGCACTTTGCCTCTCATACAGGCCTCCGAGGCCTAAAAACACTCCTAGGGGTAGTACGAAACAAAACCAAAATTGTTCGATAGACTTGGGGCACTTTAGGAAATTTTCCCCTTAGTTGAAGTGTAACACGCCCGTGTCCTTTTTCCAGCATGTAACACAGCCAAGGCACACACCCGTGGGCTTAACCCATGTACTACACTGACTTCAACCACATCATTTTGTTAAATAAACATGGCCAAGGCACACGCTCGTGTGCTTAGCCCGTGCTCTATGCTGACTTAAATTTCAGGTGCAGGGGACACACAGTCATAGCACACACCCATGGGAGTAGCCCGTGTGTCACACACGGCCTAGACACACACCCGTGTGTCTACCCATGTGGACCTTATTAGGCTATTTTCCAAGCCTTAAGTCACCCTCTACTAGCCAATTTCACTTATAGATTACTATAGTGCATATTTGGGCCAAATTATTCATTTGTAAGTATGAAACTTTGATTAACATCATTGCATGTGAACCTCATGTCATTTGTTTCATACATGCTAAGTTAATTCTTATCTTGCATTTAATGATTTATATGTCTGCTTGACATATTAAGATTGGCTCGTTATTATAACTCATTGCCAATTATAACTAAGCCACCGTATATGAATATAAACATGCATAGATTTGTAGGGCATAGCCTACTTCAAAATGAGCCAATTCCCATGGCCATAAAAAAAAAAGATAAACATAATTTTACATGCCTTCACTAGGCAAATCAAATGACATATATAACAAAATACTCAAAAATCCTATACATGCCATTGGAAAAAATAGAAATGTCTTTATACCAAAGCTTGTCTAGTTGATAGTGTGTTGACTCTCCAATTGTCTTCCAATCCTTATGAGTCCTCGAGCTCTGAAAAGCAGGGAAAAGAGAGGGGTAAGCATTTACATGCATAGTAAGCCCGAATAACTGGAAAATAAACTTACCGATTGTTTAGCATACATCCATAATAGATAATGAAACCAATGAACATGAAAATGGTTTCCCTATCACATACACTCAATCAATGAGTTAGTCACATAACAAATACCATGAACATTTTTATCTTAGATGAGCTCATCATTTTACATGTCATTTGTATATATACTTTGTGATAGTCCCGTTGAGTTTCTAGGAAATCTCGATGGATCATCCATTTACCATCAATTCATACGAATGATCGTTTCAGTATGCACTCCCACGAACCTCACATCTTACGGTGGGATTACCAGTCCAGGCTAACTCCCCTACAATATAAACTTATAAGGTGATGTTAAGATTACCAGTCCAGGCTAAATCCCTTATAACGACCAACACCCTTAATGAGCTCGAATCTGAATTACCAGTCCACGCTAAATTCAAACCCTAATCGGATTACCCGTCCAGGTTAAATCCTTAATGCACATATATTCTTCGGGAGGCTCGATCATTCAAGGAACACCAGTCCGGGCTAGATCCTTCTTATACTTTAGATCTTTGGATTACCAGTCTAGGCTAAATCCTTTTCTGCAACACATGCAGGATCTCAAGTCTCATGCAAATCATGGTTTATCCATCGAATTCCCTTTTCAACCTCAACTGGGACATTATCCAACAATTCATTATTAAAGATGCAATTCATACATTTTCATGCCATCAACAATGCAATTATCATGCATTCACAAAACATACAATTATGCATGTTATAGGTTTACTTCGAGTTATCCGAACTTACCTGGTATTCATTTCGGAGCTGTGTTTCGGTTATTCCGAAACCTTGCGTTTACCTCGATCGACCTCCAAAATTTGTTCCTCGGGATCTATAAGAACAAAATTATATCATTAATTCACTACATTACACTTTTCAAGTTTAATTTCTACCCCCAGTCCAAATGACCGTTTTGCCCCTAACCTTTGACATTTTTACTATTTAGTCGGCTCGTATAATGAAACACATGCAATTTCTATCTTACCCCAGCCTAGCCGAACATTTTCTCTCTTATAGCAACCCACATTTTCCATTATTTTCTCATTTCTACCATACATTTTAAAACATTTGCAAAAAGGTCCCTACAAGGGCTTTTCATGAAAATCACTTAGAAAAATATGTTTATCACACCTTCAACTTTCATATCCCTCCATAATCCACCAAAATACAAGCAACTCATGCATGGGTAAATTTTTTAACATGAACCCTAGCATGAAATATGGGTAGAAATGGAGAGAGTAAGCTATCGGGATTTTAAAAATACAAAGAACATTAAAAACGGGGCTTAGGAGCACTTACTATTGAGCTTGGAAACCCTAGCTATGGAGCTCTTCAAATTTCGACAGCCATGGAGAAGAAATGACTTATTTTGGCTTATTTTTCCCCTTTTATTTCATTAAAATGCCAAGTGACCAAAATGCCCTTACGTCATTTCTTTGAAATTTCATCCATGCAAGCCCATTTTTGTTCAAAAACTTAGAAATTGGGAAATTTTCTCCCCAAGACCTTCTAATTTATAATCTAAAGAAATTTCATACAAATTTCTTCTAGAATCCAAGTTTTGCAATTTATTCAATTTAGTCCCTAATTTCCAATTGGACACCTTACTTAAAGAATTTCTTCATGAAACTTTAACACATGCATAATCTTATATTCTAGGTCTCATAATAATCATAAAATAAATATTTTGATGTCGGATTTGTGGTCCCGAAACCACTGTTCCAACTAGGCCCTATTTCGTGATATTACATAGCTCTTAATTATGTTTAGCTTAATACATGGTTTTAATATGTACCAGCCAAATTTAATTTGTTTAGCTACAGCCACATTTAATATATATCTTAATTTATTACTTGTGTTTATGTCTTAGTTACTAATTGTTTTAATATGTCCTAGTTGAATCCATGATTTTTAATGTGTTCTAAGCTGTCGAATTAATTTGTCCTAAAATTGAATTAATTTGCTGAATTAATTTAGGTGCAGGTACATTGCTTGGGACAGCATAAATGAGCTGATGGTTCAGGTCTTCAAAGCACCATTTTGTGGACTTCACCAAAGCCAAGCTGCTGTTCATTCTTCCCAAAGTGGCCGATTAGCTCCCCAAAGCTCCCTTGAAGGCTTTCACACCAGCTGCATATTCCATTCACATTACAAGGTTGTCCAGATTTTTGATTTCACACATACAAGTCTGTTTGCATTCTGTTTCATACTTGGGTGACCATTACAATACTCAAGCTACCATTTAAAGTTCCCAAACTATTTAGCTGAACAAGGAACTTCAATTAAAGCCATTCAAGCACCTTGGCCAAATCTTACCAAGACCTTTTCAGCTCACCATTCACTCCCATTAATGTCTAGCTAAATATAGGCTTCTAGATGCTGTTCATTGGTGTCTCCCATGCTAGGAAACTTCAAGGAAGCTTCCAAAGATGTTCAAGAAACTTCAAGGAAATTTCCAGCCCTTTTTAGCTTTTTTTTGCTATCCTTTCAGCTTACTAAAGTGCCTATTCAGCTCATCCATGTAAAGGCTATAAATATTTAACTTCTTTGATGTATTTCAGACTTTTTCTCATTTGATTAATGTTTATAACATTTTGTGAGTTTTTCAACTCTCTTATTTCGTTTTAGACTCAGCATGACTTATTTAGCTTGCTAGTGGTGTCATTCTGTTTTTTTCAAAGTTATCACTCATTCCGAGTGTGGCATTCTACCAAATTTATACCTTTGGTTCCTACCTTTTTAGGTAACGGGTCAAGGTCCACCTTAAGCGACTTATAAGTCTCGGGTCAATACTCTACGTAGTATTGGTTCATTCTTGTCCTTAAGTTCATCTATCCATCCTATCCAACACCATAACTACTTTGTTTCTTTGTTAACCACTTTCACCATCATTCACTTAGCCCTTTGAACCCTTTTTGTTTCCCAAAAACACTTACTTAGTCGAATCCATCCATTACTTAAACTAAAGAATGATACTTCTTAATTTTACGATCGGGCAACATAAACGACTCGAATCATCACCAAGGCGAGTTCGTATCATAAGATGTGGATACAATTTATTTGTACTAGAATTGCACCTGCATTGAATGTCTCTAACGTAAACACCTTTCGAGCTATGTTGTTGTATAGTATCTTGCGGAGAAAACATATATGTGTCAGGAGATGAATACATAAAAATATGAAGTGATGCATTAGTGACCAAAAGGTTGGGGTTTTCTTTCCCCACCTTTTGGTAGCTTTATGCGAAAAGGTTAGAGTTCCAATGGAAGATAATGAACAATTCATGAAGCCAACAAAGATTTTAATTGGAGACTCCATATACACTCAATATGTTGAGCTTCAAAGAAAGCAAATCATAGATTGGAACCAAAGAATAACACGTAAGATGAATGTCCCTGTATCACTAAAAAATAAATCGACAACAATTACTCAAAAAGAAACAGTGAGCGGACCCTCGAAAATAGATTGGATGATCCAATGGATGTAAGAATCAAAAGCAGTCATCTAGGAGTTTGCATGGCAAAACAATATTAGAGAACCAAACTACCCGTCAAACTTGGATACCTTTGGATCATTAAATACTAGATTCAAGGAGCAAAGAAATGAAGAAGGAGAAGAAGAGGACGAAGCTGTTGAGCGAGACTTCCAAGGGGAGGATGTTGATTATGAGGCTACATTTTAGCCATAGTATTCCATGTAGAATGGGCCCAACCTGACATGCACATCAGTTTGGTGGTGGTTCTTCTTAAGGATACGTCTCGGGGAAGGGAAAGGTACCCATGAAGAGGGGGCAAATCCCCCATTTTGATGATTCTACTGACGGTTAAACTGAACTTTAATTTAATTTTTGAGGATTGTAATTAGTTTTGGATAATTTTAATTTTTATCATTTTAGGAGTAGGATTAACAGTAGATTTTTATTTGTTTTATTTTTTGTTTCAAGTTTTCTGTGTAGGAATCCATATGAAAAAAGAACAACAATTTTGATCTTATAACGAACAATGAAGGAAGTGCCCACCATTAGATAACAGAAGTATCACGATCAATCAGGTAACTTATTCCCTTATATTTTTAGGGCTGCACATTAGGGACAAAGTGCTATCTAAAGTGTAGGGGGTGACAGAGGAAATTTGTTTTAATGCATTCCTTTTAATTTTTATTGTTAAATTGTGCTTGATCTTGTAGAAATACAAGTGATTGATTAAGAGCATGTATAAAGGTTGATTGTGTTTACTGTAAATCTGACATGATAGTGATTGGTTTTAAATTTTCAACTATTAGACTACTAAGTTCTATAAATTACACTATAAATACGTATTGAGTAATTGAATATACCAAATGATATAGGAAATACAGGGAAACCAGCAAGCTAGTATGTATGATAAATTGTTGAATTTGTGATTGCTTGAGTGATTAAATTTTGTGAATATTGAAATACCCAAGGATGACCTAAGAAATTGTTTGGTATACACCTAGAGCCAAAAAGCTAACCTTATTTATCAACCCTTGGTACCTATTTTTGAACCAGAAAACTCTTCTTGATGAACCTTCATGCAAAACCTGAGCCAACAAATTAATGTAGCACCCTATACCCGTAACCCACGCCGGGGCGGAGTACAAGACATTACTTAACTTGATCTCATGTATACAACCAATCTCAAGCCACCGAGACTCGGTCCAAATTAAAATTTTTTTAATTTCTACTTTAAACTTCTTATTATGGGCCTACGAGCCCCAAATCGTTCGTTGAAAACTATTCGGGACCATTCCAGGTCCTTAAACTAACCTTAAGAAATTTGCCTCTAAAACAGGGCACACGCCCGTGTGGAAGGGTAACACGCTCGTGTAACCGTTTCGACATGGTCGTGTTGATAGCCAGTGTGGCTCACATGTCGTAAGCGCCCTGGGACATGCCCGTGTCCCACACCCATGTAGAATTAATTTATAATTCACACCTATAGGGGTTTTCACACGGCCAGACACACGCCCGTGTCAATGGCCCGTGTCCCTCACACGGCCACGACATGCCCGTGTCCCAGCCCGTGTGCAAAAACATGGGCATTCTGTTTCTGATGTCAACATGCTCAAAATGTCACATGGCCAAGGCACACGCCCGTGTGCTGGGCCGTGTTCTTCACACGGCTGAGACACATTGCTGTGTCTCTGACCGTGTGTTTATTACCATACATATTGACTTGAAATCTTTACGTGCAGGGGACACACGACCGAACTACATGCCCATGGGGTAGACCGTGTGTCACACACGGCCTAGACACATGCCCGTGTGTCTACCCATGTGGACAATATAAGGCTATTTACCAAGCCTCATTGCCACTCTTACATACCTATTTTCATACAAGGCCAACCAATACTAAAACGAGCACAATTTCTATAATCAAATTAGCTACAATAGACATTCATTCAACCATGAGAATGCATCTTTTATAAATTCAAAATGAATGTTAGCCATCATTCAAAGCTTAATACAAATTAAAAGGTGTCCAACCCAAGCCAACACATTTGGCTGATTCTCAAAGACACAAAATAATGAAGTGTAAGTCCTATACATGCCATATTCAAAAATATAAATCCAACTATACCGAAAGCTTCGGTTGATAGTGTGATCGATATCTCTGACTTCTGCTGATCCTTGAGCTAGCTAGGCGACATTGAAAGGAAATGGAAAGGAAAGGGAGTAAGTATAAAAGCCTAGTAAGTTGCATATAAGTAAGTATACAACAATAACATTTTATCAATAATCCACATGCTCATAATACCAAGGTAGGCATAAGTATAACTTACTCATTGCCATCCATACAAGTCACATATTACACAATGAGCTCATATCTCATACATACCAATTAGGTACCTGTACCACTCACAACACGGTTATACTTTCCTCATTAGCTTAAGAACATAACGTTCACCGTTGAACCATTTAGAGCACTACCGGATATTCATTAAGCCTCAAACATGGGTAAGGTGCCAATGCCATGTCCCAGACACGGTCTTACACTGGCTCATAACTTAAGTCGGTGCCATGTCCTAGACATGGTCTTACACTGACTATCATCTTGTAGCCTATGCATGTCCCAGACATGTCTTACACTGGCTTACGTCTCGAGGCCGATGCACGTCCCAGACATGTCTTACACTAGCTCTCGTCTCAACGCCGATGCCATGTCCCAGACATGGTCTTACACTGGCTCTCATAATGTGACTGATGCATGTCCCAGAATGTCTTACACTTGTAACACCCCCTAACCCCAAATCGTCACCGGAACAGGGTTACAAGGCATTACCGGACATATCAGACAACTTACGAATAATTCACAATTAATATAACATTCATAGTATAATTTCATGATTAAGTCCCTATATTGGACTCTCGAAGCCCAAAACATGTATTAAAAGTAGAACGAGACTTGTTCGAGTATTCCAAAATTATTTTCGTAAATTGTTTTTTTTTTTTACAAAAATTTCGACAGTATTTCTGCTTACTTTTACCTAAAACCCCCTGCAAATTCAAACCAAAAACAAACCAATACCAATGTTTCAACCAAAGAATTTACATCTTAAACACTACTAGATCATGCTTAATCCATTGATTTATTACTTAAATTTTAAAGTTTTAACATATAAGGAACTAATTTATATCATTCATTTCATTTCAAAATTTAATACCAAATTTACTAATTTATAACTTTAAACTTACTTATCATCCAAAATTTCATAACTATCTAATTACAACAAGATCATTTAACCTATATATATATACATAACTCATGTACAACCACCTAGTACATGCCACTTAAACAAAAAGAAGAAATATATCACCAAAATTTTTTTGTTGGAGTCGGGATCTTTCTGGATGCTGAAATGGATCTTGAACTCTAATGACCTGCGAACGGAAACAACCGTACGCTGAGTATTTCATACTTAGTGGTATTACTATAAACCAAACTATTTAACATTAATAAATTACAACATCAACCATAAGTTTTATAAATCATTTAAACTAATTATTCATAATTATATATTACTTTATAAATCTTAAATTCATTTTTCATTTTTTTTACATACTAATTCAATTCATAATTTAATTCGTACATTCTTTCTCATACTTTTCAGTAGTGACAAATCAATCAATCTCATTTTCAAATTTCAATTTCAATTATTTACCCTATTAACAAGGCTCGGACTCTGATAGATACGCAGATTCCACCCAAACACACCTGGAATAATATAATTCCTCCATAACACACTAGTATAATATAGCCTCCTAAACACATCGGTATATCATAGCCTCCCAAACACACCAATAAGGCATTAAATGCCTCTTCGGTTAAATCGAAGCATATAATAACAGAATCATCTTCTCAGCTGAGCTACAAATCTCCTCATCACATCACAATCCTATGGCATGCCATTTGTATCCAATCTAGTCCGACAAGTTAATAGGGTATTATTTTACTTTTCCAATTTCGAATTCATTTCCACAACAATTTCAAATATCCAATCAATTCAAAATATCTATTATCTTAATTCACATATAATTCAATATTCACACATATTCTTACTTAATTTCAAATATTATTACTTACCTTATCTTAGATGTCTCATGACTACAAATTCAATATGACATTTAATAAATAGTTTGAGTTATAGTAATACAAACCCGGAATACGCGTTTACTCCTCAACGATCTTTTCTTTTCCTTTGGATGTCGATGCCTCGTTTTCCTTGTTAGCTACGAAAATAATAATAACAATTTAGATTATTAATTACAGCATTAATTTAATAATTAATTGAATTTTTATTCAATTTATTCCCTAATTCCAATTTAATCCTAATTAACTCTTTTATTTGTTTAACTTAATTTATATTTCATTTCTACTCAATTTCCTTCCATATTCACCCTAACAATCTAATGTTCATTATAAAACCCTAATTTAAAATTTCTTTCAATTTAATTTCCTAAAACACAAAACTTATAGCTTCTTTTACAATTTAATCCCTTTTTCAATTCTAACTTAAAATTCATTCAATTAAATCCCTAATTCTTCTTTTTGTTCAACATAACCCATGCTTAAAAAACTAAAAACTTCCAAAACCTTAATTTAATTTCAACAAAACTTTGTTTTAAAGCTTCTAAAACATCAAAATTAAGAGAAAAGGGCTAAATTTAGCTTACCAATTAAACTTGAAGCTTTAAAATCTCAATTTTCCCCTTTTTTCTTTCCCTTTTTCTTCCCCTGTTTTCCCTTTGTTCTCTATTTCTTTTCTATTCTTCTTTCTTTTAATTTTTTTATTCTATTTGTTTATTTCTTTTAGTTATTTTATATTACTTTAATATTAAGTAAGCAAATTATTTTATAACAAATGTACCAATATTTTTATTACAATTGTCATTATTCAATTTGTTTTTTTTAAATCTTATAATTTAATTATTATCATTTACTTATTATATAAGAAATTATATATGTATTTTACACATGTACCAATAATAATTATAAACTTGTCTTATTTCATAATATAATATCAATTTAATAATTATTAATATATATAAATATCTTTTACTTATTATTTAAGAAAATATACAAATATATATTTATATTATTATTATTTTTTACATGTGTATAAATACACATATCACACATGTACACTTTTATCATCATACATTTGGCACAAATTTTAATTTATCTATAATCTAATAACAAAATTTTAAATCAAATAATAATAATAATAATAATTAATAAAATCTAAGAAAAATCTTAGATTTTTCTATCCATTTTGCCGCCTCAATTATTACAAATGGCTTAATTGTCATTTTAATCCCTTTTTCTTTCTATTGTTTTAGAATTAAACTTTTAACATTTACTCAATCTAGTCCTTTTTACTAATAACTCTAAATTAAACTAGTTTCACCTAAATAAAACCTAATTAGACATATAACTAGACTCATAATTATTCCTAATAATTATTTACGAACCAGTTTCACTATGACGGAGGCCCGATAATGTACTTTTCTGGTGCCGACGGATTTTGGGTCATTACAACACTAGCCAACAATAACCTATATGTCATGGCATGAATATCCGATTTATTTCCTAGGTTCAAATGGAAACTCTACTATCTCTATTATCATCATACGTTCTCAATTCCACAATAAAAAAATTTGTGCTATATTAATTCAGATACAATTCAACACATACATTAGCAATGTAGTTGTATTATTTACATACAACTGGCTTCGGATTAAAAAATGTCGTGACTAGTTGGTTTAGTCAATTTTGCTTGGCTTTCCCCCGGTCTAGGTTGGGATTTGGCAATTCTTGATCTAAAATAGCAAAACGCACACATTTAATCACTAAACAAAATTAAGCAATTAAAAATCCACATCTTCGTCAAAATGACCATTTTGCCCCTAGACTTTGGCAAAATGACCATTTTACCCCTATGCTCGAAAATTGATTTTTATCGAATTTCTTCACATTTTAAGCCTAGCTGAACTCTTTTTACTCTCATAGCAACCCTAAATTCTCTTTATTTCACACATTTATCGATTATTTTGCAACTTGTGCAAAATAGTCCCTTTAGGTGTTTTCATGGTGACACCTTTCACAAAAGTTGTCGATTACACAACTAATACCCATATTTTTCCATAAAATTTCAGAAAACACCCTAAATGCTCTTATGGCAAAACTCTAGACTTTCAACCATTATGCAAGATAGTCCCCTCATTTGAAAGCCCATGCTTCAAGGGTCTCAAAAATGCAAAAAAAAAAAAATCAACAAAGGGTATAGAAATCACTTACTTGTGAGTGCTCCAAGTTGCTGAAAATTTTAAGCTCTCAAATCCCTTTCTGTGGCTAATTTTTGGTGGATAAAAGAGATGAGAAAGGGGATGATATTATCTTTCTCTATCTATTTCTATTTTAGTCAAAAATAGGCCACCTAACTCAACAAATTTGAAAATTTTGTCCCCTCTTTGACTCTATGGCCGGCTATGCTCCTTTAAAAGGGTCTAATTGCCCTTAAAAATCCCCCAATTTTAATTCTCTAATAAAATAACACCTTTAGCTATTAAAATAGGATTTTTGCACTTTTTGTGATTTAGTCCTTTTTCGCAATTGGGCTCACGAATGTCAAAATTAACTCACCAAATTTTTCATGTACTAATATCAACATGCTATGACTCTAAAATAATAATAAAATAATTTTTTTGAATTCGGATTTGTGGTCCCGAGATCTCTATTCTGACTAGCCCCAAAATCGGGTTGTTACAATTAATTTGTACTTACCATTTTTCTCTGGTCCTGAATTGCATGAATATAAATGTCTGGCCATACGTATTGAAGGTTAAATAGATACATCATAGATTTTGTAAATATAAGAGTGAAACAGGAAGAAGTAGTGTGATATAGTAATTATATGTTAGTTAACATGTACAAGACAAAAGAAAAATTCAGAAAGAAAGTCAAAATGAGTAGAAAAAGTACGTGAAAATCAAAAGCATTGTGAGTGAGATGTGTGAAAAAGGAAAATGTGACAAAGCCACGAAATTAGAAAAACTCAATCATTAGTGCATGAAAACTTGTAAGCTAGGCATTGTTGATGTATTATGTTGTGGCTTCCTATGTGGAGAAATAATGAAGGTGATAGAAGGAGAAATAAGGCGGTGAGCGGGTTAGGGCTATTAAGGGGGAGAATAGGGAGCAATACAATGTGCCAAACTATTTTCTTGCTTGAAACTATTTTGATGCTTCCTGTTCTTGATTTCCATACTTGTCTTAAGCCTCAAAACGTTACAAGCCGAAAGGCCTTATGTGACCTAGGTAACCTTATTCATGAATTGAAATTATTTTGAGCAATTACAATAACGACTATTTGTATTCTGGTAGGATAATCAAATTACCAGTATGATTTATGGATGGATTCATATATTTGAAAACCTTAATGTCTGTATACTTTGTAATATACTGAACTTAGGTGTTTGATATTGAAACTGGTAAGTCATTTATATATCATGTCAGAATAATGTGTGTAAATATGAAAATGCCTAGTTATGTACTCTGAAACCAATCTTTGTACTATACTTACTCAAGGGACTTTTTTTTGTTTTTATTTTGCCTTTCTTGAGGATAAGCAATGACTTAAGTGCAAGGGATTTTGATCTGCCATAATTCGGTGTGGCAGATTAAACTAGTTAAGTTTTAGTTAAGTTTTCTATCTTTGCTTTGAATTCAATAAAAAGTGTATTTTGAGTCTTCTTTATGACCTTAGGGGCCGAATGAGGCCCAAGGGTGAGCTAACATACTTAGTAAGTGTGCAGGATACCATT
The DNA here is from genome assembly GCA_025698465.1 of Gossypium longicalyx. Taxonomy (NCBI): domain Eukaryota; kingdom Viridiplantae; phylum Streptophyta; class Magnoliopsida; order Malvales; family Malvaceae; genus Gossypium; species Gossypium longicalyx. Next base: position 73,315,226 of record CM047004.1, on the reverse strand, counting down.
CAAAAGCATAGGAACTCAAAGTTGGTCGTTGTGTTGCAACACAGAAAGTTCAATGTCGCAATATAAGAAACAAAATACAAGAATTTCAAGTTTGCCTTTGGTGTCGTGACATGGCCATCGGATGTTAGGACACATCCTTGAGGCTAAACTTGAACCAGGCATATTGCTTTCAGTGTCACAATACAAGCACTAGGGTGTCGCGACACCAGCCCTGTATAGGAACAATTACGAGTAAGAGGTGTTTTGGTCCGCGCAATGGAATTAACACGAAAACATCAACTAACCTAGGGTTGAGGATGACGACCAACCCTAACTCTATAAATAGGCTCTTTAGACACATGTTTAAGGATAATTTTTCATATTATCAGTTTTTACTTATAATTTAGTTTCTAGTTTTCTTTTCTTTTAGGCTTTATATTTCTTTTCAGTTCTTTTCATTTTTCAGAGAACTTGATTTGTAAATGCAACAAAACGCTTGCGGATTTTGGCACTTCATCAATCAAATACAATCAGGATTCCCTTAAACTTTATTCTTGATTTATTCTTTATCTATGTCTTCTTTATCAAGTTTATCATATTTATAGATTCCATGAGGAACTAATCCTCTTATGGGGGATTAGTGAGTGGAGGTATGATTAACTAATTACTATGTAAGGTTTTCTCAGTGGATTAGCAGTTTGGAAGAGGAAGAACTTAAACCCTAGGCTTGACGACCCTAGGAGACCATTTAGTTGAGAATTAACACAAAATTGGTATGGCATATTCATGAACACCTTAACCTCGAACAAATCTGGACTATGAGGTCAAAGGATAAGTAGTTCTTGTCGACTTATTAGTTTAGTGGAAGATCGAGAGATCCTGCTAGGGTAATGACTATTTCATTGAATAGAAACTCAAAATAGGAATTAGTTATGACAACCGAAGTGAGTTAATCACCCATATTTAAATTTAATTGAGTTTTAGATTTTAGTTATTCGAAGTTCACATTATTTCTGTAATTTTTATTTTTTTATTTATAAAAACCCAAAAATCTCTTATTTATGTTTACTCATAATATAATTTATTTAATTTAATAATTAATTTTATTAAGTTTAGGTTAAGTTTAATCTAGTACTTGCCTCCTTTGGGTACGATCCACGGAGTGCTCACACCTTTTTTGTAAAAACTATATTACAACTTGACCCGTATATTTGCGGACACCACCTCAATTTCATATCTTTAGTTGCAATAGTCACTCCTACACTTTAGTACATATGAAGGCGGTCAAGTTGTGAACTGGAGGTTCGCCAGTCAAAAGTCGAGTCAGGCTAAAATTAGGAAATAAAGATATTGTGTGTATAGGATACTTTTCGTGCACGTAACCTTCTTCTAAACCGACTAGAGATCCTAAGTCTAATAGGGTATCCTAAGATCACTACCTAAGTCTAATAGGGTATCCTAAGATCACTAAGACATTTAGTGCCTATAAATACAACCCTTACCCCATGAAAAATTCTATCATCAATATTTTGTTATGAAGTCTCTATTCTGAACCAAGTTCGTAGCAACCAAGGTAAGCTTCTACCCTATTAGGGTTGATTTTCCAAAAGTGTAGGTTTACTTGCATGTGTGAATTCTGTAAGTTTTTTCTGTTTAAGTAATTTGTGTGTTTATGTATGTTGTAAACTAGTCGGACCAGCTACCAACAAGGATAAAGACAAAGCAAAACTCGTTTAAATTCTTAGCTTTATCGATGAGTGATTAAAAATTTCCATAAGTGTACCAAGTATCATGCTTTTTAATATGAATGCTTAGGGTTCGTAAGTTGTGTGTAAACTGTTCTGTTTTTCAAGAACCTTGTCTTTAAAGTAAGTTCTAAGAGTAAGCTTTTCCTATAAAACTCTGTTTTTAAAGTTCTGATACTATTTTCAAGATATATTTCCAAGTTATGTTTTAAAGATATGTTTTACGCATGCTCCTATGCAAGCCTATGTTTTCAAGCATGTTTTAAAAGTACAGTTTTATAAGCTATGTTTTCGCGACCTCTTTATGTGAGTTCTATGTGATAAGTTTTTATGCATGCTTCTTTGCGAGCTTATATGTTGGATATATTGGTATACCAAAGGATTGTGAGTACTCACCTATAAGTTATGTGATTTGGGCATTGATGCCCTGAGACATGTGGAGAAATAAGGGAATTGTAACAGCCCGATTTTGGGCCTAGTCGGAACAGTGGTTTTAGGACCATTAATCCAAAGTCAGAGAAAGTATTTTATTATTGATTTTGAGTTATAACATGTTTATATTAGTGCATGAAAAATTTGGTGAAGTAATTTTAGCGTTTGTAAGCTTAATTGCGAAAAAGAGACTAAATCGCATAAAGTGCAAATGTCTTGAATTGATAGCTAAGGGAGTTATATTACCATGGAACATAAATTTGGGATCTTTAAAGGGAAAATAGACTCTTAAATTAGAGGTGACCGGCCATGGGGGGCAAAATGAGACATGTTGACTAGGTTAGGTGGGTTTTGGTGACTAAATTAGTTAAAATAAAATTTAATAAAGAGAGAATGATATTTTATTTTCTCTCATCTTCTTCCCACCGTTCATACCAAAAAAAGAGGGGTTTTAAGCTTCAAAAATTTCAGCCACTCTCTATTCTCATAGGTAAGTGATTTTGATAGTTTTCTTGATGATTTTTGCATTTTTGGACCCCTTGTAACATAAGCTTTCAAATGAGGGAACTATTTTGCAAAATAGTTGAAAATCTAGGGTTTTACAATGAGAGTGTTTATGTTTTTTTCTGAAGTTTTATGGAAGAAAATGAATCATGGTTGTGAAATAAACAACTTTTGTGAAAAGATTTATCATGAAAACCCTAAAAGGGTCATTTTGTATAAGTTACAAAATAGGTGATAAATGTGTGAAATAATGAGAATTTTGGGCTGCTCCTAGTATAAAAAGTATTCGATTAGACTTGGTTAATAAGGAAATTCGATAAAAATTGATTTTCGGACCTAGGGGTAAAATGGTCATTTTGCCCAATTATGAATTTTCGAGTGTCTAGATATTACGTTGATGAAATGAATGAATTTCTATCATTTTCGATCAAGAATTACAAAATCTGGGCCAAGACCGAGGAAAAGCAAAGCTAGTGGACTATGTCAAACTAGCCGCCACATTTTGTAATCTGAGATAAGTTATATGTAAATAATACAACTACATTGCTATTATATGTGTTTGAATTGATATAACATAAATTTCTTGTTTATGGAAATGATTATGCATGATGAATATTAAGATAGTAGAACTCCCATTTGAACCTTAGGAAATAAATAAGATATTCATGCCACGACATTCGGGTTATTTGTGTGCCAGTGTAAGACATGTCTGGGACATGCATCGGCCATAATATGAGAGCCAGTGTAAGACATGTCTAAGACATGCATCGGCCTCATGATGTAAGCCAGTGTAAGACATGTTTGGGACATGCATTGGCTACAAGATGTGTTAGTATAAGACCATGTCTGGGACATGGCATCGGCACAGATATGTGAGAGCTAGTATAAGACCATGTCTGGGACATGGCATCAGCCTCGACTTCGATAGTCAGTGTAAGACCATGCCTGGGACATGGCATCGACTTGATGGATGAGCCAGTGTAAGACCTTGTCTGGGACATGACATGGGCATTATACCCTATGTTAGGGGCTTAGTGAATATCCGATAGCATTTCAAATGGTTCAACGGTGAGAATTATATTTTAAGTTAAATTAGAAAAAGTATAACCATGTTGTGAGTGGTACATGTACCCATTTGAAATGTATGAGATACGAGCTCAATATATGCTATGTAAATTGTATTGGATAGTGATGAGTAAGTTGTGTTTATGCCTACTTTTGTATTATGAGAATGATGATGAATGGTAAAGTTATTATTATATTCACTTGCATGCAACTTACTAAGCTTTATGCTTACTCCCTTTCCTTTTCATTTTCTTATAGTGCCTCCAAAGTAGCTCGAGGATCATCGCTTACATTGGAGAAGTCAGTCACATTATCAACTGAAGCACTTGGTATAGTTAGATCTCTCATTTTGATTATGGCATGTATAGTATCTTGGCTTTTGAGTTTTGTGTCATTGTTTTGGGGCCAAATGTATTGGCTTAATCTAATACTTGACTCATTTTGTGTAAGGCCATGAATAATGGCTAATATTGAAAGTTGATTTATGGATGCAAGGAAATCTTTCATGAATGTGAAAATTATTGGCATGGCCGTATATGTATGTAATGTATATAGGCATCAGCTATGCTTGTTTGGTTGAGAAATCATATTTAGTTAGACTTTGATATATTGGTTGGCATTAGATTGTGTTTTAGGGTGGCAAAAGGCTTGGTAGATAGCCTTATTTTTGTCCACACGGGTAGACATGCGGGCATGTATCTAGGTCGTGTGTGACACACGGTCTGCCCCATGGGTGTGTTGATAGGCCATGTGTCCCCTACACGTAAATATTCCAAGTCAGTATGCATGGTAGTAAATACACGGGTAGAGACACGGCCGTGTGTCTTAGCCATGTGAAGAGCACGGCCTAGCACACGGGTGTGTGCCTTGGCCGTGTGACCCTTAAGGATTGCTGTCGTTAGAAACAAAATGTCAAGGTTTTTAGACACGAGCTAGGACACGGGTGTGTCATTGCCATGTGAGGGACACGAGATATAGACATGGGTGTGTGTTAAGCCATGTGAAAACCCCTGTAGGTTCGAATTTGGAATTTAATTCGCACGGGTATGAGACACGGGCGTGTCTCTAGATGCTTTGGCCATGCGTGTCACATGGGCCATCAGCACGGCCATGTCATAATGACCACACGGTCGTGTTGCCCTTCCACACGGGCGTGGGCCCTGTTTCAAAGGTTATTTTTTCTATAATTGGTTAAGGACCCGAACTGGTCCCGAATGAATTCCAAAGGTCGTCTGAGGCCTCATAGGCTCATGTTAAGAAGTTTAGACAAAGTTTGGAAAAAGTTTTAAATTTGTTCAAGTCTTGAAGATTCAAAAATGTTGGAATACATGTGTTTAAGTGAGGTAACGCCTCGTATCCCATCCCGGCGTTGGACTCGAGTGCGGGGTGTTACAGAAATGTTTAGCTATGCTCCATTAAATGAAACATGTTGGCATACAGGAGAGTGTTTAGCTTATACTAGACTTATGAGACATGTTAATTACTCTTTGAGTTATTCTGAAGCATTATAAGAAGATTCAGATATCCAACAAGATAAAATAAGTAAGTTAAGACAAGTGCGAGAACATATTTTATGTTCCTTAGCCATTCCGATAAGGCAAGTATGTGAGCATGTTTCATGTTATATAAGATCCATTTTCAAACAAGAATAAGCTAAGTTTTTAAGTATGAATTTCAACAAGTACAATCGAAACTATTTTTACAAACTTATGTTTTCTGGCAAGCAAGTTCTACAAACTAGGTCTCGCACATTCACCGCAAACCCAACACACGACACAATTTTTTTAGACTAATTTTTTTTTTATGTTTTAAATTCTGTATTTTAAGCATACTTCGATGATTCCTGATTATTCAATAAGTTCGTAGTGAACTCACCCACTCTTACTTCGTAGATATGTAGGTCATAGATGGCAGTGGCAAGGTAGATGCCTTGGCGAGGCTCATCCCTGAACAAATATTGGCAAACCTGGGAAATAGGTGATGGGGTTTTATTTATATGGGTTTAGATTTATCATTATTTGATTCAGTTATTGAAACGATTTCCTTAAAGTTTAAGTTTATTGCGAACCCTGAAGTAAAACCTTGTTACTAATTTCTTCTCAGCATGAATAAAGTTTGATGTTCCTTTATTTCTCCTTGCATGCATACCATGTAGTATTCTTTCAACTTTGCCAAACTATGTATTAATATTATATGCAAGCCTGTTTTATTGCAAAGTTTTATTTTCTAAAACCCTTGTATGTTTGCGACCCCCTATATGCATGCGAACACTTAGGTGCGATAACCTTACTACTTAGCGAACCCTACCTAAGCCTGAAAACCCTTACATGAACGTCCCTTTTTTTTGTGAATCTCGTTATATGAGAACCTATGTTGTTTTGTTTAAGTGCAAACTTAGGATGTAAGCAAACCACGTATATTTTTGCAAACCCGTGCTTTTGTGCAAACTCATACCTTATGTTGTGCGAACTCATATTGTACTTTGCTATGCGAACTTATGTATGCGAACCTTATAACAGATGTTACGTACTTGTGTATTTATGTTTGAATGTTCGTACCCTAAAGTACACTCTTTATTTCCTTTGAGTGAACCCTTAAGTTTTAATGCATAATTAACATGTGAACCATTCCCTCATTTTGTTTGATAAGCTCGTATGATTTACATTATATGTATGATATTATTCTGTTGTTATGCTATAACTTATCATAATATACGTTATAAGTATGTGGTGTGCTAGAGGTTAAGTTAGGAGTTAATCACTCCGGTGGCTAATGTAGCTTGTCAAATTTAAGTCGAAGCTATTTGGTTAGATTTGGGGTGTTACATTTTGGACTTTCAACCAAACAACATTTTCTACTATTCTCATACCATGAATTGCTTCGAGTGTGGGCTCAAACAATCACGAACCAAACCCAAAACCAGAAACAATTTATTATTTTTAGTAGAAAAGTAATTCTCTCTTAATAGAAACTGACAAAATTGTTATTCCCAAAAAATAGAATTTATTCTTAGAAAATAAATTTCCACTACTTTCTCGCAGGATAAAAATGTTGAAAACTTATGTGAAAGTTGTGTAAATAGCTCTGCCAGTTACATCTATTTACAATGAGAGATATGAGAATCTTGTTGAATTAGTAAAACACAAATAATATTTATTTAATAGAAAAATTAGTCTTCTAGTCTAACTAGAAGAGAAGGGTGGCACTCCCTAGTTAAATATACTAGGGATGTCGCCCTTCATATGTCATATGAGGGGATTTTGGGTCTTCCTGTATTGGGTCCAATTATGTGTTTCCTGGACTTTTAACCGATCAACTTGTAATTTAATCCAACCTAATACATTTTTTTCTATTTCCCAAAGTAAATATTATTTATTAATTAATTTAATTGCATAAATTAATTTTTCCAGTTGAATATTTTTCTCAATCCAAAGTCCGTTAAAGTCATGACAATTTTACCGTAAAAGAATATATGAGAAAATATATTAAATTCTCATATTCAATGGATTCATAATGAATAATTAATTTAATTCATTTTCAAACTTCAATTGTTTAATTAAATAAAAATTTGAAAACCTTAAATTAATTCTCAAGTCATTTCTATACACAATGAGAAAACACATTCATTTGCGAATGTGACCCATTTTTCTAACTTTACCATTTCCATTAATTTCTATCCATTTGGATTTATATGCAATTCATTTTTTTACCAATTAGACATATGCAATTAAAGCTCAAATGATTTATAATTAAGTTTCAGCTTTTCTCCTATTAATTATAAACTCATTCAATCAGGAAGTCATTCCACTATAATATCGTAACTAAGCTCTCCCTCTTTACATAACATTACAAAAGCTACTTAATCAATGTTCGTCCAATGACCTTATCATAAGTGTGTTACCATCATTTGATATCCTTAATCTCTTTGGGATAAATCTGTTCTCCCAATATGATCTTATTTTATCTCATGGTAACCATTATATCTTCCTTTATGAAAAGTCAATTACTATCAAATAGTAATCAAGTCATTTATTACAAAGACAAATGATCTATGACCATAATTACTTTTCATCTATCGTGCAATATCAATGAGAGAATATCATTTAATCATTATTTGGGCTATGAATTCCACTATTGTGAATGATGCTACATACTACAGAAGTCGTATACCCAAAACACCAGCTTTCGGTTTCTTATCTATTTGAACTCAAGTTTTAACTTACATCAAATTATACGAGTCACGTATGTAAGAGTATGCCCAAAGATCAATTATGAGATGGTTGTAATAACATACTTGATTTACCATGTTTATTAATATAAGGCGTTTCCATTATTATTTCAGTTTCTTGTCTGTGTGTATAAATAAACTATTTTATAATAATATCCTGAGAATAATATGATTGTTCTTAAAAGATCCTTAGTCAAGTATTATTGTTGACTAGGACAACAATAATGCATTAAGACTAACATGTAGTTGATTGATGATAAAGAGTTGTCATTGATATGGAGTGTCAAAATCAATGCATGAATATGTGTGTTAGAGAACAACATATTGGATTGACCCGCTATGAGTATGCTTCTTGGATTATTATGTAATTGTCATGACATTACTCATAGTGATTAATATGTATATGATCCTCAAACTTAAGATCATCATTATCCCAACATCGTGAGTTGTATATTTTGATACAGTCAAATGTACACTATAACTGGTTGCTCTATAAATGCTGATGTTGGATATACCATAATCTATGTAGAGGGATATGGTTGTTCAATATAGAATAAGTCCCTCCTACATAATGGGAGTAATATCTAAGGCCACTTGATTGAGTGAGACTAGAAATGCATGGCCATGCTCAAATAAGTTGATATGAGATGTCATACTTATTTGTCTATCATAGTCTACTCAAGATATCAAGAAACATGAGATGGACTATGCAAGTGTGACTATTCCATGACTTATGTTCATTCCAGAGATAAAGGACTTAAGGATTAATGCATGAAAGGTAAATCACAAAAGGTTATGTCGAATCATGACTTCTTGTAACTTAGGTAGCAATGATGCATTGCTAGATGCCACTCATTGTATGTAACATTAGAACCGTTTTACTATTACTGCTAACGTTACAAGAGCCTATAGGGTCACACCATATGGTTGAGATAATCAGAATAAAACATAGATGGTATTGTATTTGGTTGTCACATGAATTAAATTAATTATAGAATTAATTTAATTGGACAATCAGATATTGAACATATTATATGTACAAGAATGTTGTACACATAATGAGAACATAATTCTATTAATATATGAATTTGGTTCGTATATAAATTTAAATAAATATGGTTTACCGAAATCTTTATTATAATTAATGTAATTATAATTTTTGGTTAAAACATTATTATATTTATTTATTTTAAATATACCAATTAAAAGGGGAGTTATATATATAAATAAAACCTCAAAAACTTAGTTTTATGGTCTAGTAGCCGTCAAGCAAAAAATCTCTCAAAATAGTTTTGGGGATTTCTTTTGGTCATTGTCAATTGGGTGGACTACGTAAAGGTTGGCATCTGAAAAGTTGCGACTTGGTTCGATAGTGGTTCTAGATTCTTATTTTCGAGGCGTCGCTGTCTACTCAAATTGAAGTTTCGGTAATTTCGAAACCATTATCGTAGTTTTTTTCCCGATTCGTTCCTCACACATGGATCCATGGTTTGGATTGTAAGAATTTTATTTTTCCGCTGCGCCTTGGGGACACCGACTTTCTTATAGTGGTATCAGAGCCAGGTTGTGTAATACGGACTCGGGTTTAAATACTTGGGTGATGCAATTGTATGAGATGCATGCTTTAATTTCATTACATTTTTTACTGTTCAAATCGTCTAAGTATATTCTGATATATGTTCCTTTCGATAATTGATTAAATGTTAATCATGGTGTTATGGCCTATTCGGTTTTATGTTATTACTGTTTAACTTTAACAAATCTGTAATGATGCGACGGTGGTATTTACAATGTCCAGTGAGAGTAAACCGACTAGTGGAACAAGGGTTGTTTCGGTATGAAACCTCAAGGATTAAAAATCCTAAAATCATGATTCTGTTGATAAAATTTATCAAATCGTGGGGTTTCATATGACTAGGGTATGCAGTCTATACCGTGGGGGCTCCGCTTCCTCTGACTACTTCAGATCCCCATCATCTTCCAGTATGTTTTGTAATAAATAAAACTTGATGGGCCATAAAAGATTGAAAGGACATTTTATAATTCACTTAGCAAAACATTGAATGATGTATGCTATTTTTAACATGCACGGTGTTTGAAATGCATAGTTATAGCCTGATGACCCATTTGATAAAAGGTTGTAATTTTATAAAATACGGCCTGCGTGTCGTGCCTTACTATTATTCTCTTGTATTTCTCTTCTCATCTTACTCCTTCGTATGTAAAACGAGTTTCTACATATTGTAATTTGCAAAAGTTGCTGTGGGTTAGACGAGAAGGAAGATGGGCCAATCAGTGTGGATCGACAGCTTGTGAGATGGCTTACACCTTTAGGTTTCCTTTTGGTTCTCCCATTGGCTTGGGTTGAACCACCACATTTTATGGGCTATAACTATTGCATTTATTTATTGCATTTATTTATTCATGTATGAGATGTTATAGATATCTGAAGCATGCAAATTAGGTAATAATAAACTTCATTAATTGATTAGATCAATTAAAAGATTAAATGGACTGAAGTAGACCATAATTGGTGAGATGCAACATCTTTAATAAAATCCCTCTATTAAAATATTAAGTCACCATGGCCATCCAATTTTTTCCCTCGTTAAGGCCTCAATCAATACTATGTAAGTTATGCCAAAGTAAAGTACTAGTATTTATCTTGGTTAAATGCGAAGAATAAACAAGTGATATTCGCTGGTTAAAAATTGGTTAATGACTTAACTAGGTTACTCTAATAGGATTAGAAACCTAGAGGCAAGTAATTTGGATAAATCATAAGATGATTAAAACAAGAGTTATTCACCAAATTGTAGGAGTTACATATGATGTAATTAGCAAATGATTGCTTACCTAAACAACCATAATCTTGAGAGTAAAACCAAAGCTGACTTAAGAAGAGGTGAAATATGGATCCTTAACCCACTAGAAATACTTTTAGGAAAGTTTTTTCGAAATTAATATATGAGGGTTATTAATTTTGAAATAAAATAGTGGGAACATGTTTAATAAAGTCCTTTTAATAATTGATATAAACATGGTAAATTTATTCACACGTATATTTTATTGTTTTAGATATATTATGGCTGCAAACAATACACTCTCATTGCGATCGGTCCTTGAGAAGGACAAATTGAATGGTTTGAACTTTCTTGACTGGTTCCGTAACTTGAAGATTGTCCTCAAACAAGAACGGAAATTATATGTGATTGAACAACTGCCTTCTAATAAACCATCCGGTAATGCCTCGAGAGCTGATAGAGATGCTCACAAGAAGTATCTCGATGACATGGTAGACGTTGGATGTCTTATGCTTGCCACTATGAATCCTGAGCTTTAGAAGCAACATGAGGACATGGTTGCTTATGATATGGTCGAGCACCTGAAAGGACTTTATCAGGGGCAAGCACGGCAAGAGAGGTTCGATATCTCTAAGGCCCTATTCCAATATAAGTTGGCTAAAAGAAGCCCAATAGGACCTCATGTCCTTAAGATGATTGGATATATTGAAAGCCTGTTTAAGCTTGGATTTCCATTGAGCCAAGAGTTGGCCACTGATGTTATTCTGCAATCATTGTCGGATAGCTACAACCAGTTTGTCCTCAATTTCAATATGAATGAAATTGACAAGACTCTGCCATAGTTGCTCAGTATGTTATGAACTGCTAAAGGCAACATGAAAATGGTTAGACCCAAGCCCATACTGATGGTCCATAACAACAAGGGCAAGGGAAAGGCCAAAGTTTAGACAAAGCCCAAGGGGAAGGGTAGGCCCAAGCCTGGAAAAGGAAAGGCTGCACTGAAACCTAAAGGTGGGGTATCTAAGGAAGGAAACTGCTTTCATTGTGGTGTGACTGGACATTGGAAGCGGAACTGCCCTATCTATCTTGAGGAAATCAAAAAGGCCAAAACAAGCGGAACATCTACTTCAGGTATTTATGTTATTGATATTAATTTATCAACTAATACTTCTTGGGTATTAGATACTGACTGTGGTTCTCATATTTGTACTTCTGTACAGGGACTACAAAGGAGTAAGACTTTGGCTAGAGGAGATGTGGACCTGCGACTTGGAAATGGAGCAAGGGTTGCTGCATTAGCTATGGAAACATACATTTTATCTTTGCCTAGTGGATTTGATTTATGTTTAGAGGATTGTTATTTTGTGCCCAGTTTGACTAAAAACATTATTTCAATTTCTTGTTTAGACAAAATTGGTTTTGAGATAATTATTAAGAATAATTCTTGTTCCTTTTATCTAAATAATGTTTTCTATGGTTCAGTACAATTGATAAATGGCCTCTTTATTCTAGATCAAATGAATCTCATTTACAACATAAATACTAAAAGATCTAAAATAAATGACTCAAATCAAATTTATCTTTGACATTGTCGTTTGGGCCACATAAGTGAGAAACACATATCCAAACTCCATAAAGATGGTCTCTTGGATTCATTTGTTTTTGAACAATTTGAAGTATGTGAATCTTTCTTATTGGGAAAAATGACTAAATCTCCTTTTACTGGTAAAAGTGAACGAGCTAGTGATTTATTGGGCTTAATACATTCTGATGTATGTGGACCAATAGATACACAGCCCAGAGGTGGTTTTCACTACTTCATTACTTTCACTGATGATTTCAGTAGATATGGGTATGTTTATCTCATGCGCAATAAGTCAGAGACCCTTGAAAAGGTCAAGGAATTCAAAAATAAAGTACAAAATCAACTAGGCAAAACTATCAAGACACTTCGATCTGATCGAGGTGGAGAGTATTTGAGCCTAGAGTTTGATAATCTTTTGAAGAAATATGGGATTGTCGTACAACTTACTCCTCTTGGTACTCCTCAATGGAATGGAGTTTCTGAGAGAAGAAATCGAACTCTGTTAGACATGGTTTGATCCATGATGAGTCATGTTGATCTATCGACTTCCTTTTGGGGACATGCCCTTGAGACAGTTGCTTTCACGCTAAACCGTGTTCCATCTAAATTGGTTCAAAATATGCCATATGAGATGTGGACTGGGAAACGTCCCAGTATGTCTTTTATGAAAATTTGGGGATGCGAAGCTTATGTTAAATGTCAGACGTCTACTAAGCTTGAACCCAAATCTGAAAAGTGTATTTTTGTTGGGTATCTAAAAGAAACCAAAGGATATTATTTCTTTAATCCCATTGAGAACAAAATGTTTGTTGCTCGGACTGGTGTCTTCCTAGAGAGAGAATTTATTTCTAGAAAAGGAAGTGGGAGAAAGATTGAACTTGAAGAAATTTGAGAATCACAAGATACCACTGAACCAGAGATAGAACAACAGCAAATTCCACAAGAAATTGAGGAACAAGTAACTGCTATAGAAACCCAACTACTGAGCAGATCTTTAAGAGAATGCCATGCACCTGAGAGATATGGATTTCTCATTACAACGCATGGTGACATTCTTCTTTTAGATCAAGATGAGCCTAGGACTTATCAAGAATCGGTGACGAGCCCAAACTCTGAGAAATGGCTTGAGGCCATGAAATCTGAGATGGATTCCATGTATGAAAACCAAGTATGGACTTTGATTGACCTACCTGAAGGGGTTAAAACTATAGGGTGAAAGTAGGTTTTCAAAAAGAAAACCGACATGGATGGTAATGTACAAACATACAAAGGGCGATTAGTCGCTAAAGGTTTTCGTCAAATTTATGATGTTGACTATGATGAAACCTTTTCTCCTGTAGCTATGTTTAAATCCATCAAGATCTTGCTTGCCATAGCTGCATTTCATGATTATGAAATCTGGCAGATGGATGTCAAAACAGCTTTCCTTAATGGGAAACTTGAAGAGGATGTGTACATGACACAACCTGAAGGTTTTGTCAATCCAAAGGATGCTAGAAAGATATGTAAACTACAAAGATCCATTTATGGATTAAAATAAGCATCTCAAAGTTGGAATCTTCATTTTAATGATGCAATCAAAGAGTTTGGTTTTATCAAAAATGAAGATGAGCCATGTGTTTACAAGAAAGTTAGTGGGATCACTATCACATTCTTGGTACTGTATGTGGATGACATACTTGTCATGGGAAATGACATACCTACCTTACAGTCTATTAAGACTTGGTTAGGAAGTTGTTTTTCCATGAAGGACTTGGGCGAAGCCACTTACATCTTAGGAGTCAAGATCTATAGAGATAGATCAAAACAACTACTAGGTCTAAGCCAAAGTACATACATAGATAAAGTACTGAAAAGGTTCAATATGGAAGAATCTAAGAGAGGATTCTTACCTATGAGACATGGTATTTCACTCTCGAAGGAAATGTGTCCTTCAACTCCACAAAAGAGAGAACGCATGAGTAAAATTCCATATGCTTCCGCTATTGGATCTATCATGTATGCCATGTTATGTACCCGTCCAGATGTTTCATATGCCTTAAGTATGACGAGCAGGTACCAAGTAGATCCCGGTGAAGGTCACTAGACCACAGTCAAGAATATCCTTAAGTACTTAAGAAGAACTAAGGATACGTTCCTAATATATGGAGGTGAGGAAGAGTTAAGTGTAAAATGTTACACTAATGCTACCTTCCAAACTGACAAGGACGATTCTCAATCGCAATCAGGTTTTGTGTTTTGCCTTAATGGTGGTGCTGTGAGTTGGAAGAGTTCAAAGCAAAGTACAATAGTCGATTCTACAACAGAGGCTGAGTATATTGCAGCCAATGAGGCAGCAAAAGAAGTGGTTTGGATCAAAAAGTTCATTACCGAACTAGGGGTTGTGCCTAGCATATTGGATGTTATAGAACTCCGATGTGATAACAATGGAGCCATTGCACAAGCTAAAGAACCCAGATCTCACCAGCGATCCAAACATATACTTAGGCGCTACCATCTTATTCGAGAGATTATCGATTGAGGGGATGTAGAGATATGCAGAATACCTACAGATGATAACATTGTTGATCCCCTGACCAAGCCTTTGACACAGCAGAAGCATGATCGTCACACTAAGTCACTTGGTATTAGATATCTGAGTGATTGGTATTACTGCAAGTGGGAGATTGTAAGAGTATGCCCAAAGATCAATCATGAGATGGTTGTAATAACATACTTGATTTACCATGTTTATTAATATAAGGCGTTTCCATTATTATTTCAGTTTCTTGTCTGTGTGTATAAATAAATTGTTTTATAATAATGCCCTGAGAATAATATGATTGTTCTTAAAAGATCCTTAGTCAAGTATTATTGTTGACTAAGACAACAATAATGCATTAAGACTAACATGTAGTTGATTGATGATAAAGAGTTGTCATTGATATGGAGTGTCAAAATCAATGCATGAATATGTGTGTTAGAGAGAACAACATATTGGGTGAATTCGCTATGAGTATGTTTCTTGGATTATTATGTAATTGTCACGACATTACTCATAGTGATTAATATGTATATGATCCTCAGACTTGAGATCATCATTATCCCAACATCGTGAGTTGTATATTTTGATACAGTCAAATGTACACCGTAACTGGTTGTTCTATAAAGGCTGATGTTGGATATACCACAATCTATGTAGAGGGATATGGTTTTTCAATATAGAATAAGTCCCTCCTACATAATGGGAGTAATATCTTAGGCCACTTGATTGAGTGAGACTAGAAATGCATGGTCATGCTCAAATAAGTTGATATGAGATGTCATACTTATTTGTATATCATAGTCTACTCAAGATATCAAAAAACATGAGATGGACTATGCAAGTGTGACTATTCCATGACTTGTGTTCATTCCAGAGATAAAGGACTTAAGGATTAATGCATGAAAGGTAAATCACAAAAGGTTATGTCGAATCATAACTTCTTGTAACTTAGGTAGCAATCATGCATTGCTAGGTGCCACTTATTGTATGTAACATTAGAATCGTTCTATTATTACTGCTAACGTTACAAGAGCCTACAGGGTCACACTATATGGTTGAGATGATCGGAATAAAACATAGTTGGTATTGTGTTTGGTTGTCACATGAATTAATTTAATTATAGAATTAATTTAATTGGACAATCAGATATTGAACATATTATATGTACAAGAATGTTGTACACATAATGAGAACATAATTCTATTAATATATGAATTTGGTTCGTATATAAATTTAAATAAATATAGTTTACCGAAATCTTTATTATAATTAATGTAATTATAATTTTTGGTTAAAAAATTATTATATTTATTTATTTTAAATATACCAATTAAAAGGGGAGTTATAGATATAAATAAAACCCCGAAAACCTAGTTTTGTGGTCTAGCAGCCATCAAGCAAAAAATCTCTCAAAATAGTTTTGGGGATTTCTTCTGGTTATTGTCAATTGGGTGGACTACATAGAGGTCGGCATCTGAAAAGTTGCGACTTGGTTCGATAGTGGTTCTGAATTCTCGTTTCCGAGGAGTCGCTGTCTACTCAGATTGAAGTTTCGGTAATTTCGAAACCATTATCATAGTTTTTTTTCCTGATTCGTTCCTCACACATGGATCCATGGTTTGGATTGCCAGAATTTTATTTCTCCGCTGCGCCTTGGGGGTACTGGCTTTCCTACAATGTATACATAGTTCATCATCTACTTAGGATTAAGGTATGTCACACTATGGACATCATAAGTGAATAAATCCATAAATAAATCTAAAATCTATTCTACTTAGGTCATGTCTGATGTTCAATCTTGTTAGTGACATCTATGTTTCTATCTTCTGGGAGTCATCCGCTCTGATGCTCAAAACAAAGCATCTCCCCAATTGGACTTGATAGATGACATATTAGTCTTTCAATCTGTTTGTTCATTTCCAATTAGACTAATGACATGTTTAGGTTCATCTACTAATATAATTTGTCTTTTTGTATTATGATTTGATCACATAATACCGCTTAGTATTAGTTTAAACATTAGATAACCAGTGAGCCAATATTTTCTTCCATTTTGCTTTGCGTGCAAAAACATTTAGGATAATATACAAATGGTATTAATATAATTAATGCATAGTATTATTAAACAAATTTGTTAAAAAATACAATTATACATATACAAAAATACTATACTTAGGGCACCAAATCTAGGAAACAGACCTTTCAGATCTCCAAAACCTTCTCTATTCTTGTGTCTGTAAAGCATTCAATAGTTTTGCCAAACTAATTTTTGACAAATCTTTAATACTTTAAATTGAGGAAATAGGTGCTTCAAATCTTTTAGGGTTTGTTTCCAAAAAATTTTGAACCAATATTGAATCAGGACATATAGAGCCAAGTAATATTAGTTTTTTGGTAATACTGAGTAATCTATCAGAATACTCTTTAACTATCTCAGAGTCTTTCATCTTTTGAAGTTCAAATTCTCTTATTAAGTTAAGAATGCATATTCCTTTAATCATTCCCTTCATATTCGTCCTTTAATAAATGCTAGAACTAAAATGTTGATTTCTTTATCATAATTCAAACAAAGATTTTTGGTGAGACTCCAACAAATAACATAGCTCTAGCCTTGGACTTTCTTGTTTTCTTCTCTTTGTGATACTTTATTTGCAAGATAGTTGGAATTCCAAGTAAGGGAGGAACTTCGTAGTCCTCCTCAATAGCTTTCCAAAGATCATTTTCCTCCCAATGAGCATCCATCCTTATTGTCCAAAGATGTTAGCCTTCTCCATTGAAAAATAGTAATGCAAGTGCAGTGAAAAAGGTTTCTGAATCCATAGAAAAAAGAAGTTCCCTCAATTACAGGTTCCTCAAGAAGATGACTCTGATACCAAATTATTGGAGCTTTTGGAGAAAACTTGTAGTAATTTTAAGAAAAAATAAAAGCAAGAAGAAAATATAAATGATTTATATGGAAAGTGTGTAATTCATTGATCTGAAAAATTATACTTACATAGAGAACAATTTTCAACACCTAGTACCTAATAATAAGCAATTAAAAGATTTTAAAATAAACAAATCTCTTAAAAATCATCAACAAATTGAAAATGGCTAACAAATAGCTAAGTAGTTTTGACTAATTCACTACAGTAGCTTAGGTAAATTTTCAACATTCTATATTATTTGTAGCCTACTACTTACCATGAAGTTGTTCAAAACTTGTTGAAAATTTTCAAGCTTATATTTGCTAGAGGGTCTGGTATCTAAGAAATCAATTTTATGAAGCCAATGTACTCTGGCTTTAACTTGTCCTAATTTGATGTAGGAATTGCTTGCACGATGTGGCAGCATCATTGCAACAACCAACGTTTGGTTTTAGGTCATGTCCAGTGTCTAACAAGTGGTGTAAGCCATTAAAAGGTGTTATGAAAATCAATGTAGATGTGCGACTAAGTTGACAAGTATTGAGGGCTATTCTATAGGGAGATTTAGGTAATCTTATTATTGCTAAAACATGGCTTATACCTAATAATGTAAATATTATTTTCTTAGAAGAAAAAGCTATTTTGTTGGGTATCCAATGGTTAAAAGAGAAGAATGTTTTACGAGCTAAACTAAAGAGTGATTGTCTACTCCTAGCCAATTTAGTATCAAATTTAGAGCATTTGATTACTTTATTTAGTCTCTTTTTTCAAAGTTTGAGTATATTTTACTTAAGCATGATTTGAGGGAGCGTTTAGCTCATGCAGTGCAATATTATAGAAAAGCAAAAAAAAAAGAGTTGGTGAATAAGTTGTAACATATCAAATTTATAAAAAAAAAAAAGAAAATAAAATAAAAATAAAAGGATAAAACTGTCATAAATTAAAAATTACTTAAGGAAGAGGTGGTATAACACCTTACACTTGATCTAGACGACGAATTTGGATATAATATGTCACATTGATTACCAAAGCAATCCAAACAAAATAAAATAATCAAATTTACATTCATTGAACATGATAATACCATAAATTCAATGACGCCATGCTTCCTTGGTATAAAACATACAATAACTTGATAAAAAGGTTTAAAGTACGACATTTGAGGCCCAAAATATAAAAAAAAAAATAGGGAATAAGTTCTGATAAGTTGCCTTAATGTATCGATACTTGTACTAGAAATTCAAATAGATAGTTACAGGGGTATAGGTTTCGTTACCTAAGAACCAATGTATCAATAGATAAAGCAATGTATCAATACCTTAGACTAAGTATTGATACCTTATACAAGGTTCCAATACCTTATCTCCACAATTTAGAAAGTTTGTAAAAATGACAATTTAAGCCATATGCATAACCTTCCAAACAGCACTAAAAAAGGTCTAACATGTACGAAAGTCATTTCAAAGCATTTAACATATCAAATTAAGTCTAAAACACTAAATTTCATGTCTCCAAACATAATAAATCAAAATTAAGCTACTTAAATAAAATTTAAGCACAACAACAAAATATTCAATAAGTAAAATTTAAATACAACAACAAAATATTGAACATGCAATTTGATTTCAATGCTCAATTTTAAACATAACAACAATACCAATATGCTATAAAAGTTCAAATACATTATGTCCAACACAAAGACAAACATGCAACCATTCCATATTCAAAATCCACTTTAGGGGCCCTATTCATGCCCGAATTTAAAAGAAAAAAAAAACTCAAAACACATTACAATTTCGATGACTATAGCCAATGAATCCCTTTCCCAATGCTTTTTTTTATCTCCAATGTAACTTACTTCTTAAGCACATGCGTGAGGAAACACATCAGCGCGCTAAGCATAATATACTCAATGGTGCAACACAACTCCAAAATATCATATGCTATCATTAAATTGCAATACATATTCAAGCATCATTAAATCAAAATTCTTAGCAATATAATATACTTGTATAAGCAAAAATAATCATACTCCCAACAATAAATCCAAACAATACATTACATCATAACATTTCTATCAACTCATCGAGATTTTAATTTATCAATCTTCATATTGACATGGCATGATCATGTCCAAAATAACATCACACTATTTTTTAATACAAATTTGTTTCACATTAACATATTTTAGTGCCCAATTAATTGAAAACAGATACACTGATATCTATCTGTTCCCTAACAAAAGTTGCATAAGCACAAATAGTATGCACACAATAACAAATCTTCGGTGCATGTTTAACATGACTTAATCCATCTGTTTCTTGAAGTTGTGCAAAGCACCACAAAATCAAATCTCCCAAGCATACAAGGCTAACTTGTATCAAAAGAGCTAAAAAAATCTACCTTATTGCATGTCAATTATACCTAAAAGCTATCCAAATTCATCTAATGGGTCACTATCATATTAACCATTCTTTAGTATCAAAAGTCAAATGTGCAACAATGTATATCTCAAAGTAATTAATAAATTGCTAGTCATGCTGTTGGCTTAATGGCAAACTTGTATAAGTTTCAAGTTGATTGGCATTGAGATCTAAGGTTCAATCCTTATGTTTCTAAACCATTTTCCCCATTGTAAGTATCAAAAATAAGTAACAAACCGCAAGCAACACACACATACCACCATAATATTTGTGCTTCATCATCAACTCAACAATTTAACGTATAACACAAGATAATCTAAAATTTGATAACTCTATCTGAAACTAACCAGAAAAAAAGTTGAGAAATGTTTAGTGCTCTTGCAAATGAAAACCAACCGTCCAATTGCTATTAGACTCTTGGTCAAATAACCTTTTAAATCCCCAAAAACATTAAATATGTAACTTTTGCATATTTATGAAATTGCTCTAATTTTTTTCAATTTTACAATTTAATCCTAATCTCTCTTTCCATTAATTAATTCTAATTAAAACCTAATAATTACTCTAATTAACCTCTAATTACTAATTCTTAACCTAACCCAACACTAACTCCCAGAAAATCATTCAATTTATCTTCCCAGATTAGCTCGGTGCATAATTCCAATTCAAAATTGACTATTTTGATTCTCTAAAAATTTAGGGTGTTATAGTTGGCAATGGAATTATTAACTTAAGATAATTTTAGTATTGTTGAAAATATAAAATTATTAACTTAAGTTAGTTTTTGAAATCTAAATAAAAATATAATTTTAGAATCCTAGATCACTACTGAAGATGTAGGATTTCATTAACTCAAACGCTTAGGTGTTGACAACCAACTAGTTATGCTTTGTTAAATGCTATTAATATGTCTACTCGATAGCATCATCCACATATTTCTACTGATTATTGGCTAGATACTGTTAATTTTATTAATCAATGACGCTTGGATGCACTCTTTTTCCACTCAATGTAATGGGCGGTTTTTTAACAAGACATCCTTTTGTTCATAAAAATTATTTACTTAAATTCAAAGATATTAATAAAAATACATACTAAGAAATTAATAAAAAGATAAAAAAATGGAAAAAGTTATTAATTTGTAACTAAAATAAATTATCATAAAATTATATTTAAATTTTAGGGTAAACGGCAACAAGGTTACTAAACTACTAGTAAGTTTACGTTTTGATCATTCAATTTCAAAAAGTTACAAAATTATTTTTAAACTATTCAAAAAATTTTATTTAAGTCAAAGAACTATTCGAAAATTTTTATTTAAGTCACTTTGCGTTAAGTTTCTTTCTAAATAAAAGCCCAACTAATGAACTCCAAGTGACGATTTGACAATTGATGCGATAGATCAATACCCATCAACAAGTAGAACATATCTTACATCTAAATCGATCTAACGGTCAATGTTAAAGATCAGAGGAACTGTTTGAATTTTGACTTACAAATTCGTGACGTTTAAAGATGTTTCATGAAAAAAATTGAATCGTAGAAAAAAAAGGAAAAAGAGCTTTCAATTGGTGCAAGTGGTGAAGGCCATACAACAACGATTTTAACAACTCGATAACTTAAATAAAAACTTCTGAATAATTTATTAACTATTTTGTAACTTTTTAAAAGTTGAATAATCAAAACATAAATTTATTAATAGTTTTATAACTTTCGATGTACTTTAAAATTGTACATTAATATCATTTTAACTTTATTATTTTTTTAATATTTATTAATTTAAATAAAATAAAATAATAAATTACTTATTTAAATAATATAACTATTAATTTTATAATTCCAAAAGATATTTTTATCATTTAGCTCACACACATTGATTTTATACTTAATTTTTAGCTTATTAACAATATAAATTAGATATATATCTGCAAATATTTTTCAATTACATATTTATATAAAACTATAAATTATTAAATTATTAATTAAGTTGAATAATTTAATTTAATTATTTTATTTTATTTTTAATGTAAAAAATAAAAATGATTTAAGAAAAAAAGTTTTAAAAAATTGATGTGAAAGATCAAAATATACCTAAATAGCGGAAACACATCCAACCAATGTTGAAATGCAATGCACACACATAACTTGTAGAAAAGCACAAACATAATATGCGTTACAGGATTCTCAACTATTTTAGTGCAGGACTAATGCTTTGCTTGGTATGAGAATGAAAGTTTTGTTAATCAAGAGTCAAATTTACTTACTTTATATTCACAAATTTCATTCTCAGTTCATACAAAAAAATAGACTCTAGATCAAAAATAAAAAATAATAATAAGAAATGTAATAATGTATTTAAGCTTCCGTTGTTTTCAGACTGATGAGATCCATTAACATATATATATATATATATATATATATATATATATATATATCACATACTATGCGTCACTATTATTCTGTTACCTGAACAAAAAAACTGAAAAGCAAAAAGCCTTTCACGAATCAGTTCTTAGAGATACTCCTTAAGATCTTGCTGGTTTCCCAGATCCCAAATTACCACTTTCCCATCCATTCCTGCAATATTCAAATAGCAGAATTATGAGAAAATACGAATCCAAAAACTCTCAACCGATCCCAAAAGTTTACAGTATCTAAACTGTAAAAGCAGCAAAACCACCCACCTGAGGTGCTGAAGCGCTTTGTCTGGGAACCTTTTTTATTTAGAAGTGCAATACAACTGCAGTTCCAACAAGAGAATGTAGAAATTGATAAGCAGCCAATGAATTCTTTTTTCTTTAGGAGAAAAAAACTACATCATATTCAATAATAACAAAATGGCAGAGAAGTACTTGATGCAGTTGTCATGAACAGCTCCCTGTATCTTTGAAGGTTCAACCGTATCATTGCTCAATCTGTGCTTTGCTTGACCATATAATTTGCCAAATGCTTCAGAAAACTGAAAAGAAATAACAACCGTATCAAGAACATTGCATTACCAGTGAGTTTCAGAGACCGAGAGAAATGAGATGTATAAACTATAGACACTAGGTTTCTCAACAACAGAAGTTAAAAAATTTCGCTATGCTGTTTTTAAAAAAAAAAAAAAAGATCCCAGGTGCTACCTATCACTACCTTCATTCTGGAAGCCATAAAAATGTATCAAACTGTGGAATCCAACCATCTCTTCATGCCTTCCCTAACTACTACAACACCACCCAACCTTCATATGTCATACAACTTCAGTCTACTGTAGCCATAGATGTAATCTTTAAAATGGAATATACCTTTTTCCCCATCATTTTTCATAACTTCTATGACACCCCTCCCTTCCTCCCAGGAAATAAATAAATAAAAATGTAAAAGTAAAATGATTGGGCTCCAATCCAAGGCTTAAAACCTTTCCCCACATGATTGGGAGGAGGATGTGTCATTAGGGCACAAGGCTAGTAGCACTGAGATTCAACTCTTTTTTTTTCCAGTGCCAAGGGATGACTGTTTCTGAGAAAATAGGAATGAAAACAGCAATATTGGTGTTTGAGGAATAAGTAAAAGACATAACTGGATACAAGAACTGCGACAGACTTTATGCAGAGGTAAATAATGTTCAAATGATATTATGTCCTCATGTAGACTTCAAGAAATGGTGTCCGGGCTTGCACAAGGGAATGATAAGCCACGGAAACAATATACGTTAGATCCTTTCCATATCTTCTAGAAGACATTCATTTCAATTCACAATATTGGCGCTAAAGAGTAAAGATACTTGTATTTTCCATACTATGTCAAGCTGAAATATTTTAAGATGAATAAGTAAGTTCAATTCAATATTTTAGTGGTAAAGTTTTGAAAGAATTTTCTGGATTCATTCCCTTTAGCTGTACCAAGCATCTAAAGAAAATAACAGAGCAAAGGATTTCTCCGTTCCAATTAGAATCAAGATAATTGATGAGAAATATTGAGATGAACATCTAAAAGAAAGGCAAAAGGTGAAAAGCCGACTTAGTTAGGTGCCATGCACACTGCCAACACTCAATGTGAGATTTATTTACTCACCACTTAATACTCCACCTCGAATGTAGGGCCAACAAAGCTACCAAAAGGCATATGCTTCAAGTTTAGGGATTATGTGCTTATCTTGTGGCTTGGACATCATATTTTAGCAGAACAAGCCTATTATGAAGCTGTCGTGAAGTGGAATAGAGTCTGCCCCACCACCAGGGGAAACCAAATAAGGGTCTCTCTGCCTATTAGCAATTTTTTTAGGGATGGATGCTTGTCCTAAAATTTGTCATGGCATCAAAACCCAGGTTTTTTTGTTTCTTATTGTTCTCATTCTTTGTTGCCCCTAAATTGTTTGACTTGGTAGGCCTGTTCACTTCAGCTGTTAGTATTTGACCATTGAAACTACATGTAAGGGGAAATGTTACATTGTGCTATGCCCTATCAGTTAAGTATTCAATTAGCTATGGCCTTAAGTTAAGGTTG
This sequence comes from Gossypium longicalyx, assembly GCA_025698465.1. Classification (NCBI taxonomy): domain Eukaryota; kingdom Viridiplantae; phylum Streptophyta; class Magnoliopsida; order Malvales; family Malvaceae; genus Gossypium; species Gossypium longicalyx. The sequence continues at coordinate 73,290,543 of CM047004.1, read as the reverse complement.
GACCTCTCTCGACCTATAGCTAAGACTGACCAAAGTGCATAATGAGACCTAAAAGTTGATGGTTTTTCACATGCACTTTCTCAAAAACCGAATTCAGGAACATACAAAAAATTAAAAATACTGTGTTTTCTCCACTTGAGTAAGAATTGCTACTAAATGAGAAGGACATGTTACCACAGAGACACCTGGAACATGATCTTTGATTTTATCCTTTCGAAGATATTGTTCAGATCTTACTGACAAACCTATCATTTGAGAACAAATAGTTCGCTCAGCTCAAACTAAGGTTTAACAAAAGTTGAAGCTTTGCATGATTCATTCAAGTGAATAGACAACCTGCTGATCTTATTACCCAATAATAGCCCTACTGACAAATTATTTCCTTAAACAAACACGCCGGGAAGTGATCTGTGTTCTTAGAATTATCTGCCCTTGCCCCCTTCCCCCGGTCTCACCTATAACATTCGCACTCATAGAATGAAAATAGCTAAAAGCTATATGATTTACATACCTGAGAACCAGATTTTGGACCTGACAAAGTTTCTTTCCTTTCACCTAAGAATCTGATAAAGCTCCTAGAAAACAAGACCAAAAACCTTATTGATGTAACGAAGCAAGTATAGAAAATTACAGTGACAATGAATCTTACATACCATAATCCTGATTTATCTGCTGCAAAAATCATTGGGTTACAGTCAAATCCCACGCCTATGACCATTTTCTCTGAAACAAATAGGACCTGATGGAAATTTATGTTTAGGCCCAAAATAAAGGGAAAAAAAAGCAGTTAACAAGATTGAAAGCTGACCCACATCACGAAGAGGCAAATTACGGAATGCAACATTCTGGGCCAAAGGGGAAGGACCAATATCATCAACGAAGTAAATCATAGAATTATGACCTGTGAATAGATAAATGGTGGGTAAGAAGGAAAATTTTACAAGCAGCTCTAAGACCCAAAAGAAATGTTCCCCTTAAAAGGGAGCTGGGGGAATTGATGAAGTTATATCAAAATTTAAGCTTAACCAACATAGTTTAGAGGTTTCATGCAATGACAGTTGTTCTCCAACCAAAAATTAAATGTAACGTTGGATTAGTTTCCAAAAAAAATTCTCTCAACTAGAAACTAAACAAAATATTAACCACGCCAAAATGTGAAATTGGTAGTTTTAAGGGCAAAATAAATTCTCCATGCCACAAACTTTATCTTCGAACATCACACAAACAGAGAAATATTTCTTACCTACATAAGCCAAAGTATTGCCACTTGGTGACCACTTCACCCCAAATGTCCATGAAGATGACAGATCAAGCTGAACTATTTGCTGTTCCAACAGCAAGTGCCATAAAATGAAAAGAAAATGTTAGCTCTTCTTTGCACTGACAAAAGGTTAATGAGACTGCAGAACCTTGATTTTACCTAAATAAATGATGGAATAAATAAGAATTTAAGCAAGTCATTAAGCCAAGATAAAGTAGTCAGTGTAATATTCATGGTTCCCATCTGAGGCATAAATAATTTGGGTCATTAATTGATTCAACTCCGTATTTAAAGATACTCAGATACATAAATACCAACAATTCAGCATTCTTTCTTTTAGGCTAAATGTTTGGACCAGTTGAATCAACAAAATATAGAAGTTATCCTTCCATGCTACTACTTCTTTTGATGCAAAGGAAAATATTAAGAATTAACTTCAACATGTTGATTAAGCTCTCAGTAATGAAAACTAATTGCGATTCCAACATGTTCTGCTAGTTTTAATAAAAATCATAGTCTGAACTATGATTTTTAAAACAAGAGGCACCAAAGGATGCGACAATGTGCAGCTGTATAGCATAATTTAAGATTATATGTCACTACCAATGAAACTTTTGACATCATCCAGATTTTACCAAGATTCACTTCGTTACTGGATGAATATTTTGCGATATGTTTTCATTATTTACAATGTTTATCAAAAATATCATTCCATAGGCAAGGATATTACCCACTACAGGAGAAAAAATTATATGGCTGTACTGGAATAATGTTTCCTTCCTAATTGGAATGGCAATTTAACATTGTGAACCAAAAAAGAAGGTTTGCTTGCCGAGGAAATTACCTTGTCATTCTGGAAACTATTATGTTGTAGAACAAAAATAAACAATAATAATAATAATAATAATAATAAAATCCAGATCATTCATCATTCAGGATTCAGCTATCCAGTTTCAATTTCTTTGCATTGATGTCCATTAGAAAAAAGAACAGATTGCACATTGATTGGGCCTCCCAATCACTAGAGGTTCATATGACTAACGATTTTCCCTTTCGGCAGTTAATTGCACATATTGCAACTTGGTGCATCTCTACTAACAGTATAACATGGAAAGAAGCAAAATTGTAGCCTATTGCCCATATTCATCTTTCAAAATTTTAGTATGTTGAACTATTGGTAGAGTACAGTAAACATGGAAATACATGGATTAACAAACAAAAGTTGCAGCACCATCTTTTCCTGCATATCAAATGCACCCATTAAATATTTACTGCTAAAGAGGGTGGCACGTATGGTACCTCTCCAAACTTTGGATCTGAAGAAGAGCCTGTTTTTGATTCCCTGGGTAATTTAAAAAGGAAACATGATACTAATGTTCTCAAACAGTAATTGGAGTCTCCAGGCAACGATATTTAACATACCTTGTATCAACACCTTTGATAAATGTAGAAAATACTCGGCATTTTCCATCTGTGGATGTTGTAGCAAGTAGAATCTGTAGCAAAAAGAAAGTAAAATTAGACAATAAGACTTGTGACACACGGGTTCTTTTCCAAAATTTAGATTATATACTAGTTAATGAAACAGAATATAAGAGATGAATTCAAAAGCATCTAAAACAGATTTTCCAAATGGCATAGGTATGACGCTATGATATTCCGCAGATGCAGACAAATATAACTCTTAAACTATGATATTCTGCGGGTGAACAGACTCAATTCTTAACAGGTAATTTGACCACAAAAAAACTAGGTCTTAGATGATAAGCATCCCGATCATCCAACCGCAGTTTATTGAACTTCAATGGCTTTATTATTCCTATCAAATGAGATATCCAACCAGCACAATAGTTTCTTCTTTAATCAAGTATTAAAATTCAACTTTTTTCTACTACATTCATAAAAAGAGTGTTGACAGTTAGCACAGAAATACAGAAATGTCAAATACCACAACTCTCACATCAACTCATTAATACCCCTTCCCCCACTGTTTGCCGCATCATAATTCATCTTCAGCCTCACCATGAGAAAGTAAGTGATTTTACGGAGAAGCATTCATCCAATAAAAGCTTTATTCAGTATGACATTTAATCTACTTTGCCTGAATAAGCCTACTTAAAATCAACTAACTTAAGGCATTCTCAATACAATAATGCATTTTGCAAATTTCATTTACATTTTACTTTCTAGGATTGATTGACATATTTGATGTCATGCTCCCTTATAAATTGTAGTGTTTTTGCCACTGGTACAAAATTAAAAAAAGTAGGTGCTTTTGTCAATTGCAGCAAATCTTGACTGGCCTCTACAATAATTGGATGTGAAGAATGCATTTCTTAATGGAGACTTGAAAGAAAAGTTTACATGGATCCACCACCAGGCTTTTAAAAGAAGTTGGATCGAAAGTCTGAAAACTAAAGAAATCTCTATATGGTTAAAAGAGTCACCAAGAGCTTGGTTCGGAAGGTTCACTCAGTTTGTAAAAACCATGGATACACATTCAAGGATAGACTGATCAGACTATGTCCACAAAGTATTTAGCCAATGAGAAGACGGTTATTCTCATAGTGTATGTGGACAATATTATTTCGACTGGCAATGACACAGCTGAAATAGAACAGTTAAAAATGTGTCCTGCATCAAATTTTTGAGATTAAAGGCTTAGGGTCAATGAAATATTAGCTTGGAAAGGAGGTAGCTCAATCAAAGAAGAAATTGCAGTTTCACGAAGAAATATATTATTGACCTACTTAACAGTAAACAGGAATGAATAGTTGTCACCCAGTACAGACACCAATTGATCTAATCAGAAGCCTGAGAAAGCAAAAGCTGATCCAGTCGATACATCACGGTACCAAAAGCTAGTTGGAAAACTAGTTTACTTGTTACATGCAACCTAATATTGCATTCATTTTAAGTCTTGTAAGCCAGTTCATGCATCCTCCACATGAAGAATTGTTGAAATATGTATATATTTTAAATTTATTTAGGTAGATAAATCTTATTTAGATAGATAAGTTTTATTCATATTCTAGGAATATTTTATTTTATCTTTTAGTAGTTTATTAGAATAAGAGAATTATTTTCCTAATTAGGATTAGGACTCTTTTCTCTATTTAAGTTCAGTTCTTTAGTTAATAAAAAATAGAACAGTTTTATTAAAAACTCTCTTGGAAACTTTCAGACATCTGAGTTAGGTTAAATCTCTAATAACATCATGATTAAAACAGCCTTCATTAGAGATAAGAGATCCAGCAATCAAACAGAGGAAGAAAGTTCTACCGTTGAAACAACTACCAAGAGTACAATGACTCAAGGGACAGAGGCGTCTCACCTTTCTTTTCAGCTGACATCTCACAAGCTGAATGGCAAGAATTATCTGGAATGGTCGCGGTCCATAAAATTAGCAATTGATGGGTGCGACAAGCTAGGTCATTTAACTGGAAAAGTCAAACAACCACAAGTTGGGAATCTAAAGATAAGCAACTGGAGGTCAGAAAATTCTATGATAATTGCGTGGCTTATTAATTCCATGGAAGCATCCGTAGGTAAACCTTTTCTTTTTCTCCCGACTGCTAAAGATGTTTGGGACGCTGTGAAAGACACCTATTCAGATTTAGAAAACGCTTCACAGATCTTTGAGTTAAAAATAAAACTTTGGAAAGCTAAGCAAAAGGAAAATGAAGTTACTTTTTGTTATAACGAGATGATGTCTCTTTGGCAAGAACTGGATCAGTGTTATAATGATGAATGGGAGTGTCCCGGAAATGGTGTAAAAGCTATGAAAAAAGAAGAGAATGAACGAGCTTATTTGTTTCTAGCTGGTTTAAATAAAGAATTTGATGAAGTGAGATCTCGGATCTTAGGGAAAAAACTGCTTCTAAAACTTCGTGAGATTTTTTCTGAAGTTAAAAAAAAGGAGAAAAGGAGAAAGGTAATGTTAAGGTCAGGGTTTAAAGCTAATGATGATAATTCTACTCTTGTAACTATTAAAAATAATGATGATAGTGAAAAAAAGAAAAAACCTTGATGCGATCAATGCAAAAAATATTGGCACACTCGAGAAACGTGTTGAAAGCTCCATGGAAAACCGACGAATGGAAGAAAAAAGAGTGGCAATGGTCGTGGTTCACAATCAGGGGATAGCAGAGCTTTCCAAACAACTAATGAAAATTATAAGGCCAAAGTTCTCTGGAAGGGTCTCCATTCACTAAGGAATAATTAGAGCATCTACACAAGCTTTTTCAATCACCACAGTTTCGGATGAATTCTTCTATTCCTAACTCATCCACTAATCCTTCTTCCTCTTCTGCCTAATCAGGTAATAATTTTTTTTGTTTTTTTCAATGTCAAACTTTGTAAAACAAACACGTGGATCGTTAATTTTGGAACTAGTGATCATATGACTAGTAGTCATTTTCTTTTTTCAACTTACACACCTAGTGCACGAAACAAAAATATCAAAGTAGCAAATGGGTCGTTCTCGACAATAACTAAGAAAGGCACTGTTAAAATTTTGTCTCCTTGATTTTACATGATGTTTTACATGTGCCAAATCTAACTTGTAATCTCATATCGGTCAGTAAATTATCCCAGTCCTCGAATTGTCATGTTATATTTGACTCCTCTATGTGTAAATTTCAGGACATGGTCTCGGGAAGGATGATTGGCAATGTTAAAGAATTTGGTGGAATTTACTTTCTTGACAACGACCATCTAAGTCAACCATCAACTACTTTATGTTTAAATTCTGTTTCTGATTTTGATAAGGTTATGATTTGGTATTATAGACTTGGACATCCTAATTTACTATTTAAGATATTTGTTACCTAATCTATTTAAAAATAAGTCCTTCATATCACTGTGAATTTTGTGAATTGGCTAAACATCATCAATCATTCTTTCCACCTCAAAAATATAAAGCCTCCAAACCTTTTTCGTTAATTCATAGTGATATTTGGGGATCTTCAAGAGTCTTCAACTTTTTTAGGAAAACGTTAGTTTCTCACATTTATTGATTATCATACTCATATTTGTTGGATGTTTTTATTAAAAGATAAATCTGAAGTTAAAAATGTATTTCAGCCTTTTTATGCTATAGTGAAAACACAATTTGGTATGAAAATAGAAGTATTTTAGAGTGACAATGGTGGAGAATTTTTTAGTGACCAATTAGGTGTTTTCTTAACCAAACATGAAATAGTCCACCAAATTTCTTGTACAAATACACCACAACAAAATAGAATTGCAGAAAGAAAAAACCAACATCTTTTGGAAGTAACTAGAGCCTTGATGTTCACTAGTCAGGTACCACGTTATCTTTAGGGCGAAGCCTAGTTAACAGCTACATATCTTATTAATAGAATGCCTAGTAAAACTTTAAAATATAGAACTCCTTTTCGTCTCTTTAAAGATTACTTTCCTAACTCTAAATTGATCACAGATTTATCCCTCCGAGTTTTTGGGTGCAATGTTTTTGTTCATTTTCACAACCAAGGTAAACTAGATCCTAGAGCAAAAAAATATATCTTTGTTGGCTATACTTCTAATAAAAAGGGTTACAAATGTTATGAGCCAATTGATAGAAAGATTATTGTTACCATGGATGTCACATTTGTTGAAATGCAATCTTATTTTAATTCTAATCTTCAGGGAGAAAATTATAGTAAAGAAGATTCTATAATTGATCAAGAAAAGACTAGAAATATACAACATAGGGATTCTAATAATGGGGAAAACGAATTTATGATTAACACAAAAATTAATGATGTTAATGTTGTTAATAAAATGGAGTATGAAGGTGTAGAGTCTGATCATGAGAATAAAGAACAAACAAAGGAGTTAGTTGTTTACTCAAGAAGAAATCGAAATCAAGAAAGTGGAATCCACCAGATTCATCACCAAGAATCCGACCCACAAGATCTTGTCAAAAGTCCAGGTAAAGCTCATAATCCAGCCAATGAATTTTTTGATTTAGATATTCTAATTGCTAAAAGAAAAGGTGCTAGAAATATTGCCAAATGTCACATGTCTAACTTTGTATCCTATAAAGCCTTGTCTTTGACATTCTCAGCCTTTGTTTCATGTCTCGGTACTGTGAAAATACCCAAAACTGTAAAAGATGCTTTACAGGTTCTTGAGTGGAAAGAGGCTATTTTAGAGGAGATGCACGCTCTTGAAATAACAGGTACATGGGAAACAATGGAATTACCTATAGATAAAAAAGCAGTAGGCTGTAAATGGGTGTTCGTTCACAACCAAATTCAAACCAGATGGATCTTTAAATAGATACAAATCCCAGTTGGTGGCTAAAGGGTACACTCAAACATACGAGATAGATTATCTTGAAACATTTGCTCTAGTAACCAAATTAAATTTCGTTCTCTTTTATCAATTGCTGTTAATCTTCATTGGTCTTTACAGCAGCTAGATGTGAAGCATGTTTTCCTAAATGGGAAACTTGAAGAAGAAATTTACATGGATCCTCCTCCAGGTTTTGAAGAAAAATTTGGAACTCGAGTATGTAAACTCAAGAAATGTTTGTATGGTCAAGTTGAACAGTTCACTCAAGTTGTAAAAAAAGTAGGTTACTTACAAGGGCAAGCTGATCACACAATGTTCTATCGACATTCACAAAAAGGTAGAATAACAGTTATTATAGTTTATGTCGATGATATCATTCTTATAGGAGATGATGTGGATGAAATATGGCATCTCAAGGAGCATCTAGCATTTGAGTTTGAGATCAAAGACTTGGGTCCTTTGAAATACTTTCTTGGAATGGAAGTTGATCGATTAAAGAAGGGTCTTGTGGTCTCTCAAAAAAAATATGTGATTGATCTTTTAAAAAAGGCTGGGATGAGTGATTGCCGCCCAGCTGACACACCAATTGATCCAAATGTAAAATTTGGAAATAAAAAAGGTCAATTAGTTGATAAAGGGCAGTACCAAAGATTAGTTGGTAAGTTAATTTACTTATCACATACAAGGTCAGACATAGCTTTTGCAGTGAGCTTAGTGAGTCAATTTATGCACTTTCCAATGGAGAAACATGAAGCAATGTTTTGAATTCTAAGATACTTGAAGAGTTCACCTGGAAAGGGCTTATTCTTCAAGAAATTCGAACAAAGAGGAACTGAAGTTCATACAGATACAGATTGGACAGACTCAATAACAGATAGAAGATCTACATCAGGATACTGTACATTTGTTTGAGGAAACCTTGTGACTTGGCAAAGCAAAAAACAAAGTGTTGTAGCAAGAAGTAGTGCAAAGGCTGAGTTTAGATCAATGGCTCAAGGAATTTGTGAAATGATGTGGCTAAAAAGAATTATGGAAGAGCTGAGGAAACCAATAACTTCACCAATGAAGTTGTACTGTGATAGCAAAGCTGCCATTAGTATTGTTTACAACCCAGTCCAGCATGACAAAACTAGACATGTAGAGATTAATACACTTTATCAAGCAGAAGATTGAAAAAGGCCAAGTTTGCATGCCGTCTATTCCTTCAAAACAACAGATTGCTGACATACTCACCAAAGGGCTCTCTAAGTTTGATTTTCTTGTAAGCAAGTTGGGCATGATTGATATACACGCACCAACTTGAAGGAGAGTGTTGAAATATGTATATATTTTAAATTTATTTAAGTAGATAAATCTTATTTAAATAAGTTCTATTCACATTCTAGGAATATTTTATTTTGTCTTTTAGAAGTTTATTAGAATAAGGGAATTATTTTCTTAATTAGAATTAAGACTCTTTTTTCTATTTAAGTTCAGTTCTTTAGTTAATAAAAAATAGAATAGTTTTATTAAAAACTCTTTTGAAAACTTTCAAGAATATCTTGAAGCAGTGTATCGAATTCTATGGTATACAAACAGCTCTCCAAAAAAAGGCCTATTTTTCAAAAAGAATGAATAATGGAACAAACGCAGATTGGCCAGACTTAAGTCACCGATAGAAAATCAACATCAAAGTTATTGTACTTTTGTGTGGGGGCACTCAATAGCGTGGAGAAGCCAAAAAAAAAAAAACAATGGTTGCTCAAAATAGTGTAGAAGCATGATACATATCAATGGCTCATGGAGTTTGCAAGATGATGTGGCCGAAACAAGTTATGGAAGAACTAAAAAGATCTATGACCATGCCTATCAAGTTGTACTATGAGAACAGGTCTATAACCATGCCTATCAAGTTGTACTGTGAGAACAAGGCAACCATTGGTATTGCACACAATCCAATTCAACATGACAACCAAACATATTGAAATTGAAAGGCATTTTACAAAGGCAAAGATTGAAGCCAGAGCTATTTGCATGCCATTTGTTCCAACATTGCAACAAATAGTTGATATCCTTATAAAGAGACTATTCAGACCTAACAATGAGCTTCTCATGAGCAAAGTTCGGCACAATAGACATCTACGCACCAACTTGAAGGGGAATGTTGGACAGTTAAGGTTTTTTTTTTTAGATTATATTTTATTTTTGAGATCCATTGACATTCGTTGTTATGCTCCCCTATAAATTGTATTATTTGCTCATCAATCATATAATAAGAAGATTTTAGTTTATTCTTCAAAACTTATTGTCTTTTAATCTCCCATTTCCTTATTACTTCACATTTTTTCACTCCTTTTCTTGATCCTCTTTCTCTCTCCATCTTACAAAAATGCTTCCTCTACTACTTCCTCTCGTGCTTCCTCTCACAATGCCTTTGTAAGCTCGACAATATCAAAAGGGGGTAAATTGAGATTTAAAAAATCTAAAAAAAAAAAATCGATACAAGTGATTCAAAGACGTTCAGCCTCAATTGCCGCCCTCTTACCTTAGCTCTTCTTGCTAAGAATTTTCCCAATCCACCAACTTGAATTGCTACCTTCTAAAATAAGGTATAACACAATCTATCTTTTGAAGGTAAGATTGCACCACTTAATCCCAAGTAATCTCACAAAAAAAAAAAAAGTAAGAAAGTAGCAAACAATGAATAACCTCTCAAATGTATGGGTTTGCAAATTAAATCTCTCTCAAATACAAATAAACACTTTGAATAAAGGTAATAAACTCAACCCAATTGGATAGATGAAGAAAATTACAGTTATAGTTCAAGCATGGGTAAATGACATGTATTTGCATATTTAAGGTAAAGTCAATATGTACATATGCATTTCTATTTCTCCCCCCTTTTTATTATGTCAAAAAGAATGAAAGCATTTCAGAAGCATAAATATACCAAAGGGTTATAGCAAAAGCAATCAAAGCTCAAAGAGGGAGAAAAGATCGCAAATCAAATGACGATACCAAAGATTTCATTCTTGTTCTTCATCTATCCAATTGGGTTGAGTTTATTATCGTATTTGAGAGGGGTTTAATTTGCAAGCCCATACCTTTGAGAGATTATTCATTTTTTGCTACTTTCTTACTTTCTTTGAGGAGATTACTTAGACTTTGTGGTAAAAAAATCTTAAGGGAATTTAGTGGTCCTATCTTACCTTCAAAAGATAGAGAGACTATAAAGATTATACATTGTCCTTGAAAGGTAGCAATTCAAGTCAGTGGATTGAAATATCCTTAGCAAGTGAATCTAAGATAGAGGATGTAAGTAATTGAAGCTGAACCTTTATAAATCACTTTTGCCAATTTAAGTTTTTGTTATTTGAGATTTGAGATTTCGAAATCTCAATTCACACCCTCTTTGTATCATCGAGCTTACAATTTTATTTTATTTTTTTTGCAGTCAATTTGTGCATCAGTAATTTGGTGCTTACATGAAAGAGCTAAAGTTTGAATGATCAGCACCACATTAGCTGCGAAATTGCACACACAAATCTTTTCATGTCACAGTGACACAAGTATGTAGCCCTAGAATGTTGACACATGTAACACAATAAAAGACAAGAACACAGCATTTTCAACTAAAACCTGCCAAGGATAAATATGGCAAATGAAAATTAAAAATAAGTATATCTGAGCATACATGGGTGCATCACAAGCATGTTTGTTTACATATATCCATTTCTTTAACTATGCATTGAAATTACTGACTTTTAGATATACAATCCTCTAAACTTTTCTTAGAAATATGGTTATTAAGTATGGTAAAAAGTTTCAAGTGTTTAGAAAAAGGAGGAAAATAAAGAAGACTAATAAGGAGAAAAGGAGTAAGAGGGAGTAAAGTTAAGAAACAAAGAGGCACCCAAGAACTAGTTGATCATGTCAATAGATTGGCAAGTCAGAGATATACATTTGTTGATCACTTAGAGAATTAATCAAGCTTCAAAGCCCATACACTCATTTGAGGTCCAACTTCATTAGATGTTCCTTAACATGAAGAGTTTAAACCTAGTACATGCCGTATACTTACAATTGGGTGTTGCAACATGACAACAAGATAAAGGAGCTCAAACTCTAGACCCATGAAGGTGAACCTGTCTTGTTGATCTTCAAGGTATTCCCCGCCTAAGCCCTCTTTGATAAAAAGTTGTAGGAATGATAAGGATTCAAATGTAGACTCTTAGGTTGGGAGACATCAAAATGCACTTGGAAACATACAGGTATGCTTTTTATAGACTAGGTGTTTGCAAATTTAGGCCATTGAATGAATGTGGATCCCAAGTTAGGGAAGGTATCATTAGGCCAAGGTTTCTCTTGGAACAGGAGAAAAATCCTTCCATTAAAGAAGATTACAATTAGGATCAATTAATGGAAGCATGGTGATAAGCCTTCATGCGGCTGGCAATGATCACTGCTGGCATCTTCTTTGGCATCCTATCACTGAACAGGAGCTCAAGGAACATGATTTCAAAAAGGATAAATCTATCTTCATACACTATGCAATCACATGCTAATCATGCTTCACCTACTGAGGTAGTTGTTATAAAAGTAATAAAAGGAACAAGAAATGTGCAAAGTGAAGACAAGGACAATTGTTTAGGAGTTGAATTACATGAAGAAACAGTAAGATGATGCAAATTTGTCAAGGAAAAAGAAATGAACAAAGTGGTTTGGTGAAGAAAATAATCAAGGAGCAAGTATGGATGACAAAGTCTTGTGAGAGAAAAATTGATCTTAATGTTTATAATAATGAATTGACAAGTAAATGGCTTTAACAAATAATCTAAGACTTCGATCTCATCAAAAGAAAAATGCAATCAGCAATAACTGGATTGCAGGTTTCAAGCTGGGAGAAAAGGCGCAATCACTGCTAACACAAAGTGGTAGAAGCATTTTCTTACTCTCTTCTTCTTTGTGTTTTCCCTAAATGTCAATTCATTTAATATTCCTTTTATATCTTTTCTTCGAAATTAAGGAAAGCGGAATCTGATCCTTTTTCTTGTGACTCCATTAGAAGACATACCTAAATGCCCAAAATGATAGGTTGAGACATATTGGCTCATCTATGTGACTCCAATCACTTGTTTAAAAATATACTCTAGCATGTCCATGCTTTGACTTAAAAGGTTTCCCCAAAAAATGTTGACTCCCTCCCATCTGTAGCTAAAGTCTAATGTAAAGTGTCCTACTTAGATTCTTTTTAAAAATGGAACAAAAAAACACACGCACATATACATAATTAAACCAAGATTTATTAACCTGCTAGAAAGAGATGGTTTTGGGACCCTTTTTTTCAAACCATTAAACATTGAGCTAATGTGCTTATGTCAAACAACTTTAGTTTTTGTCTTACATTCTTTGTCCCTCAATTCATTCTTCTGAATGTAATGGCAAGGGAGTCAAACAAGACCCTAAAATACATGAAAATGGATGAACTCTACCACAAAATGATTTTCCACATCATAGAATAAAATTGAATAGAAACCTACCGTATAAGTACAATAAGAATTGAAAAAGAACACTTTTCCAAAATGCAGTAAAGTCAGAAAAACGCACATTATTAGGATGCCAAGCAACACTTGTGACAGAGGAATCATGTTTTTTCCTGATAACTTTGCTCACCCACCTGGAAACAGCAAACCAGACAAGCATATAGCATCAATCATGGATAGAAAAAGAAATCAGTAGGACCTCAATTTTGAAATTCACCCACAGTTGGAAACAATGTATGTATGTACACAAATATATATATACAAACTAAGTTCGGCAATATTAAGAGAGAGGAAAGGTGAGAACTGATATGTAGCAACATATTACCAGTTATTCTCTTGCTCATAATAGCATACGCACACAGTTTTAGCACCACTTCCAACAGCAAACTTGTTTTCTGGGAGTTAAAGGAGAGGAAGAAATGAATTGGTTAGAACTTTGTCAAATTGCTTGAATAAAGGATCTATAATGACCTGCAGTTTTCCTGAAACAGACTTCAACGGTCATAAGAACAAGGAGATGTAACAATTATCAAAATAATAGCAAAAAAAAAAAAGAAAGTGCTACTGACTTCATAAGGAACTTTTTCTTATCAAATAATCCAACTGCTATTCTGAAGTCCTACTCCACAAGACAATTTATATTCTCATAGGTCAGATGCCTATCTATTTTATAAGCTTAAGCAAAATCAACAGTGAATAAGCTGCTAGGACAATGAACCCTGAAGTAATGTGTCAAATTGTAAAAGAGTGGTCCTACGCTTTGTTCTTAATAACTTTGTTCTTAACAACTTTGGGGGGGGGGGGGGGTTGGAACAAATTAAGTAGATCCAAGAAAGTGCCAATCTGAGTAAAAACCTAATTTATTGTACAGTACAAAGAAGTGAAGAATTAACAATAGTGCAAGGTCAAATTATGTTTATGTACCTTTAGGGCTCCACTGAACACAAAGTGCAGCACGATTGAGCCTAAGAATAACAAGAGTTGGTACCCACTCTGGTCCTTCTCGGTTCCAAACATATCTTCAAATGGGATCACAAATTTCAGGAGACAAAGAACACAATAACAGTGCCATAGAGAAATGAAAACAAGAAAATCGAAAGAAGTCAAACACGAAGCTCATGTTAGGCACTGTTTGCTTGTGTTTGTCAGGCACAGGGAAAAAGAAAGGAGGAGATCCAAATTACGGAACTTTCATTTGTACATATATATATATAAACAGAAAATTACTCACGAATTCCGATCATGAGATACAGAAACAATTCTGTTTGACTTTCCACTCCAGTCTATCCCAGAAACAATTTGATCATGCTGTGAAAATTTGACATAAAAAAAAAAAATCATATTGATAAAAAATCAAACATAAAACAAACAAAACTTAACAAAGAAATGCATCAACATCCATCAATGTAGTCACTTCAACACCCGGATAAATTTTCATTTTATAAGAAGAAAAATAAGTAACTAAACATGATGCTAGGATAGAATTTCCTTCCAAAAGAACAAGAAGACTAAACAGCCTTGTTGTCTTCAACACGAAAAGAGTGGATTATTTAGACTGTGGAGGTCCTCATGTTTTAGTGTTGTGCTCAACATCCGTAGTTTAAAGTGCTTCCATTATAACTTGGTCTATCTCACCTAGTCACCTTTTAACTTGTTTTAAGGCATATCCAACAATTCTTGCATGGGCACATTTAAAGAATCAAAAGTATTATTAAATATCAGTACAATTTATTTCCAATCATTTGCAGTCCGGACAAGACTTTGCAATGAGTTTGCGAATCTTGGAATCTCATCATCGGCTTTTTTTTTCTTGAACTAATCTCATCATAGGCTGCTACTCTTTGTTCTCGCCTTTCAAATTTTAGCTTTCTCACAACTTCTGTAATCCCTATCACACAATTCAGAACCTAATCTAATAAATCTCCTGGTTGCTTTAGAATTCCCAACTTTGGTTTATATAGCTTTCCGGTTCAGTTAAAGGTAAAAGTGGTAAAAAGGCAGACTAATATCATACCATAGGTTGAAACCCAAAAATTCATCAGACCTCCATGCTGTGGCAGTGCTTCTATTTACTTACTAAGAAAGGCTAAGATTTCAGACAAGAACCCAACATGTCATCTCATATTTTCCTTTCCAAGAAACATTTTTATTCTTAGTTAAAGAGAGGCTTCAACCTAGGTTCTAGACTTCTAGTCATATCCAATTTGCAAATTGATGTGTTCCAAAAGTACCACATAACATGACTCCAAAATGAAACTTCAAATAACTATTGGAGATGAGTTAAGACATACAGCATAGATAATTGGACTAAATCATAACTTGGTGGTTTATAGGGGAAATTTTTTGATCAAGTACCTTCTGAAGAACATGAACTTTCTCCCACTTGTCATTCACCAATTTATAAATGTGAACCTCATTATTATTTGGGCAAAATGCTACCACTGCAGGCAAGAGAAAGTGAATTAAATATGTAGAAAACACAGAAAACAATATCTCATGCAATTTAAAATAAAAAGAACCAAATCATTAGTTCTAAAATTCTCAAAAAAAAAAAAGTTCTAAAAACACAAATCATTTTAATTAAACATGTATCATTAGTTCTGAATCCAGCATATCACCAAAAAATGGATCAATTTAGAATGAGAAAGTAACGTAAAGAAAGAGTAAATTGACCATTAATTTCATTTTCCTCTTCAATTTTACATTTCTAAGACAAATATCACATCACAATAACATTTAACTCAAATATATACTTTCTTTTATTTCCTACATTTTCACAGCAACCAACCGAAACATAAAGATGAAGAGAGGAAATGGAATTTCGACAGAAACAAATTAAAAGAATGAATGAATTTACTGGAGTGATCGGGACTCCAAGCATGGCAAGTGATACACTGAGCGAACTGGTGAACGGCGACGGCCGCCATTTTTAAGCTGATGAATTTGATATATTGAGCTCTGAATGAGATGGAGAGAGATCTCTGGAGAAGAGAAAGAACTGTGAAGCGATCTCAGCTTCGGTTTAAAGTCTCTGTTAACAAACGGAAAGCTTGAAAGACTAGACTAGATACCAAATACCAATAGAGGTGCGATTGGACAAGTTCTCACCCGTCGACTTTGGGGATTTTTAGATTTTGTTTTTTTCTTTTCAGCGGGTTGAATTATGGGTTAAACATTCATTTAGCCCTCATAGATTCCACTTCTCATTTTTTTTCTCCATTACATCATTTCATTTTTGGATAAATTACACAATTGGTGACCTAACTTTCACAAATTTTCATTTTAGGCACTAAAATTAAAAAGTTTGCAATATGGGCATTGCCATTACATATTTTTATCATTGTAGCCACTTGCCATTAATTTACCATTGCATATACTCGTTTTAATCACTCAACTTTAGTAAGTTTTCATTTTAATCACTTATTTTCTTTTTAAAATTAATTTTTTTCAAAGAAAATACAGGCTTTACAAGAAATTAAGTTATTCCGCTATGAGATGAAACCCAAGCTTTTCACTAGTAACTTAATTCCATATAAAAACTCATATTTTTCCTATAAAAATTTAAGTAATTCCTTGTAAAACCCCCAAGTTTTTCCATTACTAAAAAAAATTAAAATTAATTTCAAAAAAAGATAAAGGAAATTAAAAGAAAAAATGTAATTTCCTATAAATAACAAAATAATTTCCTATAAAACCTTGGTTTTCCCTTTTTACTAGAAAAAAAATTCTAAAAAGGGAAAAATAAAATGGAAATGAAAAGATAAATTGGTTTTCTTGTAACAAACTAAGTTTATCCTATAAAAACTAAGCTAATTCCCTATAAACCCCATATTTTCCCTTTCTTATCAGTAAGAAAAAAAACTAAAATTAATTCTAAAAAGAAAAAAAAAACAAAGAAAATTAAAAATATAAAAAATGATATTTCTAACCCAAATTTTCCCCTATAAAAATCAGGTTTTTCCCCTTTCTAAAAAACTAAAATTGATTCTTAAAATGAAAAAATAAAGAAAATTAAAAAGATAAAATGAGTGACCAAGATGAAAACGTACTAAAGTTGGGTTGTTAAAATGATAAAAGTACGTAACGATGGTGACTAAAAGGATAATTGTATGTAACGATAGTGCCCATATTACAAAATTTTTATTTTCGATACCTAAATTGAAAATTTATGAAAGTTGGGTGATTGATAAGGGATAATTATGTATATACAATTACTGTCCTCTCATGTTGTTTGAGCTTACTTTTGAGTGAAATTGAATCGTTTTAGGGTCAAATCATGTTTTAGGTCATTAATGGAATGTTTGTGTTTTGTGTCACTTTTAGCATGTTGATGTTATTTTAGAGTTTTGGTAATATACGATTCATAAAGTGTGTTTTTGATAATGTGTTGATGACTGGAAGACTAAGGACATAAAGGTTTGAAGGCTTGACAAATAGAAAGTCACGCTCCAGCATTGAGTTGCTTGACGTCGCGATGTGGGGGACTAAAATGGCATAAGGTGACCAAGGTTGAGGTAGTGACGTTAAAAGATTGGAGGTCGCGACCACGCTAATCATTTGGATTTGAAGAACCAAACGTCCCATGCAACGCCACAATGTTAGGAAGCCAAAGGCACAATGTTGACTGATCAAGCTATAGGGATCGTGCCAAATAGTGAGTGACACTGCGACGTGAAATGCTAAAGTCAAGGTGTCGTTTCCTAAAGTCACAATGTAGAAACCTGAGGCCGTGGCGTTAATACCTTGCTCATTGTATAAGAAAAGATCATTCATGAAGTATGACGTTAGTGTTGGATCTGGTGTCCTAAGTGTAGTATTTTTGGCTACATACACTTGCATTTTTTCAAACAAATTGGTTTAACATCATTGTATATTGTCCTCAATAGTTTTTGTATGCAAAGCAAAATGAAAGCAAATATTGGCTAAATGGTTAACTAACATTTAACTAATCCTAAGTGATATTACATGGTCAGATTGTAATACGGAAAGACAACTTGTATTAGTAGATGACCTGTAACACCTATACTCGACTCGATCTTCAGGTCTGAGATACAGTATGCCACATTTGTTGTCGAAGCAACTATGATTAAATTAAATATGAATTCACATCATCAAGCTATTATTCATAAAAATTTTAAACAAACAATACAATATAGAATCATTCTTGAGTCCTAAACGAGCTTATGAAAGCTTTTAAGTTAACCGAAGATCAAATTAGGACTGAATTGTAAAATTTACAAAACACAAGATTGGCGTCGTGACGTCAACATTACCAAGTTGTGATGTCGCCAAATAGTTTGTCACGTCATGACATCAATCAACTCGACGTCGCAACTGTAACACCCCAAGCCCGCATCCGATCGCCGGTTAGGCTACAAGGTATTACCGAGCTAAACATTTAAAAAAAAATTTTACGTTCACAAAAATTTAACACTAAAAGTAGAAATTGAGCTGAATACATACTGAACCTTGAGTTATATATGCCATTTTCATATGGCCAAAATATTTACGATTACAAAATATATTTGTCAACAGCCTAACATATACATGCCATATCGAGTTCAAAATATAACTGTACCAAAAAGATCAATAGTATGAAGAACTGCTGATGATCCCCGAGTCGATAGTCAAAATCAACAATCTAAAAAAAAACAAAGAAATAAGAAACAGAGTAAGCTTTCGAGGCTTAGTAAGTTTTAAGCAATTCATACTATTAAAGCTTGTCATTAAAATTGAACATTGAGTATCACAAAACTCGTATTCTAATTGCAATTCACTTGGCCAAATATACACCAGTACATTAGTTATAAATCCTATTGGCCGAATATGTATGTATGTATACACAAGAAAACTTCTAACACATATTTCACTATCTACATAGCTTATACTACTACTTTTAGTCACATTTTTTTTTATATGATGAATTACATTGACCAAATATATATATATCATTGTCTTATCCTCAAACACCGAACTCATTCACATACATATATATATCAATCTTTGATACTAATAAATCACTTACAAATCAATTCAAATATGAGCACGTAACACGAACCTTAACGTGTAAAATATATAATACTTACGCAACGATGTTTACCACGGACATTCGAAGTCGTAATCTTACTTAACTTACTGACATCGGTTCAGTCAAGTCTTAGAGCTCGGAATACATTACTAGCATAAGCCTGCGGGTCTTTAGCCCGGATATTTTTCCAGCACATATCCTGCAGACCTCAAGTCCGGATATATTTCTAGCATATAGCCTGCGGATCTCATGTCCGGATATATTTCTAGCATATAGCCTGCGGATCTCATGTCCGGATATATTTCTAGCATATAGCTTGCGGATCTCATGTCTGGATATATTTCTAGTCTCGTACATACTTGGTCATATTATAACACATCTCAGCCATCTTATCACTTAATAGTCATATACATACATTATCTATTATTCAAATTTATTCAAGTGCAAACCAAAAATCGCAATTCACCTAATATACTCTTATAAAGACATTGTCAATTATATACTAAAGGAGACTACTTAAAACTTACCTCGGATATTTTGAACAGTTGCGGATAATCTACTCGACTGCTTTCTCCTTTCCCCTATCTGATTTAGACTCCCTTTGCTCTTGAGCTTAATTAAAACAAATAGATTTATTTAAATTATTTACTCAACTTTACTTCTTAGTAGTCACATTTGACAATCATATAAAACTCCAATACATATTATATTTTATAAAATATGTCATGAACCGATTTTATACTTATTTAATCAATAACTAATTCGCATACATAAACAAAGATTCATATAACTTATCATGCTCTTATATGCATGAATTCAATCATACATCCGATTGTCACTATAAGTACATGGTACTTACATATGACATATATATATTCATACCTATATATGATTATCATCACTTAATCATTTACTCATAATTATGCACAACCGCATATACACATACATATATATATATAATGCATACTTTAATATTATACACTTTTATTTTCAAATTATAGTATAGTTCCAAAACATATAGCTAATTCCGAATGTCATCTTATCAACATTTACCACAATACCAATTTCCATTTAGCTTTAATGCTGCACACACAAATACCTACACACTCATATGCATACAATCCATTTAAGATCATTATATGACCCATTTAACCCTAACTACTCAAGCTTAAACTTTCATATACAAATTCCATCTCATGATCAAATGTAGCAAATTACACATAGGTTATATCATTACCAAACAATGACCAAATATGCATATCAAATAATTAGGTTACTTAACACTTAACTCACATAGCCAGAGTATATATAACCTTAATGTCCAAATATGAATACCACCCAAAATTCTTATGACTTAACCCTTAACCCCATTTTGCCGAATATTCATTAAATATTTAGTTCACATACTCATGCATAAACGATTGAAAATTTCCTTTAACCAAACATACATTCGGCAATAGCCACAACGACTTAACAAGTCTTAGAAACATTCTTTATCATTTTAACTTCATCTATTTACTCCCAAAGACCGAATGCACACATATATAAATGAAGAATAATGCCGAATGCCATTAACTAATAAAGCCACACATACACACACAACTTATATACAAAATTTATCCTTACATAGCCTATAGCTCATTCGGCCATTCATCCCTCAACCTATCAAAACTTTAAATCAAATTCATTTGGCCGGATACACATATACTTATTTAATGCACATACAACATTTTTCTTCATGACACATTCGGCTTTGGAAAATTTTCATTATAAAACCCGAATAGCCACTTCACAATCTTATGTATCATCTACTTAATGCTTCACAATTAGTATGCTAATGACATCAAAGCAATCCACCATAATTTTTTTAAAACACCTTAGCCGAATCTTAACTCATTCAAAACCTACCTTCAAACCATAAAATAGGTAGAATTTAAACTAATCATCCAAATGATGCTTAAGTTTCCAAGAATAACATTGAACTTACCTTAATTTAGCCAACCACCATAGCCGAATTTTCCCAAAGATTTTCTTCTTCTTCTTCTTCTAGTTACGACAATGGAGGAGCAAACATGGACTAACTTTGGTTTCTCCTTCCACTAATCACTGTTTGGCCTTGTTGAGAAGACGGGGTTCCTAGTCTTAACGTGACATTTGGAATGACGGAAATGTGCAAGTGTACACAATCGCAACAAGTAATAAAGTGACAAGTAAATGTCGAGTTATCGTACCTATAAGAACTTTGAAAAGGATTGTTTATGAATGCAATTTAAAACACTTTGGTGAAGAAAAATATTTTGTTTTGAAAAGGGTGATTAAGAAAAATAAGATTTTAAACTAAATAAAGATAAAAGTTCTAATGCACGATTTCAAAATATGATTTAATCAAGATGACATAATTGTGTTGGATTAATTACATTTCTTTAACTTAGGATTATTAAACTTATGCTTATGTCGTTACGAATAAATTCACGGAAACTTGGTAATTTGCTAACTTATGAACATACTTACATACCAAAATCCATTCATCTCTTGACATATCCCTATGTCAATTCAACCGACTAAACAGATTCTAGTAAGCAAACATATTATTGCTCATACATAATCATTAAACTGAACTAATCTCTTGCATATCCCTATGTCAATTCAAACGATTAATTAAATCCAACAAGCATATAAAAGACTATGTGAGGTAACAAGGTATCCCTACCTTGAAACAGTTTAATCACAATAATCTTGCAAGTTATGCAAGGCAATAATATCGCTAGATACATTGCTAATTTAACCTTCAACTACCTTAGAAGAATAAACATGCACTAATTAAGTACTGTGCCAATTAATTACAATTTCAATCCATTTAAATAATTAATTCATTAGTTACCTTATAGTTGTAACATAAGAATAACTTAGACATGATTTTACTTAATTAAGCATTTTACCGAGGCCTATAACAACATAAGCACAATTTCAACAAATTAAGAAGACGAAATGCAATCAACCCAACACGAATTAAATTCAAGCTAAGCTAATTAAATTAACCATTCCAACAACATGAATATTCATAGATATGTTCATCATAACAACAACAAAAATTAAAGAGATAGGGAACAAGAATCAAATTCGGTGGTTTTTCGAGGCTTGACTAGGTTGCTCCATTCTTCCTTCTTGTTGTCCTCGCTTATCAAGGCTTCGATGAACACTTAATTGCTGCTCCAAAATGGTTGAAAAACACCCCTTTTCCAAGGGAAGAAATCGGCACAAGAGCAAGGGAATTGGAACGGAAAAAATGAGAGAAAAAAAGAGAGAAGAGAGAAGTGTTTTGAAATGAATGAGGAATGAATGAGATGCTTTGAATGATTAGCCAAGAGGGGCTTTTATAGCTGAGTGTGGAAGCTGAAATTTGCTAAAAATAGCAGCCAAAGAGCCACCCCTTGGCCGGCCACCTATGTGGCAAAGTTGATGCTTTCAACTTTGCTAAAAATGGCTTGGGGCAAATCCAAAAATTCACCAATTGTGGAGGGGTTTGAATGCAACTTTGAAAAAACTTCAAGGGCTTCTTTGCAAGCTTAATTAATCAGCTAATAAGCTGATTTGGGTCAGCAGATGGCCGGTTCACTTCAATCGGTTCGGTTCAACTAGACCACTTTTTTTAATAATTAATTAATATTAATTTATTTAGCCCAAATTAAATTAGGTATAAATTAAAATTAATTATATTATGAATTAATACACATAATTGGATCGTCTTAGGCTGGAAATTAATTTGCCTTGATACTTCAAATTACTTCTCGGTTTTGTGCTTCAAGCAGTGTCTGCCGAGCCACTTTTCGCCCTTTGCGCAATTCTGTCGAAAATAACCAAAATTAATTAATAAATTAAATAAAATTCATCATGTTCATATTTTAAGTACAATTTAATTATTTTATAAAAATTAATTATTTTTCGACACGAATTTAATCGAAACGGTGTGGTTTTAAGTTAAAAAGGGCATGTAAAAATGCATAAATTTCTGTGTTTCCATACCCCCAAACTTAATCCATTGCTCGTCTCGAGTAATGCACAAATTTTGAAAAGAATTTCTCTGAAACACCTTTGAAAAATTCCTTCAGAACAACATTTTTCCAAAATTATGAATTTAATATACTTATGCTCAAAGACAAGAAATTTGATAGTTATGCTACTTAAGTATACATATTGTTCAAATTAATCTCAACAACTTATTATGATAGCAAAAATTAGACTAAATGTTTCCCAATAAAGTCATGTTAAACCTTACCAATGCAATTTTATTCCCTTTATTCAAGATTAAGCTGCAATCATTAAGTTTAACGTATGTCTTCATATGTTGTATGTAGCAACTTCTCTCCACTAATGTAGGTAGCATTGGAACTTTTGAATCAATAGGTCTTTAACAAGGTTGTAACGTGGCTGGGCTTAAGGGTAGGTAAAAGATAGATAGTTTTAGGCTTTTAAACCCTAGACTCAGCTTGTATTGGACCTTCAAAATAATCACCTTCAATACACCAACTTTATTTGCTTTCATATGCTCTTTTGTACATTCTCTTTCAAGTACATATGCTCATTTTTTTTTTGAAAATTCGAGCATTTTACTGAATGTACTACAAGTTTAGAGCATTCGATACTTTTTTTTTTCAACTCCCCCAAACTTATTTTTAAAGAATACTTCGAATAGTACTGAATGTAGTGTTTGGGACAATTTTAAGATAATTTAAGAGAGAAGTGATGGCTAAATTTGTAAGGGTTCAAATAAAATTAGGCCATATAGTCTCAAATTTGGGTTTCAAAGGATACAAATTTCATCATGGTTGGCTTGAAAGGCTCAAACGGTACAAACAAAAGTTGCCTAAATCATTTTCAATGTTCCATGCTTCCTAGGATTTCGCCTCAAGAAACTACTAAGTCAATTCTAAAGACTTAAACTTTCATGCTTGCCTAACTTTCGTAGGGAACTAAAATTTTATGGTGCGATTTGCATGCTTTATTAAAAATACATTTATATCATTATTAAGCTAGCATAACAATTCATTGAAATAACATAACTTTATTCATACTAAAGTTTAGCATACTTAACAAAATTTCAAATTATTGAAAAATATATCCTAATCATAATTAACAGAAAAATTTATTCTGAGTGGAAATAATTCAATTTTTCAGTCCCCCCAACTTAAAATGAACAATGTCCTCATTGTTTAAAGTGAATAGATACTATACACCAGGTAGGATTTTAGAAAAGAGGAGGTGAGTCAATTTGACTGCTTAAGTATCAAGCTCTTTCTGAATCCAATCCTAGACATGTATATACCTATTGCCACACTTTATACTTTGTGACTTGCTCATATTTTATTAATGATTTTCCTCTCTTAATTTATTATGCGAAAATAAAAATTTCTTATTAAACCTAATCCTAAAATGACCTAAGAACAGAAATAAAATAAAGTAAAAATCCCCTATTTATTTATTTGTAGCCCTTCCAAATTTGACTCATCTTTTGCTCCATCACTATCGCCTTTGCATGAATTGATTCTCTGCTTCTTCGGTAATGGACTCCATGATTCAAATATAAAATCTGGAAATTTAGGCACAAAAATAAATGGGTCATTGTAAATTTTCTTAAGAGCACTTCTTATCGAGTCATCCCTTATTTTTTAGTATCTCCAGTAAGCTTGTTGCTGCCATTGCATATGCTGTATTATGTCCATTAACTTTGACAGTTCATCTCGAAGATCTGAGCTAGGCGGTTGAGCTCTGAACATTGAAGTTTCGTCATTAAGCTCAACTTCTAGTTCCAGTGGTTCCACCTTATTAGGGGCTTCAGCCGATTGCTTTAGTTCGATCTCTATGGGATCCTCTTCCTTATCTTCGGGATCTTCACTTTCTTCAATTCGCTGCTGTAGAACAGAATCTCCAGCTATTCGGTAGAGGCTCCAATTTGTGATTGTGCCCTGGCTATAGCCTGTCTTCTTTACGTTTGCAAGAATTTTAGTTTTCAAGCATAGAATTGTTATTGTAAAGGGAAAGTAGGCTGGGCCAGAACGTCTAACGGCATAATTTCGCATCTCTCTTAGGATAATTTTTCCCAAATCAATGGTCTTTCCAGTTAAGATCGAGTATAATAAGACCATGTGCTCTAATGAAATTGTTGTCCCATGTGAGCTAGGCATAAGGCTGAAACGTATGAAATAGAACCATACCTTTGCAAGTGGTGTCAAAGATTCTCTTCGAAAAGTGTGGATTCCTTGCTTTGACATAGTCCACTTAGAACCTAGAACTATAAGTTCCTCAAGAATTTCTTACAAATTTTTAGGCTTGATGTTGCTCATCAAAGAAGAATATTAATCATTTTCGAAATCAGGTAATTCAAAGAACTCATTAATAGCATTTGAACTTATTGGTACCTTGATTCCGCAAACTGGAACTTCTGTCTAATCGCTTGAGGTTAAATTCGCGTAGAATTCACGAAC
The DNA here is from genome assembly GCA_025698465.1 of Gossypium longicalyx. NCBI lineage: Eukaryota > Viridiplantae > Streptophyta > Magnoliopsida > Malvales > Malvaceae > Gossypium > Gossypium longicalyx. Next base: position 73,264,947 of record CM047004.1, on the reverse strand, counting down.
TAGTTCCTCATCCACACTAGGCCTCTTTTCACAAAACAATTCCCAATTGAGGGCTTTAGTAACTTGACAAATACATGCCATAAAGTCTTTGTAGTTGCTCTCTTTCAATGTAAAGCCTTTCTCTGGATGCATCCGTTGATTTTTAAAGATACTCTCGTATCTTGCTTTGGCTTCTTCATAATGGAACTTGTTTTGTGTTTCATCAATTTGGGCACAAGCACGAGTTCTCTTGCGAGGCATGATTGACCTGAACAAAAGATGGGGAAAATTATTTTCTCAAAAATTTAATTAATAAGAATTATTAATGATTCAATAAATTGAAAAATTAAATAACTGAATAAAATTAAAATTTAGGAGAAAAAAATTGTCTTACCACCCTTTTTATAAAATTAAGAACTCCTAAAAATAATTAATAAACAAAAGAGGTCAAATGGCCGTAGGTTGGAGGATTTGGCTAAGGGGCTTGGTGTAGGTGTGTGCCGCACAAGTGCTAGACAGCAAGCAGACTCGTCGATCAGGAGCAAGAAGCGGCATAGCTTGGCGCGATGAGCTGCGCACGATGGGGGTAGGTGTGCGCGGCGTGGGCGTGCGGTGGAGCTGGGCTGCTGGGTGCTTGCTGGCCGAATGGCTGCTAGGCTAGGGGGTTTCAGCATTTTAAGGGTTTTGGTTTTTGGGATTTTTAGTGATGAATGATGAATGGAGAATGTGGTATTTATAATGAAGAGAATAGGACTTAAAGTAGAATTCTTAGAGAAATTTAATAGCTAAAAACTCTAAGTTCTCATTTTAATCTAAGATAACAATAATTAATAATTAAATATATGCATATTAAATTATTAATGCTATTAATTTATTTAAAAATAAAATAAATTAATCCTAATTCTATGCTCAATTGATAAAAAAATAATATAAAAATTATAATAGATATAGTTATATATTAAAGATTATCAACTTATTAAAAAAAAACTTATCAAATAAAATATGATTAAATTAAAACTAATCCTAACTCTAGATAAAATTGATAATAATTAATATATATTATAATGGATATAATCATATATTAATAATTATCATCTTTTTTTATTAAATTAAAAACATTTATTCTAGAAGCCTTTTGAAAATATTTACAAAAAGAGGCATCTAGTTTTAATATTTACAAAAAGAGCAATCAAATTTTAAAAATAATTCAATAAAGTCCTTAAGCTTAATGAAAATTTGAAATTGAATTGCAATTTAAAACTTGGGTCAAAATTGACCTTTTTATTTGAAAAACTAAAAATTTAATTTTCTATTTAGGGGATTATTTCTCGGAAAATTATGTTAAAATCAATTCCTAGGAAAGATTGGAGGGGTCACTAACGGTCCCGCTTAAGTTCCAATCTCCTAAACAGAATTTATTTAAGCATACTAATCTCGAAAATATACCCTAAATCATTTATTAAAAAGAAAAATAAGAAAATTTAAACATCTGATAGAATGAACGAAATTTGATTCCGTTTAATCTTATCCCCCCAATAATGTTTCAGACGCTGAGCATTAACTTGAAAATTACCTCCCTTACCTTGGAGTTCAACAACTCCGTATGGATAGATGCGATGAATCGTAAATGGACCGAACCAACGTAATTTTAGTTTACCTGGAAAGAACTTTAATCTAGAATTAAATAACAAGACTTGCTGACCTGCTTCAAATTCTCGAACTCGAATGTGCTTGTCATGCCATTTCTTAAGTCTCTCATTGAGTAGTTTGGCATTTTCGTGCGAGAACGTTCAGAATTTGTCTAGCTTATTGGGTTGGAGCATCCGTTTCTCTTTAGCAAGCTTAAGATCCAAGTTGAGTTGTTGAAGGGCCCAGTAAGCTTTGTGTTCTAACTCCAAGGGCAGATGACAAGCTTTCCCAAAGACCAACCTGTAGGGTGACATCCTTAAAGGTGTCTTGTATGCTGTCCTGTAAGCCCATAAAGCATCATCCAGTCTTTTGGACCAATCTCGTTAGTTCGGGAAAACTACCTTCTCAAGTATGCCTTTGATCTCCTTATTTGCTAGTTCAGCTTGCCCATTCGTCTGCAGATGGTAAGCTGTAGTGACCTTGTGTTTCACTCCATGTTTATCTAACAACCATTTCAACCACTTGTTCATAAAATGGGACCCTTTATCGCTGATAATAGCTCTTGGGGTTCCAAACCATGTGAATACGTGTTTCTGCAAAAACTTTATTACTACCCTAGCATCGTTTGTTGGATAAGCTTCAGCCTCGACCCACTTAGACACGTAATCTACAGCTACCAAGATGTACTTGTGACCAAAAGATGGAGGGAAAGGACTAAGAAAGTCAATACCCCAAACATCGAATAATTCTATCTCAATGATGTTTATTCGAGGCATCTCATTTCTACTGGTGACATTTTCGACCCGTTGACATCAATCACAACTCTTTACGTAAGCGTATGCGTCCTTGAATAGTGTTGGCCAAAAGAATTTGGCTTGAAATACTTTGGCTGCAGTACGAGTACCTCCGAAGTGTCCCCCACTTGGAGCTGAGTGACAACGGTATAGAATCTTTTGTACTTCATCTTCTACCACACATCTCCTAATCATTTGATCTGCACACTTCTTGAACAAGTATGGTTCTTCCCAGAAATAGTACTTCATATCGTGAAGAAATTTTTTCCTTTGATAATACGTCTTGTCAATCAGCATCAAACCACAAGCTAAAAAGTTAGCAATATCAGCAAACCAATGGGTACTATGGACATGATTTACCTTCAGCATGTGTTCTTCTGGAAATGTTTCTTGAATTGGTATAAGAGAAGAGTTCCCTTCTTGCGGCTCCAACCTAGACAAGTGGTTTGCTACTTGATTTTCCACTCCCTTTCGATCTTGAATTTCTAGATCGAACTCTTAAAGTAGAAGTACCCATCGGATAAACCTCGGCTTAGCATCTTTCTTAGAAAGTAAATACTTAATTGCTGAGTGGTCCATATAGACAGTCACTTTAGTACCTACAAGATAAGATTGAAACTTGTCAAAAGCAAACACAGTAGAAAGTAACTCTTTTTCTGTTACCATATAATTCAGTTGAGCGCCTGTCAGAGTTCGACTTGTATAGTAGATGGGATGAAAAAAATTGTTCCTTTGCTGACCCATAACAGCTCTTAACTCGAAGTCACTCGCGTCACATATCAATTCGAATGGCAAATCCCAGTCTGGTGTGACGATTATGGGTGCCGTAACTAATCGACTCTTCAAATCTTTGAAAGCCTTTAAGCATTCCTCATCAAACTTGAACTTCGAGTCCTTCTCCAATAATTTGCATAAGGGTTTAGCAATTTTAGAGAAGTCCTTGATAAATCTTCGATAGAAACTGGCGTGGCCCAAAAAGCTCCTAACACCTTTTACAGATGTTAGAGGTGGGAGTTTCTCAATAACATCTACCTTTGCTTTATCTACTTCGATTCCATGTCTCGTTATCCGATGCCCTAGAACAATACCTTCTCATACCATGAAATGGCACTTTTCCCAGTTGAGTACTAGGTTGTTTTCTTTGCATCGCCTTAGTACCTTGGCTAGATTGGCTAGGCAATCATCATATGTATCTCCAAATACTGAAAAATCATCCATAAAAACTTCCAAATACTTCTCAACCATGTCAGTAAAAATAAACATCATACATATTTGAAATGTAGCAGGTGCATTACATAAACCAAATGGCATGCATCTAAATACAAATGTACCGTATGGGCAGGTGAATGTTATCTTGTACTGATCTTTCGGTGCTACTGTAATCTGATTATACCCCGAGTATCCATCGAGAAAACAGTAATAGTCTTGCCCTGTGAGTCTATCCAGCATCTGGTCCAACAAGGGCAAAGGAAAGTGATCTTTCCTAGTTGCCTTGTTCAGCTTCCGATAGTCGATACAAATTCTCCATCTAGTAACCGTTCTAGTCAGCATCAACTCGTTATTTTCTATGACCGTGATACCTCCTTTTTTTGGCACGCACTGGATCGGACTTACCCATGAACTATCTGAGATGGGGTAAATTATACTCGTATCTAACCACTTGATGATTTCTTTCTTGACTATGTCCTTCATGATGGGGTTTAGTCTTCGTTGTCCCTCAATCGTCCCTTTCTCACCATCTTCTAGTATGATCTTGTGCATGCATACAGATGGACTAATACCATGAATATCGGCTATGGTCCATCCGATAGCCTTCTTGAATTATTTCAACACTAAGATGAGTTTCTCTTCTTCCTCACTAGTTAATTCTACTAAAACAATCACAGGCAGAGTAGAAGAGTTACCTAAATAAACATATTTTAGATGTGAAGGTAGTACCTTGAGTTCTAATTTAGATGGCTCCTCGATTGACGCTTTTGGTTGGGCATAATTCCTTTTCTCTAACTCCAAAGATTCAAAGCGGGATTGCAGATTAAATCCCCGGACTTGTTTTACTAAGTTTCAGCAGAAACACGGTCGAGTCACACGCCCATGTGCTCAACCGTGTAGGGCAAAATTAGGCTTGGTTTAAGCCACTTTCTCACCCTCCTCATGCATACCTATAATACAACATTTTGCATCATTTCAATACATTAATAGGCAACCAAAACATGTTATTTATGCATCAAACATGTCATACCAATTCCCTCTATTTCATCAACTCAAATCAAAACCATTTCCTGTTCAAAACACATACCAAAATTAGCATGATTCATTTCTCATTTCACACCTATTCCATCACATACCAAAACACATATCACATTTATCAATTCAACCTATTTAAAATATGTATTTTATCATTATCAACCACACACCAAGCTTGACTCATAAATCATCTACTAACCAATCATTGATCAAGTTTAAAACTGTGCGTTATATAAGCAAGTACTAATCACTTACCAAATAATCAAATAAACAACTTGAACCATCACCAAGTATACCAAATTATGCCATAACATAAGGCATCATTTACATATCAAAATAACATCATTTTCAAGCCACATCTCAAAGGGTAATTACATCAAACACATAGGCATTAGTTGCCAAATCAATTGTACTCATCAAATAACCATAAAGCCTATACATGTTATATAACATAAATCACAAAGCTTACAAGTACCAAACCATAGCTGGATAGTGTGATGAGATCTCCGACGACTACCAACTCGAGCAAGCCTTCGAAACTCTATAAACATAGAAAAGAAAACAAAGTAAGCTATAAAGCTTAATAAGCTCGTATGGTAATAAACTCATATTATTAAATAACCGCATTTTAAACAATTACTCAAAACATGATATAATTCATATGATTTCACCATTCAATCTCAAATTCATGCACATAGATGATCAAGATTTTTATGAGTTTATTCAATCAAAACACGTTGGTTTGGATACTTCTTATCAATTCATTCACATTTTCATATACATAAGCAATCATATATATATAAACTTTATTCAATTCAATATTCATCACCTTTTCTTAGCCAAATGAATTATGTGAAATATCATCAAATAATGGTGTTTTGCATACTATTTGCCATATGTATATTTAGTTAAAACAACTATAACCCATATCTCACATATCATTCAATTCATACCTCATTATAGCCAAATAAACACATTTTGGCACGAAACATACTTATACATAAATCTTTCTCATTTCATATACGCGATACACTAAGAACTTACCAAATTACCTTCATTTGATTCTCATATAGGTTCTGTATGAACCTGTATCACTTAATTCAATTGTACTTTCCTTCTTGTCTTGACTATGCCCATTGAACCCTTCGGAATCTCTAAAGATACTCGGATATCACATAAAGCTCATACAATGTCATATCCCAGATATGGTCTTACATGTTATCTCATATCGATGCTAATGTCCGAGACATGGTCTTACACGAAATTATATAACGATGTCAATGTCCCAGACATGGTCTTACACGTAATCACAGTACAATGCCAATGTCCCAGACATGGTCTTACATGTAATCTCATCTCTGCAATCCTAATGTCATGACATTTGTATCCTATATTATTCCTATGGTTCATACAAGACTTTCATATGTCGTAACTCTGTCGATTCTTGCTCGTAGTTGCTCATTTGACATTCATAGCAGTTCAATACCAAATAAACGTATATAATTCAATTCAATTCAATAATAAATAAGCATTTATAACACAATTTAAATACGTTTATTAGCATACAAACTTACCTCAATCGTTAAAACGATAGAACAAATCAACTAGTCCGATACATTTTTTCCCCCGTTCTAGACCGAATCTCATTTTTCTCAATCTATATAATAACAAAATTTACTAATCATTAATTCATTCAATTTAACACAATTTACACATTTTGGAAAAATTACACTTTTGCCCCATTTATTATAGATTTTTGCAATTTAGTCTTATCAAATAAAAATTGCAAATTCATGCAATTAAGGACAAGCCCATGCTAGCCAAATTTTACCCATACTACTAGCAGCCCATATTTTTAGTTTATTCACACATCTAACCATGAATTTTACACTTTTCTCAATTTAATCCTTAATTCGTATTTTTGTCAAAAATCACTTTATATAACTTGTATATCTAGCTTCTAACATTAATAAACTATCATAAAACATCTAAATAACCAAGAATTCAATAATGGCATCATTCAAAATCTATAACAGTTTCAAAAACGGAGATAAGGGCTAGATAGATTAAGCTGCAACGAGCTCAAAAACGTAAAAATTATTAAAAACCGGGCAAAAACCACTCACCTATCAAGCTCCAAAGCTTGGCCGAATGTATCCATGGCTTTTCTAGGTTAGAAACGGTTGAAGAAGATGATGGATACAAAATAATGACTTTGATTTTATTTATTTAATCTTTATTAATCAATTTACAAAACTAACCTTTAATAACATCATAAATTTCAACAATACCAAGCCATAGAATTCCACTATCAGCATTTATAGGATAATTAACACTTAAGGACTCCCACTATTTAATTTCATAGCCGTTTAATATCTTTAACTTATAGAATTCAACTTTTACGCTTTACGCGATTTAGTCCTTTTTACCGAATTAACCACTCAAACGGTAAAATTTCTTTACGAAATTTTCACACGAACATTATATCATATGTAAACCTTATTAAAATAATAAAATAAATATTTTGACTTCGGATTATGGTCCCAAAACTACTGTTCTGATTAACCTTAAAAACGAGCTGTTACACAACTACCTTCGAACTCTAAAACACAACAGCGAAGTATATCTTCGAGAATTTGAATCACTCTCTCAGATTGACCATCAATTTGTGGATGGAACGCAGTTCTAAAATTCAACTTTGTACCCAACGCTTCTTGCAATTTCTTCCAAAATCATGACGTAAACCTCGGATCTCTATCCGAAATAATAGAAATAGGTACCCCGTGCAATCTAACAATCTTAACAATGTAAAATTCAGCTAGCTTATCAAGTGAATAGTTAGTATGTATCAAAATAAAATGAGTCGATTTCATCAATCTATCAATAACGATCCAAACAACATCTTTCTTCTTTAGAGTTAGAGGTAATCCAGTTATGAAATCCATCGTAATTCTGTCCCATTTCCACTCGGGAATCATCACAAGCTAAAGTAAACCCGAAGGTACTTGATGTTCAGCTTTTACTTGTTGACAAATTAAACATCTTGATACAAATTTAGAAATATCTCGTTTCATACCCGACCACCAATACAATTTCTTCAAATTATTGTACATCTTCGTACTTCCTGGATGAATAGATAGACAACCACTGTGTGCTTCGTGAATGATTTTCTGAATAAGCTCAGTGTCTCTCGGTACACAAATCCTACCTTAGAACATCAAACAATCATCGATCTCAATCTGATAGTCTGAATCACTAGTCAATTAGCATTGAACTCTTTTAGCTTGGAGTTCTTATCACATTTCTGATCTTCACAAATTTGCTAAAGAAATACCGATCTAGGTTTTAACTTAACTAGAATCGAACCATCATCGGCTAAAGTTAACTGTGTATTCATTACTCTCAAAGCAAACAAAGATTTCCTACTTAAAGCATTAATGACTATATTTACCTTTCCCGGATGATAATTGATTACCAACTCATAATCTTTTAATAGCTCAAGCCATCTCCGTTTTCGCAGATTCAAGTCTTTTTGAGTCATCAAATACTTTAAACTCTTGTGATCAGTGAAGATAAGGCATCTCTCACCAAATAAATGGTGTCTCCAAATTTTTAAAGCAAACACAATAGCAGCTAATTCCAAGTCGTGCGCCAGATAATTCTTTTCATGTGGTTTTAACTGTCTCGAGGCATTATCTATCACTTTACCGTCTTGTATTAATACACAACTAAGACCATTCAATGACGCATCGCTAAAAATCACAAACTCTTTCCCCGACTTAGGTTGCACTAACACCAGTGCCTCAGTCAACAACGTTTTCAACTGTTCAAAACTCTTTTGACATTTCTCAGACCACTTGAATTTCACATCCTTTCATAACAATTTGGTCATAGGTGTAGCAATCATCAAAAATCCCTTAACAAAGCGTCGATAATAACCAGCTAAGCCCAAAATGCTTCTAGCTTCAGATACATTCCTCGGTGGTTTCCAGTCAACAACTGCTGAAATCTTACTCGGATCAACCCTTATACCTTCCGCTGAAACAATATGCCCCAAAAATCTGACTTCTTAGAGCCAAAACTCACTTTTGTTGAACTTAGCAAACAATTTCTTACCTCTCAAAGTCTGCAATACAATTCTTAAATGTTCAGCATGCTCAGACTCATCTCCGGAATAAATCAAAATGTCATCAATAAACACAACCACAAACTTATTTAAATATGTTCGAAAAATTTGATTCCTCAAGTCCATAAAAATGACAAGAGCATTAGTTAATCCAAAAGGCATAACAAGAAATTCATAATGACCATACCTCATTCTGAATATGGTTTTTGACACATCCGAGTCTTTAACTCTCAGCTGATAATAGCCAGATCTCAAATCTATCTTTGAGAACATTGTTGCCCCTTTCAACTGATCGAACAAATCATCAATTCTTGGTAAAGGATACTTGTTCTTTATCGTCACCTTGTTAAGTTGACGATAATCAATACAAAGTCTCATGGATTCGTCCTTCTTCTTGACAAACAACATTGGTGCACCCCAGGGCGAAAAACTCGATCTCGCAAAACCTTTATCTGTCAACTCTTACAATTGAGACTTTAATTCTTTCAATTCGGTCGAAGCCATTCTATATGGAGCTAACGATACCGGTGACGTCCTCGGTACTAAATTGATAGTAAACTCAATCTCTCTGATCGGTGGTAATCTAGGTAATTCTTCTGAAAACACATCCGGATATTCACAAACTACTGGCACAAATTCAATCTTCAATTCAAACACTTTGTATTCAGTATATACGCAAGATAAACTTCACAATCTTTTCTCACATACCTCTAAGCCAACATCGACGAAATCACAACAGGCAACTTACCTGACTTATCCGGTTCAGTCTGAAGAATTTTATTATTTTGACATTTCAATTCAATAATCTTCTGCCTATAGTTCACTACGACATCATGTAGAGTCAACCAATCTATTCCAAGAATTACATCAAACTCATAAAACGGTAAAAGTATTAAGTCGGCTGGAAAACAGTGACCCTGAATCATTAAAGGACAACTCTTGCAAACTTTATCAACTAGAACATATTTGTCTAAGGGGTTCGACACCTTAATCACATACTCAGTAGAATCAACATGCAAGTTCTTATTAGATACCAAATTCATGAAAATATAAGAATGAGTCGGTCGAGGATTAATCAATGCAACTACATTAATATCATAAAGAGAAAATGTACCAGAGATAACATCAGGCGATGACGCAGCTTCACGAGCACAAATAGCATAGGTTCTAGTAGGTGCTCTAACCTCTGATCTCGCAGTTAACTCTTTTGTCACACCTCAGCTGCTGTTCTCACTTCTAGTATTTCTCGGTGGCCTCCTTCTAGTGGCAGTATTACTTAGCCTCGCATTCTGAGAATTATATTTCTCGGTCATTTTAGGGTAATTTCGATTAAAGTGATCTTGGGAGCCATATTTGAAGTAAGCCCAATTATTCATCCTACATTCACCAGGATGTCGTCTACCACATTGTTGACATTCAAGTCTATTTGACCTAGCGTTACCAACCCTTACTATTAACATAATTTGGGCCTTAGAACCCAAATACTGCTTCCCACGATCTCTGTTGGGATACCCAGCTGAAGCATTTGAATGAGTATACAAATCCATCGATTTCTTTGACGAAGACTGAAATGACTTATTCATCGGTCTTTTCCTTGAGTCTCTAGCCTCAAACTCAGCCTTTCTCTTTTCTTTGCTCAGTTCCTCGGCCTTGCAAGCTTGGTCGACTAGTACAATAAATTCTTTCAATTCTAAAATCCCAACTAGTAGTCTGATATCTTTATTAAACCCATCTTCGAATCTCTTGCACATGATAGCCTTGGTGGAAACACATTCTTGAGCATACTTACTGAGCCTGACAAACTCTCGCTCATATTCAGTCACAGACAAACGGCCTTGTTTCAGTTCTAGAAACTCCTTACATTTCTGATCAATGAACCGTTGACTGATATATTTCTTTTTGAACTCTTTTTGGAAGAAACCGCAGGTAACTCTTTCTTCTGGTGCCACAGGTACAAGTGTATTCCACCACTGGTATACTGAGTCCCTCAGTAGTGATATAGCACATTTCAAGCACTTATTCGGTGTGCAAGAAAGCTTATTAAATACCTTGATGGAGTTCCCAAGCCAAAATTCTGCCCTCTCGGGATCATCGTCAACATTGGCTCTAAATTCTTCAGCCCCTTGTTTCCAAATCTTATCAATTAGAGGCTTATTCAGTCTTAACAATTCCACACCTTGGGGAGCTAGGGAACTGGTTGGGGGTTAGGTGGGGGTGGAGGATGTTGGGCAGCCGGATTTGTTTGAACAAACTCGGTAAACCACTCATTCATCCTTTGGAAGAAGGCTTCACTAGCCTCTCCTCCCTTACTAATTGTGACCAGTCTACTTTCAGATGGCGCTGTCTCTTAGGTTGGAGTAGGCGCATTACTTTCAACATCATCAGCTACCTCTCGGTTGGGATCCATTTACTATATGAAAACACAATTTATATTGCTAGAAGTCATCACACTATCACAAATTAAATATAGCATGTATAGCTAGACTCTCAAACACGATACGTTAGTCCAAGAATCTACTAAAGTTGGCTCTGATACCACTAAATGTAATACCCTTTACCCGTATTTCAACGCCAAAACAGGGTACGAGGCATTACTGGACTTACATCACAAGCAAACATACAAATCGAGTCATAAATTTTGCATCCAAATTTAAAACCATTCGTATTCAATCATAATGTCACTAATATGAGCCTACAAGGCATAAAGCATACTTTAGAAGTGGTCCAAGACTAAACTGAGAACTCAGGGAATTTTTATAAAACTTAAAATTTTTTTTACTAGAAACAAGGGTCACACGCTTGTGTGGTTTGGGACACACTCATGTCGGCAGGCTGTGTGGTCAACCACGTCCGTGTCCCTAACCTGTGTAACTCTCTATTTTGCATTGCATGAACAAATTGAGGTTACACGGCCAAGTCACAATCGCCCATGTGCTAGGCCGTATATTTACTTAAATTTTTATAAAATAGTTGCAGACTACACACGGTCAGGACATGCCCACGTGCTTGAGGCCGTGTCCCTCACACGACTGAGACACACGCCCGTGTCTCTACCCGTATGCTCAATTCTGAGCATTCTGTTTCTCAAAATTAAGGTACAAGAGACACACGACCGGAACACATGGCCATAAGACAGGCCGTGTGGACAAAATAAAGGCTATTTACCAAGCCATTTGCCACCCTTATTTGCTCAAACACATACACCATTTCAATGACATAAATTATAGTACACTTAGGCAACCAAAATATCTACAATCATGGCTAATACATGTCAATGTAATACCATCATCTAACATGTACATGACATTCTTAATAAGCCAAATCAAACATCCCATTTTCACATTCCAAAAACATCACTAAGACTACTATTAACTTGTATTCAGTCATCAATGTGTTATAACATATTAATGAACCAACTCATCCATTTTACAACAAGGAATTAACTACAATAAAAAAGTAACAAACCAATGTAAACCACATCATAGAAAAAAAAGCATTGGCACATACATGCATATAAGTAGACTTACAACCAATTTAACCAAAATGAGCCAATTTACATGGCCAATTTCCACAACAAGCCTTTGACAATTCAAGTCAATACATTTGGCCAAATTCGTAATAACACATATAATAAAATGACCAAGTCCCTATACATGCCATATACTCAAAATGCTAAATTTCATTAATACCCCAAATGATAGTTTTGATAGTGTGAGGCGAATCTCCGATGATCCCCAATTTGAGCGAGCTTGGAGACACTATAAAACATGGAAAAAAATAAACGGAGTAATCTATATAGCTTAGTAAGTCCGTATGTAAGAAATAAACAAGCCATACCATACAATCAATGTTTAAGGGATAAATATAAGATGATATAACTTACCATAAGTTTCATAATCATAATTCATTCCATTACAAACTTACCTTGAATTCATCATTTCTCGAGATTCAATAAACATAAGCTTTATGTACATACCTATACCATCTCGAAATGAACTTACACGTATTATCATCTTTGACATACTCATGAACCACTCAGAATAATAATGTCGGATACTCAGGAATTTGCACACTAAGTGCCACATATGTAGCCAATACTACCTATGTAACATCTCAAATTAGGGTCTAGTTAGAACAGTGGTTTCGAGACCACAAATCTAAAGTAGAAATAATTATTTTATGATTATTAGGAGGTTTATAATATGATTGCATGCTTGTGTGAAAATTTCATGAAGAAATTTCATTGATAAAGTGTCTAATTTGACATTTAGGACTAAATTGCAAAAGTTACAAAATATGAGTTCTAGAAGCCTTAAGAATGAAATTGCCATGGATTATTAATTAGAGATCACTAAATACCAATTTACCCAATTTCTATTTTTATGGACAAGAATGGGCATAGATAGGAAAAATTTGAAAGAAAGGCCTATAGGGCATTTTTGTTATTTGGTTAATAAAAGAATAAAAAGGGAAAAATAAGTCAAAATTGTATTCATATTCTTCATGTGTGTGCCAAAAATTTGAAGAGCCATAGCTAGGGTTTTTCCTTTAACTTTCAAGCTCGATTGTAAGTACTCCCTAGCCCCGTTTTTAATATTCTTTATGTTTTTGAGATCCTTGAAGCATGATCTACCTATTTCTAGCCTTATTTTGAGTTAGGGCTCATGTTTAAAAAGTGACCCATATGTGAAATGCATGTATTTTGATATTTCATGGAGGAATATGAAAGATTGATGTATGATAAACATCTTTTACTAAGTGGTTTTTCATGAAAACACCTAAGAAGGACATTTTTCTAAAAAGTCTAAAATGAGTAGTAAGATGTGTGTTTTAATGGAAAATGTGGGCTAAGATGAGTATGGGTTAAGTTTGTCTAGGCTTGGGTTACAAAGAAAATGGACACATTTCATTTTATGAGCCTAGGGACTGATTTGATTAATGTGATGATTAAATAAGCTGAATATGCTATTATAGAACAAGAAAAACAGAGTCCGAACCTAGACCGAGGAAAGAACAAGATTTTGGACTAAATCGAATTAATTGTCCATATTTTGTACCAAGGTAAGTTCATCTGTAAATAATGCAAATTAATGTATGAATTTCTATGTTTAATTTTTACAATGAGTGTGTGAATGATACTATGGTAAATGAGAATGACATTGTGAACGAGTCACTTGTATCTTAATCTATTCCTAAGGTTTAAACGAGATTTCTTACTTGTCGAATCATCGTCGAACTCGTTTGTAAAGTTAAACTCTTTCGCATAGCTAATCATACAGTTCATGCAATATGAAAGCATTTAAATACAATTATATTAAAGCTTATTTACATACAAACTTACCTCGGTTACAAGAATGACTATTAGTTCAATTTAGTCCACAACCTTGTTCTTTCCTCGGTCTAAATTCGAACTTTGTTTTTCTTGATCTATAATATCAAATTTAACTTATTTAATCATCACATTATTCAATTAAATCCAAAAAGGCACTATGGCAAAAAATTTACATTTTTACCCCTAAACTTTTAACATTTTACATTTTAGTCCCTAGGATCGTAAAATGATTTTCATTCAATTTCTTCATTACCCAAGCCTATACAAACCTTTTTCATGCTCATGACAGCCCACGTTTTCCATTTATTCATATTTTACCACTCATTTTACAATCTTTTACAAATAGGTCCCTTTTTAACATTTTCATAAAAAATTCACTTTGTAAATGTTTTTTAACTAGCAACAAACATATATTTTCTACCATTAAACATCAAAATACAAGCTTATTCCACATGGGTAAAATTTTAGACTTTGATTTTCTTTCAAATTAGGCCTTAGAATAGCTAGATCGAGTTACAACATTCACAAAACGTAAAAATCATTAAAAAAGGGACAAAGACGGATTTACAATCGAGCTTGGAAGCTTGGACAAACCCTATCTATGGTTTCCTCTTCAAATTAGGCTAAGGGGGGACTAAATTGAGAAGATGGACACTTTTATTTAGTTATTTTTGTCTTTATTTTCTAGATTACCAAAATGACCTTCACTTAAACTTTGAAATTTTTCCCTAACCATGTCCATTTTTGTCCATACTAATGTATAATGGTATAATAACCATTTAAAGACCTCTAATTTAGAATTTCATAACAATTTGACACCTTTAACTTATAGAATTCAAATTTTGCACCTATTGCAATTTAGTTCTTCTAGACAAACTGAGTACTCAATCGATAAAATTTCTTAACAAAAATTTCACACAATTGTTCTATCATGCTGTAGACCTTAAAGAAATAATAAAATAAATATTTCTACTTCAGATTTGTGGTCTTGAAACTACTATTTTGATTTGACCTAAAAACGGGCTGTTACATAATTTAAACTACTTTGAAACATTATAGATAGTATCATCTGAAACTGTACTGATATAGTTAGGGGATTGAAACCTCTAGAAACAATTCTGAACTTCTGATAGAATTATGCATAAACATTTGCTAATAAATACTGAAACTGATGCATAGAACTTTTAATGTAGATTAAAATACTCGTGGCTGTGGTAGAGGCCGTAGGGGGCTCGAGCTGAGTCTTCCTCTCTGGGTAATATGCCAAATTTGGATATGAGTGGGACACCAGTTTCACCTTCAACTGAGACTGGATCTCAAAGTCGCTCGGCTAGGGACGATGCACTGTCCCAAACCATGTTGAGGATTTTAGATAGGGTCATTGGACCCTATTCTAGAGCTGGAGGCTGAGGTCGGTATCTGAATGACTCTGGTCCAATAATGCTGAGTTGTTTAGGGGTGTCACTAGAGTCGCCCCTAATGTAGCCGAGTATTGGTTGGAGGCTACCGAGAGGATAATGAATAATCTAGACTATACCCCTAAGCAGAAATTGAAGGGTGCAGTTTCTTTGCTTCGTGATGAGGCTTATCAATGATGGTTGGCAGTTGATGAGGGTACTCAGCCTGATCATTTGAGCTGGGGTGTCTTTAATACTACCTTTCAGAGTAAGTAAGTGGGAGTGAGCTATGTGGATGCTCGTAGGTGTGAGTTCTTGAATCTCACGCAAGGCGATAAATCTGTGGTTGAGTATGAGGCCAAGTTTCTAAGACTGAGCTGTTACGCTCGAGGCATGGCGGCGACTGAGTATGAAAGGTGTGTCTGATTTGAGGATGACTTAAGGGATAATCTGAGGGTGCTGATTGCTCCACAGAGGGAGCGAGAGTTTGCAGTTCTAGTTGAGAAGGGAAGATCGCCGAGAATGTTAAGCACGTAGAGTGCCAGAATAGGGATTGTGAGAGGGGTAAGAACAAGAGGGATTCCGAGCCCTCTAGTTCTATTTAGAGGCCTAAGAAAAAGGCCAGATCAGATGGGCCAGTTAAAGTAAGGGCTCTTGTTGCTTTTACTAGGATTCAGCTATGTGGTGATTGTGGTAGGCCAGTTAAAGTAAGGGCTTGTCTGAGGTGTGGGTCATTAGAGAATCATATTTGAGAGTGTTCACAGAGGGCTAATCAGATGCAAGCTGCGATACCTAGTTCTGTGCAGCCTCAGAGGGCAGTTCCGCAACCACCTAGGGGCTGTGGTTGGCTAGAGGAAGTAATGGTGGGGGTCGTGGATAGAGAGCACTAGGCAGAGGTGCTAATCAGACAGAGGTGAGACATCCTGCATTGGTTTATGCTGCACGACGCCGAGAGGATAGAGATGCTCCTGATGTTATTACTGGTATGTTCCTTATATTTGATGTACCTTATACTGCTCTAATAGACATAGGCTCTACTCACTCCTATGTAGCTGGTACTGTATCTGAAACACTGAGGATTTTTGTTGAGGGCACTACTAGTGAGGTTACTGTACTGAGCCCGTTGGGGCAGTCTGTTCGGGTTAGTAAACTTTATAAGGACGTTCCGTTAGAGGTACTATGGGTAGTATTTTTGGAAAATCTAATGGAGCTTTCATTTAGGGAGTTCGATTTAATTCTGGGCATGGACTGGTTGGTTGAGCACTGAGTCAGTTTGGATTGCGCATCTAAGAGGGTCGTTCTGAGGACTAATGATGATATAGAGGTGGTGCTGATTGGCGAACATTGAGATTATTTGTCCAATGTGATCTTCACTCTTGTGGCTGAAAAACTGGTTCGAAGAGGGTGTGAGGCATTCTTGGCTTACTTCAGTGTTTCTGATTCTGAGGATTCTTCTATTGGGGATATCAGAATAGTGAGAGATTTTTTGGATGTCTTCCTTGAAGAGTTATCGGGTTTACCTCTAAATCGAGAAGTTGAGTTCAAAATTAAGCTTCTACCTGATACAGCTCCGGTGTCTATTGCTCCATACCGAATGGCACCGAAAGAGCTTACTGAACTTAAGGCGCAACTGCAAGAGCTTCTGGACCGTGGTTTCATCAGTCCCAGTGTGTTATCGTGGGGAGCACCAGTTCAGTTTGTTAAGAAGGAGGATGGGACCATGAGGGTGTGTATCGATTATCGGTAGTTGAATAACTTGACTGTGAAGAATAAGTATCCACTTCTAAGGATCGATGACTTGTTGGATCAGTTTCGAGGGGCTTCGGTGTTTTTGAAGATTGACCTTTATTTTGGCTATCATCAGTTGAGCTTTAAGAAGGCAAATGTTCATAAGACTGTATTTAGGACTTGTTATGAGCATTATGAGTTCCTGGTTATGCCTTTTGGTCTGACAAATGCTCCGTTTACATTCATGGATTTGATGAACTAAGTCTTTTTGTCGTATCTGGATCAGTTCATTGTGGTCTTCATCAATGATATTCTGGTGTACTCTAAGGGTAAGGATGAGCGTAATAAGCATCTCAGAGTGGTGCTTCAGATTCTTCGTGAAAAATAGCTCTACGCTAAGTTGAGTAAGTGTGAGTTCTGGTTACGAAAGGTTATTTTCTTAGGGCATGTAGTGTCTGCTGAGGGGATTTGTGTTGATCTGAGGAAGATTGAGGCTATGCTGGATTGGAAACGGCCTAAGAACGTATCTGAGATCCGTAGCTTTTTGGGTTTGGCAGGATACTATCGGCGGTTCGTCGAGAGGTTCTCTTTTATTGCAGCTCCCTTGACTAAGCTTCTGTATAAGGGTGTTCCATTTGTCTGGACTGATGCGTAACAATCAAGCTTCGAGAAACTCAAGTTTATTCTGAGTCAGGCTCTTGTTTTGATACAGCCTGAATCTAGTAAGGAGTTTGTGGTTTACAGTGATGCATCGCATGTCGGTTTGGCTATTGCGGCTTATGCATCCCATCAGCTCAAGACACACGAAAAGAACTATCCAACGCGTGACCTCGAGTTGGCTGCTGTGGTCTTTGCGTTGAAAATCTGGATGCACTACCTGTATAGCCAGAGGTGTATCATCTACGCTGATCATAAGAGCATCAAGTACCTCATCACTTAGAAGGAGTTAAACCTTAGGTAGCATCGATGGATTGAGCTGCTCAAGGATTATGACTGCACGATAGAGTACCATCCTAGTAGGGCCAATGTGGTGGCCGATGCTTTAAGTCGTAGAGTGATGACTAATCTGAGGGCGATGTTCGCTCGCCTTAGTTTGTTTGACGATGGGATTCTGTTAGCCGAGTTGCACGCTAAGTCGACTTGGATGGATCAGATTCGAGTTAAGCAGTTGGGGGATGAGTCTCTAGGTTTGTAGTTTCTTTAGGTTGATAGTGGCAGTACTTCCAATTTTTGGTTAAATAAAGAGGGTGTGCTATGTTTTCGAGGACAAATCTGTGTACCGAATGATTCTGATTTGAGGCAGTCAATTCTGAGGGAGGCGTATAGTAGCCCTTATGCTGTGCATCCCGAGGGTAATAAGATGTATCGCAATCTCCGTGAGTTGTTCTGGTGGCCGAGTTTGAAGCATGAGGTTACAAATTTTATGGCTCGATGTCTGACGTACCAGCAGGTCAAGGCTGAGCACCAGTTGCATTCGAGTTTGTTGCAGCCAGTTAGGATTCCCTTATGGAAATAAGAACGAGTGACGATGGACTTCGTTAGTGGGTTGCCCTTGACACCCACTAAGAAGGATTCTTTTTGTGTCATCGTGGATCGATTGACCAAGTTTGCTCACTTTATTCCAGTTCAGACGGATTATTCTCTGCAGAAGTTGGCGAAGCTCTACATTATTGAGATTGTGAGACTACATAGAGTTCTTGTTTCAATCATTTCTGATAGATATCGTCGCTTCACGTCTCGGTTCTGGAAGAAGTTGCATGAGGCTCTGGGTTCAAGGTTGGACTTCAATACTGCGCACTCTATCTTTAGACCGATCATCAAATCTGAAAGGGTGATTTAGATACTAGAGGACATGCTTCAGAGTTACGTGATTGATTTCTGAAGTAGTTGGGATGATTATTTGCCACTAGCTGAGTTCGCCTACAATAACAACTTCCAGTTTAGCATTCAGATGGCACCTTACGAGGCGTTGTATGGTCGTAAGTGTCATACTCTACTATGTTGGACTGAGTTAGGTGAACGTCAGGTTTTGGGTCCTAAGTTGGTTTCAGAGACTGAAGATAAGGTTAGATTGATTCGGGATCATCTAAAGGTAGCTTTTGATAGACAAAAATCTTATGCAGACCTGAAAGGGTATGATATTGAGTACTCTATGAGGGATTTGATTTTCCTTAAGGTTTCTCTGTGGAAGAAGGTTCTGAGATTCGGTCGAAAGGGCAAGTTAAGCCCTAGGTTTATTGGGTCGTATCAGATTTTGAAGCGTGTGGGATCAATTGCTTATCAGTTGGAGTTACCTCCGGAGTTAGACCGCATCCATGATGTCTTTCATGTCTCGATGTTGAGGCGGTACCGGTCTGACCCATCTCACGTTGTCTCTGTTGAGGAGATCGAGGTTAGATCGAACTTAAATTTTGAGGAGGAGTCAGTTCAGATTCTGGATCGAGACGTTAAGGTTCTAAGGAGGAAGTCCATCCTTTTGGTGAAGGTTCTGTGGTGGAATCATGGCATTGAGGAGGCTACGTGAGAACCTAAGGACTTGATGCATCAACAATATCCTCATCTGTTCTGATTAGGTAAATTTTGGGGTCAAAATTTCCTTTAGGGGGTAAATTTGTAATGCCCCAAGTAATTTAATCCCACTTCTGTTAATATTTGACACAATTGTATATCTGCTTCAGTGGTTAAGTGTTCTAGATATGTATGAGAGGTCTTGGGTTCAAGTCCCACTTCTGTCAATTTTGTCATTTTTGGATCAAGCCTTATTCTTGTTTGGTGGGCTTAAATTAAATTACTTGTAAATTCTTATTAGAATGAGCCTACTGGTTCAAGTGGTAAAGGGGTTGTGGTGTTGAAGGTCCTATGTTCGAGACTCTGCATTAGCATGGATGCTATTTTTTCTTGGAGATAAGTAAGTGTTTTGGTGGTGTTTGGATTCTGAAAAGTTTGAGGTTAGTAGGATTAGTGAGGGGAAATTTAGGGATTTGTGATCAGAATAATTATCTTCCTGATTATCTTTAATTATCTTCCTTTTTCAAAATTTTGGTCGCTTTTGGAAAAATTCTGACATTCTTTTTAATTTCTCTCCTTTTCTCCCTTTCTATTGTTTTTCTCTCCAATCAACAGCATCTCTTTGTTTTCCAAATTACTGTTTCTCTGCTCACAGTGTTCGTAAGTTGGTAAGTATTATGTTTCGTTCGTATAGGTTGTAACACCCTTAACCCATGTTTGTCGCTGGAATAGGTTACGAGGCATTACCAGACTTATAGCACAATTTAGAACATTCATTTATTAATAATCAACTCATTTTAATCAAAGTCATTCATTTACACTTGTAACATGCTTAAGTCAAGGTATTACCAAACTATCACCTCATAACATATACATATCTCATACATTTAAACATTCAAAGACATACATAATTCATATATAATCATATTATCCCTTATAAGACTCTATGAGATCTTAAAACATGCTTGAGAGAGGTTCGAGACTAAACCGTTAACATTTGAATACTTTGGGAAACTTAGAAAATTTTCTTGAATACAGAGGTCACATGCCTGTGTGCCCAGGCCGTGTGCCTCATACGGGCCAGACACGTCCGTGTCGTAGGCAATGTGGAAATAGGGCATACATACTAACTTGGGTCACACGGCCTACCACATGCCCGTGTGTCACACACGGCCAATAGACACACCCGTGTGTCTAAGCCTTGTAACTCACTAACTTATTTTAACTAAGTTTCAGCAGACACACGATCGAGTCACATGCCTGTGTACTCAATCGTGTGGACTAGAAATAGGCTTATTATGCCACTATTCCCTCACTTAAATTCAATTGCTTGTAAGCATACATATAACACCATACTCTCATTCAATTTGGCAGCCAAAACAACCATTTCAAAAGCAATTATGTGCCATTTAAAAATCCAAGCATCTATATACTCAGCTTAATACCATTTGTACCATCAAACATATACCAAACCAATATGACTTGTAAGCCCATATATGTATATAATCTATTTACTAATTCAAACAATTGGCATATCTTCATCTCATCAACTACTTGCCAAAACATGCCATATTTAGAACACATATACATAACCAATATCTAGCCAAGTTAAGCCAAATCACATGGCTTAAACACATCAATGCATATAAGCTTCAATAGCTAAAATAACTCATACATCTTATATCATCAACTAGCCTATACATGCCATATTACCAATTTCAAAGAGTTGAAAAATACCAAATCAACTCTTGGATAGTGTGAGGAAATCTTCGATGACTTCCAACCCAAGCAAGCTTTCAAATCACTATAAAATACAGAAAATAAACAGAGTAAGCTAATAAGCTTAGTAAGCTCGTATGACTAGTATGTACTATATATAATTTAACAATTAATTCAGAATTAGAGAACACATGAGGACATATAAATCAGCTCCATCAAAATCAACACATATTACAATAACAACCTAGTAATTCGTGTATGTATTCATCGGTTTTTACTTACGTATCATATGAAATTATTAAATATCACTTACTTGTCGAGCTTGTCACGTATACCTGAACTGATTCATATCATCATTTCAATTCTCGTACCGTTATCGTGTCCGTTGAACTATGGAAATAACATCGAATATTCTGTATCTTGCACACTAATAGGCATATATGTGGTTAAACCACCTATATCTCGATTCACATTTAACATTTTTTCGTACGTCATTACAACCTATATTACCATTTCAATACAATCCAACCAAATTTTCCCAATAAATAAGCATATAAAATCATCAAATAACATCAATACCATGTAATTCACATAACATTATGGCAATTCATTTCTATTCGTATAAACTGTAATTCATTCATATAACCAGTAGTTCATCCGTATAAATAGTAACTCATCAGTAATAATAGTAATTCATCCGTATCAACAGTAATTCATCCATATAAACACATATCTTATTCATATGATCGGTAATAGTAATTATGCCGGTTGAACTAAGTAGAATATGGATAGACACTTGGGTGATACAAGCTAAGTGTATTTATAAAAAATCCTTCAATTCATTATCATTTATACTCTTTCGAGCCATGATCGGTAAGCTCCTCCTGAGCTGATGAACAGTAAGCTCCATTGAGCTAAAACGGTAAGCTCTATTCAGCTGAACAGTAAACTCATATGAGCTGAAACGGTAAGCTCCAATGAGTTGAAAATAGTAAGCTCTTACGAGCTAATATATCGATAAGCTCATACGAGCTATGATGAGTCCACAACAAATGCAAGAACTCGACCAAAGCGGTAACCCTAGTGACATGTCAGTCGTATCTAACAAATTTGTACAGTTCAAACGGGGCTCGGTAATTATTCAACTTCATCATTTAAGCATTCAATGATCAATAATTCAATTTATCAAATCATATATATATTCGATTCAATTAAGTACATACATTTAAATACTCAGTTCGCATACTTAATGCACATTATCATACCGAATCCATGTAACATATATAACAATTGCACTATTTCACTTTCATTCATGTAAATAGTAATTTAATCATATAATCAGTAATTTGAATTTCAACTGGG
This sequence comes from Gossypium longicalyx, assembly GCA_025698465.1. Lineage (NCBI taxonomy): Eukaryota > Viridiplantae > Streptophyta > Magnoliopsida > Malvales > Malvaceae > Gossypium > Gossypium longicalyx. The sequence goes on along the minus strand of CM047004.1, from coordinate 73,242,129 downwards.
TTATTCATTTAACTTATACACATTCATTTTAAGCAATTACAAGTATTAATAGTTCGATTCTAGCTATACGAACTTACGTTGAGTTGTTCAGATGGAATTTTCTGATTATTCGTCCATTTTTCCTCTTTCCCCGATCTAAGCTCAATCTCGGCTTATCTTGATCTAAATAATATATCAAATTCAGCAAATTAGCTTCCTTTCTATTCAATTTGACACTTTATACACATTTTAGCAAAATTACACTTTTGCCTCTAATGTTTCACATTTTTACAATTTAGTCCAATTCACATAAAAATACAAATTCATACAATTCAATACCAGCCCATGCTAGCCGAATTTTCCTTATATTCATATCAGCCCATTTTTTTCATTAATTCACACATTTACCCATGGATTTTACAAATTTCTCAATTAAATCCGTAATTGACATTTTTGTCAAAAATTACTTAACAAAACTTGTATATCTATCATTTAACCTTTATAATCTATCATTAAACATTTAAACACTCAAGCATTCAATAATGACAACATTAAAATACTTTAATAGTTTTGAAATTGAAGATACGGGCTACCTAGATTAAGCTGTAACGATATCAAAAACGTAGAAATTATTAAAAACCAAGCAAAAACGGACTTACATGCTTCGACAATAGGTGGCCGAACCTTGAAGCTTATCCATGGCTTTATTTTCTTTCTTCATTCGGTGGAAGAAACTAAAAAGATGATAACCTCCTGCATTGTGTTATTGTTTTACTATATTATTTCAAAAATTACTAATTTAACCTTAAGTAAAAACCATAAATATAATCCATTTAAAGTCCATAATTGTCCACTTACTAAAACAATGGTATAATTACCATATACATCCCTCAACTAATTAATTCCATGGTCATTTAATACCATTAACATATAGAACTCTAGTTTTGTACCTTACGTGATTTAGTCTTTTTTACCGAATTAAGCACTCAAACGGTAAAATTTCTTTACGAAATTTTAACACAAACATTCTATCATACTGTAAACCTTAATAAAATAATAAAATAAATATTTTTACTTTGGATTGTGGTCTCAAAACCACTATTCTGATTAACCCTAAAAATGGGTTGTTACATAGGTGGTCTTTTCCTTTAATCCGTTTAGAGCAGTGTGGATTTTTTGTTGACATTGAATTTACATTTTTGTAGCATCAAATTGAGAAGATCGTGTCCCTACTTTTGCAAAATCACAAGCAATCATTCAGAGTGTTTGGGGTAAGCGTTGAACGCTTGTTTTAATCTATTATCGGTATCGAGTTTCTGGGTTAATCTTGTTTTAGGACTGATTTTGAGCATTGATATGTTGACTTTTAGGTTTTAAAAGGCTCGAGATAGTTTTTGCACTAAATCAATACAAGGTATGTACCCGAAATACAAAAAATGAGGCATCGACAAAAGCCAAAAAATGAATTTATCGACGCTACACGGGCGTGTGGTCACCCGTGTGGATGGCCGTGTGCGAGACACGACTGTGTGGTCGATGAAGGCATGGTCATGCGCAGCACACGGCCATGTGGTGGCTCAAGTGTGGCTGTGTAGGCCACACGGGCATGGCCAAGTTGGGCATGTAGACCACACAGGCGTGTGGGCCCACACGGGTATGTCACATAGGCGTTTGGATTTTTGGGCCAAGTTGTGTGGGCCACACGAGCAAGGGCCAATCTGGGTATGTGGGCCACACGAGCATGTTGGCCCATAATTCTGAAATTTTTCCTAGGGTTGCACAGGTCGCTTTTGTAACACCCTGAAAATTTCTACAGTAAGATATTATCCTTAATATAGTAAAATAAGGAAATAAAGTGACAAGAAGAGAAAAAATTGAGTTATGTCACTGGGAAGTATATTATGACATATTGATTCAAGAAATGAGTAAATTGTAAAAGTGAGAAAAGTTTTGTGGCTCAAGAGTAAATAGTTAAAATTTGAGGGATTAAAGTGTAAATATAAAAAATTTGAAGGACTAATAATGTAAATATTTTAAGGGTGGAATGATCTAGAAACGAAGGAAAATTGATGAATTAGGACCAAATTGAATAGGTGAAGAATAATGAGGGACTAAATTACAATTTTACCAAATTAAGTGATAACTCAAGAATTGAATTTTAAAAGATCACAAAAGGCAAAATGGTCAATTGGAAGAGCGAGAGAAATCTAGAGACAATGATGATGTTGAAGATATTTTAGATAAATTAAATAAATAAATATTAGTTTATTAATACTTTAAATTGATTTTTAAATGATATTTTATTATTTTATTATTATTTTATTTAATATATATGTAAGGAAAGAAAGAGGAGGATGACCACCTTTCTCATGCAACTAACGTGAGAAGAAGAAGAAGAAGAAAAGAAGTTTTCCTTTCCTTACAATTTGGTCCTTCTACCAAAAATTCACCATTTTCACCTAGAAATCAAAAGAATTTTCATAGCCATCAAGAGAGAAAGATAACAAGAAGACTATGGGGAGCTAGAATATCAAGTTGAATTCAAGAAATAGAAGCTGGAGGAGAGAGAAAATTCAAGTTAAAGGTTGAAATCAATAAAAAAAAGGTAAGAACATCATGATTTCAATATATTTTTAAGTTTGATATTATTGAAAAAGCATGGGATTGATGTTAATGTAGAGTTTCCTTACATGTGGTCCTATGTTCTTGATATATTAGTTAAGAGAAAATAAGAGAAAGTGATTAGAAATAGTGTAGAGAAAGAAAATAAGGGTGTTATAAACATGGTAATTAATATCTTGCACTAAAATAGTTTTGGGTTGCAGCAGTGGTCTAACTTTGAAAAATCACCAAAAATTCTGAAAATTGAATTAGAAGCTAAATAAAACATGAAATTAAATTTTATTTAGTCTAGCTTTTCATAGAAGAAATGGTGTAAGTAATGAAATTGTAAATTGTGAGATATAACAAATTTAGTTAGACAAGGTCGGAATGATTTCGGGTTCCCCTGTTTTGACTTTGGAAAATCATAAAAAATTGGATAAAATTAATTATGGGCTTAAATTTATATGCTTATAATCCTGAATGTGTCTATTTTTAAGAAAAACAAATGGGAACATCATTTGAATCATGTACAATGAGATAATTAATTTTTAATAAAGAATGGTCAAAACTATCAGACAGCAGAATAGAGGTGACTTTAAAGAATAAAATGTACTTATTGGCTAGACCAAAAATTCTAAAAATTTTATGGTAAGAAGACATATAAGTCTAGTTTCAGGGAAAATTTGCAAATCTTAATTTCGAGTTATGTAGATGAAGATATAAATAATTTAGTGAATATGACTCAAATGAATAGTTTTGAATATACATATAAGTAAATAGTGAAATTATTGATAATGTTATTTATAGCATGTTATATAAATTAAGGATATGGAATGGAGAGGAGGAGGAGGAAAATATGTATGAATATTCAGCTAGCATGGCTAATTTGCATGTTTTAGGCTCAGGGACTAAATTGAAAAAAATTAAAACATTATGGGTAATTTTGTAAAAATGTTGGAAATAACCAATTTGCATGAAATGAATTATTTTATTATTTAAAATTGCAAAATTGAATGAAATTATTAATTTAGTTCAAGATCGGGGAAAAACATGTTTTAAGGATTAAAATTGAAAAGTGTTGAAATTATGAAAAATTCTGATATTTTATAGAATTCATGGGTTGTTATCAATTTGCATGAGAATAACAGTCGGAAATAAAGATTAAATTGCAAGAATTTTATTTTTTTGAGCCTAAGGATGAAATCGTCAATGTTTAAAAGTTTAGGGATAAAATGGTTATTTTGTTTAGAGCATTAATTGAATGTATTAGAACATGAAATAAATGAAAACGATGATCAAATTTATTTAAAGATCCGGATGACTCGAATATGAGACTTGAACGTGGAAAAGAAAAGATATCGGATTAGTGAAATTATAAACATGAACAAGTAACGAGGTAAGTTAGTGTAACTTGAATTGTATTTTTAAATGCATGAAATATCGATATAATGAATTACCTGATTTATATTTATGAAGAAATGACAAGAGAATGATATTTATCATGACATGTAAATATGTGATTATCTTTGATACGTTGATATAAGGAAATTAAGTATATTGAGACGAGTAATAAATTCAAGTAAAACATGTCGAGAAAAATAAGTATGTTTAAGGGACAATATGTTTGATTTTAATTGGTTCCAAATATGAACGTTAGATGAAATAAAATATCTGATAAATAAATTGATAACTTCGGTAATGCTTCGTAACTCTATTCCGGTGATAGATTCGGGTTAGAGGCGTTACAACTTTGATCGACTGTGGGCCTACTGTAGGGTCGATAAGGGCTATTTAAACCCTATATGAATGTTATGATATTCTGATAGATTGATTTGAGTAGGATACTAAATATATGCCTGACTGTACTGCCGTATGTATATTTTTTATTTGTTAAAATACATGTCGAGCATGTTAATTTGATAATTTTGTATCTGATTTTCTGTATCTAATTCAGGGTGGGACTTGTATTTGAGGAGGAAGTGTTCTGATTGGTGTTAATCGCCTATACTCTGGCAGCATGGCTGCATATATTCTGATATGTGTCTTAATGGCACAAGTTGGTGTGTAGGGATGGGTGAGTGTTTTTAACCCCACATGGTATGATGGGATGGTCGAAGATGATGTGCAGAGGATGGGGGTAGGATTTATGCATGTCTGCTTCTGGACCTGATTCTGAATCTGAAACTGTATTTGCTTCTGACTGTGTTTAAAATCTGTATGCTTGCATGCTTAAATCTATTGGGTTACACTCTGAGTTTACATAAACTCACATTTGTTTTTCTATTTTGGCAGGTAATCCATAGACTTAGGCGGATCGGTGCGACAGAGTCTCACAGTGACCACAAGTTTGGGAATTGACTTTAAATAATGATTTTATTTAATTTTGGATTATTTCTGGGAGTTATATAAGTATTGAACATTCTGGATTGTTTGGATTTTGTTTTGGTATGGGTTTTATTTTAAATTTTATTGCTGTGTTTGACTAAAATCACGGTTTTACGAAACCAAAGGTTTTTCCAAAAGAACAAACTGGATTTTCAAAATATAACGGTTTTAAAACCTCCGCTATAAATAAGGTTTTGGTAAATAAGTTAATTAAATAACATTTTCAATAATAGTTATAAAACTTGGATGATTTATCGAGATAGCTCTGTTCTCAAAACTTATCCCTTGTGACATCACCAGATTCGACCATAACGTCTTGGCCGAGTTTGGGGTGTTACAAATATAGTATAATAATAAATATTAACAAGTGGTTTTGGAAAATGAGGTTTCAGGATCTCGTTTCTATAAACTGAGCCTGTAAATATCTTTATTAAATATACTATATTGGTATATTGAAGTTTGGTCCGAAAATTTTAATGATTTGATTGTTAATTAAAGAAAAAGGACTAAATCATAAAAGATGCAAAAATTAATCGCTACGGGTTTATAAGGGCTAAATAGTTTCAAATTAATTGTTGGATGGTTTTAAATGGAAATTTGGCCATAATTATATCATAGTGGACGGTTTGGTGTAGAAATAAATTTATTATATATTAATTTTATATTAAAATGCTAAAATAATAAGTTAAGTAAAAAAAGAAAAACATGACATTTGATAAGTCATCTTTTTCTTCTATTTTTCCCAACCGAACCAAAAACATGAAAGAAAGCCATTTTTTAGTTAAGGTTTGGCCAAGCTTCAATTTGTGTATGTAAGTCCATTTGAATTCCGTTTCTTGTAACTTTTATGTTTTTGATAATGTTGTGGCTTAGTCTAGCTAATTCAAGGGTCAATTCGTAAAACCGTTAAAAGTTTAGGGAGTTACCATAAATGTTTTAAGTGTGTTTGTGAATTTAATTGATAGATTATTAAGCTAGGTTGATAGTTAAGCTTACTTTATTAAGTGATTTTTAGTAATTTTAATGTTTAGGGATTAAATTGTTTAAATAGTAAAATGCATTGAAATACTGTGAAATGATGTGAAATATGTGTTGTAATTGACCTCTACGAAAATCGGCTAGCATGTTTTTTCATTAATTGTGGTTAATTTGTGAGTTTTGAGTTTATGGACTAAATTGTATAAAAGGTAAAATATTGAGGGTAATTTTGTAAAATGATGCTGGAAGGACTTAATTGTATAAACCTGTTTATTTGAGTTTTGGAATTGTATTAATTGAATGAAATTAAGGTCTAGATCAAGAAATAAACTAATAGGACTTAAATTGAGGAAAAGTTAAAGTTTCGAACTAGCCGTGGGGTTTGATATTGCAAGCGTTTTAGTCGAGGTAAGTTCGTAAATTGATTAAATTAATTATTTGTTGTTTTGTGATTTAATACATATCTATTTATGTTGTAATTGAGTTTAACTGTTAGAGATTAATATGTGATGAGTTGGACTATGTTGTGATGCTATTTAAGCTGAGTATTGTGATTGGAAAATGTGAAATACATGGATGTGAATTTAAAATGGTATAGTGGAAACGAAGTTAAAGGATTCAGATATGAAATGTGTCCCATTTGAACCTTGATACTTAAGATACAATGACATGTCATTAGAGGGTTATTTATAGTTTCGGTTGCTAGTCTTGGGTGTCCTACTATTAGCTGAGGTCATGCATTTGTTACGGTTTCTCCACAGCTCATGTGAGCAATATTGTATAGCCTAACATCTTGACCCACAGCTCGTGTGAGCAGGCTCATTTCACAGCTTTTGTGAGCATATACGGTTACGTGTTACAGTCATAGCTTGTGTGAGTATTTCCCGAGTATCCGATGTTATTTCATTTGGTTCAACAGGTGATAAAGGCTTAAACGAATATGTATATATCTATATGAAATGTTGTATGTTCAAGACATGTGAATTGGAAGATGTTGATATAAATATTTGAAATGGGAAGCTATGTTTATCGAACAGATGATGGATGTAATATGTACTTGTTGTGTTATTATTACATGTTCCATTAATTGTTGGAATTATATGTTTCTTTGTGATACCTACTAACCTTGTTCTGTTATACAGGAAAGAAATCTAAGTACAATATTTAATGTGTAACGCCTCAAAAATTTAAAGTCTTTAATTTTGTGTTATCTGACACAAATTACATGTTTTCTTTATTGGCTAAGTGATTTGGGTGTGTTTGGGAGTGTTTGAGAAGCCTGGGTTCAAGTATTGGCTTTTGCAAAATTTGTGTTGCCCTTAAATGAATCTGGGCACTGTCATATAGGCCTTATAAATAACAGTGTTTGTTTTATGACACAAAGAGAGCGTGTGGTCTAGTGGCAAGGTGGCGTGTTGCTTCTACTAGGGGGACTTGAGTTCGAGTCTTGGGTTGCACAATGGAGTAACTATTTTGCTGTTGAGCTAGGTAGGTAATGGAGTTGGACTGAGACTCTGAGGTTGAATTGGTCATAAGAGTTTGAATAGAGTTTGAATGGGATGTTAGAGTGTTTTGAGGAGAGAATCAGGGAGAGATATTAGGAGAAAATCAATGAGTTTGAGGGTGTGGATGTGGTAGTGCCAAATTGGGTTTCTAGCTACTCAGAATTTCAGCTGTCGCTTCTTTTGGGGGAGTATTCCTTGTTTCGGTTATCTTTTGACACTTTTTCTTTTGCATTTTTCTCTCTGGCCGAATATTCTTAGTTCGTAACAACGTAAATTGCACTTTGGTCAATTGTCGGTAAGTTGAGTGTTTCTTTGTACCTTTCACGTTTGTGGTTTTTGTTCTCTGTTAACCAAGTCTCTTTCCCTCAACCACTTTACTTTCGTAAGCCGAATACACCTTTTCTCTCCCTCACTATTCTGTCCTTCAGTTTTCCCTCCTAGCCAAACCTCTCTTTTCTCTCTTTTCTGTGTTTCTTTTCCTTCTTTCCTCTTTGCACCGTTTGTGTTGGTAAATCGATTGCTCACTGTTTCTTCTTCTCCTCTTCCTCATTCATTTTGGTTTGTGTCATTGGTTCATGACCGATTCTTTCCTCCTCATCTCTTCATCTTGTTGTGGCTTGATGACGGTGGTAGGTACATTCGGCTCTTACTTGTTTTTCTTTAATCTTCTTTCTTGATACCTCTTCTTTAAGCCGACTGCTCCTCCCTTCTCTCGTTCTTTTTTAGCCAATTATTGCCCTCTTCTTTTAGGCGTGCTATTCGTTTGATTCTCTAAGGTTTTCTCGAGAGGTGAAGGAATTTTGGTAATATTCAGCCGTCGAAACCGTTTTCTTATCATTTGATTTAAGGTAAGTACGTGGGCCAACATGTGGGGTGTTGGCCGAATGCCCTATCTTTGGTTTTGAGTATTATTTAGGCAATAGGTATTGATTCAAGTCTTTGGATTATGCGATTGTTGTTAATGGGTTTCTTGGATATTGCAGCTTTTCAGCAAAGGAGAGTGTGACCAACCTTCGATTAACATTATTGACGGGTTAAACTACGCTCGCGGATTAAGGCAAGTGTTGCTTCTTTTCTTTTTGGGTCTAAGATTTAGTAAGTGGGTGTTGACCCTAGTGCCAAACGTTTAATCGAATGTCTTGATTAATGTAGGTTCATGTTCGAAGGCTTTTTGCAAGTATTCACAACCAGGTGTGTAATCACACCCCCTTTCAACTGTAAAACGGCAAATGCTGAAAAATTGAAAATACAGTATTTGAAGCCACACGAGCATGCAATTGCTCGTGAGGTAAGCCGAGCCATGACACATGGGTGTTAGATGGTAGAGGCCACTATGAGCATTTCTCATGGGTTTGGGCCGTTCTGGGCCACGATGGGCCGTGTGGGCCAAATGGGCTTTTGGGCTCCACACGGATGAATTCCACAATATATGGTAATTATTGGACTGGGATGTGTAGTTCGCATGGCTGTGGTAACTTTTGGGCTTGATGGGCCACACGGGTGTATGGGCCTACTTGGGCCGCATAATGGGCCTTGTCCCCATTTACGCTGCTAAGACCGTTAGGGCTACACGAGTCACTCGAGGTGACTGTAGACCTTCTGATGGGTCGATAAGAGTACCTAGACTCCAAAGCAGGTAAAATGACCAAAATACCTCTAAAGGATAAAATGACTATTTTACCCCTTGAGGGTAAATAACTGATTTGTACTATGATATTATTGTTCTTTCTAAGCATGACATTCTGCATACACGTATGATTTATGACATGACATTCTGCATGGGGTTGGGTTTCTGTTAAGGTGGAAGTGTACTTTTACTGATGGCTCTGCCACATATACTGATACTAGCGACTCTGGCTGCGATCATCGTGTCTTGGTAGCTTTCTTTGCGATATTACTTACTTTGTGATTTGCCGTGTATTGGTGTGTTGGCTGGGTGGGTCGACTTTATCTCCACATGGTGTGTTGGTGGTACGGAGTGGTGTATTGGCTGGATTGGGATGGGTTGTATTACTATTCTGTTTTGTTACTGTATTGGGCTAAGGCCCACTTTGTACTATTTCTGAGTAGGGCTTAGGCCCAGACTATTACTGTATGCTGCATATTGATCGACTGATAGGGGATTACACACTGATTTTTCATAAGCTCACCTTTTCATTTTTACCATGCAGGTAGTCCCCAACTATAGGCGATTTGGTGCTGCGAGGGACGCGGAGGTGGCTACACGACTGCAATTAATTTACATTTGGTTTTATTTGCTATTAGACTTTGTTTTGGGTTTAGATTATGTAATAAGGCCTCTCTAATTTTCTAGCTTTTAATTTGGGATTTTTTATTATTATGCTTTACATCTGTTAGAAGTAGAATGCGGTTTTCCAAAACGATAATTGTTTTCAAAACACTACGTTTTCGCAACACTTTTGAAATGCTTCCACAACAAGCAATGTTTTAAAAGTAATGACAAATTAAAATGAATAACAAGTGGCTAGAATGACCTGAGTTCTAACAAAGAGGCTTCAAATTTCCAAACGGGTTTTCATCAATAAGAGTAAATTTTTGAAAAGCACTCCGATGTGATACCGCCAGATTCAGCCATAATGTCTAGGCCGGGTTTGGGGTGTTACATTTAGTGGTATAGGTTTTGAAAATGTTTGAATTTTTTTTTAAAAAACTGTACTTGAAATATTTTAGAGGATTCGCAGGTATGGCACACCGAGTCTCCGGCGCCAAATCAGTAAGTTTCTTGATAATTGATGATTGATCAGACCGAAATACAATACTGAGAGTACTATAGATATGATACTGTACTGTGATACTCTAGTTGGAGTAAACTAAAACTGTAGGAAACTGAAAACTATAAAGAGATCTCGATTTGCGAAAGCCAACTCTGATTACTATTTTTCATAAAATATCTATTAATAATTACTGAAATTACTACCTGATACATAAAACTCCTAAAACAGATAATAGGAGAATCGATATGAGCACTAGAGGTACTTATAGAAGGGTACAAGAGGCCGCAGTAGAGGCCGTGGAAGTGCTAGGGCTGGATCTTCGGCATCGGGCCACATGCCTAACGTTGAGGCTGGGAAGGCACCAACTTCACTGGTAACTGAGATGGGATCGTATGATCGAGCAGTTGGGGATGATGCACTATCTTAGGCTATGCTTCGAATTCTGGAGAGAGTTGCTGGAACCAATACGGGTGCTATGGGTTAGTTTCGGAATGACTCCGGTCAAGTGGAGCGGAAATTTTTAAGGGTATTTCTAGACTAGCCCCTAATGTGGCTGAATACTGGTTGGAAGCCACAGAGAGAATAATGGATGATCTCGACTACACTTCTGAGAGAAAATTAAAAGGTGCAGTGGTGGCTTACTGTGAGAGAGGGTACTCAGGCCGATCGGTTAACATGGAATTTCTTTAAGGCGACTTTCCAAGGGAAATATGTGGGCGCAAGTTATGTGGACGCCCGAAGAAGGGAATTTTTGAGCTTGACCCAGGGGAATAAATTTGTGGTAGAATATGAGGTAGAGTTCTTACAACTTAGCCGCTATGCCCGTGGGATAGTGGCGACTGAATATGAATGCTGTGTACGTTTCGAAGATGGCCTCCGAGATGAGTTACGAGTCTTGATAGCTCTGTAGAGGGAGCGAGATTTTGTTGCCCTCGTTGAAAAGGAAAAAATCGTCGAGGACGTGAAGCGTTCTAAATGCGAGAATCGAGAAAAGGATAGGGGCAGAAATAAGAGGGATTCAGGGCCCTCAGGTTTTTTGGGCGGTCTAAAAAGAAGGCCAAGTTTGATGGGCCAGTCCGAGTTGGGGTTCCTATTGTGAGATCACAGCCTTGTGTAGATTGTGGGAGACATCACCTGAGTGAGTGCTGGAAAAAGATTGGAGCGTGTTTCAGATATGGGTCTAGGGAGCATCAAGTTAAGAATTGTCCTCAGAGAGCTCTTCAGTTGCAAGCTACAGGATAGGGTTATGTACAGCCAGTGAGAGGTGTTTAGCAGCCGTGGTCAGGCCAGAGATGGAAATGGTATGGGGCGTGGTCATGGAGCACCAGGCAGAGGTGCTGGTAATACTGAGGTGATGCAGCCAGCTCTGGTATATGCTGTATGTCGTCGAGAGGATGGAGACGCCTCAGATGTTATAACTAGTACGTTCCTAATCCATAATGTACCATATACTGCTCTGATTGATGTTGGGTCTACGCACTCATACATTGCATGCACTATGCCTAGAACCTTGGGTATCTTGTGTGAGAGTACTGTTAGTGAGATGATTGTGATAAGTCCACTAGGACAGTCAGTAAGGGTAGATAAGTTGTTCAGGAATGTGCCCTTAAAGGTTCAAGGAGTAATCTTCCCAGTAGATTTGATGGAGTTACCGTTTGGTGAATTCGACCTTATCTTGGGGATGGATTGGCTGGTTAAATACCGTGCAAGTTTGGATTGTGCTTCAAAGGGTATGGTGCTAAAGACTGCTAAGGATGAGGAGGTGGTTTTGATTGGGGAGCGAAGGGATTATCTTTCAAATATAACCTCTACACTAAGGGCCAAGAAATTTGTTCACAAGGGTTGTGAGGCGTTTCTAGCCTACATTGGTGTATCTGATTCTGAGGGTTCTTAGGTCGAAGGTATTAGAACTATTAAGGATTTTCCTGATGTATTTCCTGATGAACTCCCTGGGTTGCCTCCGTGCCATGAGGTCCAGTTTGGTATTGAGCTCCTATCGAGAATAGCTTTAGTGTCCATTCCCCCTTATAGGATGGCACTGAAGGAGCTGATGGAGTTAAAAGCTCAAATTCAAGAACTACTGGATCGAGGGTTCATTCAACCCAGTGTGTCTCCGTAGGGAGCACCAGTGTTGTTCGTGAAGAAGAATGATAGATCCATGCGTATGTGCATCGACTGTTAGCAATTGAACAAGCTAACTATCAAGAATAAGTACCCTTTGTCGAGGATAGATGATTTATTTGATCAGCTGCGTGGAGCTTCGATTTTCTCCAAAATAAATCTTTGTTCTGGGTATCTTCAGTTGAGAGTTAAAGAGACTGATGTGTACAAGACAGCGTTTAGGACTCGTTATGGTCATTATGAGTTCCTAGTGATGCCATTTGGGCTGACGAATGCACTAGCTGCCTTTATAGATCTGATGAACCGAGTGTTCCAGCCCTATCTAGATTGATTCGTGATAGTATTTATAGATGATATCTTGGTGTATTCAAGAACTGAGGAAGAACATGATGCACATCTTCGTGTTGTTTTACAAATTTTGAGAGAGAAGCAACTATACGCTAAGTTCAAGAAATGTGAGTTCTGGCTGCACAAGGTGACTTTTTTGGGTCATGTGGTATCTACCGAAGGGGTGAGGGTTGATGCTTGAAAAATCAAAGCTATTCTAGATTGGAAACCACCTAAGACTGTATCTGATATTCGAATTTTTCTAGGTCTGGCTAGTTATTACAGAAGTTTTGTAGAGGGGTTTTCATTGATTGTTGGACCTCTGACTAAGTTATTACGTAAAGCAGTACCATTTGATTGGACTGATAGACAGCGAGAAAGTTTCGAGAAACTAAATAAGGTTCTGACTGAGGCTCCTGTCTCTATACAGCCAGAATCCGAGAAAGAATTCACTATTTTTAGCGTTGCATCACACGTTGGTTTGGGCTGTGTATTGATGCAAGAGGGTAAGGTGGTTGCTTACGCATCTCGTCAGCTTAAAACCCATGAGACGAATTAACCTACACATGACTTGGAGTTAGCCGCGGTGGTTTTTACTTTAAAAATCTAGAGGCATTACTTGTATAGTGAGAAATGTATCATTTACACTGATCATAAAAGCCTTAAGTATCTCCTCACTTAGAAAAAGCTGAATCTTAGGCAACGAAGGTGGATAGAGCTGTTCAAGGATTATGACTACTCAATTGAATATCATCCTGGTAAGGCTAACGTGGTAGCGGATGCATTGAGCCGTAGGGCTGTAGCTGATTTAAGAGTGATGTTTGCTCGTCTCAGCTTGCTTGATGATGGTAGCTTGTTGGCTGAGCTGCAAGTAAAACCGACGTGGACTGAACAGATTAGGAGTAAGCAGTTGATGGATGAGTCATTGGTTCCTCGTTTTCGACAAGTTGAGAATGGGGAGATATCAGATTTTGGACTAAATAGTGAAGGGGTACTGTGTTTTCGTGGGAGAGTATGTATACTGAGGGATTCTAATACGAGGCAGTCTATTCTGCAAGAGGGACATAGTAGTCCATATGCTATGCATCCTGGTGAAAACAAGTTATACCGAGATCTTTGTGAGCTATACTGGTGGCCAAGACTTAAACGTGAAGTTACTGATTTTGTAAGTAAGTGTCTGACATGCCAGCAAGTTAAGGCTGAGCATCAACTGCCTTTAGGCTTATTGCAGCCAGTTAAGATTCCACTCTGGAAGTGGGAGAGGGTAACCATGGATTTTGTGAGTGAGCTACCCTTAACGCCTACTAAGAAGGATTCGGTATGGTTTATTGTAGACCGATTGACTAAATCTGCCCATTTTATACCGGTTCGTACTGATTATTCACTACAGAAGTTGGCTAAGTTATATATGGCTGAGATTGTAAGACTGCATGGGGCACCGGTTTCTATTATATCTGACAGGGATCCTCGATTCACATCTCAATTTTGAAAGAAGTTACACGAGGCACTGGGTACAAGGTTGGACTTCAATACTACGTTCCATTCTCAGACAAACGGTCAGTCAGAGACGGTGATTCAGATACTGGAGGACATGCTAAGAAGCTGTGTGATTGATTTTCGAGGCAGTTGGAAAGACTACTTGCCGTTAGCAGATATAACAATAGCTACCAGTCCAGCATTCAGATGGCACCGTATGAAGCATTATATGGTCGTAGGTGTCGTACTCCTACGTGTTAGACTGAGTTGGGTGAGCGATAAGCTCTGGGGCCTGAAATAGTTTTTGATACTAAAGATAAGGTAAGGCTAATTCGAGACCGTTTAAAGACAGTGTCAGAAAGACAAAAGTCGTATGCAGACTTGAAATATCAGGATATTGAGTACTCTGTGGGGGATTATGCCTTTCTTAAAGTCTCACCATGGAAGAAGGATCTGAGGTTTGGACGGAAGGGAAAGCTAAGCTCTAGGTTCATTAGGCCTTATTGTATATTAAAGCGTGTGGGACTGGTCACCTATCAACTTGAGTTGTCTCCAGAGTTGGACTGAATTCATGATGTATTCCACGTCTCCATGCTAAAACACTATCGCTCTGATCCCACACATATATTAACAGTCGAGGAAATTGAGGTTAGGCCAGATCTGACCTTTGAGGAGGAACAAGTGCAGATAATGGATCGTGAGGTTAAGGTACTGAGGAAGAAATCTATTCCACTGGTTAAAGTACTTTAGCGTAATCACAGCTTAGAGGAAGCCACGTGGGAACCTGAGGAGGCTATGCGACAATAATATCCTCATCTTTTCTGAGCAGGTAAATTTCGAGGTTGAAATTTCATAAGGGATTAGAGTTGTAACGCCGTAAAAATTTAAAGTCTTTAATTTTGTGTTATCTGACACAAATTACATGTTTTCTTTATTGGCTAAGTGATTTGGGTGTGTTTGGGAGTGTCTGAGATGCCTGGGTTCAAGTATTGGCTTTTGCAAAATTTGTGTTGCCCTTAAATAAATCTGGGCACTATCATATAGGCCTTATAAATAACAGTGTTTGTTTTATGACACAAAGAGAGCGTGTGGTCTAGTGGCAAGGTGGCATGTTGCTTCTACTAGGGGGACTTGAGTTCGAGTCCTGGGTTGCACAATGGAGTAACTATTTTGCTGTTGAGCTAGGTAGGTAATGGAGTTGAACTGAGACTCTGAGGTTGAATTGGTCATAAGGGTTTGAATAGAGTTTGAATGGGATGTTAGAGTGTTTTGAGGAGAGAATCAGGGAGAGATATTAGGAGAAAATCAATGAGTTTGAGGGTGTGGATGTGGTAGTGCCAAATTGGGTTTCTAGCTACTCAGAATTTCGGCTGTCGCTTCTTTTGGGGGAGTATTCCTTGTTTCGGTTATCTTTTGACACTTTTTCTTTTGCATTTTTCTCTCTGGCCGAATATTCTTAGTTCGTAACAACGTAAATTGCACTTTGGTCAATTGCCGGTAAGTTGAGTGCTTCTTTGTACCTTTCGCGTTTGTGGTTTTTGTTCTCTGTTAACCAAGTCTCTTTCCCTCAACCTCTTTACTTTGGTAAGCCGAATACACCTTTTCTCTCCCTCACTATTCTGTCCTTCAGTTTTCCCTTCTAGCCGAACCTCTCTTTTCTGTGTTTCTTTTCCTTCTTTCCTCTTTGCCCCTTTTGTGTTGGTAAACCGGTTGCTCACTGTTTCTTCTTCTCCTCTTCCTCATTCATTTCGATTTGTGTCATCGGTTCATGACCGATTCTCTCCTCCTCATCTCTTCATCTTATTGCGGCTTGACGATGATGGTAGGTACATTCGGCTCTTGCTTGTTTTTCTTTAATCTTCTTTCTTGATACCTCTGCTTTAAGCCGAATGCTCCTCCCTTCTCTCGTTGTCTTATAGCCAATTCTTGCCCTCTTCTTTTAGGCGTGCTATTCATTTGATTCTCTAAGGTTTCCTCTAGAGGTGAAGGAGTTTTGGTGATATTCAGCCGTTGAAACCGTTTTCTTATCATTCGATTTAAGGTAAGTATGGGGGCTAACGTGTGGGGTGTTGGCCGAATGCCCTATCTTTGGTTTTGAGTGTTATTGATTCAAGTCTTTGGATTATGCAATTGTTGTTAATGGGTTCCTTGGATAATGCAGCTTTTCAGCAAATGAGAGTGTGGCCAACCTTCGATTAACATTATTGACGGGTTAAACTACATTCGTGGATTAAGGCAAGTGTTGATGCTTTTCTTTTTGGGTCTAAGATTTAGTAAGTGGGTGTTGACCCTAGTGCCAAACGTTTAACCGAATGTCTTGATTAATGTAGGTTCGTGTTCGAAGGCTTTTTGTAAGTATCTGCAACTAGGTGTGTAATCACAACCCCTTTTAACTGTGAAACGGCAAATACCGAAAAGCTGAAAATACAGCGTTTGAGGCCACACGAGCATGCGATCGCTCATGAGGTAAGCCGAGCCATGACACATGGGTGTTAGATGGTAGAGGCTGCCATGAGCATTTCTCATGGGTTTGGGCCGTTTTGGGCCACGATGGGCGTGTGGGCCCAATGGGCTTTTGGGCTCCACATGGATGAATTCCACAATATATGGTAATTACTGGACTGGGCTGTGTAGTTTGCATGGCCGTGGTAACTTTTGGGCTTAATGGGCCATACGGGTGTGTGGGCCTACTTGGGCCGCATAATGGGCCTTGGGCACATTTACACTGCTAAGACCATTAGGGCTACACGAGTTGCTCGAGGTGACTGTAGACCTTCTGATGGGTCGATAAGAGTACTTAGACTCTAAAGCAGGTAAAATGACTAAAATACTTCTAAAGGGTAAAATGACTATTTTACCCCTTGAGGGTAAATGACTGATTTGTGCTATGATATGACTGTTCTTTCTGAGCATGACATTCTGCATCCACGTATGATTTATGACATGACATTCTGCATGAGGTTGGGTTTCTGTTAAGGTTGAAGTGTACTTTTATTGATGGCTCTGCCACATATACTGATACTAGCAGCTCTGCTGCGATACTGTTACTGGCAGCTTTGCTATGATATTGGTGTGTTGGCGGGGTGGGTCGACTTTCTCCCCACATGTTGTGTTGGTGGTGCGGAGTGGTGTGTTGGCTGGATTGGGATGGGTTGCATTACTGTTCTATTCTGTTACTGTATTGGGCTAAGGCCCATTCTGTACTATTTCTGAGTAGGGCTCAGGCCCAAACTATTATTGTATGCTACATACTGATCGACTGATAAGGGATTACACACTGAGTTTTCGTAAACTCACCCTTTCTTTTTGACCGTGCAGGTAATCCCCAGCTATAGGCGATTTGGTGCTGCGAGGGACTCGGAGGTGGCCACACGACTGCAATTATTTTACATTTGGTTTTATTTGCTATTAGACTTTGTTTTGGGTTTAGATTATGTAATAAGGCCTCTCTAATTTTCTAGCTTTTAATTTGAGATTTTTTATTATTATGATTTACATCTGTTAGAAGTAGAATGCGATTTTCCAAAACGATAACTGTTTTCAAAACATTACATTTTTGCAACACTTTCAAAATGCTTCCACAACAAGCAATGTTTTAAAAGTAATGACAAATTAAAATGAATAACAAGTGGCTAGAATGACCTGAGTTCTAACAAGGAGGCTTCAAATTTTCAAAAGGATTTTCATCAACAAGAGTAAATTTTTGAAAAGCACTCCAATGTGACACCTCCAGATTCGGCCATAACGTCTAGGCTGGGTTTGAGGTGTTACATAATGAATGACTATGTGTTAAATGGTAAAATGAAATGTTTAGATGAAATTGTTATATGAAATGTTTTTATGAAAGTAGATATATGAAACTAATATATGAAGTGTTTATACGAAAAATTTATAAGAATATAGATATGTGAAAAAGGGACGTTTGAAATATATACTTGAAATAATGATGTTAAATGATAAATTAGTATGTGATGGTTGGTTTATGTATCAAATGTGTTTTTAGGTATATGTTTGATGACATGATAAAGTTACATGTATTATATCTGAACTCACTAATCTTGTGAGACTTGTGATGCGTATAAGTGACTAATGAACTCATGATCAAGATATTTATCTTGTAAAATATTTTATTACATCCTTTTTGTTAAGTTAAAGTTTAAGTTTATTACAAACTTATTATGCTTTAAGCAAGTTTACCTTATTTTGGTTTTTCTTCTTTGTAGATCGTCAGATATCAGCTGTCGATTGGATTGCTTTTGGAGATCACACTATCCAATAACTATATATGGTAACTAATTGTTTATTTTGGTCTCGTTATAAGTGGCATTATGGATGTGTTTTGTGTTATTTGAAGTATGAAATGTGTATATTGATGTAAATCTTAATTAGTATTTTGGTTGATTGTGGTAGGTGATGGCAATGGTATGATTTTGGTTTTAAATGCATTTTGAAAGGTTGTTTTGGAATGGTTGAATTGGTGTAAATGCTTAGGTAACTTGGAAAATCTTGGTTGATGATTTTGGTCTTAATAAATGAGGTATATTTGATAGTTGAAGAAGTATGAAATGTTAAGTAGTTGCACTTGAATGAATTATGTTTTAATATGTGAATTGTGGTGCCAAGTGATGGCATATTAGTTAGGCAGATAAGATGAATGATTTGGCATGTTTTAGGTATGTTTGAATGTGTTTTAACCATGTGAAAATGATTGGAAATGGTTTGGTTTGGTGTCCAAGAAATGGATGTTGATTTAGCTTGCATTAGGGGTTATTTTGGGTGCACACGGACTATGACATGGGATACCACATGACCGTATGCCACACACAGCCACCTCACATGGTCATATGTCTTATTAATTTTAGGTGCAAGATTTTTCACCCGATCATAGTCAATTACACAATCTGTGCACACTGGCCTGTGGAGTGGCCACACAGGCGTGTAAGGTAGCCACATGGCCATGTCTCTAAGCCATACGGGCTGGCCTTTTTCACACAACCGTGTGACCCCTATTTTTAGTTATTTCCAAATTTTTTGTTTTGTTTCAGATTAGTCCCTGTTTGTTTCTAAATTGTTTCTGAGGTTCCATAGGCTCGATTTAAGGCTTTTTTTGTATGAATTCTATGATTACTGATTGGACATTGATTTATGATATTTAAATTGATTTTTGAAATGTTTTTAAATATTATTAGATATGTTTATCCTCATAATATCTCGTGACCCTATTTCGATGACGAAGGCGGGTTAGCGATGTTACATAAAGAGACACAAATGCATATTCACTTCAACCCTATTATTTTTTTTCTTTTTGACCAAATGTAGAGTAAAAATAGGTTCCATAATAAGCCATAACACTTTCAATTCATATAAGTGTCATGTTCTAACTACCTAATACTTCCAATCATCCAATCATTCTCACTAACTTTCCTAATATTCATAATATACTAGTTGCAAACCTATACATATTCATTCATAATTTTATAATTAAACTACCATTTCATGCATCATTCCCTAATCCTACCATAGCAAATCCAAATTGCACCTATATGCACATAATGACATATAACATCAACCATTTTCTAGGTTCATACATTTCATTCAAGGTACCATCGCATATCTCATAGCTTAATCAAACTATAAGAAATCTAAGTTGAATACATATATATACACATATACATGTCAACCTAATATATATCTCATACCTTAATCAAACTATAAGAAATCTAAGTTGAATACATATATATACACATATACATGTAACCTCATATATCTCTTCTAGAACATAAAATGCAACATTTAGTTATAAACATTATTCTATCCCAACAAAAGTTAACCTATTAGGTGCATGCCAACCATAAACATAAAAGATGCACAAACATTGTTGAGTTAGATTTGAATTCTGGATCCTGATAAGATCTCCTCACAATTTATCATGAATCTAAGTTACCTGTGCACAAAGAAACAAAGTCATATGCTAAGCAAATCACTCAGTGGTAAATCTATAATTCAAGATGATATAATCAAGTTTACGCAAATGCACATATCCATACAAGTTCAATCCACAATCCAATACACATTCAATTTATACCAAGTCCTACTATTATCTCATTTCTTAACATTAACATGCCATTACACATAAATACTTACTCAATTAGATGCCACCATTATACATGTACTCAACCATTTAAAACATCAATTATATGCATAAATTTTCAATCCCATATTTTTTTAACATTTTTGAGCTCATTAACTCATTGATTCGATTAGCCCTCTAGGCTCGTTTTCAACTCAATTCAAAATAACATCATATTTCATATTTCCATCTCATTTCATTCCTTAACCATTGAACCAATTCATTTATTTTAAAACCTATTAATTAGACACAAACTTGGCAGATACGTTGATCTGTCACCCCGGGTTGCCTAGCAACGATGATGCTATTATAATATATAATACCACTCCAGCTTTCCAAAAACAATGGTTTTCCCAACTCAATCAATTTGACACCCTGGGTTGCCTAGTGACTGCCAAGAATTACACTATTATTTACATCCTTTTTACACATAACATTAGCTTGTTTAATAGTTAAATCGAAACATCTTATTACATATTTAGGTTTTCATGTTTAAAGTAGTAATTTAAGATTTTTAGTAGTTTTTATTACATTCTATATATCTAAATAATGTTAAAGGGTCATGTAGGACAAATCGGGAGCCAAAAATGCATATTCAGGCCGAAATTGATGCTTATGTCATGACAACAAGACACTGATGTCTCAACATCGAAGATAGAAGCCAAAAACAAGTCCTGGAGTGAAACTAACCTTGATGTCGCGACGTGGCCTTCCTGTGTTGCGACATACTCCCTGTGGTTGGTTGCAACATTGCAAGCCTGTGTTGCAACCAAGCCTCTGCGCAGCCTAAAAATTCCTGCACGTTTTAATTATGTTTTTAAGGAAATTAGGAGTATCTATCCTAGTCGAAATCTAAGGACTTCAAGAAAGTTTTTGGCACTTTAATATTCCAAGTTTAGCCTATATAAAGGCCATTGTAATCAGTTTAAACACACAATTTTAGGTTTTTGATTCTTAGGGTTTTTTTTTTTATTCTTAAATTTTACTTAAGGTTATTTTATGTTCTTGTAATCGGAAGATCCTATCCCAAAGTGAGGCTCTCATAAGAGGAGATTGTTCTGGAACCATGCTTTCATCAATAAATCCATGAGCATCTATTTTCCTTTATCTTGTTATTTATGTCAATTTCTTTAACATTGTTTAATTGAATGTTTGTGTAAAGATTAGAATCAATTTATGCTTGATAAATATCTTGCATGGTTTCAACTGTTCTAGTCTCATTAATTGATTGAAAGATAGAGTTTCTTAGCGGATTGACTGTTTGGGAGAGGAAGAACTTAAATCCTAGGCTTGATGACACTACAAAGTCATTTAAATGGGAATTAACCCAAAATTGGTATGACCTATTCGTGAATACCTTAACCCCAAATCGGTCTGGACTGTGAGGTCGAAAGATAAATAGTCATTACCGATTTGTTATTTTAGTAGATGATCAGAAGATCCTCCTAGGGTATCAACTAGTTGATTGATTAGAACCCTACATCAATAATTAATTAGGTAAAACAATTGGATCTAGGCTAAAAGGAACTTGCGTAGTCAAAACAAGGAATATGAAAAGCCGATACATGAACCTAGGAGTATATTTAGGTTTAGTTAAATTTATTTAGTTTATTATTATCATCTTACTTATTGATTAACACTACTAATTCGTAAACCAAGAAGATTAGTAATTATTTTTGGTAATTGGCTTAATAGCAGTTTTCCCTAAACTGCAATCCCTTGTGTACGATTCTGGAATACTTACCAAGTGTTTCGTTATAAACAAACTATATTACAACCTAACCCATATACTTGCGGACATATCCTCAATTCCTATATATTTTGTAGTAGTATTAACACTCTGGACGTTAGTACGTCTAGAGGCAGTCACCCAGCAATGATGACTCAAAGCATAATGTCTACCACCCCGAATTTCTCAACAACAATGGTTTTACATAATAATCTGACCCTATGGCATGCCAACTATATCCGACACAGTCCGACAACTAATAGGGTAACTAATTTTTTATTCTTTACATATAGTTTAATTTACAACTCAATGTCCACAATCCATTTACATTTCATAAATTCATAGCACACATAACATGTTTCAACCATATTTCATATAATTTAGTACATATCAAGTAAACTTGAAATTTTTTTTCTTTATTCAATTTAGTCTCTATTTTAGTATTCAACCTAAATCATAATAAATCAAGTTAAATAGACATTACTAGCTCACCTCGATACCATGTAATGCAACATGTAATGAATATGCAATAATAAGTTGATCTCGAATTATAGAAATACAAATTAGAAATTCCAAGTTATTCGTCGATGGCTTTAGCTTTTCTTTTCCCTCTCGAAGAATCTAGGTTGACGTTAGCAATTAGTAACCAAAAGGTTGAAGCCTTTGGCCGATTATTCCTCAATACCTTGGCTATGTTTTTCTGTGGTGAAGGAGAAAGAAGCCAAATGTTCTCTTTCTTCTGATTATGTTAGTTTTATTTCATATTTTATACATTTAATTTTTATTATAAATTTTAATAATATAAAATATATCAAACATCACCTACCATCCATTATAACATATTCAAAAAGGATTATTTGTGTAACAAGTCAAACCTGATCCCTTAAAATGACCCAAGTATGATGTGTCACTATTTAGAAAATCATCCATCTTTAAAACTGTTTCTGGTGAAAACTTTGTATAATTTGCAGTGTTTGAATTAAACATTTAATAAAATATTAAAGTAAATCATAAGCCAATCGGTGTATAAACTTCAATAAGATAATTTCATTAAAGCATTGTTTAACATTCATAAGTTTCAATTACAATTCCATTTCAAAATACAACTAGATATCACCCCCATATGTCCTGCATAGTACAAATAAATAGATGTCTCATAGTAGTGTATATCCTCTAGTGTATTCCTTTAAAAAGTATTCTTTCAACAATAAAAAGTATTCCTTTAAATCATAAGCCAATCGGTGTATAAACTTCAATAAGATAATTTCATTAAAGCATTGTTTAACATTCATAAGTTTCAATTACAATTCCATTTCAAAATACAACTAGATATCACCCCCATATGTCCTGCATAGTACAAATAAATAGATGTCTCATAGTAGTGTATATCCTCTAGTGTATTCCTTTAAAAAGTATTCTTTCAACAATAGGCCTGAGAAGGAAAGGGTAATGGGGTAAGTTCAAAAGAACTTAGTGAGTTTCATAGAGATCTTAAGCAGAATACTAATAGCACAATCAATCTTTCAAAGGAATCACTCAACATTACATACTACACTCAATGGTATACACAAAACTTAGACAGACTCAGTATGCCAATGGCGTGTCACATGGGAGAATACTATACGCCAATAAAACATTACTCAGACATTCCATTTTCATGCCAGCCACATACCTAGAGTTCAGAGTTAGATTCATATAAAATGTTTTCGTTTCTAGAACCTGGGAATCCTAGTCCTTTTTTTTCATATATTCCAAGAATATTGGGGTATTTTTAGATTAACCAATGCACATTTTTATTTTTTTCACTCATTGCCCACCCGATTGCCTATATAAAGGGGGTTTTACTCCCCTTACTCCATCAACTCTCTCGACTACCTCCCCTCACCCCTAAAAACTTCTCTACACCATTGTTTATATTTTATTTTCAAGTGTTTAACTTTTTCAACAGACAGATTTATTTCTATTTGAAGGTGATAGTGTGTTAGTTTTTTAAGGTGTCTTTGAGTTCACAATGATGTGGTAGCGCTCCGAGACCCATATATTTCATTTACCGTGTCAAGACAGAACCACTGCATTAGAAGCTTATCACATTTCAACTCAAGCTCCAAGTTCGCGGTGCTTATACACTTACGGGTTACAGTCTAACTATGGGTCCTAATTGATAGATGATCTACCGCAATTCATTATAAAAGATTAAACTAGTTTTCATACTCAAGGAGCTTAGATATGAGCAATCTTATTAGGTTTTATTTAGTTTTTCTACTTTAGCTTCAATTTAATAAAAGTGTGATTTGAGCTGATTTTATGACCTTAAGGGCCAAAGGAGGACTAAGGGAAGACTAACATGTTTGGTAAGTGTGCAGGACACCATTTAGAGGCATTAGAACTCGAGACTGGTCGCCATGCTCCAACATGAAAGTGCAAATGTTGCAACATAGGGAGCAGAAGGCCAATATAGCAATATTGCCTTTGGTGTTGCGATATAGCTAGTAGATGTCGCGACATACCCCTAAAGTTGAGCTCGAGCCAAGCAAATTGCCTTCAGTGTCGTGATACTGGCCCTGTACATGAAAACATTAATGAGCTGAGGGCATTTTGGTCCGCACAATATATTTTAACGTAAAAATGTAAACTGAACTAGGGCAAAAGAAAACTGATAACTCTTGAAAAAATTTATATTTCATGCCTTTAAACCAAGCTAATTGCTTGTACTTAAGTACATTTTGTTGATTTTAGGACATTTTAGTTAGCATTCTTAATATTGCATTAGAACTTGGACTATGTTGGAATTAGATGCTTTTAAACACTTATAGTGGAGTTCTTTGTGTGCTGGTCTGGCAGGAACAAGTTTTGGAATGAGGAAATAAATAAGTAAAGATTTTCCGGGGCAAAGGGTGGACGTTTTGTCAGCACGAATGTTCTGGCAATGCTGGGAAGACCATGTCAAATTTTCCGCGTAGCAATCCTAGTTCAAATTCAAACTTGTACAAGATAAATTTCACTAAAAGAGGAAAAGACAATCATGAGTTGTTCACCGACCCTAGCCTAATCTATCTATAAAAGCCGATGAAAGGGACCTAACAAAGGACGAGAAAAAATTGAGCGAGATCTTTAGGCATGAATAAGGGTTCAGTTGCGCAAAGGACAGAAAGTTGAAAGCAGTTATTCCTTGCCATCGCAAGATACTGTGCTGCTGAAGTGTGGACTTGGTAAGTGAAAGTTGTTTCCCAAAGTTCTTCCATTATTTCCATTAGTGTTCCCTCGAAAGTTTGAATTGAAGTAGTTGAACATAATGCCGGATAACATT
This sequence comes from Gossypium longicalyx, assembly GCA_025698465.1. Taxonomy (NCBI): domain Eukaryota; kingdom Viridiplantae; phylum Streptophyta; class Magnoliopsida; order Malvales; family Malvaceae; genus Gossypium; species Gossypium longicalyx. The sequence goes on along the minus strand of CM047004.1, from coordinate 73,216,853 downwards.
TTGGTTTGGAATTTTATTTCCCATCCCATGAGCTAAATCTCATAGGGTTGGGATTACTTTTGATGAAACCTTAAATTGTTCTTATGGATGCAGTATATCTCTAATTTACTTTACTATTTCATTTGATTGTTCTTATTTCTTAAATAAAATGCAAATGATCTTTAGACAAAGAAGACTGTCCGCATCCTTATAAACTGATTCTAATTCCTAAAGGGTTGGACTGGTTAGATTAAAATTAAATAAAATGAGCAAGTATTTGATAGACACTTATATTCAACTTTAGACATAGAGTCACGATCATACAAAAGGAACCCATGCAAGATATCTAAAAAGCCTATAGACACGAGCAAGGTAACTTGAGGTTTTTCTTTCGTGAGAGCCATGCCATTTTAGAACTCTTCTATGTAGTAAAGTAGATACGATATTGCCAAGGCATTATTCACAGTAAGGGTTGATTTTGGGTAATCCCGACCTTCTAAATAAACATCACTCTATCCTTATTCGTTGTCGTAGTAACTTTGACACAACATATTTAGTTGTTTATTTCTTTGTTTACATTCTATTCAGATAATCACTCGTTATTGCCATTACATTTCTGCTTTCACTTTTGCCATAGCATTTCCAATTATTCATCAGTTCCATTTATCACATACATCAGCGTTCCTTTGAATTATCACTGCATACTTACCTTATTTTACCATAACATTTTATTTGTTAGTCTTGCCATAAAATTAACCATATTAAAATAAGTTGACCAATTTTGTGCCTCAATTTGATCTTTATGGGAACGATACTCACTCATCACTTTATTACTTGAACTGACGTGTATACTTGTACAAAATCGCATATCATTTTACACGTGACAAGTTTTTGGCACCATTTTCGGGGATCGACAATTTGGTGAAATTTGGTTTGGCTATTTTTAGTTGTTTTATTTAACTTATTGTATTTGCTTTTTATAGGTTCTCCATCAGTGCATGAGAAGAGGCATTCTTGCTAACATAGAATACCTTTTTTATCCAAATATTGACAAAATCTTATGGAGAAAGAGAAATAATTAAGAAAAATGGCTGGATATAGGAATGATCTTAATGGTAATCCAAATGATCGTAATGAAAATCCTCCCATTGGACGTGTAGTGGGTGAACCAGATGGGCCAATTAGGGAGCATGTCATTCCAATGCTAGATGATTTGAATCCAGGGATAGTTAGACCAACCACATAAGCTCAGCAATTTGAGTTAAAACTGATAGTGTTACAGATGTTACAGACCATAGGAAAGTTCGGTGGACTACCCACTAAAGACCTACGATTACATTTAATACTCTTTCTAGAAGTATGTGATTCATTCAAACATCAAGGTGTTCTTGAAATCACCTTGAGACTTAAGTTATTTCCATATTTTTTAAGGGATTGAGCAAGAGCATGGTTGAATACTTTGCCATTGGGAATAGTGGCATCATGGAATGATCTTTGCTACAGATTTTTTCTAATGTATAATCCCTCAAATATAAATGTCAAGTTGAGAAATGATATTACATCTTTTCTACAGATAGATGACAAGATGCTATATGAAGCTTGGGAACGATTTAAAGATTTAATTCAGAAATTTCCAATACATGGATTTCAACACTGGATTCAAATAGAGATGTTTTACAATGGGTTGAACGCACACATAAGGATGGTAGTTGATGCTTCTACCAATGGTACATTGTTGGACAAAAGTTATAATGAAGCATAAAAGATTTTGGAAAAAATTGCCAAGAATGATTTTCAGTATCTGACCACGAGAGTTTAGGAGGGTAAGAAAGCTCCTGGTACCATAGAGCTTGATGCAATCACTTTATTGATAGCCCAAGTATTTTCTCTAGCTAATATGATTAAAACCATGAAAAATCCAACTACATTCCATGAGATGAAATTAGTAGAGTTGTCATGTGTTTATTGCGGGGAAAATCATGTGTTTGACGAAAGCCCATCAAATCCAGCTTCAGTATACTATATGGGTAATTCCAATCGAAATAACAATCCATATTCCAACACTTATAATTCAAGGTGGAAGCAGCATCTGAATTTTAGTTAGGGTGATCAAGGTGTGGGAAACTTCAACAATGTCGCAAGACAGAATGTCAACAATGCACCACCTAGTTATGTTCAACCTATGCCAAGGAAAAATACCCAATATGGTCAAGCATCATCTCCTACTTCTATTGAATTTTTGTTAAGGGAATATATGGCCAAGAATGATATTATAATTCAGAGTCAGGCTACATCTCTCCGAGCACTTGAAAATCAAGTGGGGCAAATAATAAATGCTCTAAATTCAAGGCCACAAGGAGCATTACCGAGTGATACCAAGAATTCAAGAACACAAGCCAAGCAATATTACAAAACAACCACCCTTAGAAGTGGGACTCAGTTGAGTGATGTTGTTCATGATGCTGCGACTGTAACACCCCTTACCCGTATCCGATGACGGGACAGGGTTCAAGGTGTTACCGGACTTAAACGTACACCATTTCATAAAACCGGGCCATAAAATTTCATTTAAATTAAAAACATTCCATCACATGCATAATGTCCCTTACGCAAGCTACTGAGGCTCAAAATATGCATTAAAAGCAGTTTGGGACTAAACCAAGAACTTTGGAAAGTTTTGGGAAAACTTAGGAAAATTTTCATGAAACATGGTCACATGCCTATATGGACAAAGGGACACGCCCGTGTGTTTTCAACATGCCCATGTCCTCAGGCCATGTAACTCTCTGTTTATGACATCAGCAAAACAAATTGAACCACACGGCCAGGCCACACGCCCGTGTGCTAGGCCGTGTCCTCCACACGGCTGAGACACATTGCCGTGTCTCTGCCCGTGTGGCTAACACTTAGGCTATTTACCAAGCATTTTATGCTACCTTTAATCTTTCACATCTATATACACACCAAGGACACATATCATGACATCATTTCAATGATTTAGCATCCCATATTAAGACACATTTAATTCATGGCCATGACTATTTAGATTGGTCATAAAACATTCATCATGCGCATAATTCATAATACCAACCATATATAGCCAACAAGTATAATCACATCATAAGCATTAGAACATGGAATAGATAGATAGGTTTACAAACCATAATCACTATGAGCCACACCTTATAGCCATATATAAGTAACTCAATGTTGGCCAATACCTTTGGCTAATCATAATAATGGCTAACATAAAAACTAAGTCCCTATACATGCCACTCACACGAAAACGCTTAACAAATATGGGTCACTACTTCAAAGGCGATGGCTTGATAGTGTGATGCTGTCTCTGGCGATCTTCATCCCTGATGATCAACACTAAAGAAAAGAAAAGGAAGGGAGTAAGCTTTATAGCTTAGTAAGACCGTATGAAAATAATAAGCAATTTATCAACTTGTTTCTCAAGGTAATACAACCATATTTACACTTTTATTTATGTTTAGGTCAAGCTGTTTTCTTGAGTCACAGTCATTAAATTATTTATATCTGGAGCTACGGAACTCCAAATTAACTTCTGCTAATTTTTCTTGAAATTAGACTCACATATCTTCTTACCATAAAATTTTCAAAATTTTTGGTCTAGCCAATAAGTGCAGTTTATTCCTTAAAGTCACCCTTTTTTCGCTGTCTGATAGTTCTAACCCCTCTTCACTAAAAATTAATCATCTCATGATACGGGACTCGGATGACGTTCCCGTCTATTTCTCTTGAAAATAAACTCATTCTGATTTTTTTTGTACAATTTTTAATGATTTTCTTAAATGAAAATAGGGGATTTTGAAATCATTCTGACTCTGTCTCACTAAAATTTAGATATCTCATAACATAAACTTCTTTTGCTTACACTGTTTCTTTTATATGAAACTAGACTCAATAAGCTTTAATCCCATATTTTATTCAACCTCTAACTCAATTTCCATAATTTTTGGTGGATTTTCAAAGTTAGACTACGGCTGTTGTCCAAAACTATTTTAGTGTAAATTAATGATACTAAGTTCATCACACCTTATTAATCCATTTTCACCACGTTGGTAAAGATACATATTTATACATCATAAGTATAGATCTATAAGCACAAGGTCATCACAAAATCATTATAAAAGGCATGAATTACCTATTTACATCTTCACCAAATGTGCATCATAAACCGAAATCATTTCTCATGAGCTTGGCATACATGTTTGTGTTACTCAACATGCTCATATTCATTCCTTACTAATCATACAATATGGATTGAATTCACATCTCATCAATTTCATGTAAGTACATGTACCACTCACCACATGGTCATAAGTTCTCTCATTTCAATACAAACCATAAATCTCCCGTTGAACCATTTGGAATACTACAGGATATTCAATAGCCCCAAACATTGGATAAGATGTTGATGCCATGTCCTAGACATGGCCTTACATTGGCTTTCATATATCGAGGCTGATGCTGTGTCCCAAACAAGTCTTACACTGACACACAACAAGTTGACGCCATGTCCCAAATAGGTCTTACACTAGCTTGTATATCTCGAGGCTAATGCATGTCCTAGACATGTCTTACACTAGCTCTCGTCTCAATGCCGATGCATGTCCCAGACATGTCTTACACTGGCTTGTATATCTCAAGGCTGATGCATGTCCCAGACATGTCTTACATTGGCTCCCATAATGTGGCCGATGCATGTCCCAGACATGTCTTACACTAGCACACATATCACCCAATGTCATGGCATGAATATCCAATCTATTCCTAAGGTTCAACCGAGAGTTTATCACGTTAAGTCTCACCATACCATTACTCATGTCACAATCAAACAATTTATGCTATATCAATTTAATCACACATAATAACCATGTACTTGAATTATTTACACCCAACTTACTCATTTTAATGGAATATCATATTCCATCAAATTTCCAATGCATTCAATCACCACATATATGTTATTAACATTTGGCATCACTTTCTCATATACAATATCTTCAACATAAAATTCAACACAATCATAGCAAGATAGATTTCAAGTATATTAACAATAACATGGATATCATACTTATTTAATCACACGGACTTACCTCAAATGCAATTTCGGCTAATTATTCTCTTTTTGTCCTTAACCACGTACTTTCTCAATTTAAGCCCGAATCTGGATTTTTCTTGATCTAACATAATGGAATTCACTCATTTAATCACTGAATAAATTTGGACAATCAAAATTCACATTTTTGGCAAAATGACCATTTTGCCCCTAGACTTTCACAAAATGACCATTTTACCCCTAGGATCGAAAATCAATTTTTATCAAATTTCCTTATTAGCCAGGCCTAACCAACCATTTATTACTCTTATGACAACCCCAAATTTCCACTATTTCATACGATTAAAACCTATTTTATAACTTTTACAAAATGGCCCTTTTAGGTGTTTTCCATGAAAATCACTTTACAAAAGTTATTTATTTCAAAACCATAACTCATATTCTTCCATAAAATTTCAGTTAAAAACACATATGATTTCATGGAAAATCCCTAGACTCTCAACCATTTTGCAAAATAGTCCTCTCAATAGCTAGATTAAGCTTTAGGGGTCCCAAAAATGTAAAAATCATCAAGAAAAGTCATCAAAAGCACTTACTTGCAAGAGAACTAAGTGGCTGAAATTTTAGGCTCTTAAAACCCCCTTGTTTGCTGCCATTTTTGGTGGGGAAGAAGAAAGATGAAAAGATGTTACCTTTTGTTTTATTTTATTCTATTTCTAGTCAATTAAGTTACCAACCACACCTAATTTTGACTTTTCTACTTTCTTTCTCTCTATGGCCAGCCAAGCCTTTCTTAAGGGTCCATTTGCTCTTTAAAGACCCCAAATTTTGGTTTTCTAGCTATTTAACATATTTATCTAGCAAAACAAAACTTTTGCCATTTATGCGATTTAGTCTTTTTTCTCAATTAAGCTAGCAATCGTTAAAATTATTTCACCAAAATTTTCATGCACTCATATAATCATGCTATAACACATAAAATAATATTAGAAATAATTTCTCTGTCCCCAGAATAGTGGTTTCAAAATCACTATTCCGACTAGGCCTAAAACCGGGTTGTTACAGCGACAAGAGAGGATAATGCAAGTAACAATCAAGTAAAGATCCTAGAACCATCTAAAAAGCATACAACATCTGAGAAGGGTAAGCAAAAGAATGCTGTGGCAGAACCAGATCAGGCTACCAACAAAAATGCCACAGTAAAACCATATCAGCAACCTAAATGACAATCGCTTCTACCTTTTCCATAGCGTTTCAATAATTCCAAACAAGATACTTAATTTAAAAGGTTTTTAGATTTTTTTGAAGCAACTCCATATTAACATACCTCTAGTTAAAGCTTTGGAGCTAATGCCCAATTACGTGAAATTCATGAAAGATATACTATCGAAGAAATGCAGGATGGGAGAATTTGATACTATTGCTCTCACTGAAAAGTGCACAACAATGTTGATGAATAAGCTGCCTCCAAAGTTAAAGGAACCAGGGAGTTTCACTATCCCATGTTCAATTGGAAATCATTATGTAGGAAAAGCATTATGTGATTTAGGAGCAAGTATAAATCTAATACCTGTGTCTATTTCCAAGAAGCTAGGAATTGGGAAAGCGAGACTTACCACAGTAACATTGCAATTTGCTGGTCGATCTTATGCCCATCCAGAAGGTACAATTAAAGATGTATAGGTAAGTGTTATCTTTCCTATAGATTTTTTTATTTAAAAACGTGAAGCTGACCATGACCCTAATTGATGTACAAAAAGGCGAGCTACTTATGAGAGTGAATAATCAATAGGTTACTTTTAATGTGTTTAATGCGTTAAACTGCGCGGATGAGAATGAGGAATGTCACACCATTGACTTGATAGAAGCAGTAGTGGATAAATTCACAAAATTTTAGGACGAAAATTTTAACAGTGAAGACGATTTGATGGAGTAAGGTGACACAATAAGTTTTGAATAGATTGGTGAATTTATGAAGCCAAGTAGATAATGGATAGACTAAGGAAGAAATTTGAATCCCTAGATTTGTCAAAACTATCTTTTAGGCCTCCTAAACCATCTGAAGAGGAATCTCTCGTTCTAGAGTTAAAGCATCTGCCACAACATTTGAATTATAATTTATGCTAAGCTAACACCTGAGCAAGAGGACAGGTTGTTAAAAGTGTTATGGCGACCTAAAAGAGCATTGGGTTGGACCCTTACCGATATAAAGGGAATTAGCCCTACATTTTGTATGCACAAAATTTTATTGGAAGATTGCATGGAAAGTCCATTAAAAAATAGAGATGATTGAATCCAATTATGAAGGACGTTGTCAAGAAAGAAATTATCAAGTAGCATGATGCTGGTATTATTTACCCCATTTTCGACAGCTCATGGGTAAGTCTTGTGCAATGTGTACCTAAAAAGGGGGTGTCACAGTAGTAAGTAATGAAAATAATGAGCTCATACTGAATCGTATTGTTATGGGATGGAGAGTGTGGATGGACTACTGCAAGCTTAACAAGGCAACTAGGAAGGATTAGATAGCCATAGCACCTGAAGATCAAGAGAAGACAACTTTCACATGTCTGTATGCCACTGTCACGTTTAGAAAAATAACGTTCAGGTTATGCAATGCCCTAAAACTTTCCAACGCTGCATGATGGCCATATTCTCGTACATGGTGGAAAATTTCCTTGAAGTTTTTTATGGATGACTTCTCTATGTTCGGAAATGATTTTGAATATTGCTTAAGAAATTTGGAGATAGTTTTATGTTGCTGTGAAGAAACGAATCTAGTATTAAGCTAGGAGAAATGTCATTTCATGGTCCGTGAAGGGATTTTCTTGGGACATAGGGTGTCATAGCGAGGAATTGAAGTGGGTAGAGCGAAAATAGAAGTGACCAAAAACTTGCCACCACGCATGTAACATCCTGAAATAGGGCATAGTCAAAACAGTGGTTTCGGGACCACAAATATGACGTTAAAATAATTATTTTATGATCATTATGAGACCTAGGATATGAAAACATGCATGTATTAAAGTTTCATGAAGAAATTCTATGTGTAAGGTGTCCAATTGGAAATTAGGGACCAAATTGAATAAATTACAAAACTTGGGTTCTAGAAGCAACCTGTATGAAATTGCTTTGGAATATTAATTAGCCCTTAAAGAGTAATTTTCCCAATTTCCAAGTTTTTGGACAAAAATGGGCATACATGAAAAATTTGAAAAGGTTAGTAAGGAAGGGCATTTTGATCATTTGGTAATAAATGAAATAAAAAAGGGAAAAATCAAGCTAAAATCAGCCATTCTTCTTTTCCATGCTGTCGAAAATTTAGGGTTCTCCATAGCTAGGGTTTTCAACATTTTCAAGCTCAATAGTAAGTGTTCCCTAGCCCCGTTTTTAATGTTCTTCGTATTTTTAATATCCTCGTAACATGCTCTTTCTATTTTTTCCCGTATTTCATGCTAGGGTTCATGTTTAAAAAATTACCCATGAATGAGATGCTTGTGTTTTGATGATTTATGGAGGAATATGACAGTTAAAGGATGATAAACAACTTTTACTAAGTAGTTTTTCATGGAAATGGCTTAAAGGACTAAAAATCAAAAGTTGTGGAAATGGGTAGAAAAATATGGAATTAGGGAAAAACATGGGCTGCTATAAGTGTGAATAACATTCAGCTAGGCTTGGGTAGCCAAAGACTTACATGCATTTCATTATATGAGGCTTAGGACTAAATTGTAAATATTGTGAAAGGTTAGGGGCAAAATGGTCATTTTGCACGAGGCGAGTTTTAAGCCTAAAAATGAATAATGTGATGTATTGATAATCTAATTTTATTGATATAGACCTCGAGGAACAAATTTTGGAGGTCGACCGTGGAAAACGAAAGGTATTGGAATAACCAAAATACGAAATCGAAACAATTACCAAGTAAGTCTGTATAACCCGAAGTAAACTCTTAGTATACTTAAAATGTATGTTTTGAATGTATGAAAATTTTAGATATTCACTGTATGATAATCTATGAAATGTGGTAATATAAATGAAAAGATGATAAATGTTCTGATTGAAACAAAAAGAGGAATCCGGTGGATAAATTATGGCTTACATGACACGAGATCCTGCATGTGTTACAGAAAAGGATTTAGCCCAGAAGGGTAATCTGTTGATCTCAATATAAAAAGGATCTAGCTCGAACGGGTGTTCCTTGAATGATCAAACCTCCCAAAGAATATATGTGCATTAAGGATTTAGCCCGGACGGGTAATTTGATTGAGGACTGAATTTAGCCTGGACTGGCAATTCAGATCCGAACTTATGAGAGTGATTGTCATTGAAAAGGATTTAGCCTGGACTTGTAATCCTAACATTTCTCTATGAGTTTATGCTACGGGGGATTTAGCCTGGACTGGTAACCTGTCGTAAGATGTAAGGTTCGTGGGAGTTCGTATTTGAGATGATCACTTGTAAGATTTTACGGTAAATGTCCATCCATTGAGATTTCTAAGAAATTCAATGGGACTATAATGAGAAACGAGAATGGAAATGTTGAATTGATGAGCTCACCTAATATTAATGCTATATTGCTTGAGATGAAACTAACTTGATGATTGAGTGTATATGATAGGGGATTTATTCTATGCATGCTTGGCATGAATATCTTTTATGGTTGTATGCTAAATAATCAGTAAGTTTACCTTCATGTTATCCGAACTTACTAAGCATGTCAATGCTTCCTCCTTTCCTTGTCCTATTTTACAGAACTCGTTGACTCGTAAAGATTGGAAGATGATTGGAGAATTGTCAACACTATCAGCTTATCTTGCTTTGGTATATAGATACTTATACTTTGTTAAATGGCATGTATAGGTTTTTGGTTATTTTGTTATATGTGTCATTGGTTAGTCAATGTAAAGGCTTAAATGTTATACCTATTCATTTTGTATATTGCCATAAGATATGTCTCACTTTGATGTAGGTTTTAACCTACTAATTGTGCATGTTGGTGTTTAAATGTTCATGAGATGGTTAAATGTGGTATATCATGAATGTACATGTGGAATGTGGCCAAATCACTTGGAAATGGCTAGGTCATAATTGGAAATGAGTTATAAAATGATCCAAGTTTAAATGTATTATATGATATGGTAGTCCTTAATACAAAGAGGATAATTTAGCATGTACAAAACCAATGAGATGAGGTTAACATGCAATAGACCGTTGAAGGTAGTCATTGGGCATAATTAGGCCATGCTGAATACTATTGAAATTCACAAATATGTGTGGATGTTGAGGGTGACCATTGGCTTGGATAGTAGCCTCCAAAAAGGTCCACACGGATAGACACGCGGTCGTGTGTCTAGGCCGTGTGTGACACACGATCAGCCCTATGGGCGTGTTGTGTGGCCGTGTGTCCCTTGTCCTAGAATTATAGGTCAGATTGCATGGTAGTAAACACACAAGCAGAGACACGGTCGTGTGTCTCAACCATTTAGAGGACATGGCCTAGTACACGGGCGTGTGTTTTGGCCATGTGCCTCAAAATGAATGATGACATCATAAATAGAATGTCCAGGTTTTTGGACACGGGCGTGTCTAAGCCGTGTGAGGGACACGGGCCAAGGACACGGGCGTGTGCTTGGCCGTATGAAAACTCCTGTAGGCTTGAAATGAAAAATAAATCCAAATAATTCAACACGGGTGGGAGACACGGGCGTGTCTCCAAGCACACGGGCATGTGCTTTGCCTCCACATGGGCGTGTGAGGCATAACCCTAGGAATTTTACTAAAATTTTCTATAACTCTCGGTTTAGTCCCAGACCTCTTTTAATGTATGTTTTGGAACTTGTAGGTTCATAATTGGGACATCATGATGTTGTTTAATCAATTTTAAATTAGAATGAAATTTTATAACCCATATTTTCTGAAAATGTCCGTGTATGTATCCGGTAACACCTCGTACCTCATCCCAGTTTTGGGTACGGGTAAGGGGTGTTACAACGCACCAGTGTTAAGGGTATTAGAAGTTTTCTAGGACACATAGGATTTTATAGAAAATTTATTAAAGACTTTTCAAAAATCTCTAAATCCTTGTGTACTTTACTTGAACATAATAAACCCTTTAATTTTGATGATCAATGTTTGCAGGCTTTTGAGGAAATAAAGAAGCAACTTGTAACAACATCGATTGTGGTTGCTCCATAATGGACATTGCCTTTTGAACTCATGTGCGACGCCAATGATTATGCTGTAGGAGCAGTTTGGGTCAAAGGAGAAATAAGGTACTACATGCAATATATTATGCTAGTAGGACATTGATAGAGACTCAGCTTAATTATACCACTATGGAGAAAGAATTACTAGTAGTGGTTTTTGCATTCGAAAAATTTCATTTTTATTTAGTAGGAACAAAGGTCACAGTTTACACAGATCACTCAGCTATCAAGTACTTGGTACGGAAAAAAGATGCCAAGCCGAGATTGATTAGGTGGATACTCTTTTTACGAGAGTTTGATTTGGAAATTAGAGATCAAAAGGGAACCAAAAATCAAGCGGCTGACCACTTCTCAAGAATAGAATCGAGGAATGAATATGAAAGCAAGAAATATATTAAGGAAGAATTCCCAGATGAACAGTTTCTCATTGCCAAGACATTACCTTAGTGTGCCGACATAGTAAACTTCTTAGTAAGTGGTGCAATGCCACTTGACTTCAATGATTAAAGAAAACAAAAATTTATTCATGATAACAAACAGTACTATTGGGATGAACCTTTTCTATCCAAGCATTATGCAGATCGAATAATTCGAAAGTGCATCCCAAGCGATGAGATTCATAGTATCTTACAACATTGTCACTTAGCTCCATATGAAGGACATTTTGGAGGGATGAAAATAGCTGCCAAGGTACTCCAGTCAGGATTCTATTAGCCTAGTTTATTTAAAGATGCTCATGAAGTTTATAGGTCGTGTAACCGTTGTCAGAGAACAAGAAATATGTCTAAGAGACAAGAAATGTTGTTGCAAAGTATATTAGAGATTGAACCGTTTGATGTATGGGTAATAGATTTTATGGGTCCGTTTCCACCGTCCATGGGTAAGCTATACATACTTTTGGTAGTAGACTATATGTTTCTAAGTGGGTAGAAGTATTAGCCCTAGCCTCTAATGATGCTAAGTCAGTATTGAAATTTTTACATAAGAACATTTTCACATGATTTGGTACACTGAGAACCATTATCAGTGACGAGGGATTCCATTTTGATTATAAACTGATGGTCAATACCTTGCGCAAGTATAGGGTGAAACAAAGAATTTCCATGACATATCACTCTCAGACAAATGGCCAAGCTGAAATTTCTAATAGAGAAATTAAACAAATTTCAAAAAAAAATGATGAATCTGTCTCGAAAGGACTGGTCTACAAAATTGGATAAAGCTTTATGGGCATACCAAACTACATTTAAAACATCACTAGGGATGTCACCTTTTAAACTTGTTTACGGTAAGCCATGTCATTTACCTGTTGAACTTGAGCATAAAGAATTTTGGGTGATTAAGAAGCTGAACATGGATTGGGCTACTTCTGGCGGCAAGTGATTGATAGAATTGAATGAAATGGAAGCGTTTCGCATACAAGCATATGAGAATGCTCGTTTGTATAAGGAAAAGACTAAGCGATGGCATAATGCCAGAATTTTACCAAGGCAATTTCAACCTAGACAGCGGGTATTATTTTTTAATTCCAGGCTTAAATTATTTCCTAGTAAGTTAAAATCTCGATGCTCAGGACCTTTTGAAGTAATTCAAGTGTATTCACATGGTGGTATTCTTGTTAAAGACCTAAGAATAGGGGCTACATTCAAATTTAATGGAAAACACTTGAAGCATTACTGCGGTGCTCCTATAGAGCGTGACAAGCAAAGTGTTAGCCTTCGTGATGTTTGAATTTTTTTTATAAGTGTTTTTTTCGTTTTATTTTCCATTTTTATTTTTATTTTTTATTCTCTTTATTTTTATTTCATTTCTACCTTTATTATTAAGAATAGGAGTAGAATAAAAGAAGCAGGATTTGTTAGTGTATACAAAGTAGCAGTTTGCTGTAGCATTACAAAGTAACATTACTCCATGACTAACTGAATGATGAGGTGTTAATAAAAGAGTTGACTGGTTAGAAAATTCCAAAGGAAAAAATTTTAGGCAGTTGCATTTAATGACTATTGGGAAACCCAAAGTATGAAGCCCATAATGTAGGGTTTAGTTATTTCATTTTCCCCCTAAAAGTCTTTTTCATTTTTAAATTTTCCTCCACACCGTAACCTTTCTCCCTTACGTTTTCCATTCCCTAAAAACTGTCCCTTTTTATTTTCTTCAACTGGTTCACATTTCTCACTTCTCACAAACTTCACATTTTTACAGTTCTCTCATCTTCAACCTATCTGCTATTTGTTAACTTCATTATTTTCCTTTTATGTTTCACTAACCTTCTCTTCATGGCTAGTGTAAGGAGTAGTTTCAAAACAACAGAATCTTCACGCGTGGGCATCCCACAACAAAAGATATTCTTCAATGCTGCTGAAACCAAAAGGTATTCAACTAATATTCTAAAGTGGCCATTTTGTTTTAAACATGGATTTTTATTTAAGGATGAACCCTACATAGGGTATATGAATTGGTATCCTTAATTGTAGAGAAGCACAATTGGAGCAGATTTTGTCTACACCCAGGGAATGTTGTGGTTAAGATGGTATGATAGTTTCACGCTCATGTAACTTTCCCAGATTCTCCCTTCATTTATGTGTGGGTTAAATCCGTGTCATTCGATGAAGACCATATTAATGCCCAGTTCGGCATCGATGAGGTTAGAGATGAGCATTCTGAATTTACTGAGAATATTACACCAGAAGGGTTGGCAAAAGTATTAGAAGATTTATATGTTGAAAGAACGCAGTGGATTGTTTCAAGCCAAGAGTGTTACACGATTGAAAGAGCTATATTAAAACCAAGTGAGAAGGTGTGGTACCACTTTTTAAGGAGTCATCTTATGCCATCTACACATAACATGAATGTTTCGAAAGAAAGAATGTTGTTTGTTGCATTCTATTCTACACGGAAGATAGATAAATGTAGGGAAGATTATCTTCCAATAGGTCCATAGGTATGCTGATAAGAATGCCAGGAGTTTGGATTTTCCTTCCCTTATTTATGTCCTATGTAAGACGACAAACATGCCTTTAGTTGATACTGGGGATGTTACCCCAATAAGGGTAGGATAATGTTAGAAATTTTTGCCAAGCTTCGAAGAACTAATTTTGCCACAGCATCCCAACACAATTAAGCTTCCCCTACCATACGTATTCCCACAGCACCATCTCCCACCTCTCATGACCAAGAAATCTTAAATTCTCTAAAATAGTTAGAACAAATATTGTCTCTGTTTGAGGTGCAACAATACCAAATGATGGAAGAGTTGGACCAAAGCAACAAAGACCAGGCTCGATACTAGTCGTGTGTGAAAGATAGGGATTTGGCATTAAAAAGATCCCTCAAGAAAAATTTTTCAAAACCCATGCCAGAATTTCCTACTTTCCCAGCTACTTTACTCTCGTCTATAGAGTGCAAAAAAGAGTCAGTTCCACCCACTACCAGAGCTGACTCCGTGACTGAAGGAGTCATTACAGATAAAGAAAAAGTTGTTGAGGAGGAGTTAGCAAATTCAATCTCTGTTGAACTAGAGAATGAAGTAGAATAAGGAAAGGAATAAACAAATTTCCCTACCACTATACCAACGACTACTACGGAAAAAGGTAAAACTCCTGAACCAACATTTTCACCTATCTCCACGACTGCACAAGATAAAGCAATTGATTAACTAATTAATGTATTAACGAAGACCAACAAAGAAGGTGAGAAAGTTGACCTACGGAAAAGGAAGATGCGATACAAAGTCAGTGTTCGCAAGTCCACGAGAATAATTAAATGAAGTACCAACATTTCAGTCCAAGGAAGTTAAGTTTTATTTTTCTCTCACGCATTGCATAGTTTTTTTTTTTTGTGTGTGTGTATATTCATAATTGTTATAGACTACTCATGATTTTACATGCATTGACGATAATGCATCCCTTAGTTTTGGGGGTGTATCGTGCATCTAGGTTGCATTTTTTATGTTCATTTTGGTATATAGGATCTTTTGCCATGGCATAATAACTATTGAGATACTACCTTGTCTATAAGAAGTACAATTTTTATTTATGATGTCCAATGATGAGCTTAAATTTTTTTTGATATACCTAGAATAGGTAACAATGGATTGGGTGAAGTTAGCTTAGGTTAAGTTGCTTGGAAATTGATTTCTGAAAATAGGATGTCCTATACTCTATTTTTTTATGGATGTTCAAAATATAGTAAGTATCTTCTTAATGAACTTAGGGATTTTTGAAACCAAACATTTGTTAAATTTCCATGACATTTTGTTTAAATAAGTATGCACTCTAATGCTTAGGGTTGCTAAGTAGGTCAGCATCAAATTTAAGTACACCTAGCAAAAATGCTAAATTGAGGAACGAGATCACAACTTTCCAAAAATTGGATGACTAGTCTTTGTATGAGGCTTGGGAGCGATTCAAGGAGTTACTTCGTAAGTGTCCTCATCATGGGATTTCTCATTGTATCTAGTTGGAGACATTCTATAATGGTCTTAATGCACATACAAGATTGATGGTAGATGCTTCTGCGAATGGTGCAATTTTGTCTAAGTCTTATAATGAGGCTTGTGAGATCATCGAGAGGATCGCAAGTAATAACTATCAATGGCCAACAAATCGAATAGCTTCAGGAAGACGTGTAGTCGGTGTTCATGAAGTTGACGCCCTCACCTCGTTATCAGCTCAGGTATCATCTATTTTCTCTATGTTAAAATAGTTTACCGCTAATAGTGCTAATAATTTTGCAGCTCAGCCACCAAGTCTGTTTGAAGTAGTTTCCTGTGTGTACTGTGGGGAAGGTCATTCTTTTGAGAATTGTCCATCAAATCCCGAGTTAGTGTACTATGTGGGGAACCAACATCAAAATAGGAGTGGACAAGGACCCCAATCCAACTTCTACAATCCTTCATGGCGTAATCATCCTAATTTTTCTTGGAGCAACCAAGAAAATGGACTGAATAACAACTTATTGTAGCATAGACCCAACCAATCTCAAGGGTTTAATCAGCAAGCAACGAAACCACCTCAAGCTGAGGCATCAAATAGTTTGGATAACTTATTGAAAACGTACATGACAAATAATGACACTTTGATCCAAATCCAAGCAGCAACATTGAAAAATTTGGAAAACCAAATGGGTCAGTTAGCTACAGAGCTTCGTACTAGACCCTAAAGAACCTTGCCGAGTGATACTGAGAATCCAAGAAATTTGGGTAAAGAACACATCAAGGCAGTGGCATTGTGAAGTGGTAAAATTCTAGAAACCCGATTTGATGTCGAAGATAAGCTCGTTAAGAAGAATCAACCAACTGTTGAAATTCCTACACCAAAAGAGGCAGAATCTGCAAAGACTGAAAAGGTAAATCCTAACTTAGTGAATTTAGATACTTTAACATATTCTTTGGATGTAGATTTACCTACTCAGAAGAGTTATCTGATTCAACTGAAAGTTCCATCACCTCTATATCCGCAAAGATTGTAGCAACACAAGCAGAAACAGGAGGTGCAATTCAAGAATTTTTGGATGTTCTGAAGTAGTTACACATCAATATTCCGTTGGTGGAGGCTTTAAAACAAATGCCAAATTATGTGAAGTTTATGAAGGATATATTGTCCAAAAAGAAACGACTGAGTGAGTATGAGACTGTTGCCTTGACAAAGGAGTGTAGTGCGTTCCTGCAGAACAAACTGCCACCAAAATTGAAAGACCCAGGAAGCTTTACTATACCCTGTAACATTGGTGAATCTTACTGTGGTAAAGCTTTGTGTAATTTAGGAGCAGTATCAACTTGATGTCTATTTTATTTTCAAGATGCTAGGGATAGGTGAAGTAAGACCTACAACTGTGACGCTTCAGCTAGCGGATCAATCTTTAGCATATCCCAAGGGAAAGATTGAGGATGTTTTGGCAAGAGTCGATAAATTTATTTTTCCTGCTGATTTCATTGTCCTAGATTTTGAAGCAGATAAGGAAGTGTCGATCATACTTGGGAGACCTTTCTTAGCCACGAGAAGAACGTTAATTGATGTGTAGAAAGGTGAACTCACTTTGCGAGTTCAAGACGATCAGGTGACCTTTAACACTCTTAAAGCGATGAAATTTCCCGATCTAGCAGAAGAGTATTTAGTTATAGAAGAGATAGAAACCTTGGTTTCTATGGAAAGTAATTTTGAAGAAGATCTATTAGAGAAAGCTTTAGATCTTGACCCTTTGGAGGATGAAGAAGGTAAAGAAAACATGGATTTAATGGAAGCCAATCTGATAAATTTTATTTAATCCACACGGTTTGAACCGTTGGAGTTAGAAGTAAGAGAATTTGTGCAACCCAATTTGTCAATTGAAGAACCACCTGAACTCGAACTAAAGGTACTTCCTTCCAATTTGAGATACATTTATTTAGGTGACTATTCCACTTTGCCTGTGATTATTTCAACAGAACTAATGAAGGATCAATAGGAGCAACTAATTGATGTTCTAAAGAAATTTAAGAAAGCAATTGGTTAGACCATAGCTGATATTCGAGGTATAAGCCCTTTTTTTTGCATGCATAAAATTATTTTAGAAGAAGGTGAAAGAGCTTAAATTGATGGGCAAAGGAGGCTCAATCCTATTATGAAAGAAGTTGTGAGAAAGGAAGTGATCAAATGGTTAGATGTAGGAATCATCTATCCTATTTTAGATAGTTCGTCGGTAAGTCCGGTGCAATCTGTCCCGAAAAAAGGTGGAATCACGATTGTTGAAAATGAGCGTAATGAGTTGATTCCAACGAGAACTGTTACTGGTTGGAGAATCTGTATTGACTACAGAAAGTTGAATAAAGTGACTCGGAAGGACCATTTTTCGTTGCCTTTTATGGATCAGATGTTAGATCGATTGGCAGGTAATGAATTCTATTGTTTTTTAGATGGCTATTCAGGATATAACCAAATATTTGTAGCTCCGAAAGACCAACATAGAACAACCTTTACTTGTCCATACAGTACGTTTGCTTTTAGGTGAATGCCTTTTGGTTTATGCAATGCACTTGCAACATTTCAATGATGCATGAAGGCAATATTCACTGATATGGTTGAAAATTTTGTTGAGGTTTTCATGGATGATTTCCTATTTTTGGTAACACTTATGATATTTGTTTGAGTAATTTGGCTAGGGTACTGAAGAGATGTGAAGAGACGAATCTTGTCCTTAATTGGAAAAAATGTCATTTTATGGTTAAGGAAGGGATTGTCTCAGGGCATAAAATCTCAAAAAGAGGAATTGAAGTCGATAAAACAAAGGTAGATGTAATTGAAAGATTACCGGCCTCAATTAATGTGAAAGGAGTCAGAAGTTTCTTAGGCCATGCCATTTTTTACTGAAGGTTTATCAAAGATTTCTCGAAAATTTCTAAACCGTTGTGTTTGTTGTTAGAGAAAGATACTGTGTTCGATTTCAACAAAATATGTTTCGAAGCTTTTGAAGATCTGAAAAAATGGTTAATCTCAGCCCCAATAATCGTTACACCTAATTGGATCTCACCATTTGAGTTGATGTATGATGCAAGTGATTATGCCGTTGGAGCTGTGATGGGTCAAAGAAGAAACAAAGTGTTTCACCCTATTTACTATGCAAGTAGAACTTTGACGAGAGCCCAACTCAATTATACGGTAACCGAAAAGGAACTCTTTGCCATAGTTTTTGCTTTTGACAAATTTTGCTCATATCTTATAGGTACCACAGTTACAGTATTTATTGATCATGTAGCCATTAAATACTTGCGCACGAAGAAAGATTGTCTAGGAATAGTATTCTCCACTTGTTTCTTTTATTTTTCTTTTCTAAACGATGGTGATTACTTTCTATTTCATGTTTCTATGAAAGTACACATGATTTTTGGGTTAAATATTATTTTATTCAATCTTATTTCTACTATTTAATCTTTGGATTTGAATGTTTTTAGAATGAAAGTGTTATTGCGATCACTGACACTAGAAAGTGCAATGATAGTTCAAATTAACAAGCATGACAACGAAGTTTCTTGAAGATTAGAGGAATTTAATCCACTTGTTCTTAATAGTGTTCCATTGTCATCATCGAAAGGTGTGGTTAATGTGCATGTTTAAGTCTTAGATTAACTATAGAAGTTACGCTTGGTAAGATATTCATTCCAATTTAATGGATCGACAATCACTTATCATTTTATACCTTGTGAGCACTTAATATTCTATTGAATATTCATGTTGGGGATCCAAGCTTATCATTATAATATTTTATCTTATTCTTTTCAAGTTATTACTTTGACAACTACTCTCACAATTTATTTCATTTCTATCTATTTATGGCATTAACATTGATAGACAAAAGACAACCATCCTCATGGGATCGACCTCCGACAGACTCATATTTGTCTACTATACTTGCATCGATATCCCATCTTCATGAGATCAGCTGTTTAACGTCATAGTAATAATGTGCAAGTCTACACTGTCGATGCAAATATAGTAGACAGATATGAATCTGTTGGATATCGATCCCACGAGAATGGTTGTCTTTTGTCTATCAATGTCAGTGTAATAAATTGATAGAAATAAGATAAATTGTGAGAGTAGTTGTCAAAGCAATAACACGAAAACAATAAGTTAAAATATGATAATGATAAACTAGGATCTTCAACGTGAATATTCAATAGAATATTAAGTACTCACAAAGTATAAAAGGATAGGTGATTGTCGATGCATTAAATTGCAATGAATATCTTACCAAGCTTAACTTCTATATTTAATCTAAGACTTAAACATGCACATTAACCACACATTCCGATGATGGCAATGGAACACTATTAAGAATAAGTGGATTAAATTCCTCTAATCCTCAAGCAACTTCCGTTGTCATGCTTGTTAGCTTGATCTTTCACTGCACTTTCCAGTGTCAGTAACTGCAATAACACTTTATGCTAAAAACATTCAAACCCAAAGATTAAATAGTAGAAATAAGATTGAATAAAATAACATTTAACCCAAAAATCATGTGTACTTTCGTAGAAACATGAAATAGAAAGTAATCACCATCGTTTAGAAAAGAAATATAAAAGAAACAAGTGGAGAATACTATTCTTAGACAATCTCTACTTGAATCTCTCCATTCCCTCTTGTGTCGCACTTAGGACTCCTCCTCAGGAACTGATTTGCGTCCCCATCACGTTGGTTCACCCTTAGGAGACTTAAGCCACCATAGCTGAAAAACTTCAAAAGATAGGTTGAAGAAGATAATACCCCCCCAAAAGCCTTCTTTTTTTCTTTTCACGTGAATATTTATATTCTTCCAAATAGCATAGGTGTTATTTCATCAGAATCATGTTGCCTCTGTACGTACAAGTTGGTTATACCAAACTGGATAGCTCACATAGTTTTTTTTTCTTATCCGGATAGCTGTCAGGTGCAGCGACAATTTTGGGTGCAATTTGGAAATACTCATGCAACGACATTGGTACCAAAACATGACAAAATTAAGGATAAATAGGCTAAGATCCACTTAGTTATAAAATGCAATTTATTGAACTGAAAATGCTAAAATATGTGCTAAAGATGACTACATAAGGACAAAATAGCCAAAATCAGCAGCCAAAGACTCCCCCTTGGTCGGCCACACATGTGGCATGATTGAAGATTTCAAACATGCTATTTTAAGGTAGGGGCAAATCTAGAAAGGCATAAATAGTGGAGGGGTTTGAATGCAATTTGAAGGAGTATTCAAGGGCCATTTTGCAAGCCAAATAATCAGCCAAGCTAATTGGGTTAGCATGTGGGACAGTCTTGGGCTGCCCAGTGCTCGGTTGGATCGATTTTCTCGGTTCAGCTCAACTAAGCCCCATTTCATAATTAATTAACAATAATTTATTTAGCCCAAATTAAATTGGATTAAAATTAAAATTAATTATATTATGAATTAATACACATAATTTGGACCGTCTTAGGCTAAAAAATTAAGTTGCCTTGATGCTTTAAAATTGCTTCTCGGTTTTGCGCTTCTAGTAGTGTCTGTCGAGCCATTTTTCGCCCTTTGCACAAATCTGTAGAAAATAATCAAAATTTGATATAAGATTAATTAAAATTTAACGTGTTCATAATTTTAGTGTAATTTAATTATTTTATAATAATTATATATTTTTTGACAAGAATTTTATCAAAACTACATGAATTTGAGTTTAAAAAGGAATGAAAAAGTGTGTATATTTCCGTGTTTCCACACCCCCAAACTTAATTCATTGCTGATCCCGAGTAATGCACAAACTTGAAAAGAATTTATCAAAAACACCTTTGAAAAATTCCTTCAGAACAACATTCTTCCCAAAACTATGATTTTAGTATACTTATGCTCAAAAACAAGAAATTTGATAATTATGCTACTTAAGTATACATATCATTCAAATTTATCTCAACAACTATTATGATAGCAAAAATAGACACAATACTTTCTCAATAAAAACATGTAAATCTCTACCAATTTTATTTTATTCCCTTATTTAAGATTAAGTTGCAATCACTAAGTTTAATTTATACCTTCATATATTGAACATAGCAATTTCTCTCCGCTAATGTAGGTAGCATAGAAACTTGAATCAATAGGTCTTTTCAATAGGTTGTAACATGGCTAGGCTAGGGGTAAGTAAACGATAGATAAATTTAGGCTAAAAACTCTATACTCAGCTTGAATCAGACCTTCAAAATAATTACCTTTAATACACCAACTTATTTCGCTTTCACATGCTCTTTTGTACATCTATTTCTTTCAAGTACATATGCTCTCTTTTTTTTTCCTTTTTTTCTCTCTTTTTTTTTTAATTTCACAAACATTTTGCTGTATGTATTACAATATTTTGAGCTTTTGATACTTCTTTTCAACTCTCCCAAACTTGTTTCAAAGAATATTCTGAATAGTACTGAGTTTAGTGTTTGGGACAATTTAAAGATAATTGAGAGAAAAGTGATGGCTAAATATTGCAAAGGTTCAAATAAAATTAGGCCATATAGTCTCAAAGTTGGGTTTCAAAGGATAAAAATTCATCAAGGTAGGCTTGAAAGGTTCAAACGGTCCAAACAAATGTTGTCTAAATCATTTTCAACATTTCATGCTTCCTAGGATTTCGCCTCAAGAAACTACTAAGTCAATTCTAGAGACGTAAACTTTCATGCATGCCTAACTTTCCTAAGAAACTAAAAATTTTATGGTATGATTTGCATGTTTTATTAAAAATAAATTTATGTCATATTTCAGTTAACATAACAATTATTGAAATAATCAAACTTTATTCATACTGAGGTTTAGCATACTTAACAAAATTTCAAATTTTCGAACAAAATATAACCTAATCATAACTGAAAGAAAATTTATTCTGAGTGGAAATAATTTCAATTTTTCGGTCCCTTACTTAAGATGAACAATGTTCTCATTATTAAAAGTGAATAGATACTATACACCAGGTAGGGTTCTAGAAAAGAGGAGGTGAGTCAATTTGACTGCTTAAGTACCAAGCTCTCTTTAGATCCAATCCTAGACATCTATATATCTATTGCCACACTTTGTACTTTACAACTTGTTCATTTTTATTTATGATTTCCACCTCTTGTTTTATTATGTGAAAATAAAAATTCCTAATAAAACCAAATCCTATTAAATAACCTAAGAATAGAAATAAAATAAAGTCAATATCCTCCCTTTTTATTTATTTTCAAATCCCTCCGAATTTGACTTATCTTTTGCTTCATCGTCTTTGTTTTTGCATGAATCGTTTCACTCCCTCTTCAATAGTGGACTCCATGGTTCAAATATGAAATCTGGAAACTCAGGCACAAAAATAAACGGGTCATTGTATATTTTCGTAAGAGCGCTTCTCATTAAGCCATCTCATATTTTTGAATATCTCCAGTAAGCTTGTTGTTGCCACTGCATATGTTGCATGATGTCCATCAATTTTGACAGCTCATCTCGAAGATCTGGGCGAGGCGATTGAGTCCTGAACATTGAAGTTGCGACGTCAGGTTCGGTTATTGGTTCCGTTGGTTATGCCTTATCAGGGATTTCAACTAACAGCATTGGTTCGATCTCTGTGGGATCTTCTTTTTCTTCTTCTTTACGATCCTTGCTCTCTTCAACTCATTACTATAGAACATAGTCTCCAACTATTCGGTAGAGGTCTCAATCTGTGATTGTGCCCTGGATATAACCTGTCTTCTTTACGTTCACAAGAATTTTAGCTTTCAAGCACAAAATTGTTATCATAAAGGCAAAGTAAGCTTGTCCAAAACGTCTAGCGGCACAATGTCGCAATTTTCTCAGGCTGATTTTTCCCACATCAATAGTCTTTCCAGTTAAAATTGAGTATAATAAGACCAATCGCTCTAATGAAATTGTAGTCCCATGTGAAATGGGCATAAGGTTGAATAAAATGAAATAGAACCATACCATCGCTAGTGGTGTTAAATATTCTCTGCGACAAGTGTGAATTCCTTACTTTGACACAGTTGTAAACTGAAAAATATATAGCATTTTTCCTATATAAATTATCACCTTTTTACTTAAATTTGTTGTTAAAACCAAGTAATTGTTTAATAAATTAGTGAAATATGTGAAAATATGAAAACAGGATATAGAAATTATTAAAATGTGATTTTATGCTTTATTATATAGTTTTCATGCATAAAATGGCTTATTTTATATTAAATTGAGCATGTTATATTTTTATGACATAAAATGGGCCATGCATGATTAAATTAAATAATAAAATATAAAGTTATATTTAATAATTTATTTTAATAAATTTCATTAATAAATTGGGTTTTAATTGATTAAGTAAATTGATTAATTAAAGTGGTTAAATTATTTTCTGTAATCCTCTAAATTATCTATTATTTTTTGGACAGGTCTGAGAGCTTTATTTTTATTACGAAACCATCCAAATTGGGGACCAAGTCAACCCAAAACTTGGCTGCACATGACTGTTCATAAACCATCTTTTGGTTTAATTACTCAAGGTCCTTGAAGAGTTGAAGAAATCAGAGATTTGCCCGAAGATTTGCTGGTGACCGAGTCTTAGTCTTGAGTTATTGTGGCACTCAAATTGACCAAGAATCAAGCAAAATCAGCCACATTCCCTCAATTCATGGACGGCCACCCTTGGAAGGAGTTTTGAAAGATGGACACTCCTATTTTTAGCAAACTAGCTCCCATGCCTCACCTATAAATAAGAGCCCCTTTCTCACTTTTTCAACCATCCCTCACTCATTCATCACTCTCTCCTCTCTCAATTCTCTCAAATTTCTTAGCCCTCACACCTATCATCATCTTTGCATAAAGATTTTGAGCAAAATTACCCTCTTAAAGAACCCTTGGTCGACCATATCGGAGAGCCATCAGCAAAAGAGCAAAGCGAAGAAACGAAGAAGCCCTCATCAGTCAAAGTCTTGGGTGACAACCACTCTAAATTGGGTTTAATCTTTCTTACTTTAATTTAATTCAAGAATGTTTGTTATGTGTTCTTTGTTCTTGTCTACAACAATGATAGCTTAATTTTATTTAAGCTAGGATGATTGCTTTGATTTAATAATAATTATTTGATTCATGCTTATAATATTTGTGCCTCAATCGATCATGTTTTCAATTAAAATCAAGTATGTATTTCGTTCATACGTGATTGAAATGCACCTAAATTAGCTGAGTGATCCTAACCAGACGACGGCTAATGGACACATAATTGAAATGTGCATGCTCAATTTAGATCCTAACCGAATTAAATTGTAGGTTGCATAACAACCCTAACCAAGCTCTATTATCAGCATAGTTTTTAGATTTGTGTGATTAAACTGTTTCAAACCTAACACGTCCCTGTTACCTCGCACGAATACTAAGAAACCCTTAGTAAATAAGGATAAGTAAAATGCATATTTACTAAGTAAAGGATTCTGAAAGACCCTAACGTGGTTTCCAAACTCATGAGAGATCGAGTTGCCATAGAATGTTTTCCGAATATTGATAAGCATGTTGATAATAATTTGAGTTTAATTGAAATAATTGTCCTAGCTTATTTATGTTATAATTGTTGCTTATTGTGTTAATTCTGCTAAAACCTATCTCATTCATATAGTTGCATACTTAGGATAAATTGCATTAGGGATCATTGCATTTAGTTTCATATACTTACTTTTTCATCACTTCTCAATTATATTATTTTTATTTATCAAATTCTTAATACATTTTTACAAATTAAGTGACTTAGCACAAATACAATCCATGTGGAGATGATAACTCGATACTTACTTATTACTTGATAACGACTGTGTACACTTGCACAAACCCGAGCGTTACAACAGTCCACTTAGAACCTAGAATTGTAAGTTCCTCGAGAATTTCTTGCAAATTTTTAGACTCAGTATTGCTCATAAAGGAAGAATATTCGTCGTCTTCGAAATCAGATAATTCAAAGAATTCATTAATAGCGTTTGAGGTTATTGGTACCTTGATTCCGTGAACAGAAACTTCTGTCAATTCGCTTGAGGTCAAATTCACGTAAAATTCATGAACTAACTCCTCATCTGCACTAGGTCTTTTCTCACAAAATAACTCCCAATTGAGAGCTTCAGCAATTTATCGAATGCGCTCCATGAAATCAATATAGTTTCTTTCCTTTAGCGTAAAGCCTTTTTTTGGGTGCATCTGTTGATTATTAAAAACACTTTCGTATCTCACTTTGGCTTATTCCCACTAGAATTTATTTTGTGATTCGTCAATTTGGGCAAAGGCAGGAGATCTCTTGCAAGGCATGATTAACTTGAACATAAGATAGAAACAAATATTTTCTCAAAAATTTAATTAGTATAAAATATTAATAATTCAATAAATTGAAAAATTAAATAATTAAATAAAATAGAAATTTAGGAGAAAAATTTGTCTTACCACATTTTTATAAAAATTAAGAACTCAAAGCAAATAAATATAAAGCAAAAGGGGTTGGTTTAGGGATGGTTGTAGGGTGTCTTGATGGTGTGGTGTGATAGACAATGGTGTTGGTGCGAGCATATGCGCGGGCAGCAGGTGGCACTGTCGGACGGATCCTTGCGCGAGCAGTAGGCCATGCGTGTAACGTGCAGATGCGGGAAAGTAGGCAGCAAGCAAGTGCATCGAGCAGGCCTGACAAGCTGCTGGAGCTGGACGTACGGCAAGTGCAGTGACAATGAGCAGGTTGCTGGCACGCACGGTGTGCGTAGGGGCTACTGGGTGCGTGCGTGAGTTGCTGGCCGAATGGGGCAGCTGCTAGGCGTGAGGGTGATATGCGGAGCTGGGCAGTGTTGTGGCTAAAGAGTTTGGCACTAGGTGATTTGGTACTTGGATGCTAGGATTGATGGAGGGATGAGTGAAAAAAATGGCAAAGATGGGAGAAATTTATAGTGAAAGGAGTAGGAATTTAATTAGAATTCTTAGAACAAATTAATAATTAAGATATTCCAAGTTCTAATTCTACATAGAGTTAACAACAATTAATAATTAATATAATGCATATTAAATTAATATTTGCTATTAATTTATTAAAAATAAATACTTATTAAATAAAATATGATCAAATTTAAACTAATCCTAATTCTATGCAAAGTTGATAATAATTAATATATACTATAATATATATAATTATATATTAATGATTATTATCTTATTTATTAAATTAAATTAAAAACATTTATTCTAGATGCTTTTTGAAAATATTTACAATAAGAGACATCTAATTTTTAGTATTTACAAAAAGAGCAACCAAATTTTGAAAATAGTTCAATTAAGTACCTAGACTTAAAGAAAATTTGAAATTGAGTTGCAATTTAAAACTTGGATCAAAATTGACTCTTTTATTTGAAAACTTAAAAATTTATTTTTCCATTTAGGGAATAATTTCTCGGAAGATTATATTAAAATCAATTCTCAAGAAAGATTGAAGGGGTTACAAGCGGTCCCGCTTAAGTTTCAATCTCCTAGACAGAATTTATTTAAACATGCTAATCCCAAAAATATACCCCAAATCATTTATTAGAAAAAAGAAAAATAAGAAAATTTAAATATCTGATAAAATGAAGAAGATTTGATCCCGTTCAATTTTATCTCCCTAGTAATGTTTTAAGCGCTGAGCATTGACTCGAAAATTCCCTCCCTTACTTTGAAGTTCGACAACTCCATATAGATAAACTTGGTGAATCGTAAATGGACTAAACCAACATGATTTTAACTTACCTAGAAAGAACCTTAATCTGGAATTGAATAACAATAATTGCTGACATGCTTCAAATTCTCAAACCCGAATGTGTTTATCATGCTATCTCTTAAGTCTTTCCTTGAGTAATTTGGCATTCTCATATGAGAACATTTGGAACTCATCCATCTCATTGAGTTGGAGCATTCGTTTCTCTTTAGCAAGCTTAAGATCCAAGTTGAGTTATTGGAGAGCCCAATAAGCTTTGTGTTCTAACTCCAATGGCAGATGACAAGCTTTCCTAAAGACCAACCTGTTGGGTGACATCCCTAAAGGTGTCTTGTATGCTGTCCTGTAGGCCCATAAAGCATCGTCCAATCTTTTGGACCAATCTCGTCGGTTTGGGCAAACTACCTTCTTGAGTATGCCTTTGATCTCTTTGTTAGCTAGTTCAGCTTGCCTATTTGTCTGCGGGTGGTAAGCTGTGGCAACCTTGTACTTCACTCCATGTTTGTCGAGTAACCATTTCAACCACTTGTTCACAAAATGGGACCCTTCATCACTAATGATGGCTCTTAGAGTTCCAAACCTTGTGAATACATGCTTATACAAAAACTTCATCACAACCTTAGCATCGTTCATCAGATATGCCTCAACTTCAACCCACTTAGACACGTAGTCTACTACTACCAATATGTACTTATGACCAAAAGAAGGAGGGAAAGGACCAAAAAATTCAATACCCCAAACATTGAATAATTCTACCTCAATGATGTTTGTTCGAGGCATTTCATTTCTATTTGTAACATTTCCAACCCTTTGACATCGATCACAGCTCCTTACGTAAGCATACGCGTCTTTAAATAACATTGGCCAAAAAAATCTAGCTTGCAATACTTTGGCCGCAGTACGTGTACCTCCGAAGTGTCCCCCACTCGGAGTTGAATGGCAATGATAAAGAATCTTATGTACTTCATCTTCTGCCATGCATCTCCTGATCATTTGATCTACACACCTTTTAAACAAGTATGGCTCTTCCCAGAAATAGTACTTCACATCATGAAGAAACTTTTTCTTTTGATGATACTTCTTATCAATCAGCATCAAACTACAAGCTAAATAGTTAGCAATATCAGCAAACCAAGATGTATTATGGGCATGATTTACCTTCAGTATGTGTTCATCTGGAAATGTTTCTTAAATGGGTATAAGTGGAGAATTCCCTTCTTGCGGCTCCAATCTGGACAAGCGGTCAGCTACTTGGTTTTCTACTCCCTTTCGATCTTGAATTTCTAGATCAAACTGTTGAAGTAGAAGTACCCATCGGATCAGTCTCGGCTTAGCATCTTTCTTTGCAAGTAAATACTTAATTGCCGAGTGGTTCGTATAGACAGTCACTTTGGTACCTACAAGATAAGATCAAAACTTGTCAGAAGCAAACACAATAGCAAGTAACTCTTTCTCTGTTACCGTATAATTTAGTTGAGCTCCTGTCAAAGTCCGACTTGTGTAGTAGATAGGGTAAGAAACTTTGTTCCTTCGCTGGCCCATCATAGCTTTTATCGTAAAGTTACTTATGTCGCGCATCAATTCAAATGGCAAATCCCAGTCTAGTGTGACAATTATGGGTGCCGAAACTAACCGACTCTTCAAATATTTGAAAGCTCTTAAGCACTCCTCATCAAATTTGAACGTTGTGTCCTTCTCCAATAATTTGCATAAAGGTTTAGCAATTTTGGAGAAATCCTTGTCAAATCATCAATAGAAACCGACGTGGCCCAAAAAGCTCCTAACACTCTTTATAGATGTTGGAGGTGGGAGTTTCTCAATAACGTCTACCTTTGCTTTATCTACCTCAATTCCATGTCTCGTTATTTGATGCCCTAGAATAATACCTTCTCGTACTATGAAATAACACTTTTCCCAGTTGAGTACGAGGTTTATTTCTTCGTATCGCCTTAGTACCTTGGCAATATTGGTATCTCTGAATACTAAAAAATCATCGATAAAGACTTCCAAGTATTTCTCA
Organism: Gossypium longicalyx; assembly: GCA_025698465.1. Lineage (NCBI taxonomy): Eukaryota > Viridiplantae > Streptophyta > Magnoliopsida > Malvales > Malvaceae > Gossypium > Gossypium longicalyx. Next base: position 73,187,352 of record CM047004.1, on the reverse strand, counting down.
ACCATATCAGTAAAAATAGACATATACATCTTTAAAATGTAGCAAGTGCATTATATAAACCAAATGGCATGTGTCTAAATGCGAATGTACCATATGGGCAGTTGAATGTTGTCTTATGTTGATCTTCCGGTGCTATTGTAATCGGATTATACCCCAAGTGTCCATCGAGAAAATAGTAATAGTCTCGCCCTGCGAGTATATCCAACATCTGGTCCAAAAATGGCAAAGGAAAGTGATCTTTCCTGGTTGCCTTATTCAGCTTCCAATAATGGATGAAAATTCTTCATCCCATAACCATTCTAGTCGGTATCAACTCATTATTCTCATTCTCAATGACTGTAATACCTCCTTTCTTTGGCACGTACTGGACTTGACTTACGCATGAACTATCTGAGATTGGGTAAATTATACCCGCATCTAACCACTTGATGATTTTTTTCTTTACCACGTCCTTGATGATGGGGTTTAATTGATGATTTTTTTCTTTACCACGTCCTTGATGATGGGGTTTAGTCTTCGTTGTTCATCAATCGTCCCTTTTTCGCCATCTTCCAGAATGATCTTGTGCATGCATACAGATAGACTAATGCCGCAAATATCGGTTATGGTCCATCCAATAGCCTTCTTGAATTGTTTCAATACCAAGATGAGTTTCTCTTCTTGTTGAACGGTTAATTTCACTGAAACAATCACAGGCAAAGTAGAAGCGTTACCTAAATAAACATATTTTAAATGTAAGAGAAGTACCTTCAGTTATAGTTTAGGTGGCTCCTCGATTGACGCTTTTGGTTAGGCACAATCCCTATTCTCTAACTCCAAAGATTCAAAATAGGATTGCAGATTAAATCCCCTTTGATTAGATTCTACCAAAGCTAAGTATTCATCCTCCTCTTCATCATTTGGCTCTTCATCATTTGGAGGGTCTGATGTTAAAATTTGTTCCAATGGGTCCTCAACATAGTTGAGTTCCTTTTCCATGATTAATTCCTCTAAATCGGACACTACAGAATAATCATAAATTGTGTTAGGAAATCTCATAGACTTAAAAACATTAAATTTTACCTGATCGTCTTGAACACGCATAGTAAGCTCACCCTTCTGCACATCAATAAGGGTCCTTCCAGTTGCTAGGAAAGGCCTTCCTAGGATGATTGGCACTTCTTTGTCTGTTTCAAAGTCTAGAATGACAAAGTCAGTAGGAAAAATAATTTTTTCTACATGTACCAATACATCCTCGATTTTTCCTTCTGGATGTGCTAAAGATCAATCTGCTAATTGAAATGTAATCATAGTAGGTCTAACTTCACCTATCCCCAACTTCCTGAATATTGACATGGCCATCAGGTTGATACTCGCACCCAGATCACATAGTGCCTTACCACAATATGTTGCTCCAATGTTGCAAGGTATGGTAAAACATCCAGGATCTTTCAAATTTTGGGGTAGTTTGTCTTGAAGATATGCACTATTTTCCTTTGTTAAGGCTACTATCTCAAATTCTCCAAGTCTTTATTTTTTTGACAGGATATCTTTTATGAATTTGACGTAGTTCAGCATTTGTTCAAGTGCTTCAACCAACGGGATGTTGATATGAAGTTTTTTGAGCATGTCTAGGAACTTCTTGAATTAAACTTCCTGCTTCTGCTTCTGAAGTCTTTGAGGGTAGAGTGGTGGAGGCTTCTTTACTGGAACTGGTTGATTCATCTTTTGTGGCAATTTTGCATATAATGAAGTTGTTAGTTTATCAGAATTAACTGGTTCAGATGTTACCTTATCAGATTTTGCAGATTCAGGTTTCGATGAGACTAAAATTTCAATACTCGGTTGAACTTCCTCTTAGTCTTGAGCATCAGTTGGCTCCTTTTCAACTTCGACAGTGTTGGGCTCTAATGTCTTTTAGCTCCTTAATGTCAACACTTTACATTTCTCCTTCCCTAGATTCCTCGAATTCTCCATATCACTAGGTAAAGCACCTTATGGTCTGTTTTTGAGTTCAGTTGCAAGCTAGCCTATTTGGTTTTCCAGGTTTTTCAATGTAGCTGATTGGCTTTGGATTAAGGCATCATTCCTGGCTATGTATGCCTTCAACAAGTTTTCTAAGTCATTGTATGGTTCAGCTTAAGGTTGTTTCTGAACTTGTTGGGTAAAAATAGGTGGTCGGGTCGGTCTAGGTTGGGCGTATGTGTTACTGGGTCCAGCCCCTTGGTTATTCCAGGAGAAATTAGGGTGGTTTCGCTATGATGGGTTATAGGAATTGGATTGTAGTCCTTTCCTTCCTTGGTTTTGGTTCTAGTTACCTATGTAAAACACGGATTCTGGGTTCAATGGACATTCTTTGAACAAATGTCCTTCCCCATAATAGACACAGGCTACATTTTCAAATTGATTCGATGGTTGTGCTGCAAAACTATTAAACCCGTTAGTGGTAAAAATTTTAAGCATTGAGGATACTTGAGATGCGAGTGAAGTAAGAGTGTCTACTTCATGTATTCCAGTGACTTGTCTTCTTGACGCTGCTCGATTTGTTGGCCATTGATAATTATTACTGGCAATCCTCTCGATGGTTTCATTAGCCTCATTGTAAAACTTAGAAAGGAGAGCACCATTAGCAGAAATGTCCACTACCATCCTCATATGAGCATTGAGACTATTATAAAACGTCTCAAGTTGGATGCAATGTAGGATTCTGTGATAAGGGCACTTTCGTAATAATTCTTTGTACCTTTCTCATGCCTCATACAGGGACTCATCATCCATTTGCTGGAAAGTGGTGATCTCATTCCTCAACTTAACATTCTTTCTAGGCGGGAAATACTTCATATGGAATCTTTCTGCTAACTCTTGCCATGTGAAAATTGAATTTGGTAGCAATGAGTTCAACCAGGCTCGAGCTCTGTCCCTTAACGAATATCGGAACAGCTTCAATCGTAGTGTATCTTCGGGTGCTCCAGCTAACTTGAAAGAATCACTCACCTCCATGAACAGTCTTAAGTGCAGGTGAAGATCTTTGATAGGCATTCCACCGAATTAGCCCACTGTCTGAAGCATCTGGAACATGACTGGCTTCAGCTCGAATTGTTGTGCCTCGATTTTGGGTCTCCTAATACCTGGATTAAGATCATGAAACATTGGTATGGCATACTATCTTAGAGCTCTATCCCTATCATCAACAATAAGGATAGGATTTTGAGCAAGGTTTGCTCCGTTTCCTTGATTCAGATTTTTGAAATTCATCTCTTCGGTCCTACTCTAACTTGCTTGTCTTCTTCGTTATGGAAAAGTTCTTTCAATCTCAGGGTCTACAAGGAGTAAATCGATAATCTGGTCAATACTCATAAACACCTGAAATAAACACAAAAAAAATTAATTAAGTTAAAATTGAACAGGAAAATAAACCAAAATGCAAAATTAACAAATTCAAAAATAATGACTTTTTAAAATAGTCCCCGGCAACGGCGCCAAAAACTTGGAACGACGGAAATGTGTAAGTGTACACAATCGCAACAGGTAATAAAGTGACAAGTAAATGTTGAGTTATCGTACCCACAGGGACTGTGAAAAGAACTATTTATGAATGCAATTTTAAAAGCACTTTGGTGAAGAAAAATATTTTGATTTGAAGAAGTGATTAAAAACTAGGATTTTAACAAATTAAAATAAATAAAAATAAAATAAAAGTTCCAATGCACGATTTCAAAAGATGATTTTAATCAAGATGACATAATTGTGTTAGATTAATTACATTTCTTAACTTCAAATTATTAAACTCATGTTCATATTGTTACGAATAAATTCACGGCAACTCAGTAATTTGCTAACTTATGAACATTCTTACCTACCAAAATCTATTTATCTCTTGACCATATCTCTACGTCAATTCAACCGGTTAAATAAATTTTAAAAAGTAAATGTTTAATGCACATACATACTTATGAAATTAAAATAATCTCTTATACGTATCTCTATGCCAATTCAAACAATTAATTCAATCTCATAAGCACATAAAAGATTACGCGAGGTAACGATGTATTTCTATCTTGAAACAGTTTAATCACAATAATCTTGCAAGTTATGCAAGGCTAATGTATCATTAGATACCGCTGCTAATTTAACCTTCAGCTACCTTAGATGATTAAACATTTACTGATTAAATATTGTGTCAATTAATTACAATTTCAATCCGTTTAAATAATTAATTCATTAGTTACCTTACAATTGTAATGCAAGAATAACTTAGTCATGGTTTTACTCAATCAAACATCTTACCGAGGCCTATAACAGCACAAACACAATTTTAACAACTCAAGTAGACGAAATGCAATCAACCTAACATGAATTAAATTCAAGCCATATCAATTAAATTAAACAATTCAATATCACAAATATTCATAGACATGTTCACCATAACAATAACAAAATTAAAAGGATAGGGAACAAGAATCAAATCTGGTGTTTTCTTTGTAGCTTGACTAGTTTGCTCCACTCCTTCTTCTCCACTTGTTCTTGTCGAACAGAGGCTTCTACAAACACTTTAATGCTACTCCAAATGGTGGTTGATTGACTCTTTTTCAAGAGGTGAAATCGGCAAGGGAATAGGAGAAGAAAATGAAGAACAATAGAAGGGAATGAAGAGAGAAAAATGAGAGAGAAGTGAAGAGATGAGAAAGGTTGAGATGTGTTTGAAGTGAGCAGCCAAGGGGGTATTTATAGGTTGATAAGGCTACTAAAAATAACCAAAATCAGTAGCCAAAGACTCCCCCCATGGTCAGCCACATATGTGGCATGTTTGAAGATTTCAAACATGCTATTCTAAGGTAAGGGCAAATCTAGAAAGGCATAAATAGTGGAGGGGTTTGAATGCAATTTCAAGGATTCTTCAAGGGCCATTTTGCAAGCCAAATAATCAGTCAAGCAAGCTAATTGGATCAGTATGTGGGATGGTTTTGGGCTGCCCAATGCTCAGTTGGATCGATTTTCTCGATTCAACTCAACTGAGCCCCTTTTCATAATTAATTAACAATAATTTATTTAACCCAAATTAAATTGAATTAAAATTAAAATTAATTATATTATTAATTAATAAACATAATTTGGACCGTCTTAGGCTAAAAAATTAAGTTGCCTTGATGCTTTAAAATTGCTTCTCAGTTTTGCGCTTCTAGCGGTGTCTGTCGAGCCATTTACAAATCGTCTATAATATCCGGCCAAACCGAAAAAGCTTCGTACCTCAGTCACAGACGCTCGCGACAAAAGTGGTCTGGGCTCTAGAAGTTGCATTCTGCCGGTTCTTATTTCTATTCAATAACCCTACCGAAGCATTCGATCTGGTCGTGAATTCCTTCGATCTCTTGAATAAGGATTGATCCAATTTTCCCAATTTTCCCATCTATCTCTTCTTTGGGTCCCGTGACTCAATAGCCACTTTCCTCCTTTCTTTAACCAACTCTTCTGCCTTGCATGCTCTCTCAACAAGCACCACAAATTCTCTCAACTCTAAAATGCCAACAAATACTTGGATATCCTTATTTAGACCATCCTCAAACCTTTTACACATGGCAGCTTCTGAGGACACGCACTCCCGCGCGTATTTGCTGAGTTTCACAAACTCTTGTTCATACTTCGTCACTGTCCTACTGCCTTGCTTTAACTCTAGAAATTCCTTCCTCTTTTGGTCTATGAACCTTTGGCTAATGTACTTCTTTCGAAACTCTTCTTGGAAGAATTCCCACGTTATTCTCTCTCATGGTACCACAGACACGAGGGTGTTCCACCACTGGTAAGTTAAATCTCACAACAACGATACTGCACACTTCACGTACTCCTCAGGTGTGTACGACAGTTCATCAAATACCCTGATGGTATTCTCTATCCAAAACTCTGCTTTCTCAGGGTCTTCGTCTATGTTAGCCAGAAATTCTTTGGCCCCTTGTTTCCAGATTTTGTCTACCGGAGGCTTCTCTCTTCTAAACATGTTTACACCTTGTGGAGCTACTGCGTCATACTGAAGAATCGGAAGAGGTGGGGGAGGTGGAGTGTTTGGATTTGCAGGAACAAACTCCGTATACCAAGCATTCATCATTCGGAGATAGGCTTCTCTAGCCCCTTCGCCTTGGCCCATAGTCACAAGCTCATTCTCAACTGGCGCAGTCCCTTCTGCGTGAGCCGGTGCGTTACTCTCCACGTCATCCACCGTGGCTCTATTAAGATCCATTTATTATATGAAAATGTAATTTATAATCATCAGAAGTCGTCACACTATCAATATTCAGTTATGGCATGTATGGCTAGACTCGTACTCTAGCTGGGTTAGTCCTAAAACCAACTAAACCATAGCTCTAATACCACTAAATGTATACCCCGTACTCGTATCCTACTTCGAGATGGAATACGAGGCATTACCTCACTTGAATTCATGCTTACAACCCTTTCTGAGTCTCCAAGACTTGGACAAATTTAAAATTTTCTCAAACTTATCAATGTATCCTTATTATGGGCCTACGAGGCCCAAAAAACACATCAGAAATTACTCGAAACCAATTCGGGTTCTCTAGCCAACTTTAGAAAAATGTCATTTGACACAGGGGCACACACCCGTGTGACTATTTCGACATGGCCGTGCTGATGGTCTGTGTGACTCACACGGCCTAAGCAATACAGGGACACGCCCGTGCCCACCACCCGTGTGGAATTAATTCTAAATGCACACCTAAAGGGCTTTCACAAGGCCTGGCACACGCCCATGTCCCTAGCCCGTGTGCAAAAACATAGACATTCTGTTTCTGACGTCAGCAACTCCAAAATGTCACACAGCCAAGGCACATGCCAGTGTGCTTGGCCGTGTCCCTCACACGACTGAGACACACGACCGTGTCTCTGCCAGTGTGTTTACTACCATGCATACTGACTTGAAAATTTTACGTGCAGGAGACACACGACCGGACCACACGCCCATGAGGCTGGCCGTATGTCACACATGGCCTAGATACACGCCCGTGTGGACAAAAATAAGGCTATTTATCAAGCCTCTTTGCCACCCTTACTTACACAACTTACACAATAACAACCACAACCAATACAAGACTATTTCATGCAATAAAATCAGCCACAATAGACAACATTTCATTTGTGCATTTTACTCATCCATGAACATAACATCATTTGCATATATTAAAGTGAATAATTAGCCATCATTTTAGGCTTAATACAAAATGAGGGATTTATCCCCAAGCCAACACATTTGGCCAAATTACAAATACACAAAACACAAGTCTAATCCCCTATACATGCCATATTCAAAAATATAAATCAAACTATACCGAATGCTTCGGTTGATAGTGTGATCAATATCTCTGACTTCTTTTGATCCTTGAGCTAGCTAGGCAACAATATAAGAAAATGGAAAAGGAAAGGGAGTAAGCATAAAACTTAGTAAGTTGCACATAAATAAATATACAACATGTAATTACCATTTATTAACAAACATCATAATACACAAGTGGACATAAGTAAAACTTACTCATCAATATTTAATACACACCATATAGCATATAATGAGCTCACATCTCACACATACCAAATAGGTACCTGTATCACTCATAACACGGTTATAATTTCCTTGTTATCTTGAAATCAAAATTTTCACTGTTGAACCATTTGGAATACTATCGGATATTCATTTAGCCTCAAACATGGAATAAGGTGCCGATGCCATGTCCCAGACATGGTCTTACACAAGCTCTAGCATATTGGTGCCGATGCCATGTCCCAGACATGGTCTTACACTGACACATCTCGTAGCCGGTGCATGTCCCAGACATTCTTACACTGGCTTACGTCTCGAGGCCAATACATGTCCCAGACATGTCTTATACTAGCACTAGTCATAATACCGATGCCATATCCCAGACATGGTCTTACACTGGCTCTTATAATGTGGCTAGTGCATGTCCCAGACATGTCTTACACTAGCTCACACAAGTGACCCAAATGTCATGGCATGAATATCCGATCTATTTCCTAGGTTCAAACGGGAACTATACTATCTATACTATCATAATACTTTCTCTATTTCACACTCAAGCAATTCAAACTTTATTAATTCAAATACAATTCAACACATACATTAGCAATGTAGTTGTATTATTTACATACAACTTACCTCGGATTTTAAAATGTGGTGACTAGTCGATTTAGTCGATTTGCTTGGCTTTCCCTTGGTCTAGGTTCAGACTTGATAATTCTTGATTTATAATAACAAAGCACACTTATTTAGTCACTTTATCAACCTAGGCATTCAACAATTCATAATTGGGTAAAATGACCATTTTGCCCATCGGCCCAAAAATCGATTCTTATCGAATTTCTTCGTATCCTAAGCCTAGCTGAACCCTTTTTACTCTTATAGCAACTCCAAATTCCCACTATTTCACACATTTATCTACAAACTTCCAATTTACGCAAAGTAGTCCTTTTAGGTGTTTTCATGCCAACACCCTTTACAAAAGTTATTTATAAGACACCCAAGACTCATTTTCTTCCATAAAAACTCAGAAAAAATTAAAAATTCTTTCATGGAAAAACCCTAAACTCTTAATCATTTTGCAAAATAGTACCCTCATTTGAAAGCTCATGCTTCAAGGGTCTCAAAAGTACAAAAATATTCAAGAAAAGTCATTAAAATCACTTACTTGTAGAGATGCTAAGTTGCTGGAATTTTTGAGCTTCAAAACCCCTTTAATGGCTGATATTTTCGGTAGGAAAGAGATTAGAAAGAAATGAAAATGACAATTTTTTTTCTTTTTGTTATTTCATATTCAATTAAGCCATCAAATATCACCTAATCTTCAACTTTTCTCATCTTTTTGTCCCTATGGCCGGCCAAGCTATCACAATAGGGTCTAATTGCCCTTTAAAGACCCTCAATTTTTATTCTCTAGCTATTTGACACCTTTAGCTATCAATTTAGGACTTTTGCATTTTATGCGATTTAGTCCTTTTTCGCAATTTGGCTCTCAAACATTAAAATTAGCTCACCAAATTTTTCATGCACTATTATAAACATGCTACGACTCCATATTAATAATAAAATAATTTTTCTGACCTCGAATTTGTGGTCCCAAGACCACTATTCCGATTAGGCCATAAATCAAGCTATTATATTAAATGTGTTCATAATTTGAGTGTAATTTAATTATTTTATAACAATTATATATTTTTTGACAAGAATTTTATCGAAACTGCATGAATTTGAGTTAAAAAGGGCACAAAAAGTGTGTATATTTTCATGTTTCCAATCCCTCCTAACTCTAAAGTCTCTTTAACCCCCCCAAAGCCACCCACTTTTAAAACCCCTCTTATCCCTTCTATTTTGTTGTAAATTTTTCCTTTGTTTCACTTTGGGCAGGGATTGACACACCACACTAAGACGGCAACAACAACAAATTGTTACGAGGAGTCCTGAGTAATCAATCAAGGTTAAGGGTTCCTATTTAGTTTTTAATGTTCCATTGCATATTGCTTGATTTCAATTAGTTATTCTAGTGAAAATATACTGACAATAACTCATAGAAAATCTAGAAAAACTAATGTGCAAGAGACACTGGTGGTCTTGAATCCCTCTAAATTCTTAAACGCAAATGTAGAAAAAAATTTCTTAGAACTTCAAGGGAAAACATTTAGACGAGAGGGCATTTCAGTCATCAATGGTCTTGTGCAAGGAAATTTGGTCATTAATTCGATACCATAGGTGGGAACGCTTTTTTGAAACCTCAAAAGTAAATGCGGTTATCTCAATTGTTCAAGCATTTTATGCTGCAATAAGGGATCAAGAGGCTAGAAGACCTTATAAAGCCATTTGGGAAACCGTAATTGTAAGAGGTAATGAGGTACGCATTACTCCTCGAGAAATTTGTGAGTTTTACAATGTTCAATACTATGAAAATAATTTTCTTGATAATACAAATCTAGACACCTTTAGGGGCATAGATATGAATGACATTGTAAAATACTTAACTGAAGGGAGGGGTGCATGGAACCACCGACCGGATATCGAATTACCAACCAATTTCAATCAGTAATTATATTTCCTATAGCTAAAATGTGGATGCAATTTCTTTGCACTAGAATTACACATGCCGTGAATGTGTCTAATGTAAACACTTTTCGAGCTCTTTTGTTGTATGGAATCTTGTAGAAAAAAATAGATATGTGCTGGCAGATGGATCTATCGTAGCATGAAGCGAAGTATAAGCGACCAGAAGGTCAGGGTTTTCTTTACCCACCTTGTGATGGCGCTATACAAAAAGGCTAAAGTTCTGATGGAAGAAAACGAGCAATTTATGAGATTGAGAAAGGGCTTAATAGGAGATTCTATGTGCACACAATACATTGAGCTCAACCGAAAACAAATCAATGATTGGAACCAAAGGAGGAAAAAAAAGATGAACGTCCCGACTTCTCTAAAAAAGGCAACAAAAACTCAAAAAGAAAGTGAAATCTCGAATGTAGAATGGATAATCAGATGGATGTAGGAATCGGGATAGGTCATTCAGGAGTTTGCAAGATAAAATAATATTAAAGTACCAAATTACTCGCCAAAAAAATATGGATCCAGATCATTCCATGCTAAATTCGAAGAGGAAGGGAGTAGAAGTGAATAAGAGGAGGAGGAGGCCACAGAGCAAGACTTTCAAGATGAGAAGGGTGACGACTATGAGGCAGCATTCCAGCCGCAACATAATACGCAAAAAGGATTCGTCATTCGTAACCCAACCTGACATGCACATTCGTCGAATGGAGGCTCTTCTCTGAAACACATCTCGAAAAAAGGAAAAGTACTAATAGAGGGGGACAATCGCCCTATTCTGAAGATTCTGACGATTAATAAACTTTTTAATTATTTTTAAGAGTTGTAAAACTTAATTTGGATGATTTTTATTTTATCGTTTTAAGAGTAGGATTAAAAGTATATTTATATATATTTTTTTATTTTTACATTTTCTATGTAGGAACTCCACATTAAGGAAGCATTATATATACGAGCTTTCAACAAACAAGGAATGAAGCACCCACCAGAAAACTATGGCAATGCCACGATCAATCGGATAACTTCCTTCCTTATATATTTAGTAGCTGCACATTAGGGATAACGTGCTATCTAAAGTGTGGGGGTAACATAGGAAATTTTGTTTTTATTTTCATGCTTTTCTTTTAGTTTTTCTTGTCAAAGTGTGCTTGAGCCTGTAGAAATACAAATGATCAGTTAGGAGTATGTATATAGGTTGATTGTATTTACTGTAAATCTTACATCATAATGAATGATTTTAAATTTTTAGTTATTAAACTAATAAGTTCTATTTATTACACTGTAAATAAGCATTAAGTAATTGAAAATACTAGATGACATAAAATATAAGGAAACAAGCATGCTAGTATGTATGATAAACGGTTAAATTTGTGATTTATTGATTGATTAAATTTGTGAATATTGAGACACCTAGGGATAACCTAAGGCATTTTTAGTATAACCGAAAGCCAAAAAGTTAAACCTTATTCATCAATCCTTGGTACCTATTTTGAGCGAAAAAATGCTTTTTAATGAACCTTCATACAAAACCTGAGCCAAAATATCAATTTGTACTTGCCCTTTTTCTTTGGTCATAGAATTGCACGAATTTAGACATCTAGCCATACGTATTGAGGGATAGGTAGATACATCATCACGATTTTGTAAAAATTAGAGTGAAATAGGAATGAGCAACGTGATATTTTGACAATAAGTAGCCAAAATGTGCAAAACAAAAGAAAATTTTAGAAAAATCAAAACGAGTAGAAGAAAGTATTTGAGCAATGAAAAACAAAAACATTGTGAAGTGAGATATGTTGAAAAAAAAAATCAAAAGTGACTCAAAAACAAAGTCACAACATTAGAAATCTCAAATCATTAGTGCACAAAAACTCCTGAGTTGACCGTAGTTAGTTTATCATATTGAGACTTCCTACATGGAGAAATAAGAAAGGTGAGAGAATGAGAAATGAGGCGGTGAGCGAGCAAGGGTTATTAAGGGGGAGAATAGACAACAATATGATGTGTCAAACTACTTTCTTGCTTGAAACTATTTTGATGCTCCTTGTTTTTGAATTTCATACCAGTTTTAAACCTTAGAACATTACAAGCCGAAAAGCCCTATGTGACTTAGGTAGATCTATTCATGAATTGACATTATATTGAGTTATCACAATAATGATTGTTTGTATTCTGCTAGGATAATTAAATTGCCTTTATGTATACTTTGTAATATAATGAACTTAGGTGTTTGAAACTGAAAATGGTAAGTAACTTATATATCATGCTAGAATTATGTGTAGATACAATTATTCTTAGTTATGTGTTCCCAAAACCAGTCTTTGTATCATACTTGTTCAAGAGTCGTCTTTTACTTTCATTTTTATCTTTCTTTGCTTGAAAACAAACAATGACTTAAGTGTGGAGGAGTTTAATCTGCCACAATTCATTCTAGCAAATTAAACTAGTTTCCATACTTAAAAGAGCTTGAATATGAGCAATCTTATTACGTTTTATTTAGTTTTTCTACTTTAAGAAGACTAACGTGTTTGGCAAGTGTGCATGATACCATTCAAAGGCATTAAAACTCGAGACTAGCCGCCCTATTGCAACACAAAAGTTCAAACGTTGCAATATAGGGAGCAAAAAGCCAACATAATGATATTGCCTTTGGTGTCGCAACATAACTAGTGGATGTCACGACACACCGCTGAAGTTGAGCCCCAACTAAGCAAACTGCCTTCAATGTCGTGATATAGTTAGTGTATGTCACAACACTGACCTTATACGTGAAAATATTATCGAGATGAAGGCATTTTGGTCCGCACAATGTATTTTAACATAAAAACATCAATCAAACTAAGGCTAAAGACGACGGCCAACTCTAACATTATAAACTTAAGTGATCATCTCTTCAATAATTTAGACTTTTTCCTTTCGATTTAGTTTTTAGTTTAAATTATATTAGGATGATTATAAAGTCATTTTTTAAAAATTCAATAAAAATAAAAATGAGTCGCATTATAACTTTTAAAAAACTTCTAACTAATATAAATACTTTTTAACACTAGATCATAAAAAATAGAATTAAATAAAACTAATGTCAAAAAATTAAATGAAATTAGCAAACAATAATAGTATTGCAAGGTTTAAGTTTACCTTTTTGTTCATCTAGATTTATGAATTATTGTATGATGGGTTAAAATTTAGAAATTTAAGATTTATGATTCTAGGGAAAAGGTTAAAACTGTACCCAACATACAAATTAGATGCCAAAAAAGCCTAAATACCACACTCCCTACACCAAATGCCAGATTGGTTTTAGGCAACATTTCTGAAATGAGTTTTATTAGTTTCTTGGGGGCCTGCATATAACACTAATATATATTCAACCAAGAAAGATGGAATATAGCTTTGTTTCAACCCCATCTACCATCCTTGGCTTCAATTGGTTTATAAGATCGACGTAATGTTTGTTGACCACAGCTTTTAACACAGTAGAGATATCTGCGGTTGGGGCTTTCTACTGATAAGAGCTAACCATATTATAGCAATCTAGACTTTCATCTCTAAGTTCAGCTAAGGACATTTGAACTTCGGTCTTGATTATTCTCATAACCCTACCTAACAGGGAATGTATATTGGGATGTAGGAGACTTTGCACTATTGGAAGCTCGAGCAGCCACCAACGTTGGCTGTTGACCTGTGTGTTTTCACCAGCGGAACCAGCGACTGGACAACATCTGCCATCAATGGTCTGTAGTCAGCTTCTGGCTGCACACACATAGCAGCAATAGCTGCAACCTGAATCACTTCTTTCATTGAGTATTGACCTTCTAGTGTTGGATCCATTATCTGGACGACCTTCTCCCTATCTGTTAACTGAGGCAAAGCCTGTGCCATATACAACACACAAAAACTGAAGAATGACAGATAGAAACAGATGCAAGAATTCACCAGCCACAAAACAAAGAGATTAATTAGGAAAAATAGACCAGTGTAGAACCTTAAGTAAATAACATAAACTTAACCATCATAGAATAACTTACAAGACTGAAAAAGGATTTATAGCTCAAGGTAAAAGAACTGAAACTCACCCATGATACAAGAACACCTTCCCCATGAGGTCTCTTTGCATCAACTGGTACTCTGCCTGTAAGCAACTCCAAAAGAACAACACCATAACTATACACATCTGATTTTGTAGTTAGATGTCCAGTTAAAGCATATCTGTACAGCAAGGCAACCAAACCCAATATAAAACGGGGCAGCTATAATTTGATAAGAAAACCATTAAGTATTAAATTAGCAACAATAACCCCTCCAGTTTGGAGTAAGAGTTTGTTATTTCATACTCAGGAGCAACATATCCCTGGGTGCCCAATACTCGAGTTGAAACATGTCCGCCTGCTTTGTCTGATCCAAGCTTGGCCAATCCAAAATCAGAAACTTTGGCATGGAAATTTTTGTCCAAAAGGATGTTACTGCTCTTAAAATCCCTGTGAATCACAGGAGGGCTAATGTGTTCATGGAGATATTCTAATCCCTTAGCTGCTTCCAGAGCAATTCTCAACCGGGTTTCCCAGTCCAGTTTTAAGTTTACATTGTTAGAACCTGCATTTTGAATGCAACCAGTAAATCAGTTGTTATGGATACAGCTCTCCTATATCAATCATTCTTCCAAACTAAACTAAGCCTGATCTTGTTTCAAAAAGGATGATCAGAGTTTTGACATCATGATGTTACTGAGCTCTTAAAATAGTCACTGATAGAGTGAAATTCAAGCTTGTACATGATCTTGATTGATGAAACTTAGATTAGGAATCTGACAAATGAATAAACAAATATCATTCAAAGGCAGAACACCTACATAAGCTCTAGCATTACTGAAAACTCAAGATCATTTTAGATAGCCAAAAAGGACTAATGATTTTTTTAAAATGTCAAATTCAGAAGGATTTTAGACATCAATCCTTCCACACTTGCTAAGACAAGATTTTACAATATCCCAAATTTCAAGATTTTACAATATCCCAAATTTCTTTCAGGGCATTCCCATTTGTGCTTCACTTAGCTTTGGAAACTCCCCATAAGTACATGAACATTTGTCGATTTAAAAAAAGTGGAAAGCAAGAGTTGCAGAAATGTGGTGCAAATAATACCACCCAGCTTTTATATGCTGAAGATAAATCTTGATTGGAATAATAAAAAAAGCTTAATTAACAGCTCATGCACATTGAAATTTTAATAAACAAAGGTTACTACTAAGTACTAGCTTACCATTAATGGGATACAGATGTTCCTGCAGACCACCATTTGCCATAAACTCATAAACAAGCAGTTTACGACTACTATTTGAGCAATACCCAATCAAATCCAACAAATATGGAGAACGTAGACGTTTCAGCAGTTCCACCTACAATTGTGTATGGTCAATCAATTAGTATAAACTCACCTTAAAATAAAAGGAAAGTGAACACAAATGATATCATAACTTTATTAACTCATTTTATCCATTTTTTCTAGAAGAAATATAAAGAATGAGGTAAACAGAATGTATATTGTCGACGGGTTAGCATGGCACATTTGAAATACAGATATCAGAACACCAGAAAAGTACACTTAGAACAGTATTCATAGCAGACCTCCATTTTAAATTCTTCTTCTCCTTGCTTCCCTGCCTGATCCATTAACTTGACAGCAACTTTCCTGCCATTACTAAGCACTCCCCTGTACACGGACCCGAACCCACCATGGCCAACCACATTAGACTTGCTGAAACCACCAGTGGCTGAATGTAACTGCTTAAAAGTAAAGACATGAAGCCCTTCGTCCATAGCAACTTCAAGATCGGTAGAGCAAGCTTTGTCCTTAGAATCAACCACTTCAGAGACAAAAGACCAACAATACATCAAGTTGCATAAAAGGGAACATTAGGAACCGAGTCATGCTAAAGCAACAAGCTCACTTTATTGATGATTACTTATAGTACAGGCCCTGACTACAAACCATCATAAGTCCGAGTCCCCAAAGACCCAAAATAATTATTGTCAAAAGGGTATAATCAACTTACCATCTTTTGGGAAGCACTTCATCGTGGGGACGAAATTAAACAAACAAATAAAGGTAAAAAGAACCATATAAGAAACAGAACAAGATGAATCAAATATATTTTTCCACCTTTTTTGGACAGGAAAAAGAGGGAAGAACAAAAGATGAACTAGTCCTTATGAATAGTACACAAAGGGAATGCATTTTCCCCAATAATCTTCCTATATTCACATCTACTACACCGTCATCATACCCAACATAAATATACAAGAAAATGAAAGCAGAGAAAAGAAAATAATGTAGTTTATTTAAAATATTATGTAGACAATACCAGTAGAGTGGGATTTGGAGCGCTTAGAGAGGACCTTGTTACGAATATAACAATAGTAACTAAAAGCCACTAAAAGCGAAGCAACAGCCACTGAAGCAAGCACTACAATGGCTACCAATGCAATGCGTTCTTTCCTCCTATAATACGAATATGAAAACTCAGGATCTTCCCCCCCTTTCTCCATTTTTGTTCTCCTTTTTCCCTTTGAAACCTAGCTCGCCTCCGACTATAAGAAAATGCTGGTCTTATTTGAACTTGGAGACCCCCCCCTCTCTCTCTCTCTCTCGCCTTTCTTCTCGCTGTGTCAGACACCAGGCTCAGTGAGTTTTACTTTACTGTTTTTTTCTTCTCCGACTGGCGCGCACATAAAGAGCTTTTCCTTTTAGTCCTTTCCTTTTCTCTGCATTTGCATTTTCTACCTCAATTTAAATCATACTTTTCAAGATTACCACATAAATAGTTATTTATATATGTATACTTCATCAGTCAATCATATCATACCATTATTACTAGCATGAATAGCCGACCCATTTCGAGTCTAGGGAAATGATTATTTCGTAATTTGGTTTAATGAATTCCTTATTCAGTTGAATTAGAATCTTTGACAACGAATGACTATTTCACTCAATAATGAAAAACATATAAAATTCAAGACAAATTCTATCAAACTTGAATTGGTTTTTTCAACGTCATTCTCGCAATTGGGGTTTTGAGCCTTTAAATTCTAGAACTCAACAACTAACCAAAATGAAGGATTGGAGCGATGGAAGACCACAAAAATGCAATGGAAGCTAAAGATTATTTTTGTAAACTAGGTTTATTGTTAAGTTTGTTTTTTTTTTTTTAAATATCCCCTAGAAAATAAGAAAAAAGTTATGGGAAATCTGTAATGAAATGTTGATAGTAAGAATAAAAAAATTCTGAAAAAATCAAAGTTGGTTCATTAAAAAAATTTAAGAGAACTAAATAGAACTCCGTAGAAAAAAAGAGATAAAGTAATATTAAAATAAAATGGTAGGTTTTTAATAATATTTTAAAATATTTAAATATAATAAAATAATTTTAAATATGATTTTTATATTTATTTTTAAAAATATATTGTTAAATATTTTTTATTATTAAATATAAAATGTTAAATTATTTATTTTCAAATATTATTTTTGACATAATATTTATAAAGTTATTAAGAAATAAATTATTTTTTATAAATAATATATTATACTATTAAATATATTTATAATATATATTAATAAATTATAATATTAAATTTTTCTACATATATTATTTTCATTATTTTTCTGAATTATATTAATGAAATAATAATAGAATAATTAAAATACCATTATTTAACTTAAAAGTAATTTTGTCTTTTAACATTTATTACTCTTTTATTCCTTACCATCAATCTAGCCAACTTAATACTATTACTTGTCTATTTCATTTAATCAAACAAACAGGGTAATTTTTTTTTTATATTTCATTTTTACCGTATAGTTATTAGATTTTTTATTTATTCCATTCCATTAAACTAAACATACTATAAGTAATTAGGTTTAGGGTGGGTTTGGATGAACGATTGGGTGCGGTGCGTTTAGCTTATTTTTTGTCTCACTCTACAATATCTAATTTCACCACCATAACTGTTTTTACACTAATAGTATGTAAACACACCACCCATCCAAACCCACCCTTAGACTTCTTTTACATGAGTAGTATTTTACAATTTTTTAATATAAATATAAATATATTGTCAATGAGGAGTAAAGTTTTAAGATTTTAAGCGTTTAGATTTAATTCTCATGTATAAAAATTATGTGTGAATTAATTAATTAGTTAAGTTGAATTAGTTAACTAGTTTGATTTTAGTCGATTTAGTGCTTATAATAATTTATTTTAATTTAATTTGTTAATGTAATTAATTAGTTTTAATTTAACAAATGTAATATACATTAAACATTAATTACACTAATTTTTTCATATGATGTTTAAAGTTGACAATATATAAATGATATTTTTTTATAATAGTAATTCAAACTTAAGCTTTGAAGAAAATGAAGGCTACAACTTAAGTTCTTATAAACGATATCAATGCCTTATAAAATTAGCATATATTATAAATGATCATATTTGATAACATATATTATAAAATTGACATTTGATCACATTTGACAATTAATTTTGAAAAAAAAAAAATTGTTTCTAAGACATCTATACTTTATACTTTAAAATTATTTAAGAATGGTTAAATTTCAATTTTAATCCCTATATTTCGCTCATATTTGAGATTTAATCTTTATACTTTAATTTTGACTTAATTTGGTGCCTCAACTTTTATAGTGTCATTAGTTAGTTTAAATATTTTATTCTGATTAAAATGTTAAGATGAATTTTTAAGAATCGCTACCATCGTTAAAATTCTCAATTAAATTTAAGTCTATAATAATGTCATTTTTTATTACATGGATACCAAGGGAGTATTTCTTTTTGAATGTCAAAATGCCACACCAATAAATTTAACATAAGGATTTTAACAGTGTTAAAAAATGGACCTAAATTTTAATATTCAAAAAGCATAGGAATTAAATTATTGAAAATAAAAGTATGGACATTAAATTCCAAATATATGAAGACTATAAGAACTTTGAGCATATTGCAACCTTTGAATTTTTACTCTATAATTTAGTCAAAAAACCTAACGCCAATTTTTCTTAAGAACAATATTCCAACAAAAAATTATTTTATCATGACAATTTCTAATGAGTATTTTTAAGAAAAGTCATATAAGTATTTTTAACGTTATTTTTATTGTTATATGACTATCAAGTGATTTTTTTTTAATTTTAAAATGTAATGCCATAGAATTTAATAGAAGAATTTTAACAATGTTAGCAATAGACCTAAATTTTTAAATTCAAAAAGTAGATAACTATATTCTTGAAAATAAAAGTAGGGGGACTAAATTTTAATGTATGATGTCTATAGCGACTTAGAATATATTTTAATCTTCAAATTTTTACTTTATAATATGACACAAATAAATAATCAATTCACCATGAAGCATGGACCAAGTACCATACTAGTTTAAGTAAATGAGAAGTGTTTTTAATTAAGCCTTAACTTAGTTAGCATCATTGTTATTATAATAATTAGAATGATTTAAGTTTGAATGTGTTTTAAGTATATTTTTCCTCTAATTTAAGGATTAAGTAGAAATTACTAATAGAATTAAGTATAAATATTTTACAACATTTGATAATGAAATACTTCTTAAATTTGGCATTATATATATAAATCTTATATTTTATTGTTTATAGAAAGTAGTTAGGTTTTTTTTTTTTTACTATTTTATATGCTTACAACCATATCAAAATGTTCAAGATTAATGTTAACGAGGTTTTGGTTTTATTAATTAAGGTAGGGTTTTAGATTTTTGAGTATTTATGTTTGAATCTTATCGTATATAATTGTGGTTATGAGTTTTCAGTTTTATTATGTGTTTTATACTAATTTGATTTTATACAAATAGATATACAAATATATAAAATTATTTATTTTCGTTGTAACAATATTAAAATTGATAAAAGTATCAACAAGGAAAGAGATAAGGAAGAGGATGTGGTGGTGTTGAAAAAGGCTGATTTATCTTACAAGATAGAGAGTTTGAAAAGAAAACTGAGTAAGGAAGTTGAGAATGCAAAGAAGAATGCTGAGGACAATAGGGTGGCTAGAATGCTTAAGAGTTGACCCATTCTTCATCGATTTGGGGATATATAATAGAGGTTTCGTGCTTGGAGATATTACCATAATTGTAAAGCACATGAGGGGATGTGTGTGATGGGACTCGTTCTGTTATTCATTGTAAATGACAATATAAGGTTATTATGTTCAGGTAGAGTTTGACGGCCTAAAAGTCACATTCTCAATAGAAGAGCGGGTGCCTTGAAGAATGAATGAGTTGTTCATAAATGTGGGTATACAAGACCATTCCAAAGGAAACGTATAGTTCGTTCGTAAGGATGAGTGACTAGGGATTCTTTTAGAGAAATCAAGAGGTTGGATAGAAACAAACCTTCTGAGACATTAGTAATCTAATGACTTCCCAGACAATAGAGAGAGGAGGGCGCCAACGGGTATCTTTCCCATCATTTCTCATGTTGAGGGGTATAACAATAGTGATAAAAAATAATTTTGTTTTATTATTTACTTTTGTAATTCTTTAAAAAATATATATTAGAATGTTTATTGGTTACACGTAAAAAGTACTTCTAACTAAAAGCCTTTTTTTGAGTTTTTTCTAAAAAATTTCTAGTTGAAAGCATTTCACTAAAATTGGCCCATTTTCGTAAATTTTAAAAAATTTAGCCTATTTTTGTAATTTAAAAAAAAGTCTTTATTTTGTATTTTACCCTCAAATTTTATAGAGAAATTGAAAAAAGAAAAACTTTGTCAGGAAAACATGAAATGTAAAAGGGTTTTAGAAAAAATATGGTGTAAGGAATTAGTTATAAAATAAAAATTGCAGAGCAAGACAAAAACACTCCACTCCCCGATGTCTACATATTGATATTAATTTTCTACCTTTCCCCTTTTCACACTGTCGTTTCCGTACTCCTATTATTTCGAATTCAATGAAATGGTGAGAATAAATTGACTGAATTGCCCTTTTCTTTTCTACCTGCAAAATTGGCGCTTTCTTTAATCAAATCTTGTCCTGCAGTTTGGTTTGGATTTTTCGCATCACCCAAATCTCATTATGGTTTCACTTCATTTAAAAGAAAAAGGAAAAATCGCATTACGGGATATGGACGATGGAGAGTGGTTGTACTGATAGGACCAAAATATAAATAATATTTTTTAAAGAAAAACATATAAATAGTTAAACGATGTTTTTGTTATGTTTATTTTAAGGGAAAAAATAAAATTCATTCAATTCAAAAAATTAAAAATTAAAAATTTTGAGTTCTAGTTAATTGAGTTACTTAAATTATCAGATCAATTTGATTAAACAGTTTGAATTAATTAAGTTAGAATTTTAAAATTCAAATATTTAAAAATTTAATTAATCTCAATGACATCAGTTTGGGGTTTAGTTATTTTTTATTTTAGTGCAACTATTCATAATCAATTTTTAAAATGAGTAAACTAGTTCTTCAACTTTTATAAATATTAAAAATTCAATCACTCGTAGTTTTAAAAATAATACAATATTAAAACAATCTTATAAAATTTTTGTTATAATAGACGCCAATAATGACAATAGAATAATCACAAAATAAGAAAAATAAGAATATACAAATTTAACGTGAAAACTCTTTCAGGAAAAAATCACAGGTAGAGAAGAAGAAATTCACTAATGTTGAAAAACGAATGATACATGAGGAGTTTCGACTATATCTATTTAAGGGTTGAAAATCTTTATTCTAATCAATGTCAAATAGAAAAAATGTAGTTCTATACAGATTCTCGGTCTCTTGCCCTCACAAATCCTTTTATTTTGCCACTGTATTTATTTTTTCAGCAGGTGACGGGATTCGGGTTACACAAACTCTAACAATCTCCACCTTGACATGAATTCTCAACGAACAAGTTCTCCACCTCTTCCACAAAACCTCTAAAGGGGTATTCTTCAATAATGAACACCAACCAAGTCCAAGCAATGCTCAAACTTGGTTATAGGAAATGACTTAGTCATCATATCTGTAGTGTAACACCCCTAACCCGTATCCGTCGTCAGAACAGGGTTTCAGAGCATTACCAAAACTTTCAGAATATTTTACAAATAATTTATGTAAATTACTATTCATTTATCGAGATCATTCATAATGTCCCTTAATTGGGCCCTCGAGGCCCAATACGAGCATTAGAATTGAGTAAGGACTTAATAGGGAACTCTAAGATTTTTTCGCAACTTTTTAAAATTTTTCCAAGGTGCAGGGCTCATACGCCCGTGTGGTCCAAGGGACACGCCCAAGCCGTGTTCGACCCCGTGTAACTCTCTAACTTGCACACATTGCCATGCCACACGCCCGTGTGCTAGGCCATGTAGTCAATTAATTCAATTCAAAATTAGGTGCAGGTTTCACACTGTAATACACCTACCCGTATTCATTGCCGGAATAGGGTACGAAGTATTACCGGAGTTTACGAATTAATTTTTTTTTATATTTAACTCAATATAACCACTTTATAGATATCTAACCTTCCCTGAAATTTTAAACCAAAAACAATCCACATCAACCAATCCAATTCAACATATTTTCAAGATAATTTCATGCATATTTATAAAATAACATCATCACATACCCAAAACTAGGTTTGTTAACCATACCAATGGCTAACTCTACATTCATTTCACAGAATCATTTACTTTATTAGCTTATACATGCCATTGATTTTCAAAATAAAGTTTCTTTATATACCAAAATCCTGAGGTTAATAGTGTGATGTGTCTCTGACCAAATCCGACCTCCGAGCTCTTAACACTACAAAACAGGGGAAAATGAAACAGGGTAAGCACTTTGTGCTTAGTAAGCTCATGTAACAAGAATTATACTTACCTAATATTTTCAATACAATACAATAAACATTCCTATATCCATTCAATGCATTATTACCCTAACATGCACAAACTCAACATTCAAGTTAGTACAATAATTTGCATGTACCAATAATATATACCATGATTGATGAGCTCATCAATACCATGTTTCCATTTCCTTGTTATTTTTCCATATTTATCCCGTTGAATTTATCGGAATTTCGATGGATTTTCAGAGGTACACTTTTAGTGTACAATTTCGAGTCCGTCAATTCATATTCATGTGCGCACATTTCCATTTCAGAGAGCACACTCCCGTGAACCTCAACCTTGCAGCGGGATTACTAGTCCAGGCTAAATCCCCTGCAATATAAACTCATAGAGTATTGTCGGGATTACCAGTCAAAGCTAAATCCTCGCAAGCGACAATTACTCTAATGAGCTTGGATCCAATTACGATCCAAAGCTAAATTGCAGACCTAATTCGGATTACCCGTCGGGCTAAATCCATTTTCCACATATTCTTCGGGAGGGCTATATCAGGATAGGATCACTCGTCTGGGCTTGATCCTTTTTACCGTCAATTCCTTTTTCAGAGATCTATCGAATTTTCCTTTCATTCAACCGGGATTTCTTCCCCTTTTTATCAAATATATCAATGTTTTATCAATTTTCATACAATGGACATTCAAATCATATTCATATCAAAAACATACATTTCAAGCATTTAAGAATATAACTCAAGTTACATGAACTTACCTTGATACTTGTTTGTGTACAAAAATCTACTAATCCTGAACTTTTTCCTTTCCTCGATCTAGTTTCGTATTTGAATCTTCTTGATTTGATGCAAAAATTATGGAATACCAGCTTAGAGAACCCTCCTATGGCATTTTTAGCTGCTGAAATTGAAGAGAAATGAAGAGAAATCTAGATATTTCCTATTTAGTCCTAACTTTATTTAGTTAATTTTGCAATATTCCAATTTTGCCCTTAATTTATCAATTTTCCTACTGATTTCATGCCCTTGCCGTCCAGCCCTAATAAATTTTGGGTCTAATTTCCTTTTAAATCCTCTCTCATTAGACTCTTAAGCTATTTAATCATCCCATCCACTTTTACATCTTTTACAATTTAGTCCTTTTCATTTAATTAACTACCCAAACATTAAAATTTCCTAACGAAATTTTAATACCACATTACTAACATTTCATAAATATTTATAAAATTATTTTGACTCGGTTTTATGAGATAAAGGTCTCGATACCTTGTTTTTACCCAATTTCTTCAATAATTTCTTTTTCTAACTAACCACTAAATCGATAAAATTTTTCTATCAATATTTTCATACGATTTTCCTATCATATCAATTTTCAAGAAAAAATATTGAAATAAATTTCTCTTTAAATCGGATTTGTGGTTACGAAACCACTGTTCCAATAACATTGAATTTAAGCCATTACACACACGGTCAAGACACAAGCCTGAGACACACACCCGTGTCTCTACCCGTGTGCTCAAATCTGAGTATTCTGTTTCTCAAAATTAAGGTGCAGGGGACACACAGCCTAACTACATGCCTTTGTTACCAGGCCGTGTGTCACACACAGTTTCAACACATGTCCGTGTGTTTGCCCGTTTGGACAAAATGAAGCCATTTCTATCTTTATTTCTCACCCAAAATTTCACCCAAGACCTGCACTTGAAACACACATCCAATACCAGCCAATCCAAACATTCAAATTAGACAATTCTATCTTTCATCATGGCATACCATTATATGCATATGTGTTTGTAAACTGACCTTGGTTTAACTTAGGCATTCACAACATTGATCACATATTCTTAACATAACACATGTGTATATATATCATTATAATCTACTTAGTCATACCAAAATGAACCATTACTATCCATTGCAATGACTAGGTTACAAAATAACATTTCAAGCCACTATTGGCCAAGTTGTCCTATACATGCCATTATACCAAAATGATTTTTACTAATTATACCCAAAATGACTAGCTGATAGTGTGACGATGCTCCAACGATCTCTGACCTTCGCGAGCTTCTGAACACTATAAAACAGGAGAAAAATAAATGGAGTAAGCATTATATGCTTAGTAAGTTCGTAAAACGGAAACTAAACTTACCAATCCCGTTTATTAAATCTAAGAATACAATAGCAAGTTTTCCATCCATTTGGCTAAATTTCCTAAACACATGTATCCAATCAAACATGTTAGTCACAAAGTTTACATATACATCAAGTAAGAATAGGTGAGCTCATCATGCAATGCACTTTCAAGACATTATCATTTCATCTCATAATTTTCATGCCATGTCTAGAGATATATGTATGTTGAATCATTGAAATTCTGATGTATGCTCAAGTAGCACACTTAGGGTGTACAATTCAATAATCCGTTAACCAAGGAACACGCTCTCAAGTCACATATCATATAACAGGATTACCAGTCCAAGCTAAATCTTTATATAACGTATGCTCAAAAGCTCAATTAGGATTACCAATCCAGGCTAAACTCTAATCGTAATGTATACTCGAGAGGTATTATAACAAGATTACTCGTCCAGGCTAAATCCTTTCTACAACAAGGTTTATGGGATTACTCGTCCGAGCTAAATCCCGTCCACAACAAATGTAGGACCTTATTAGTTTCGGGAAAGTGCATATAATCATCGGAATTCAATATTCAATCGGGACTTAACCCTTTTTCACCATATCAAGCATGAATTAAATTTCTCATTATAGCATTCAACTAATGTATATAAATATAAGTCACATTCCATACAACACAACATTCAATTTAACATATTTACATGTCGGATTAAGTTACACGAACTTACCTCGACACTTGTTCGCGTAAAAAGTCTATTAATCTGAAATATTTTCTTTTCCTCGATCTAACCTCGAATTAGTGTTGTCTGGATCTATATAAATGAATTTAACCATAAATTTCACACATTTCATATTCAAATGGACTCAATTTACGTCCTAGGAAAAATTACCATTTTGCCCTTAACTTTTTCATAAATTTTAATTTTGTCCCTAAGCTCGGAAAATGAAACTTGTGCAAATTACTCCCTATTCCAAACCTAACCAAAGCCCCATTACAAATTTTACAGCACATGTATTCATAAAATTTTAGAAATTTTCATCAAATTTTACAACTTTTCATTTTAGTCCATAAATCATGTTTTCATCAAAAATTACTTTGTAAAAGTTGTTTATCTATCAACAATCTTTCATTTTCTACCATAAATTTCTAATTTTCAGCATATAAATCCATGACCCATTTTTCATACCTTGATAACTTTTCAAATTAATCCCTCAAATAGAGAGATTAAGCTATCCTGGTTTTAAAAATATCAAAATTACTAAAAACAGGACAAGGAAACTTACCTAATTAGGCCTTGAAAGTTTCTTTTCTCTCACCTAGGGTTTCCATGTGTTTTTAGGTTGAAGATGATGAAAATAAGATGATATATTTTCTTTTCATCTTTTAATTAATTAAGTATTTTGCTATTTCCAATATAGTCCTTTCCCTTTTTCTATATTTTCATGGATGAGTCACCAAGAAAAATCTACATACTTTTCTTAATGGTTTAATTACCATAAAAGGACCTCTAGATTTGAATTCTATAGCTATTTAATCCTTATAGCTACTAGAATTCAACTTTCACATTTTATGCGATTTAGTCCTTCTCGTAATTAAACACTTAATCGATAATTTTTTCATATCAACATTTTCACACGACATGCCTATTATAATACGGACCATATAATGAAATAAAAAAATAAACCTTATTTTCGAATTGGATTTGTGGTCCCGAAATCACTGTTTTGATTTCACTGAAAAATAAACAGTTACAACTCTCTCTTCCTTTAGGGATTTTCGTCCTCGAAAATCTTACCAGTAAAGAGATTCGGGTATTGCTTCCTGATATTATCCTCCAGCTCCTAGGTAGCTTCTTCAATACCATGTCGTTGCCAAAGAACTTTTACTAAAGCTACCTTCTTATTTCTTAACTCTTTTGTTTCTCGGGCTAAGATTTTAATTGGTTCTTTACCATATGTCATATCAAACTGAATCTTTACCTCTATAGGAGACATAACACGTGAAGGGTCGGATTGATACCGCCGTAGCATAGACACATGAAAAAAATTATGAATCCGATCAAGCTTTGGTGGTAAAGCTAACCGATATGCAACCGGTCCAATTCTTTCTATAATCTCATATGGTCCAATGAACCGTGGACTTAGTTTTCCTTTACGACCAAACCAGAGAACTTTCTTCCAAGGTGACACTTTCAAGAATACTTAGTCACTGACTTGAAATTCTATTTCTTTTCGTTTCAAATCAGTGTAGGACTTTTGACGATCAGAGGCTACTTTCAAGCTGTCTCGAATTACCTTCACTTTTTCCTTGATCTTTCGGACTAAGTCAACTCTGTGTAACTTTTTCTCACTAAGTTTTGTCCAATACAATGGAGTTCTACATTTGCGTCCATACAAGGCTTCATACGGTGCCATTTTGATACTAGACTGATAATTATTATTATAAGCAAATTCAACCAAAGGCAAATACCTTTCCCAGTTACCTTTAAAATCAAGTATACAACATCGAAGCATATCTTCCAAAATCTATATTACCTATTCAGATTGACCATCCGTCTAGGGATGAAATGCAATGCTAAAATGTAACTGAGTACCCAGAACTTCTTGCAATTTGCTCCAGAATCGAGATGTAAACCGAGGGTCTCTATCTGAAATAATGGAGACATGCACTCCATGCAATCTGAAAATCTCAGAAACGTATAATTTAACCAATCTATCCAAGGAATAATCCATACGTACAGAAATAAAGTGTGCAGACTTTGTCAACCGATCAACGATTACCTAATTGACATCTTTCTTCTTTGGAGACAGGGGTAATCCCGTTACAAAGTCCATGGTAATTCTTTCCCATTTCCATTCCAGTATCGTAACCAGCTATAGTAGTCCAGAAGGCAACTGATGTTCAGCTTTTACCTACTGACATATCAAACACTTAGATACGAACTCAGAAATATCTCGTTTCATTCCCGGCCACCAGTGCATCTTTTTCAGATCATGATACATTTTATTACTACCAGGATGAATAGACATGTTACCATTGTGAGCTTCATTCAAAATTTTCTGTACTAGTTTTGAAATTTTCGGTACACATACTCTGCCTCTGAATAACAAACAACCGTCAGTCTCGATCTGAAATTCTGAGTTAGGAGTCGATTCACCTTGTATCCGTTTTGCTTGCAACTTATTATCATTTTTCTGAGCTTCAGAAATCTATTGCAAAAACGTTGGTCTAGCTCTTAACTCAGCTATGATTGAACCATCATCAAACAATGACAATTGAGTATTCATAGCCCGTAAGGAAAATAGAGATTTTCTACTTAGAGCATCAACAACCACATTGGCTTTTCCCGGATGATAGTCAATAATAAGATCATAATCTTTCAATAATTCAAGCCATCTACGCTGCCTCAAATTCAAACCTTTCTGTGACATTAAGTATTTCAGACTTTTATGATTGGTGAATATGTGACATTTTTCTCCAAACAAGTAATGCCGCCAAATTTTCAATGCAAACACTATGGCTGCCAATTCAAGATCGTGTGTCGGGTAGTTCTTTTCATGTGGCTTTAGCCGTCATGAAGCATAGGCTACTACTTTACCATCTTGCATCAAAACACAGCCTAAATGTAACAGCCCGGTTTAGACCCTAATCAGAATAGTGGTTTTGAGACCACAAGTCTGAGTCAAAAAAATATTTTAATATTATTTTTTGTGTTTACAACATGATATGTTATATGTGCGAGAATTTCGTGTGAAAATTTTATCATTTGTGTGCTCGATTTTATAAAAGGACTTAATCGCATAAAATGCAAAAGTTAGCTATTAAATGTGAAAGTGCTGAATTGCTACTGTTTTTATAAAGTAGGGTCTTTATGTTGAAATTTTACCATTTAATAATAGCATGGACGATATTGGGCTTATAATTGATGATTTATTAAACATGGACAAAATGGTAAATGATATATTATTAGGAATTAAATAAACAAAACATAAAATAGCCATGCATTTTCATCTTTTTTGGCCGAAAGTTGAAGGAAAAAGAATCCATGGTTGCTTAAATAGTTCGGCACACTTAGAGGCTTGAATTAGGTATGTGGTTTGCTCAGTTTTTAATAATTTTTACGTTTTTGAGATCGTTGCTTTGAGTACTAGCTAGCCCATACCTTGATTTTCGGATCTGATGATGATTTTTTGTTTTGCCATTGTTTAAAGCTTGATGATTTTTGTGTTTGATGATGAAAAATAAGTATGTGTTAATAGATTTTCATGTTTAATTAAGTGATTTTTAGTAAAAATGCTTATTTGGGATTAAATTATAAATTTTATAAATTGAGGGGTCAAAATATGAAATAAATGAAAGAAATAGGCTTATATGAACCTTAGTAAAATTCAACTATACTAGAGTTTAGTGAAATTATGTGTATTTTGTGTTTTGTGAAATAGGGACTAAATTATGAAAAAGGTGAAATATTGGGGGCTTAAGTGCAAATTGCCCTTTTATGTGTTTTTGGGTGAATTTGAGTATATGTGTGATTAAATAAGTTTAATTTATATTAATTTAGATCAAGAAAAAAGGAAATCAGATTTGGATCGGGGGAAATCTAAAATTGTCGAATAGTCGCCCCAGCTCGTTCGTCTCCGTACGAGGTAAGTTCATAAGTAAATAAATGTCGTTAAATTCGATTGTATATATTTTAATAGTGCCGAATTGAATTATTACTTGTCTATATATATATGCCGAACTGAATTAAGCATGGGAGCAATATTTACAAGCTTGAATCGATCGAGTTACGACATCCGAAAGCCCCGTACGAACCTTAGGAATAGTTAGGATACATATATCATGACATAGGATTTTGATATATGATTTCGTGTAAGACCACGTCTGGGACATTGGCATCGATTTGTGATTTACGTGTAAGACCATGTCTGGGACATCAACATCGTATATGAGTTCGTGTAAGACCCTGTCTGAGACAGTGGCATTGATATGTGATTACATGTAAGACCACGTCTGGGACATTGGTGTGTATGAGATTTTCGACTATTCGAGTATCCTTATCAATTCTGAATGGTTCAACAGGAAATATCGACTTAAGATCGAATGTGAAATTGAGCTAAAAGGTCAAGTATGTACTAGTTAAATGATTGTGTAGTAAGGTAAGTATATACTTTAAATGAATATATGAAATGTGCATTATGAAAGTGAGAGTTAAATATGCTAATGAATATATGTGTATTCGGCCAAGTGGAAAATAATGCTAAAGTATATGTATTGATATATGAAGTTGCAAGCTTGATAATTGTATATATGGTTATGGTTAGTGTAATAGCCCGATTTAGGGCCTAG
Source organism: Gossypium longicalyx (assembly GCA_025698465.1). NCBI lineage: Eukaryota > Viridiplantae > Streptophyta > Magnoliopsida > Malvales > Malvaceae > Gossypium > Gossypium longicalyx. Next base: position 73,156,879 of record CM047004.1, on the reverse strand, counting down.
TCGAAACAGTGGTCTCAGGACCACAAATTTGAGGTTAAAAAGATTATTTTATTATTATTATTTTGATAATCTAGCATGTATATTAGTGTATGAAAAATTTGGTGAGTTAATTTTGACGTTAGTGAGCCCAATTGTGAAAAAGGACTAAATCGCATAAAATGTAGAAGTCCTAGATTAATAGCTAAAGGTGTCAAAGAGATAGAGAACCAAATTGGGGGTCTTTAAAGGGAAATTAAACCCTTTTTATATAGCATGGCCGACCATACGGGACAAAATTTTGGAGAAGGTTAAAATAAGGTGAAGCTTAGATCATCAATTTTGAGTAGGGTGATATTAAATAAAACAAAAAAGAGAAGCTATCATCTTTCTCTCTTCTTAGCCGAAATTATCAGCCATTTTTTGGGTTTGAAAGCTTCAAAAATTTTAGCAACTTTAAGCCCTCTCAAGTAAGTGATTTTGATAGTTTCTCTTAATGATTTCTACATTTTTGGACTCCTTGAAGCATAGGCTTTAAAATGAGAGGATTATTGTGCTTAATAAACAAGAGTTTAGGGTTTTTACATGAATGCATTTGTGATATTTTCTGAGTTTTTATGGAAGAATATGAGTCCTAGTTGTGTTATAAACAATTTTTGTGAAAGGTGTTAGCATGAAAACACCTAAAGGGACTATTTTGCATAAGTTACAAAATAGGTGATAAGTGTGTGAAATAGCAAAAATTTGGGGTTGCTATAAGAGTAAAAAGAGTTTGGATAGGCTTGAGATATGAAGAAATTTGATAAAAATGATTTTCGAGCATAGGGGCAAAATGGTCATTTTGCCAAAGTCTAGGGGCAAAATGGTCATTTTACCGAAGATATGAATTTTAAATTGCCTAATCGTGTTTAGTGACTAAATGAGTACATTTTGCTAATATAGATTAAGAATTGCCAAATCTGAACCTAGACCGAGGGAAGGCCAAGCAAATCGACTAAACTAACTAGTCGTGTACGTTTTGTAATCCGAGGTAAGTTGTATGTAAATAATACAACTACATTGTTACTATATGTGTTTGAATTGTCATTTGATTGATATGGCATGAACTGGTTGACTGTAAAATGAGAATGCATAATGATAATTGTGATGGTATAAATCCCGTAGTACCCTAGGAAATAAACCGGATATTCATGCCATGACATTTGGGTCACTTATGTGAGCTAGTGTAAGACATGTCTAGGACATGCATCGGCCACATTAAGAGAGCCAATGTAAGACCATGTCTGGGATATGGCATCGGCATTGAGACGAGTACTAGAGTAAGACATGTCTAGGACATGCATCGGCCTCGGGGCGTAAGCCAGTATAAGACATGTTTAGGACATGCATCGGCTACGAGGCATGTCAGTGTAAGACCATGTTTGGGACATGGCATCGGTACGGATATGCGAGAGCTAGTGTAAGACCATGTCTGGGACATGGCATCGGCACATTTACCCATGTGTGAGGCTTATGGAATATCCGATAGTGTTTCGAATGGTTCAACAGTGAAATTTATGTTCTTAATCTAACAAGGAAAGTATAACCCTGTTGTGTGTGGCACAGGTACCTAATTGGTACGTATGATATGTGAGCTCATTGTATAATATGTGACTTGTATGGATGGTATTGAGTAAGTTATATCTAAACTTACCTTGGTATTATGAGCATGTTGATTATCGATGTATTGTTGTGGTATATTCATTTATATGCAACTTACTAAGCTTTATGCTTACTCCCCTTCCTTTCCATTTCCTTACAGTTTCGTCTAATTAGCTCAAAGATCACCAGAAGTCAAAGATATCGATCACACTATCAACTGAAACATTCGGTATAATTGGATTTATATTTTTGAATATGGTATGTATAGGGCTTAGATTTCATTATTTTGTGTCTTTGAGAATTGGCCAAAGGTGTTAACTTGGGATAGATCCCACACTTTGCATGAAGCTTTGAATGATGGCTAACTTTCATTTTGAGTTAATAAAAGATGCATCTTCATGGTTGATTTGATTATAGAAATTATGCTCGTTTTGGTATTGGTTGGTATTTGTATGAAAATAGGTATGCAAGGGTGGCAATGAGGCTTGATAAATAGCATTATATTGTCCACACAGGTAGACACATAGGCGTGTGTCTAGGGCATGTGTGACACACGGTCAGCTCCATGGGCGTGTGGTCCGACCGTGTGTCCCCTACACATAAAAAAATTTCAAGTCAGTATGTATGGTAATAAATACATGGGCAGAGACACGACCGTGTGTCTCAGCCGTGTGAAGGGCACGACCTAGTACACGGATGTGTGCCATGGATGTGTGACCTTTTGGGGATGCTGACGTCAGAAACAGAATATCTAAGTTTTTGTACACGGGCTAAGACACGGGTGTGTCGTGGCCGTGTGAAGGACACGGGCCATAGACACAGGCGTGTGTCTGGCCGTGTGAAAACCCCTGTAGGTGTGAATTAGAATTTAATTCCATAAGGGTGTGGGACACGGGAGTGTCTTAGAGTGTTTAGGCCATGTGAGCCATACGGGCCATCAGCACGACCATGTCGAAATGGTCACACGGGCGTGTCACCCTTCCACACAGGCGTATGCCCTGTTTTAAAGGCAAATTTCCTAAGATTGGTTTAAGGACCTGAAATGGTCCCGAATAATTGTTAATGGTCGATTTGGGGCTCGTAGGCTCATAAATAGAAGTTTAAGGTAGAAATTGAAAAACTTTTAATTTGGACTGAGTCTCGATGACTTGAAGTCGTTTGAATGCATGAGACCAAGTTAGGTAATGCCTTGTACTCTGCCCCGGCGTGGGTTACGGGTATGGGGTGTTACATTTAGTGGTATCAGAGCTATGGTTTAGTCGATTCTAAGACTAACCTAGCAAGAGTACGAGTCTAACTATACATACCATAGTTGTATATTGATAGTGTGACGAATTCTGACAATTATAAATTTTGTTTTTATATAGTAAATGGATCCTGATAGAGCCACGGCAGATGACGTGAAAAGTAACGCACTGGCTCCCGCCGAAGAGACGCGTCAGTAGAGAGTGAGCTCGTAACTATGGGCCAAGGCGGAGAGGCTAGAGAAGCCTACCTCCAGATAATGGACGCTTGGTATACGGAGTTTGTTCGTGCGAATTTGAACACTCCACCTCCTGCACCTCCTCCGATTCCTTAGTATGCACCGGTAGCTCCGCAAGGTGCGGACATGTTTAGAAGAGAGAAGCCTCCGTTAGACAAGATCCGGAAACAAGGGGCTGAGGAATTCAGGGCTGAGGAATTCAGGGCTAGTATAGATGATGACCCGAAAAGGGCAGAGTTTTGGTTAGAAAATACCATAAGGGTATTAAATAAACTGTCATGCACACCTGAAGAGTGCATAAAATGTGTCGTGTCACTTCTACGAGACTCGGCTTATCAGTGGTGGAATACTCTCATGTCAGTCGTACTGAGAGAAAGGATCTGATCGTGATTTTGTGACATGTTTTAAATATTTATAATTAATCGTTCATGAAACTAACTATTATCATGATGTAGGCAAGTATACCTATCGAACAGTAGTATAGTTTTAGCAAGATCAGATTGTCGAACCCAAAGGAACTAAAAGTACTAGTAATGACTATCTTTTTATTATCTAGCCTAAGAATAATGGGGTTTGTTTTAACTAGCTAATTAACTAAACTAAGAATTCACAGAAAATAGAATTGGGGGATTACTTTTGGAAAACGATTGAATTAAGACAATACCTAAGGAAAAATCCACCTAGACTTTACTTGTTATTTTGACTCCGAATCGGACGATTTATTCATTTAACTTGTTCCGTAGAGATCCCTAAGTTATGTTATTATCCCTATTCAAGACTAATAACGTCTAATTCCTAGATTGAATAACTGAGACTTTTCTCTAATTATCACCCTAGGATTGCATTAACTCGATCTATGGATCCCCTTATTAGGTTTCACCCTAATCCGGTAAAATCTTGTCACCCTATCTCTAGGCGCTCAATCAACTCCGCTTAATTATGATAATTGTACTCTTAGGCAGGGTCTATTCCTCCTCTAAATAAGAGCGTAACTTGAATCAATATCTTGGAATATCAAAACAAGAACTAAGAACACATAATTAAGAACAAGTCAAATATTTATCATACAATTCAGAAAATAATAACAAGATTCGTCTTAGATTTCATCCTCCTTAGGTTTCATAACTAAAAAGGAAAACATCTCAGAAGAATAATGAATACAAAACATAAAGAAAACCCAAAACTCCTGAAGGAAAATTGAGGGGAGATCTTCAGTCTTGAGGATGAATTCGGCTTCTAAGATGGATCAATCGGCTTTCTTCGAGTAATTTCTTCCTTTCTCCCTGTGCCTCCCCCTTTTCTCCTCTTCTAGGGTGTATTTATAGGCTTTGGAATGCCTAAGAGCCTTCAAAATTAGCCTTTTCCGAATTGGACTCAACTTGGATTCGGCAGGGACATGCCCGTGTGCGATTACTTCAGGCCATGTTCGAGCTTGTAAGAATGGCACGGTCGTGTGGTTTGCCCGTGTGATGAAGTCCAGGCTGTGTTGATTTCGTATGTTGGCCCATTTTCTCCGTTTTTGGCCCGTTTCTCGTTCCTTTCGCTCTCCTAAGCTCACCTAAGTATAAAACATGAAATTAAGGCATTAGGAGCATCAAATTCACCAATTCTAAGGAAAAATCATCCATAAAATGCACAAAGCATGGGATAAAAATATGTATAAATGACGGTTTATCAGGATCACTTGGGAATTCCAAGAAGGGTTTCAGAAAAAGTATATTAGCCAAAGATTCATAGATCAAAAGAGAAAGGAATTTCTAGAGTTAAAGCAAGACCGTATGACGGTGACAGGATATGAACGGGAATTTGTGAGGCTCAGCAAGTATACGCGGGAGTGTGTATCTACAGAAGCCACCATGTGTAAGAGGTTTGAAGATGGCCTTAATGAAGACATCTCAGTGTTTGTTGGCATTTTAGAGCTACGAGAATTTGTAGCCCTTGTTGAAAGAGCCCGTAAGTCCGAAGAGTTGATTAAAGAGAGGAAGAAAGTCGCTTTTGAGTCATGGGATTTAAAGAAGAGGCAGATGGGGAAATCATATTAGTCCTCATCCAAGAAATCAAAGGAATTCTCTACCCGATCGAATGCTTCGGTAGGGTATTCAAATAGAAACAAAAATCAGTAGAACACAGCATCTAGAGCCCAGACCACCTCGATCGCGAGTGTTAGTAGTGCTCGGCCAAATAGGCCGGAGTGTTCGCAATGTGAAAGACGTCACTTTAGCGAGTGCCGAGGAAACGAAAGGAGCTGCTTCAAGTGTGGTCACTAGACCACTTTATCTGTGATTGTCCTGAGATAAGAGAGAGAAAAGAAGCAAGAAGTGAAGGTAAATAGTACACCGTTGAGGGGTAGACAACAGAAGAACCCCGAAAGTGGGGCTAGCAGTAGGGTTACGGCAAGAGATATTGTAGTGAGATCTGAGGGCAGAGCACCTGCAAGGACTTATGCTATACGAGCTCGGGAAGAGGCAGAGTCTCTCGATGTGATCACGGTTACCTTTTCTATCTATGACATATATGTTATTGCTTTAATTGACCCGAGATCTACCCACTCTTATATTTGTATAGAATTGATGTCTCGTATGCGTATGCTAGTAGAGTCCACTGAGTTTGTAATAAAAGTGTCCAATCCTTTAGGCAAGCATGTGTTAGTGCACCAAGTATGTAGAAATTATCTTTTGACAATTAGGGGTCATTGTTTTCCAGCCAACCTGATATTGTTGTCGTTTAATGAGTTTGATGTAATCCATGGATTGGTTGACTGCTCATAGTGTTGTAGTGGACTGTAGGAAAAAGATAATTAGGTTGAAATGTGAAGACGAGAGTGTTCTTCAAGTTGGATCAGATGAGTCAGATAATCTGCCTATAGTAATATCGTCTTTGACTACCGGGAAATGTTTGAGGAAATGATGTGAGGCTTATCTAGCTTTTGTGTTGAATACTCAAGTGTCTGAGTCAAAGATTGAATCAGTACTGGTAGTTTTTGAGTTTACAGGTGTGTTTCCAGAAGAATTACCCGCTTACCTCTAGTGAGGGAGGTAGAGTTCAGAATTGAGTTGGTTCCCGGTACAACACCCATCTCGATTGCTCCGTATAGGATGGCCCCAACAGAGTTGAAAGAGTTGAAAGCACAGTTGCAAGAGCTAACAGATAAGGGCTTCGCGAGACAGAGTTTTTCACCGTGGGGTGCTCCGGTACTCTTTGTGAAGAAGAAAGACGGGTCGATGAGGTTATGCATCGACTACAAGTAGCTCAACAAGGTAACAATAAAGAGCAAATATCTTTTGCCAAGAATCAATGATTTGTTCAAATAGTTAAAGGCAGCCACTGTATTTTCTAAGATTAATTTGAGGCCTGGCTATTATCAGCTAAGGGTTAAAGAGCAAGATGTGCCGAAGACTGTGTTTCGGACAAGATACAGGCATTATGAGTTCCTTGTCATGCCCTTTGGTTTGACTAATGCCCTGGTGGTGTTTATGGGCTTGATGAACCATATTTTTCGACAGTGTCTAGATAAGTTTGTTGTCGTCTTTATCGATGACATATTGGTTTATTCAAGTGATGAAAGCGAGCACGGGGAGCATCTGAGAATGGTGTTGCAAGCTTTGAGAGATAAGTTGCTTTACACTAGGTTCAGTAAGAGTGAATTATGGCTTAAAGAGGTCGGGTTCCTAGGACATATTGTGTCAGGTGACGGAATCCAAGTCGACTCAAGCAAGATCTTGGCTATTGTAGAGTGGAAACCACCGAGGAATGTAACTGAAGTTCGAAGCTTTTTGGGTTTGGTCGGATACTATAGACGGTTTGTGTAACAACCCGTTTTTAGAGTTAATCAAAACAGTGGTTTTGGGGCCACCAAATCCGATGAGTAGGTTTGTAAATATTATATTTAATATTTACGAGTTAATTGTGAGTTTGAAAAAGGTTTTTGATATTGTGATTTTTGTTTTATAAGCGATTTATTAAGTTTAAGTGGTATGACCCTAAGGTCAAGTGGGTTTAGAAAATGAGGTATCGAGACCTCGTTTCTATTAACCGAGTCGTAAATATTTTTATAAATATTTACGGAGTGACAATAGGATGGTATTAAAGTTTCATTGAAAAATTTTATCGTTTCGATAGTTAATTAAACAAAAAGGACTAAATCACGCAAAGCGTAAAAGTTGTGTTCTATAAGTTAAAGGTATTAAATGGCTATGGAGTTAAATAGTGGGAGTCCTTAAGTGGTAATTATTCCATAATTGTTGATAGTGGAATTCCATGGCTTGGTATAATGGAAATTATTAATGTATATTAAGGTTAAATATGGGATTTGGTAATTATAATAAAATAAAATAAAACAAAAGCCACATTACATGCTATCATCTTCATCAATAGCCGAATGTGAGAAAGAAAATAATGTTCTCAAAACTTTGAAGGTTCAGCCATGGTTGTTCATGCTTGTAAGTCCATTTCGTCTCGGTTTTTAATAATTTTTACGTTTTTGAGATTGTCGCTTTATGTTTTAGCTAGCCCGTACCTCCGATTTCAAAATTGTTAAAGTATTTGGATGATGCCATTGTTGAATGTTTGAGTATCTTGATGATTAATGATAGAAAATAAATCTTTGATGTTAGATTAATGCGTTTTATAAAGTGATTTTTGACAAAAATGTTAATTAGGTATTAAATTGAGAAAATGTGAAATGTTGTGGTTAAAAGTGTGAAGTAAATGAAAATATGGGTTGCTATGAAGGTGTATTAAATTCGGCTAGGCTTGGGTTTGGCCAAAATTGAATGAATTTCATTTTTGAGCTTAGGGACTAAATTGTAAAAGTGTAAAACTTTAGGGGTAAAATAGTAATTTTACCAAAATATGAAATTGAGTTAAAATAAATAGAATATGAATTTTAATAGTTGAATTTGATTCATTAGATCAAGTTAAGCCTCGTACGAGTCTATATCGAGGGAAAAACAAAGTTTTAGACTAGTCGATCCATTTCAACGTTTTGATGATTGAGGTAAGTTCGTAAGCATTAAGTATTATTATATTTAAATATTTAATGTGTTGAAATTGTACAATGATATATTCATGACCTTTACTATGTTGAATAACACATCAAATATTTATATGTGGCACTTAACGTGCGAAGTATCGGGGATGACACTTAGTGTGCGATACATCCAGAATGGCACTTAGTGTGCGAAGTAACGAGGATGGCACTTAGTGTGCGAAACATTTAGAACGGCAATTAATGTGCAAGATTTCGGGTATGGCATCTAGTGTGTGAGACATTGAATATTCAATGGGTAAATGAAAGATGTGATTGAGTATGAGATTGGTACGAGATGATACAGGTATGTATAGAAATTGGTACGATATGGTAGATGTATGTGCGGGGATTCAATTGAGTATTGAATCTATGAAAATGGTGAGTTCATGATCATTATGGAATGAATATGTAATAATAATGTAATTAATGGTTTGGTAATATATTATGTTATAATACTTGAATAGTGATTGAATAATAAATTTGGTTGATGATTACGTGATAGGCTTTTGGGTCAAAATGAGTTGTGATATGCTCCATTTTTAGTCATTTAAATTGTGGCTTAATGGTAATGAGAAAAATGTAAATATTGGCAAATTCTTAGATTTGAATAGCTGTTGAAAGCATGGAGAAGAATGAGTTTTTGGATGATTTAAAGATATTTAGCTATGTGCTTGATATGTGAATACACATAAGTAACGTAAACTTATGTCATAATGATTTATGATAATTGCAAGTTCATGTGATGTTTAAAATTTAAAAGTTAATGTTGTTTTAGGCTAAGGCCAAGACATGTTGGATTGACTTAAATGGTTTATGCTTATAAATTGAAATTATAAGCTTTATTTCTTTGAATTACGAACGTACTAAGCTATGAAGCTTACTTTGTGTTATTTTTCTATGTTTTGTAGTGTTTCGGATGATTGCTCCGGTTGGAAGTCAACGGAGATCATATCACACTATCTGTCTATTAATTTTCGATATTTTTACACTTTAGGGCTTAGTATATGGCATGTAAAGGCTAGTGTTAAGATGGTATGTTTTGAGTTGTGATTTTAGCCATGTGATTTGGCTTATAAATGTTGATGTGTATTGGCCATTTAAGTTAGCCTAAAGTATGTGTTTTGATAAATGACATATGTGATGCATATAATGCTTTCAGTGTTGGCATATTTTGGTATGAGGTATAAATGATGAATTGATATGTTAAAGAAGCATGATTTAGTTGATGGAAATGTGAGAAAATGAAATAAGATGTTATGTAAGTTTATGATGATTTTGGTATAATGATTCAACATGTTTTGAATATGGAATTTAGTAGTTGAAATGGTTGTGGTTAGATGGCATGATATGTGTATGGATTAACATGCTTTGGCTGCCTTTGAATGCATTAAAATGGTATGAGATGATGAGGTTTAGGTATGCCTGTGGAGGGTGAGAAATGTGGCTTAAACCAAGCCTATTTTCACTCCACACCGCCGAACACAGAGGCGTGTGGCTTGACCATGTGTGACACATAGCCTTGGTGCACGGTCGTGTGTCCCTTGGGGTAGCCCTTCAAATTAAGTCAGTATACCCTACAGAATTGGCGCGGCCTAGACACACGGGCGTGTCTAATGGCCGTGTGTAGCACACGGGCTGGCACATGGGCGTGTGGCCAGCCTTGTGATTCAAGTTAGTATGTATGCGCTGTTTCCACACGGCCTAATACATGGGCGTGTTACTTGGCCGTGTGAGTGACACGGCCAGGGCACACGAGCGTGTGACTCCTACAGGGTTGAAAATTTTTTAAGTTTCTGAGCAATTTCCTGAGTTACCGGTTTAGTCCTAAACCACTTCCAAGCATGTTTTAAGGTCTCGTAGAGCCTTATAAGGGACAATAGGAATTAATGTTAAAAGTTTTAAATTATATGCAAGATTTATGACCCGAATGAGTATAAATGTTACGATGTAAGTTGGTAATGCCTCGAACCCTGTTCTAGCTTCAGATACGGGTAAGGGGTGTTACAGTTTGTAAACGGATTCTCTATGATAGCTACGCCGATGATAAGATTGCTACAAAAAGATGCTAAGTTTGAATGGACAAAAATGTGTCAACAAAGTTTTGAGAAACGAAAGGCTTTATTGACCGAAGCACCAGTGTTAGTGCAACCGGAGTCGGGTAAGGAATTTGTGATATATAGCGACGCCTCCTTGAATGGCTTGGGGTGTGTGCTCATGCAAGAAGGCAAGATTGTAGCCTATGCCTCGAGACAACTAAAGCCACATGAGAGATACCCGACCCATGACTTGGAACTAGCGGCTGTAGTGTTCGTGTTGAAGATTTGGAGACACTATTTGTATAAAGAGAAATGTCGGGTATTCACCGACCATAAGAGCTTAAAGTACTTGATGACTCAAAATGAGTTGAATTTACGGCAACGCTGATGGTTAGAGTTGTTAAAGGATTACTAGTTGGTAATAGATTACCATTCGAGAAAAGCGAACGTCATCGCCGATGCATTAAGTAGAAAATCGTTATTCGCACTGAGTGCAATGAATGTAAATATGGCTTTGTCTGATGATGGATCAATTCTATCAGAGCTGAGAGCAAGATCGACGTTTCTTCAAGAGATCTGAGAAGCTCAGAAAGGCGATGAGAAATTGCAAGCTAAGAGAACTCAGTGTGAGTCGGGAATGGAATTAGATTTTCGTATCAGTACCGATGGATGTATAATATTTAAAGACAGACCCAAGAACAATGAGCTTATTCAGAAGATTCTGAGAGAGGCACATAGTGGTTGTTTGTTTGTCCACCCAGGTAGTGTGAAAATGTATAACGACCTTAAGACAATGTATTAGTGGTCAGGTATGAAAAGAGACATTTCAGAGTTTGTGTCTAAGTGCTTAGTGTGTCAGCAAGTGAAGGCTGAACACCAAGTACCTTCGGGTCTACTTCAGCCTATCATGGTCCCCGAGTGGAAGTGGGATCGGATCACTATGGTTTTGTGACGGGTTTGTCGGTAACCCTGAAAAAGAAAGATGCAGTATGAGTTTTTGTGGATAGGCTAACAAAGTTGGCACACTTCATACCGGTGCGTACCGACTACTCCCTTGAGAGATTAGTCGACTTATATATCTCTGAAATTGTGAGACTACACGGGGTACCCATATCGATTATTTCAGATAGAGACCCGACATTTACCTCAAGGTTTTGGGAAAAGTTACAGGAGGCATTGAGAACAAAGTTGAGTTTTAGCACAGCTTTTCATCCGCAAACTGACGGTCAGTCGGAGAGAGTAATTCAGATATTAGAAGACATGTTACGGTGTTGCGTCCTTGAGTTCCAAGGCAGTTGGGAAAAATATCTACCGTTGGTTGAATTCGCCTATAATAACAGTTACCAAACAAGTCTGAAAATGGCGCCTTATGAGGCTTTGTATGAGTGGAAGTGTCAAACGCCCTTATACTAGACTGAGTTGAGAGAGAACCAGATTCACGGGGTTGATTTAGTCAAAGAGATTGAAGAGAAAGTTAAAGTGATTTGTGACTGCTTTAAGGCTGCCTCAGATAGACAGAAATCATATGCGGATTTGAAATGAAAGGAAACTGAGTTTTAAGTCGGTGATAAGGTATTTTTGAAAGTATCTCCATAGAGAAAATTTCTCAGATTTGGTAGAAAAGGCAAGTTGAGTCCTCGCTTTATAAGACCTTATGTGATTACCGAGAGAGCAGGGCCAGTTGCCTTCCGATTGGATTTGTCACCGGAGTTGAAAAGTATTCACGATGTGTTTCATGTGTCCATGCTACGTCGATATTGTAACACCCTTTGCCCATATCCGACGCTGGGATAGGATTCGAGGCGTTACCGGTAATTCATCTTTACAAACTTACTCAATCGAGTTACTGAATTTCGTTTGTAATTTAAAAGTTTTAAACATGTGCACTTTGTCTCTTATACAGGCCTCCGAGGCCTAAAACACTCCTAGGGGCATTACGGAACAAAACCGAAATTGTTCGATAGACTTGGGGCACTTTAGGAAATTTTCCCTTAGTTGAGGTGTAACACGCCCGTGGGGCTTAGAGCACGCCTGTGTCCTTTTTCCAGTATGCAACACGTCTAAGGCACACACTCGTGGGCTTAGCCCGTGTGCTATACTAACTTCAACCTTACCATTCTTTTAAATAAACATGGCCAAGGCACATGCCCGTGTGCTTAGCCCATGCTCTATGCTGACTTAAAATTTCAGGTGCAAGGGACACACGGTCATAGCACACACCCATGGGAGTAGCCCGTGTGTCACACACGGCCTAGACACACGCCCATGTGTCTACCCATGTGGACCTTGTTAGGCTATTTTCCAAGCCTTAAGTCACCCTCTACTGGCCAATTACACTTATAGATTACTATAGTGCATATTTGGGCCAAATTATCCATTTGTAAATATGAAACTCTGATTAACCTCATTGCATGTGAACCTCATGTCATTGGTTTCATACATGCTAAGTTAACTCTTATCTTGCATTTAATGATTTATATGTCTACTTGACATATTAAGATTGGCTCGATATTATAACGCATTACCAATTATAACTAAGCCATCGCATATAAATATAAACATGCATAGATTTGTAGGGCATAGCCTACTTCAAAATGAGCCAATTCCCATGGCGATATACAAAAAAAAAAAAACATACTTTTACATGCCTTCACTAGGCAAATCAAATGACATATATAACAAAATACTCAAAAATCCTATACATGCCATTGGACAAAATAGAAATGTCTTTATACCAAAGCTTGTCTAGTTGATAGTGTGTTGAGTCTCCAATTGTCTTCCAACCCTTATGAGTCCTTGAGCTCTGAAAAGTAGGGAAAAGAGAGGGGTAAGCATTTACATGCTTAGTAAGCCCGAATAACTGGAAAATAAACTTACCGATTGTTTAGCATACATCCATAATAGATAATGAAACCAATGAACATGAAAATGGTTTCCCTATCACATGCACTCAATCAATGAGTTAGTCACATAACAAATACTATGAACATTTTTATCTTAGATGAGCTCATCATTTTACATGTAATTTGTACATATACCTTGTGATAGTCCCGTTGAGTTTCTAGGAAATCTCGATGGATCATCCATTTACCATCAATTCGTACGAATGATAGTTTTAGTATGCACTCCCGCGAACCTCACATCTTACGGCGGGGTTACTAGTCTAGGCTAAATCCCCCGTAATATAAACTCATAAGGTGATGTCGGGATTACTAGTCCAGGCTAAATCCTTTACGCGACAAACACCCTTAATGAGCTCGGATCTGAATTACCAGTCCAGGCTAAATTCAGACCCTAATCGGATTACCCATCCGGGCCAAATCCACAATGCACACATATTCTTCGGGAGGCTCGATCATTCAAGGAACACTAGTCCAGGCTAGATCCTTTTTATACTTGAGATTTCAGATTACCAGTCCAGGCTAAATCCTTTTCTGCAACACATGCAGGATCTCAAGTCTCATGTAAATCATGGTTTATCCATTGAATTCCCTTTCTGACCTCAACCGAGACATTATCCAACAATTCATTATTAAAGATACAATTCATGTATTTTCATTCCATCAACAATGCAATTATCATGCATTCACAAAACATAGAATTATGCATGTTATAGGTTTACTTTGAGTTATCCGAACTTACCTGGTATTCTTTTCGGAGCTATGTTTCGGTTATTTTGAAACCTTGCGTTTACCTCGATCGACCTCCGGAATTTGTTTCTCGGGGTCTATAACAACAAAATTATATCATTAATTCACTACATTACACTTTTCAAGTTTAATTTCTATCCCAGTCCAAATGACCATTTTGCCCCTAACCTTTGACATTTTTACGATTTAGTCCCTAGGCTCGTATAATGAAACACATGCGATTTCTATCTTAACCAAGCCTATCCGAACACTTTTCCCTCATATGGCAGCCCATATTTTCCATTATTTTCACATTTCTACCACATATTTAACAACTTTTGCAAAAAGGTCTCTTTAGTGGTTTTTCATGAAAATCACCTAAGAAAAGATGTTTAACACACCTTCAACTTTCATACCCCCCCATAATCCACCAAAATAGAAGCAACTCATGCATGGGTAAATTTTTAAACATGAACCCTAGCATGAAATATGGGTAGAAATGGAAAGATCAAGCTACCAGGATTCCAAAAATACAAAGAACATTAAAAAGGGGCTTGGGAGCACTTACTATTGAGCTTGGAAAGCTTGGAAACCCTAGCTATGGAGACCCTTCAAATTTTGGCAGCCATGGAGGAGAAATGGCTGATTTTAGCTTATTTTTCCCATTTTATTTCATTAAAATGCCAAATGACCAAAATGCCCTTAAGTCATTCCTTTGAAATTTCATCCATGCAAGCCCATTTTTGTCCAAAAACTTAAAAATTGGGCAAATTGCTCTTTAAGACCTTCTGCTCTTTAAGACCTTCTGCTCTTTAAGACCTTCTAATTTATAATATAAATTAATTTCATACAAATTACTTCTAGAATCCAAGTTTTGCAATTTATTCAATTTAGTCCCTAATTTCCAATTGGACACCCTACTTAAAGAATTTCTTCATGAAATCTTAACACATGCATATTCTCATATTCTAAACCTCATAATAATCATAAAATAAATATTTTTATGTCAGATTTGTGGTCCCGAAACCACTATTCTGACTAGGCCCTATTTCGGGATGTTATAGATATAGATCAGACCTTTCACATGTGATTGAGTCGACAGATGTTGAGATTTTTTGGACATGACTTATGGCGAAGAGTCGGTCAAGATTTTAGCCTGGGAAGTCAAACAATTGAGAAATAAGAGTATAGCACTTGTAAATTTTTTGTGGCATATACATGGAGTCGAGGAAGCCACATGGGAACCCGAGGTGTCTATGAGAGAGTAGTACCCAAACTTATGCACCGGTAAGATTTTCGAGGATGAAAATCACTAAGGGGGAGAAATGTAATAGCCCGATTTAGGGCCTAGTCAGAACAGTGGTCTCGGGACCATAAATCTGAGGTTAAAAATATTATTTTATTATTATTTTGATAATCTAGCATGTGAATTAGTGCATTAGAAATTTGGTGAGTTAATTTTGACGTTTGTGAGCCTAATTGCGAAAAAGGACTAAATCGCATAAAATGTAAAAGTCCTAGATTAATAGCTAAAGGTGTTAAATAGCTAGAGAACCAAATTGGGGGTCTTTAAAGGGAAATTAAACCCTTTTTCTATAGCATGACCGGCCATAGGGGACAAAATTTTGAAGAAGGTCAAAATTAGGTGAAGCTTAGGTCATCAATTTTGATTAGGGCGATATTGAATAAAACAAAAAAGAGAAGCTATCATCTTTCCTCTTCTTAGCCAAAATTATCAGCCATTTTTGGGGTTTGAAAGCTTTAAAAATTTCAGCAACTTTAAGCCCTATCAAGTAAGTGATTTTGATAGTTTCTCTTAATAATTTTTACATTTTTGGACTCCTTGAAGCATAGGCTTTCAAATGAGAGGATTATTGTGCTTAATAAACAAGAGTTTAGGGTTTTGCCATGAATGTATTTGTGATATTTTCTGAGTTTTTATGGAAGAATATGAGTCCTAGTTGTGTTATAAACAATTTTTGTGAAAGGTGTTAGCATGAAAACACCTAAAGGGACTATTTTGCATAAGTTGCAAAATAGGTGATAAGTGTGTGAAACAGTGAAAATTTGGGGTTTCTATAAGATTAAAAAGAGTTTGGCTGGGCTTGAGTTACGAAGAAATTCGATAAAAATTGATTTTCGAGCATAGGGGCAAAATGGTCATTTTGCCAAGGCCTAGGGGCAAAATGGTCATTTTACCCAAGATGTTAATTTTAAATTGCCTAATCATGTTTAGTGACTAAATGAGTACATTTTTTAATATAGATCAAGAATTTTCAAATCCGAACCTAGACCGGGGGAAGGCCAAGCAAATCGACTAAACTGACTAGTCGTGTTCGTTTTGTAATCCGAGGTAAGTTGTATGTAAATAATACAACTACATTGTTACTATAAGTGCTTGAATTGTCATTTGATTGATATGGCATGAACTGGTTGACTGTGAAATGAGAATGCATAATGATAATTGTGATGGTAGAAATCCCGTGGAACCCTAGGAAATAAACTGGATATTCATGCCGTGACATTTGGGTCACTTATGTGAACTGGTGTAAGACATGTCTGGGACATGCACCAGCCACATTAAGAGAGCTAGTGTAAGACGATGTCTGGGACATGGCATCGACATTGAGACGAGTGCCAGAGTAAGACATGTCTGGGACATGCATCGACCTCGGGACGTAAGCTAGTATAAGACTTGTCTGGGACATGCATCGGCTACGAGGCGTGTCAGTGTAAGACCATGTCTAGGACATGGCATCAGTACAGATGTGCGAGAGCTAGTGTAAGACCATGTTTGGGACATGGCATCGTCCTCAAAGATGATAGCCAGTGTAAGACCATGTCTGGGATAAGGCATCGACATATTTACCCATGTGTGAGGCTTATGGAATATTCGATAGTGTTCCGAATGGTTCAATGGTGAAAGTTATGTTATTAATCTAACGAGGAAAATATAACCGTGTTGTGAGTGGTACAGGTACCTAATTGGTGCGTGTGAGATGTGAGCTCATTGTATAATATGTGACTTGTATAGATGGTATTGAGTAAGTTATATCTATACTTACCTTGGTATTATGAGCATGTTGATTATCGATGTATTGTTGTGGTATATTCATTTATATGCAACTTACTAAGCTTTATGCTTACTTCCCTTCCTTTCCATTTCCTTACAGTTTCGTCTAATTAGCTCAAGGATCACCGGAAGTCAGATATATCGATCACACTATTAGCCGAAACATTCGGTATAGTTGGATTTATATTTTTGAATATGGCATGTATAGGGCTTAGATTTCATTATTTTGTGTCTTTGAGAATTGGCCAAAGGTGTTAACTTGGGATAGATCCCATACTTTGCATGAAGCCTTGAATGATGGCTAACTTTCATTTTGAGTTAATAGAAGATGCATCTTCATGGTTGATTTGATTATAGAAATTATGCTTGTTTTGGTATTGGTTGGTATTTGTATGAAAATAGGTATGCAAGGGTGGCAATGAGGCTTGATAAATAGCCTTATATTGTCCACACGAGTAGACACATGGGCATGTGTCTAGGTCATGTGTGACACACAGTCAGCCCCATGGGCGTGTGGTCCGATCGTGTGTCCCCTGCACGTAAAAAAAATTTCAAGTCAATATGCATGGTAATAAATACACGGGCAGAGACACGGCTGTGTGTCTTAGCCGTGTGGAGGGCACGGCCTAGTACATAGGCGTGTGCCATGGCCATGTGACCTTTTGGGGATGCTGACTTCAGAAACAGAATACCCAAGTTTTTTGCACACGGGTGTGTCGTGGCCGTGTGAGGGACACGGGCGTGTGTCTGGCCGTGTGAAAACCCCTCAAGGTGTGAATTAGAATTTAATTCCATACGGGTGTGGGACACGAGCGTGTTCCAGAGTGCTTAGGCCATGTGAGCCACATGGGCCATTAGCACGACCATGTCGAAATGGTCACACGGGCGTGTCACCCTTTCACACGGACGTGTGCCCTGTTTTAAAGGAAAATTTCCTAAGATTGGTTTAAGGACCCGAAATGGTCCCGAATAGTTTTCAATGGTCGATTTGGGGCTCGTAGGCTCATAAATAGAAGTTTAAGGTAGAATTTGAAAAAGTTTTAATTTGGACCGAGTCTCGGTGACTTGAAGTCGTTTGAGTGCATGAGACCAAGTTAGGTAATGCCTTGTACTCCGCCCCAGCGTGGGTTACGGGTATGGGGTGTTACAGTTAGTATGATTTGGTTTAATTAAGTTGAATTATGAATTTCATTAAATTGATTTATTTGCTTATGACTTACTAAGCTATTCAAGATCACTTTGTGTGTGTATGTTCTTTGTTTTTATAGATGTTGGAAGCTAGTTATGATCTCGGGGATCGTCGAAGAAATTCGTCACACTATGGATCGCTATTTTGGTATTTCAAAAGTTTAAAACTATGAACATATGGCATGTTTAGGCTAGTCTTTGTGTTAGTTGATTTTGGAAGTGTATATGTGTATAAGCTAGTCTTAATGTGTTTGAATTTGAAAGTGTTTATATTTGAAGCCATGCCAAAATGGCTTGATTATGAAGTTAATGTTTATATTTGGTCTTGGTTTGAACTTATTGAAAGTATATTCATGGTATATTATATTGTGAAGCTTGATTATTTATTTTGGTAATATGGTAAATAATGAATGCTAGATGAGTTAGTATATAGCATGTATTAGTTAGGTAATATTCAAGATATATGCTTGGGGTGTATTCGGTATTTATTTATGGTTTAAATTAATTATATGTGTATATCACGATTTATTCATCATGGTAAGTTTGACATATTGGGATGTTTATTTTGTAATAGGAATTGGGTTGATAGTGGAAGATGATGTGCCTATATGTTCGGTCATGATTTGTTAATTGAATTCATATATATATATATATATATATATATATATATATGCGCATATGTCATGTTTGCTAATGTAGTGAATTAGTCAAGTAGAGACAAGTTGGTATATAATTTAGACTTATTAATATACTAATAAACTAGGTGTTCTATGATCATATCTATTGTGACCGAAAATGGTAATTGGTATATTATTAAAATGGATATGAATAAATGATTAGGTTGTTGTTTACTTTGGTACATAGTTGATGGTTAAAAACTGTCATAATTGGTGCTTAAATTTGATTAATAATTTGGCCATGTGTTTGTGTTTTAAGTATGGTAAATTGGCATATAGATTGAGTGTTTTTTTTAGTTGGAATTGGTGCTCAAAATAGTATAAATTAATATATTCATATGCGTATGGTTTTGTGACTAAGAAGAGATATGTTTAATTTTAAATGATGAGTGTTTAAATGAAGTATATGAAAATGTACGACTATTGCCGTGTGGTTGTTTTAACTTGCATGATTGTGCAAAGCATGTTGTTTATATTAACTAATATCCATGTCGCATATGTGAGTGGTATTTTACTTGAGTAATATGGCTCATTTAATTTTTAAATGTGCATTTTTTATTAATTATGAAGTGGTATATTTAATATTAAGCTAATGTATTAATCATTTTGACACATGCTCGGTACAAGTTAATTAAGTAGACATGATTGATTATAAGTAAGTATTAAGTGATAAAATTTGAAATTGTATTAAACTTTTGAAATTACTGGTTGAAATAAATGTTTTTAGTATGGATGAATTACAAAGTATAGAATGTAATGAGTGTCTGTTTGATTTGTACTATGTCAGGAAATGCATCGTAACCCTACTCCGGCGACGGATACGAGGTTAAGGGTGTTACACTAAACCATTCAATGACGCATCACCGTAAACTATAAATTCCTTACCCGGTTCTGGCTGAACTAACACTAGAGCTTTTGTCAATAAAGCTTTTAATTTGTCAAAACTCTGTTGAAATTTATCAGTCCACTCAAATTTTACATCTTTCTGTAGCAAACGAGTCATCGGAGAAGCTATCATTGAATTTTTTTTTTACAAATCTCCGATAATAACCAGCTAGTCCAAGAAAACTTCGCACTTCAGACACATTCTTCGGTGGCTTCCAATTAACAATAGCTGAAATTTTATTCGGGTCTACTCTAACACCTTCAGCAGATACTATATGCCTAAGGAAATTAACTTCCTGTAGCCAAAATTCACATTTACTGAATTTTACGTACAATTGTTTCTCTCACAGAGTTTGCAACACTATTCTCAAACGCTCAGCATGCTCATTTTCATCTCGAGAGTAAACCAAAATATCATCTATAAATACCACCAAAAACCTATCTAAATACGGGCTAAAAATTCTGTTCATCAAATCCATAAACACTATAGGTGCATTTGTCAAGCCAAATGACATCACCAGAAACTGGACATCAACAAACCATTGCATACATGAGAGATCCCATTGGACTAGAATATGGAACACATGACATGTAGTCAATCTCATCATCTGATTGTGGAGACAAAACCGGTGAAAGTCTGAAGTAGGCTGCTAATGGAGTACTAATAAGTTTGGCACTCAACATATTAAACTTGCAAATAACTTTCTCAATTTACCCTTTTTGACTTAGGTACAATTTACATGCTTTTCTATCTCTAAGATCCTCTATCCTTAGTATCTTCTTTGTTGCTCCCAAATATTTCATCTAAAATTCTTTACTAAGCTTGACTTTGACCTTTCTTATATCTCCTTTATCTTTGGCTACTATCAACATGTCATCAACATAAAAGAGTAGATATATAGATGAACCATCACAATTTTTCTTAAAATAAACACGATTGTCAAAACTGCTTCTTCTGAAATCATGAGTAGTTATAAATGAATCAAACCTCTTGTACCATTGCACATGTGACTGTTTCAGGCCATAAAGGGATTTTTTCAGCAAGCAAACATAGTCCTCCTTTTTTGAGACTATAAAGCCTTCTAATTGTTGCATGTAAATATCTTCCCCAAGTTCTCCATGCAAGAATGTTATTTTCACATCTAACTGTTCAAGCTCCAAATCATACATGGTCGCAATACCAAGTAAGACTTGAATCTAACGATGTTTAATAACAGAAGAAAACATATCTGTGAAGTTTACACTTGAAATCTGACTGTAACCTTTTGCAATAAGCCTTGTTTTATACCCAGGTTCTTCAACTCCTAAAGTCCCTTCTTTCTTCTTGAACACCTATTTACAACGAACAACCTTTTTACCATTAGGAATCTCCACTAGGTCTCAAGTTCAATTTTTATGGAGTGATTCCATCTCTTCTTGCATGAAAATCATTCACTTTCCTGAATTTTCACAGCTAGCTACTTCAGAATAAGTAAATGACTCTTGATTTTCATCTATATATTCAGTCACATTCAAAACATAAGCAACTAGATCAGCCTTGGTGAACCTCTTTGGATGTTTATTTCTCTTCTAGGTTTGTTCCTGGCAATAGAATATTGTGATTCTAACTGTGGTGAAGAAACAACTCTACTATAAGTTTCTATACCAACTTGAGTAGTAGACTCTGTTCTAGATCCTGGATCAATCTGAAGCTCTACCTGTTTCACATTTGTGTTTGATTTTTGTTGATCTCTATTGGAAGAGTCTTTAAAGGGTAAATTAGGCAACATAGTAGTTTCATAAAAAAATAACATCTTTGTTAATTACAACTTTTCTATTTTCAGGACACCATAACTTATACCTTTTAGCACTAACATTACATCCAAGAAAAACAAACTTAATAGATCTAGGTTCCAATTTACCATTATCAAAGCATACACTGGACACCCAAAAATCTTCAAATCAGAATAATTGACAGGAGTACCAGACCATACCTCTTGTGGAGTCTTTTTCTTAATGGCTATAAACGAAGACCGATTAATTAGAAAACATGTAGTAGAGGCCACTTCAACCCAAAACTACTTCGGTAAACAAGCATTCGACAACATACCTCAAACATTTTCCATGATTATTTTGTTCATTCATTCTGCAACTCCGTTCTGCTATGGAGTATGGCGAACTGTCAAGTGTCTCATGATTCCTTCTAATTTGCACAATTCATTAAACTCATCAGAAAAAAATTCCAAGTCATTATCTGTATAGAGGTGTTTTATCTATTTCCCTATCTTTTTCTCAATCATAATCTTCCAAGCCTCAAACATGGAAAACACATTACTTTTTTACTTTAGGAAGAATGGCCAAATTTTTTTAGCAAAATATCAATGATCGTCAGCATATAATTAACGCCACCCCTTTAGGGCATTCTAAATGGTCCTCAAAGATCAAAATGAATATAATCTAGTGTTCCTTTCATGTTATGGGTTCCTCTAATGAATCAAACTCTCTTTTGCATCTCAGAAATGCAGTGCTCACAGAACTTCAATTTGCTAATGCCTTGTCTATCAAAAAGTCCTCTTTTGCTTAATTATGTCATGTCACTCTCACTCATATGCCTTAGACACATATGCCAAATTCTAGTAACATCATCACTTGACAAGGAAGAGGAAGAGACGAAGGCATCACCAGTAATAGTTGAACCCTGCAAAACATATAACTTGGCAGTCTTACTCTGCCCTGTAACACCCCAAATAGGGCCTAAGAGTTTTAGGGATATTTTAGGAAATTTAGCCTTAGAGTGTTAGAAATTTTGTGACATGACATACCAACAATGTTTTTAATTATGATTTTTAGAAAATTAAATCAATTTCTGAAAATGAGTTTTAAATACCTTTAATTTTGAAAATAGGACTAATTTGTAAAAGAGTCAAAATTCAGTGTTTTTATGAAGCAATTTGACCAAATGTCCAAAATCAACCTAAAAACCCTTTTTCCAAATATTTGTTACGTCAACTTCTTGTTCCCTATATTGGTGTCATCCATTTGTTTTCCCTTTACTCTCCTAATCAATTTTTACTTCTAATTCCTAATCCTCTTTGATTTCTATCACCCTTGAACCTTAAACCTCTATAAAAACCAATAAAATCACCCAAAAGCTTCATCATCTATATCATCTTCTCCAAACGTGGGTTTTTCCAAATTAGCGTTAAAGCTTGTTTTTCTTCCATCGAAGGTAACTATTCGACTTATTATGAGTTTTAAATGATAACTAGTCCCTTAAGTTGAATTTTTAGCCATTGAAATGCATGTTTTGAATAAAAGCAAAAAATCGGGTCTTTAATGGTGAATTTCAGGATTTTGCATAAAAAGTGGTTTCAAAGTGTTTTTCAATTAGTTTTAACATGATTAGAAGATTTCTAGACTTACTTTAAAGTTTTGTTAACGATTTCTTGAATTTTAATGAATTTTCAGAAAATAGCCATAAAACATGTCAAAAAAGCCGATATATTGAATTGAATAGGTTTGTATAGTTTAAAGGTTGAGAATTAGTCGTAGGTGAACTATAAAATGAATGAAATTTGTTTTAGGTGAAAAGATTATAAGTATAGATCGAGATATTTGAATTTAAAGTTTGCTATGTTAAAGTTATGGTTACATGAGAACTAAATTTAGGCTTATGTTTTGTATGCTTGTAATGAGTTCTTGGCTGCTTTTTGGATGTATTGTTGTGTGAATTTATTGTGTTGAAGTTTCGGATTCAATAGAACCTTCTACGATTAGAGATAAAGGCAAGGAAAAGCTAGTTTGAGCTTTCAGTTTTTTCGCAAAAGCGTAATTGGTGAGTGTTTGAGAAAATTGATTGTGGACATGATTAAATGCATTATTTGAGAATTTAGTAGTAGCTTAAATCCCTACTCTAAGTTTTGAGTGTAAGCTTTCTCATACCTATATTTATCTTGTGAATTATGTACTTATGTGATTGTGAATATGTGATATGTGGATATGATAACTATAGTGAAAGTGCAAATGTGTACATATTATGTATATGTTAGTGACAGTGTTTTGCTAAAGATACAAATATGCAGTGATTGTGCATAGATAGTCAGTAAGTGATATGTGTTTGATTTTGGATACTTTGGCCTTATGATTATTGAAACTATTGGATATAGTTGGCATGCCATAGGATTGTGAGAACTCACCTATATGTACAATAATTTTGGGCATTGAGGCCTTGGTACATGTTGGACGGATAAGAAAATGTGTGCTAAGCTCCATTCAATGGGACATGTGAGAGGAAATAAGATGAGTGTTAGCTTTATGCTTCACTTTTGGGACATGTTTGACTATATGAGTCTATGTTTGGTGTGTTAGAGATTTGTGTATCCAATGAGTGATGATAGAGCTCACTTTTATGTTTCATAGCTCAAGTGCCAAGTTATCTTAAAATGTATCTATGATATATGCCTAAATGTGTAACACTCCTTACCCGTATCCTAGGCCCGAACGGAATACAAAGTGTTACCTAACTTAAACTCGTACTTGTAACTGTTTCTAAATCTCCAAGACTGGGATCAAATTTAAAACTTTCTCAAACTTATAGACACATCCTTAATATGGGCCTATGAGGCACGAGGCCCAAAACACAAATTGGTAATCATTCGGGACCAACTCGAGTTCTGTAGCCAACTTTAGAAAAATAACACTTGACACAGAGGCACACGCCCCTATAGGAGGGGCAACACGCCCGTGTGACCATTTCGACATGGCTGTGCTGTTGGCCCGTGTGGCTCACACGGCCTAAGCAATTCAGGGACACACCCGTGTCCTTCACCCGTGTGGAATTAATTCTAAATGCACACCTATAGGGGTTTTCAGACGGCCTGACACATGCCCGTGTCCTTGGCCCGTGTTCTTTACACGGCCATGACACGCACGTGTCCTAGCTCGTGTGCAAAACTTGAACATTTTGTTTCTGACGTCATCAAACCCAAAATGTCACACAGCCAAGGCACATGCCCGTGTGCTAGGCCGTGTCCCTCACACGGCTGAGACACACGACTGTGTCTCTGCCCGTGTGTTTACTACCATACATACTGACTTGAAATTTTTATGTGCAGGGGACACACGGCTGGACAACACGCCCATGGGGTTGGCCATGTGTCACACACGGCCTAGACACGTGCCCGTGTGTCTACCCATGTGGACAATATAAGGCTATTTACCAAGCCTCTTTGCCACCTTTACTTACATAACCTACACAATAACCACCAAATCCAATATAAGACTATCTCAAGCAACCAAATCATCTACAATAGACAACATTCCATTTACGCATTTTACTCAACCATGAAAATAACTTCATTCCATACAAATCGAAATGAACATTAGCCGTTATTTGAGGCTTAATACAAAATGAGGGATTTATCCCAAGCCAACACATTTGGCCAAGTTAATAATAACACAAAACATAAGTCTAGTTCCCTATACATGCCATCTTCAAAAATATAAATCAAACTATACCGAATGCTTCGATTGATAGTGTGATCGATATCTCTAACTTCCGTTGATCCTTGAGCTAGATAGGCGACACTAAAAAAGAAAAAGAAAGGAGAGGGAGTAAACATAGAACTTAGTAAGTTGCACATAAATAAATATACAACATAACTTTACCATTCATCAACAAGTATCATAATACACAAGTAAGAATAAACACAACTTAGTCATCAATATTTAATGCACATCATATAGCTTATATTGAGTTCAAATTTCAGACATACCAAATATGCACCTGTATCACTCACAGCACAGTTATATTTTCCTTATTAACTAGAAATCATAACTATCACCGTTGAACAATTTGGAACATTATCGGATATTCCATAAGCCTCAAGCATGGGGTAAGGTGCCGATGCCATGTCCCAGACATGGTCTTACACTGACACATTTCATAGCCGATGCATGTCCCAGACATGTCTTGCACTAGCACTCGTCTCAATGCCGATGCCATGTCCCAGACATGGTCTTACACTGGCTCTCATAATGTGGTCGATGCATGTCCCAGACATGTCTTACACTAGCCCACAATAACTCATATACCCTGGCATGAATATCCGATTTATTCATTAGGTTCAAACATGAACTCTACTATCTCAATTATCATCATGCTTTCTCAATTTCCACAATCAAACAATTCATGCTATATTAATTCAAATACAATTCAACACATACATTAGCAATTTAGTTGTATTATTTACATACAACTTACCTCAGATTACAAAATGTAGCGGCTAGTCGATTTAGTCGGTTTGCTTGGCTTTCCCCCGGTCTAGGTTCAGATTTGGTAATGCTTGATCTATAATAGAAAAATGTACTTATTTAGTCACTAAATATAATTAAGAAGTAAAAAATTCTCATTTTTGGTAAAATAACCATTTTGCCCCTAAGCTTTGACAAAATGACCATTTTACCACTAAACTCGAAAATCGATTTTTATCAAATTTCTTCATATATTAAGCCTAGATGAACCCTTTTTACACTTATATAAACTCCAAATTCCCACTATTTCACACACTTATCATCTATTTTAAAACTTATGCAAAATAGTCCTGTTAGATGTTTTCATGCTAACACCTTTCACAAAAGTTGTTTATAAGACACCCAAGACTCATTTTCTTCCATAAAAACTCAGAAAACCTCATAAATATTTTCATGGGAAAACCCTAAAATCTTCATTATTTGCAAAATATTACCCTCATTTGAAAGCTCATGTTTCAAGGGTCTCAAAAGTACAAAAATATTTAAGAAAACTCATTAAAATTACTTACTTGTAGAGAGACTAAGTGGCTGAAATTTTTAAAGCTCAAAAACCCTCTAATGGATTCATTTTTCGATGATGAAGAAGAAGAGGAAAAGATGATATTTTTTTCTCCTTATTTTATTTTTATTTTAGTCAAAATTGGTCACCAACCCACCTAATTTTGACCATTTCTCTTTCTTATGTCCCCTATGGCCGGATAGCATCCCTTATAAGGTTTATTTGCCCTTTAGAGACCCCCAAATTAGGTTTCATGGAAATTTAACATCCTTAGCTATCAATTTAAGACTTTTGCACTTTATGCGATTTAGTCCTTTTTCACAATTAGGCTCACAAATGCTAAAATTACTTCACCAAATTTTTCATGACTTTTAAAAACATGCTATAACATCTAAATAATAATAATATAATTTTCCTGACATCAAATTTGTGGTCTCGAGACCACTTCTTTGACTAGGCCCTAAATCGAGCTACTACAAAATGAGTATGTGGTTTCTATGCAAATTATCTTAAACTATAAATATGTGTGTGTTGTGATATGTGTTTATGTGACATGTGACCTTTATGCAATTTATCTATAAACCTATTTTTGAGTATTACAATATATGCTTGAATGTTATGCGATTATAAAGGTATTACGATATGTGCTTGAACGTTATGTAATTATACGCGTAATGTGATATATGCTTAAAAGTGAATATGTTTACCATGTAAAAGAGCTAGTAATAATGCACAAGTAAGTATAATATGACAATAGAAATGAAACTGTTGAGGTTATGTTATATATTTATTTCATTGATGCTTGATTAATTGTTTGCATTGTGGTTATTTGGAGCATTCATTGAGCTTGTTAAGCTCACCTACTCCCTTCTTAGACTTTGCAGATTAGTTGTGTGCTGGTGTGAGCGGTGTGGCTTCCCGAGGAGTGATCCAAGCAAGTCCATTTTCGTTATTCGTAGGTGTTTATTATTTGGTTATGTTTTGGGAATAAGGAAATGTGGTAGTCTTTGTACTAATATTGGACATGATATTTTGAGTTGTCTCCATGATTTTATTACTCTTAGGATTTTGGGATTTGTTTTTTAATATGTTAACTATTGCTTGGATTTGCTTTTGATTTTATTATTATGACTTTTTCGATGTTTATTTGATAATGATATGATAGAATGTTGAATTGGTACGAATTGGAATGGCTTATATGCTTAAAAATGTTGTATTTTTGAGGTCTGAGGGCAAAGGTATCGATAGTTGGGTTTTAAAATCGATACCTCTGTGTTTTGAAACATGTAGGAAGTCGGGATAGAGATTTGGTGTCGATACCTTTTCTCAAGTATCGATACTCGGGATAAATTTATTAATACTTCACGAAAGGTATCGGTATTTTTCGAGACTTTGGGTTTTTAATCGAGAAACATAATGCAATTTTGGAACCAATTTTTCAAGTGGTATTGATACTTGTTGAGAAAAATATCGATACCATGTCTTTAGTATCGATACATACATTGATGTTTTGAGATTTTGCTAAAACGGACCATATGCATGCTTAATTATTATTTTAAGGCTATTTGATATATGTTAGCATGTAACGATGATAACTAAAGCTTAAGATAAACTCTAAACCTACACGAATGTTAAAATGGAAGACATTTTGTTAAGAATGAACTTTTACTTGTAGTATTTGACATGAGACAGTGGTATGGCACCTTGATATTCAGGCTTGGCGACCAGACCAGGTATGGGGTGTTACATCACAACAAGGGAACCCTTGCTAATCTATAGAACCCCACTTTTAGTTGTGTAGTTATACCCTTTTAAATTAAGAGTACTCAATGAAATCAAATTTCTCTTCAATTCTGGTACATGTTGTACGTTACTAAGTGTTCTGACGACTCCATCAAACATCTTAATTTTGATTGTGCCAGTACCTACGATTCTACATGAAGCATTATTTCCCATCAAAATAGCA
The DNA here is from genome assembly GCA_025698465.1 of Gossypium longicalyx. Taxonomy (NCBI): domain Eukaryota; kingdom Viridiplantae; phylum Streptophyta; class Magnoliopsida; order Malvales; family Malvaceae; genus Gossypium; species Gossypium longicalyx. The sequence goes on along the minus strand of CM047004.1, from coordinate 73,128,506 downwards.
CCTTTAGACACAGTTTCATATTTTGTAAAACCATGGAAGGTGCAACCAGAATCGAGCATCAGTTCCTCACTCACTTTAGAGTTGTTAACAAAAGCAACTAAGAGTTCACCATTGTTGTAGTTTTCTACTACATCAACTTCACTGGATTGTTCTAGTTTGTTTTCCCTTTTGATTCGTAACCTCCATTTTGATTTTATTTTGCAATTTATAGCACTCAGACTTAATGTGCCCTTTCTTTTTGCAGAAATTACAAGTTTTACGTCTATTTGAAGATCTTGATCTACCTTGAGATTTACTATGAGGATTTCGTTCCTATGTCCTCCCACGATTATAATCAGTAATTTGTTCTTATCTCCCATGAACAACAAGACCTTATCCTTGAGAGTTAGATCTAGCCACAAGATAATGCATCTTATCATACGAGGCTAAAGAAGCATAGACTTCATCAATTGTGAGTGATTCGTGACTATACAAAATCGTATCTTTAAAAGTTGAATAAGACAGGGGCAATGAGCAAAGTAGAATTAACCCTAAATCTTCTTTATCATACTAAACCTCCTTGGCCTCTAAGTCCGAAACAATTTCTTTAAACACAATTAAGTGTTTGAGCACATGCACACCTTTTTCCAAACGATGAGAATAAATATGCTGCTTCAGATACAACTTGCTAGTTAGGGTTTTCAACATGCATAGCTACTTCAGCTTTTCCCATAATGCAGCGGCGGTCTTTTCCTTCAACACGTCCTGTAGAATTTCAATCAATAGATGCAAATGTAATTGCATTAAAGCCTTTTGATCTTTACGTTTCTTCTTTTCAGGCGTCAATGTCGAAGGCATCTTATTTAACCTAGCAGGATATCTTCTAAATCCATCTGCGTAAGAACTACCTGCATATTTACCCACCATAACACGAACTTGGTGTTGCAATCCAACAGCGAAATATCATACTTCATTGTCGCCATTACCGTGATTGAGACAAGCAACCTGAAAGTTTTGATACTAGTTTATTATAATAGACATCGATAATGGCAATAGAATGATTGTAAAATAAGAAAAATAAGAACACACAAATTTAGCATGGAAATCCTTTAAGGAAAAAATCACGAGCAGATGAGAAGAAATTCACTAATGTTGAAAAACGAATGATACAGAGGAGTTTTGACTACATCTATTTAAGGGTTGAAAAACCCTGTTCTAATCAATGTCAAATAGAAGAAGTGTAGTTCTATATGGATTCTCGGCCTCTTGCCCCCACAGATCCCCTTATTTTACCACTGTATTTATTTTTTCAACAAGTGATGGGATTCGAGTCATACAAACTCTAACAATTCTAAAAATGAAAAATTCAAATAAATTTTTAGAATTATAAATTCATATAAAGTGTTTGGCCTTATTGGGAATATAATGGGCTTAGAGGTAGACAAGGTGAATCAAGGAAGGTCGCGGCTTGCAAACACAAGAAAAACTATGGGGGAGTCAGAGTTTGTATTCTAAGAGGCTTTCCAACAATTTGTCTTTAATTTCATTAGCTTATTGGTGAGTTTCTGCTTTGTATAAGAGCATATAAAACTCATAATGATCGTGCTTAACTAAATATGTCCTTAACTAAATATGATCGTGCTTAAGGTCACTATATAAGTTACCATGCTTTCAATTTCATTGCTTGTTGAGTTATGATGTTTACTTGTAGCACTATGATAAGTGTTGCTTAAAAGTATTAGAGTATAGGTTTTTTGAGTTGCTTATTCCTCGAGCTTTAGATTTATTATGTTAGGTTAGTATAACAAAAATCTCAAAAAAAAATTCAAAATATTATTTTAAAAATTTAAAAAATTAAAAATCAATAAATTTTCCCAAGTTTAAAAGTATCACAAAAATAAAAAATAAAAAATAATCTTCAAAAATTTTTAAAAAATAAATAAAAAACTTCCAAAATTTATATAATAGTTTCTAAAAAAATTCTAAAGCATTTTTATTAATATTTTGCTTTGAAAAAAACTTTCAAATGTATATGCTCTCAAATTTACAGGCCCTAACTTAAAATTTAGTCAGATTATTAACAAAGTTTTACTTGATTTTTTAAAATTATTTTAATTTAACTTAAACAAAATTATCGAATATCTTTTCCTTCAACTTGATTCAAAAAATTTCAAATTGAGTTTGATTGATAAAATAAGAATGCTCAACTTGATTAACTTGAATTATTTTACTCGATTCAATCGAGCATTATCCTAATTCAATTTATAAAAAAATTAATATATATACAAAAGGAGGAAATTTTGAGCCAAATAAAACTCATAATGCACAATTGTTATTTGTTTTTAAATAAATTAAATCATTAAGAGATAAATAAAAAATTAAATCATTTTACTACTTTTTAATATGGATATCATATTCTTTAAGAATTATTTTATCTTTAACCATGAGATAAATCACAAATAAAAGATATAATCCTTATGGGCCAGTCATATGAAGAAACCATAATCTAGAAGAAATTTGTTATTGACACTATAACAAGGGATCACCTCAAAATCATTCAACACATGTTCATAAAGTTCAAAAGGGCATAATTAAGAAACTCTTCAATAGTTTTGAAGGAGTTTAGAATCCTAGGATAGTTCTCAAGGAATTCTCAAAAGCTACCACCTAATCTTAATTCTTAAAAGAAATGAGATCAAATATCGTTCTTGAAAATCAAGTCTAGAAGGGCCTTGAAGCAGGATCATCCAAGATCAATGTTCGAAGATCCTTGGATCAAAGCTCTTTTAAATTTAATCATGTCAACACAAAGGAGATCAAAATTGTTTTCAAGATTAAGTCTCAACAATCCTTGAAGTAGATTGCATCAATACAAGGTCAACTCTAAACGACCCCTTGGATTGAAGCTCCACTGAAAAGAAGACTCAAAGGATTTATCCAAAAATTTTAACCTTAAAATTTTAGTAATAAAATTCTTTCTTTTGTCTCCAATTTATGTGCAAATTTGTAACATGCTTGGTGAGACAATATTTGACTTTCATCTATTTTATTTAAGGATCAAGTTCATTAGAGTTACAATGGATCCCAAGGTTTCGAAGTGAATCTTGGGTCTCTATTAGAGATGATAAAGATAAGCACACCATGAAGTCACACTATCTCATTGATATATAACTCTGCATACTTGTCTAACGTGTAGTTGGCCTTAATAGGTAGAAAATGGGTAGATTTCATCAATTGATTAACTGTTATCCAAATTGCATCCTTTTTTGGTGAATGGTAAAACAACCATGAAATCCATGGTTACATGATTTCATTTTCATTTAGGTATCACGATTGGTTTCAATAATCACCGATGGAACTTTGATGTTTGACCTTTACTTGTTGGAAAGTTAAGCATTTTTCGCAAATTCAACTATGCCACGTTTCATACCGGGCCACCATTAGTAAGCCTTTAGGTTCTGATACATTTTAGTACTACCAAAGTGCATAGCGTAAGAACTACAATAAGCTTTTCTAAGGATATCTAGCTTCAACTCATCGACATCGGGGACACATAACCTCCCTTTAAAGTACAAGCTGTCCTCTTCATTTAGTTCAAACTCAATTAACTTACCTTCCTTAATATGTTCACATTTAGTCAGCAATTTCTTGTCTTTACCTAAGCATCCTTTACTTGTTGAAGCAAGGTTGGCTTAACCTTCAATTTGGTAAGAATTACCCCATTTTCTACCATTTTCAAATGCATACTCATAGCCTCAAATGCTACACATAACAAAGATCATTTAATTATGACCACATTTCACTAATTCACATAATATATTTAATATCCTAACTTCAAATTTATTACCTCATAAGGGTTTCCTATTTAGTGCATAAACTACTAGGTATGCTTTATTGGGATGGTAATTAGTGATGTAATCGCAATCTTAGCAATTTAATTCTCATTTTTTACTTCATATTAAGTTTTTTTTTAAGTGATAAATATTTCAACCTCTTTTGATTGGTGTAAATGTAACACTTTTCACCATACAAATAATGCCTTTAATCTTCAACAAAAAACAATTCTAAATCTTGGGTTGGATAGTTCTTTTCATATGGTTGTAGTTACCTTGAAACATAAACAATCACCTTACCTTCATGCATTATTACGCATCTTAGTTCATTATGTAACGTATCACTGAAAACCACAACATTTTCTGGATTGTCAAAAATGATGCTTCGATGAGAACTGTCTTCAATTTTTTAAAGCTTTCCTGACACTTGTCACTCTATTTAAATTGAATGTTCTTATGGAGTAACAAGGTTAAAAAGGAAGTAACCATTGAAAATCGCTTCACAAATTGTCAATAATAATTGACCAAACCTAAGAAGTTGCGAATTTTAGTCATGTTCTTAAGTAATTTTCATTCTAGAATGGCTTGGATTTTTTTTGGATCAACTTTGATTCCATCAACTAGTATCACATGTGTTAGAAACGCTACTTCATTCAACCAGAATTCATACTTGTTAAGCTTTGTATATAACTATTCTCCCTCATAGTTTGCAACACAACTCTTAGATGCTCATCATATCCTATTTGGTTTTGGAATACAGAATGATATCTTCAATAAACACCACCACAAATTGGTCTAGGTACGGTTCAAATATTCAATCCATCAAGTCCGTGAATGTTGTAGGGGCATTTGTAAGTCAAAACGACATCAATAAGAATTCATAATGTCCATATTGGGTTCCAAAAGCAATTTTGAATTTTCAATGTAAAAGAAACAAATTGGATGGGCTATCTATATGTTTTAGGTTTAAGGTTTTGTTAGGATTTTTAATACGAACTCGATACCCATGGGTTTACGTTTTTAAAATTTTACTATGGAATGAGCTATCTATAGGTTTTTAGGGTTAGGTTATATACAAGCTTTAAAAAAATATATAAATTGTTACAATTTATGGTTTTCAAAAATTCACAATTTCGTGTCAAGTTACTTTAATCATTCCACAATCATTACTTTGATTCCAATAGGTTCTAAAAACTTGGGGACACAAGACATTACTTTGACCTTGACAACTATAAATATCAAGATACACGTAAAAAAACTTATTCTTGGAATTAACTTCCTTATAAACCTATTTTGGTACATATATTTTTTTACATTATTGAAATAAAAAAACCTAAAATAACATGTATCCTTAAAAATATATTAAAAATATATAATTAACTAAGACACAAGTCATTGTAAAGGAGCTTTTACTTTGCATAAGAATACCTCATAATAATACTCATATTATATATATAAAACTTTGGATAATTGTTTGGTTCATTGAGGTAGAAACTTTTAACTCTATAAGAGTAGGGGATAATAAGAGGGTTGAGATTTTGCAACATGTCCTATTTAATTTTTAATTTAAAAAAAAAAACTTAAATACACATGGTAACATCTGAACCCCATTTGTGGAATTATAAATTTCAACTTTCAATATACCAAATAATTATCCATAAGCTTTTTCCAATATAATTTATACATTTATATATATTTGAAATTATACATTTACACATTGATTTTTATTTTTTCTATTATACTGTATCTTAATTATTTTTTAGATTATACTAATTATTTTACTAATTCATTTCCCCAAATCTTTCACTGAACAGGTAGGTTCAAACTAGGTCGAGCTATTTTTGGATTTAAATTATTTGGGTATGGATTTTTTTGGGCTCAAGTTATAACGCCCCCAAACTGTCTCGTTGGTTGGTACAAACTAGAGACGCTATTGGAACATTTTTAGTACAAAATCAATACTTATTTAAGGAAATAAATAATCATTTTTCTAAAATTTATAGAAAATATATAAAATCAATTTTAGAGTGCCTGAAATTTTTTTGAATCATTTTAATCGATTTGTGGGTGTTCAAAGGTATCCAGGACTAATTTTAGGCATTGGATGGCCCTTTTTGCACAAAATGGTGCAGTGGCCCAAAATAGAACATGGGGGTGTGGTACCAAGGGGCAAAGGTATCAATACCTAGCCCTTGTACTATTCATGGGATGATTTTGTTAGAAAAATTCTCGTTTGAAAATGATTTTCTTGCATAGTTAAAAATAAAAATTTTGAAAATCGACTTGGTTTGTGATATTTATAGTAATAAACTCTAAATTGAAATAATACCTGTGTTTCAGATAGATGGATCCTTGTTGTTCCCGACTTTCAACCAAACGATATTATGCACTATTTTCATATAACGAATTGCCTCGAGTGTGGGCTCGATCAAATTGAATTAAAACAGAAACTAGAAATAGTTTTTTCTTTTGGGGTGAATAAAAAATTCTCTTCTTAAATAGAAACTGACGTAATCGTTATTTCGGAAAATATATTTAATTCTTAGAGAATAAAAGTCTCTCTATTTTCGGGCAGAATAACAATATCTGAAAGTTGTGTGTAAATAACCCTACTAGTGCCATCCATTTAAAGAGAGAGAAGGTAGAACCCTTGTTGAATTAGATAAGTTTATTTTAAATAGAAAAACACTTCCTACTTAGAGTAGGATTAAGGTGGGCGACACACCCCTATTATTCCTACTAGGGTTGCTGCCCCTTCATATTCCATGAGGGGATTTTGAGCCTCTCTCACATCGGGTCCAATTATGAGTACTTCCCGGACTTTTTGACCCAATTCTTTGTAATTTGATCCAACTTGATTTTGTTTTCCTATTTCCCAAAATAAACTTCAATACTTATATTAAAATAATTTTCTCATCCTAATTTTACCCCTAGTGAAATTATGATGGTTTTACCACTGATAAAATTTTCGAGAAAATATATTTAATATTTCACCATTCAACTTTTTCACTATGATCACATGATTTATTTTCATTTCCGGGTTTTAAAATAACTTTAAAGCATAAACTCAATATTGTGATCATTTTTTAGAAATCCTTGTTCATTTGTAAATGAATTAATTTATCATTTTCATTTCTATTTTGAGAAAACCACATTCATTTCTAAATGATTCTGTTTTCTCCATTTTCATTTTCATTTTGGAGAAAACCATAATCATTTCCTGAATGTAACAGCCTATTTTTAGTGAAATCAGAACAGTGGTTTCGGGACCACAAATCTGATGAGTAAATATTTATTTTATTACTATTTTAGTGTCTATGAAATATTAGTAAGGTCGTATAAAATTTTTGTTAAGAATTTTTGTCGTTTGCATGTTTAATTTGGTGAAAAAGACTAAATCGTAAAATATGAAAAAGTATAGTTCTAGCAGCTAAAGGTATCAATTGGCTATAGAATCTTAATGTAAGAGTACTTAGATGGTAATTATACCATTAATGAAGTTAGTGGATATATATGGCTATGTATTAATGAAATTTTGGTGTTTAATAAAGGTTAAATTAGTAATTTAATTAATAAGTTAAAGTTAAAATAATAAAAACAAAAGTGTCATCTTCCTATATTCTATCTTCCATCGAAATTCAAAAGAAATAAACACCATGTGATCATGCTAGGTTCGGCCATGGCATTTTTGTTTGCATGGTATGTGTTTTAATCCCCTTTTTAATGATTTTTATGTTTCTGAAGTTGTTGTACCTTAATCTAGCTAGCCTAGGGACCAATTTGCAAAACTGTTAAGGGTTTAGGGTTTTTCCATGAATGTCATTGCATGATTTTTGAAGTTTATTTAAAGATTATGAGTCCTTGTTGTTAAATAAACAAGTTTTGTAAAGTGATTTTTTGATGAAATTATCAGTTAGGGACTTAGTTGTAAAAATAGTAAAATATCATGATAAATTTGTGAAAGGTTGAGTTGTATGAGGTTGTATAAGTCCCTAGGTATTTTGGCTATCATGTAGTGTGGATGAAATTACATAAATTTCCATAAATTATAAATAAGTTAAAATCTTAGGGGCAAAGGTGTAAATTTGAAAAGTATGAATTTTGGACTAAATTGAATATTGTGAGTATTAAGTGAATTGAATTTACTTATTTAGATCAAGATAAACCTCGTACGGATCTAAATCGAGGAAAAGCTAAAGCCTCAGATTAGTGATCTCGTTTTTGCGTCTTTGTAATCGAGGTAAGTTGGTATGTTTAATTAACGTTGAAATAATATTTTGATATTTACGAATTGTGTTATATATCATGCATCGAAATGATGGGAATACAACGACGTGTCGGTGATTATTGAGTCCTATTTGAACCTTAGGAATATATAGGATACAAATGACATGTCATTAGGTTTACCATGTTTCAGGTGTTGGTCCAGAATGTCCTACCGATGGCTGAGTTTCGACATTTTTTGTAGCTACTCGTCAGCTTGTATGAGTGGTATCATGTAGTTACATTCTGACCGTCAGCTTATGTGAACAGACCCGTTTATGGCTCGAGTGAGAAATGATGTAAAGGAAAAGGAAAGGAATGGTTTTGACCATATGTTTTTCTATGTGAGCTTCCCACGTATCTGATATTATTCTAAATGGTTCAACGGGCATGAAAAAAGAAAGAACGATAAATATTCCGATCGACTATATCATGAACATATAGAAAGATATGAAATGTCAATGATCAATGTATGTATATTCATGATTATGGAAAGTATGAATTCAATGGTGATGTGTTCATGTAAATTTACCTTACCATGTGATAATTTAAGTGAATTATGTGTTAATGTACTAATAATTGTTGTTGATGATGCTTAGGCTTGTGCCAAGCTATTTTTTGGATTGTATCATGTTTAAATTTAAGGTTACACATTTGAAATGGTAAGATATGTTCATGTTATACAAACTCACTAAGCATTATAGATTATTGGAAGCTCGATCGGTTTGGAAGCTCATCGGAGATCTATCACACTATCCAACGATTATATCGGTAGATTTTAATGTTTTGGTCAAGGTTAAAATGGCGTGTATAGGTGGACTTGTGTCTAATGTCTAGTTGATGTTTATGGCATGTAAATGTTGCTTTGAATTTGTGTTACTTATGGTACTTTGAAGCCTTGATAGTTGGTGTTGATATGGCTAAGTTGATGTATGTTTTGAATGACCAATTTGGTATGTGATGATATAGTTTGGAATATGGTCAATTGTGGTATGTTTTGGTATGAAAATAAGTAAATATATATGGTTGACATATGGTCAAATAGGCATATGTTTAGATATATTTGATGGACTGTGATTATATGGCATATTGGTTGTATGGTTTAATGATATTGTGAATTGGTCATTTTTATGCATGTTTTATATAGGTTTTGATGCTTTGGTCTTATGTGTAAATGTCTTTAGGTTCATGCTTTGAATGGGTTAAATAAATGACTTGATTTTGGCCAATTTCTTGTCCACACGGCCTAAAACACGAGGGTGTGTCTCAGTCATGTGTGACACACGACCATGCGATATAGCCGTGTGTCCCCTATAGGTTTTAGAGGTTGCAAGTCAGACAGTTACATAGCCTAGCATAATGCTTGGCACACGGGCGTGTGAGGCCATTTCGAAAGTTACACGGCTTGGCATACGGTCGTATGGCTTAGCCATGTGACCCAAGTCAGAGAGTTACACGGGCACAGACACGGGCTGGGACACGGCCGTGTGTTCTTATTTCGAATGTTACATAGCCTAAGACATGGGTGTGTGTTTCAGTCGTGTGAGTCACATGGCCTGGCCACACGGCCGTGTGACCCATTTAGTTTGAATTTTTCTAACTTTTTCCTCAATGTTTGAAATGTTCCCGACTTAGTCCCGAATCGTTTCTAAAGTGATTGTAAGGCCTCGAGGGCTCAAATAAGGGATGATATGCATGTATATTAATGGATTATGCTATGTGTATTGAAATGTTTGAAAATGAATGATTTTAGGTTACATTTATTCGATAATGCTCTGTAACCCTATTTCAACAATGAATACGGGTTAGGGGTATTATATTTTATGGTATCAGAGCTACGATTTAGTTGGTTCTCAGACTGAACGTAGCATGTGCAAGTCTAGAAATACATGCCATTATATAACCTATGATAGTGTGATAACTCTTGACTCGACTTGAATTATGCTTTCATATAGATAATGTCATCTAACCGAGCCGATTCCGATGAGGTTGAAAGTAACGTGTAAGCCTCCGTTCACAGAGTAGCGTTGAGTGGTAGCAGCACTGTATTTGAGGGTCGGGGAGGAGAGGCTAATGAAGCCTTTTTCTAGATGATGAATGAGTGGTTTACTGAGTTTGTATGAATGAACCCAATGGCTCAACGACTTCCACCCCTACTTGTTCCCTAACTGGTCCCCGTAGTTCCTCAAGGTTTGGAACCAGTACGATTGAGCAAGCCTCCAATTGATAAAATATGTAAATATGGGGATGAAGAGTTTAGAGCTACGTCTGAAGATGACCCAGAGAGAACCGAGTTCTGGGTAGAAAATACGATCAGGGTTTTCGATGAGTTATCTTAGACATTGGCAAAGTGTGTGAAATGTGTCGTTTCTTTATTGAAAGACTCAGCTTATCAGTGGTGGAACACCTTGATTTCAGTTGTACCGAGAGAGCGAGTAACTTGGGAATTCTTTCAAACTGAATTTCGAAAGAAGTATGTGAGTCAGAGGTTCCTTGACAAGAAACGCAAAGAGTTTTTCAAGCTTAAACAGGGTCGAATGATAGTAGCTGAGTTCGAGAGGGAATTTGTTCGACTGAGCAAGTATGCCTGAGAATGTGTATCGACCTAGATTGCCATGTGTAAACTGTTTGAAGATGGGGTGAATGAAGACATAAAATTGTTAGTCCGAATTCTAAAATTAAAAGAATTTGTTGTTGTAGTTGACCGAGCGCACAAAGTTGAAGAATTGATTAAAGCGAAAGAAAAGCTGATTATGAGGCTCGTGATTCAGGTAAGAGATCAGCGGGAAAATCATATCAACTACCATTAAAGAAGTCAAAAGAATATCATAATCGTTTGTCAGCTTCAGTGGGTTACTCTAGTAGAGATCGAGGAAAACAACATGCAGCTTCATAACCTTAGGCTACGTCTGTATCGAGCGTAGGTAGTGTGAAGAGTAACAAACCTGAAAGCCAACAATATGGACATCGACACTTTGGTGAGTGCAAGACGAAAGACGGGGCATGTTTTAAATGTGGTTCGTATGAGTATTTTATCGGAGATTGCCTAGAGAGGTTCGAAAAAGAAAAGGCTCAGATTATTCAATCGATCAATACAACTGCAAGAGGTAGACCGCTGCGAAATACTAGAAATACGGGAAATAGCCGTAGTGGGACAAAAGACTCTGTTGTGAGATCTGAGGCACGAGCGCTAGCTTGAGCTTATGTGATCCGTGCTAGAGAGGAAGCGTTAACTGTAGATGCTATCACTGGTACATTTTTTATCTTTGATACTGATGTTATTGCTTTGATTGACCACAAATTTGAGGTTGAAATAATTATTTTATCATTATTTTAATGTCTACAGCATGGTAGTATGATAGTGTAAAAATTTTGTTAAGAAATTTTATTGTTTGAATGGTCAATTTTATAAAAAGGATTAAATCGTATAAAGTGCAAAAGTGGAGTTCTATTAGTTAAAGGTGTCTAATAGCTATGGAATCTTAAATTAGAGGTCCTGTTAGGATTGACCCGATTAAACAACGAACAAGAAAAATAGCAGAATAAATTGAGAAATTGAACACACAAATTTAATGTGGAAAAACCCCTCCAAAGAGGATAAAAAACCACGGGCAAAGATAATTTTACTATAATGACAAAAGAACAAAGAATACAAAAGATGGAGATAAAAACTAAACCCCAAAAACTCGAAAACAAAGAACCCACAAAACATAAACACAAAATTCTCTAAATGCGTTATGAGTTCTAATCTCTAATGGGTTTTTTTTAAGGTTGTAAAAGAGCCTATTTATAGGCTAAATTCATAGGTCAAATAATAATAAAATAATCTAAACTAATTAGTGTTTGATTGAAACAAGAAAACAGAGTTTAACTAAAAGATTATTTTTCAAATTTGACTCAAAATAGGAGTCATATTTAACAAATCTCCACCTTGACTCATATTTCCACACGCCATCTTTGCCAAAGCCCACCACGAGCCTATCTTGAACTATGCAGGGAATTAACTGAGTCGAATTTGTGCTTAGAAACTGGAAGACTTCTAGCCTTCGACTTGTACACTGTCAAATCAACACTAACCTAGGTCTGATTTTCATGAACATAGTGCCCTAAGTTTTCAAAACCTGCATCCAAAAGAGAACCTCTCTTCAACGAAACGGTCATACCTTTTTCCCTCCTATAACCAAGTTGTCTCCACTCCAAACGAGTTGACTTCGACTCTGTAACGGACGAGGGACGTCTGATTTCACCGGTCACTGTAGAACCTTCCAGAATATAAAGACTGTCGGTTCTCTTACCTTTTAACAAAACGAGAGCTCCACGAGATACTTTAATGCTGCTCGACTCGATGTTGATTTTGCATCCTTTCAAGTCTAGAATACTCAATGAGATGAGATTCTTTCGTAAATCAGGTACATACCTGGCATCTGAGAGTGTCATAATTGTCCTATCATGTATCCTAATTTAGCAGTACCAATACCAATTACCTTACTAGATGAATCGTTTCCCATGCGCACAACTCCACCTTCAACTGAATTGTATGTAGAGAACCATTCTCTATTGGGACACATGTGGAAAGAACATCCCGAATCTGGGATCCACTCGGACGTGAGCTTAGAGTTATCGCTCGTTGACACTAACAAGAAATCATCACCATTTTCATCGGCCAAATTAGCACCAGCTACATCTTCCTCGTTACTCTCAACAGTTCTTTTATTTCGCAGTTTATAATATTCTACTTTGACGTGACCTAACTTTTTACAATAGCGACACCTTTTGTCTCGTTTCTTTGATGCTACCAAAACGGAACGCTACCTATCTGCCTTGTTATCCAAATGAAACTCATTGTCGAGTTTATCTCTACTCAACAAATGACCTTTCACATCTTCGAACGAGAGTTTGTCTCTGCCATAAATCAGGGTCTCCCTGAAAGACTTGTATGAAGGGGGTAAAGAGCACAATAATAGCATAGCCTGATCTTCATCGTCAATATGAACCTCAACATTCTTTAAATCATTTAAAAGAGTAATGAATTGACTGATGTGATCTTTAAGAACATCACATTCGTTCATGCGAAACGTAAATAGACGTTGTTTCAACACTAAACGGTTAGCCAAAGACTTAGTCGCATAAAGAGTTTCTAACCTTTTCCATAAGGCAGATGAGGTCTTCTCCATCAATACCTCTTGCAATACCGTATTTGTGAGGCATAGCTGGATTGCAGACAAAGCCTTTTCATCAAGCTTTTCCCATTCTATTTTATTTAGATTCTCAGGCATTTTCCCAGTAACAACCTTTTTCAAACCGGATTGAACTAGAATTGCCATCATCCGAACTTGCCACAGATTGAAATTTGTCTTACCATCGAACTTCTCAATTTCAAACCTTGTTGTTGCCATCTCTGAATGAGCTGATTTATAAAAATTGAACTAGCTCTGATACCACTTGTTAGGATCGACCCGATTAAACAACGAACAAGAAAAATAGCGGAATAAATTGAGAAATTGAACACGCAAATTTAACGTGAAAAACCCCTCCAAAGAGGATAAAAAACCATGGGCAAAGATAGTTTTACTATAATGACAAAAGAACAAAGAGTACAAAAGATGGAGATAAAAACTAAACCCCGAAAACCCGAAAACAAAGAACCCACAAAACATAAACACAAAATTCTCTAAATGTGTTATGAGTTCTAATCTCTAATGGGTGTTTTTTTCTAAGGTTGTAAAAGAGCCTATTTATAGGCTAAATTCATAAGTAAAATAATAATAAAATAATCTAAACTAATCAGTGTTTGATTGAAACAAGAAAATAGAGTTTAACTGAAAGATTATTTTTCAAATTTGACTCAAAATAGGAGTCATATTTAACAGGTCCTTATGTTGTAATTAAACCATGATTAATATGAGTGGACAAAGATGGATATTTTTTAAGTGTTTTTAATGGTTTATAATTAAGGTTAATTTGGTAAAAAATAAAACAATATGAATTAAATAGAACAAAAGAAAGATATCATTTTTCTTCTCCATTTTTACAACCAAAAATTAGGGTGAAAAAGACATTGAAATAAATTGAAGGTTTGGCAACTATCCTAGGTGCATGCAAGTGATTTTTGACTCGATTTTTAATGATTTCTATGTTTTTGAGATCGTTGCATCTTAAGCTAGATAGCCCATGGACTAAATTGCAAGATTTTTAAAGGTTTAGGGTTTTTCCATTGATGAATATAGGTGTGTTTTGATGTTTGATGATAGAAAATGTATGGTTGTCGTTAGATAAACAACATTTGTAAAGTAATTTTTGGTAAAATTGTCATTTAGGAATTAAATTGAGAAATGTATAAATTTTGTGGTTAAATTGTGAAATAAGTGAAAAATATGGGCTGTTATGGGTCTATATGGAATTCGGCTAGCATGGGTAGGGACCTAATTGCATGAATTTGTGTTTTTATGAGATAAGGACTAAATTGTAAAAATGTTGAAATATTAGAGGCAAAAGTATAAAGTTGCCATAATATGCATTTTGGGCTAAATTGAATAGAATGATAATTAAATAAGCTAAATTTGATTACATATAAATCAAGAAAAATGAAGTTTGGATTTAGATCGGGGGAAAAACAAGGTTTTGGACTAATTAACTTGTTTCGTCATTTTTGCATTCGAGGTAAGTTCGTATGTTAATAAGCATTAATATAATTGTGTTTTAAAATGCTTTATTATTGAATTACTTGTGAATATGACCTTTCAGATATGTTTGACAACGATTCGGTAAATTGGAAATCCTGGTTGAACTTTAGGAATAGATTAGGATACAAATGACATGTCATTAGGGGTTATGTGATTTGGATGCTGGTTCGTACGTCCTACCGGTGGCTGAGTTATCTGACATGTGTTGTGGATTCTTGTCAGCTTGTGTGAGTAGCACTGTTTAGCTACGTCATGACCGTCAGCTTGTGTGAGTAGACTCGTTAATAGCTCGAGAGTGAGCATTATATGTGATATGAGATTGAGATAGCTTCGACTATGTATTAGCACTTAGGGTGCGAGATTCCCAAGTATCTGATAGTATTCCAAATGGTTTAATGGGCATATCGAAGATATGAAATGGTGAGAAATAGATACGTATCAGTACAGGTATGTATGGAAACTATACAAGCATTGAAACTATGAAAGTTATGAGATCTTGATTAATTATGTGATTGAATATATGTGAACCTTATAATTACATGATTTTGAAGTATACTATGTTATATTACTTGAATGGTGATTAAATGGTGAATTTTACTTATTATCTATATGAACTTACTAAGCTTTGTAGCTTACTTTGTTTATTTTTCCATGTTTTATAGTGAATTTCGAAGCTAGCTCTATAACAACCCAGTTTTAGCTAAATCAGAACAGTAGTTTCGAAACTACAAATCTGAGGTCGTAAAATTATTTTAATATTATTTTTTATATTTACAGCATGTGATTATATATGTGTGAAAATTTCGTGAGCTAATTTTATTGTTTAACAGCTCAATTTGAGAAAAAGGACTTAATCGCGTAAAATGCAAAAGTAGTATGCTATAAGTTAAAAGTGCTTAATTGCCATGAATTATTAAATGAGAGGTCCTTATGATGTAATTAGACCATGGTTAGTGGAATTTGTCATAAATGACCAGCCATTATGTGTTTTATTAATGTATTAATAAAGGTTATTTTTGTAATTGTAAAATTAAGTTTAATTAAACAAAACTAAAATAAAAGATGATTCATTCATTCATCTTTTCAATCGAAAATAGAAAGAAAACAAGGGTTAGGAAGCTTTCTTGCATTCGACACTTTGATTGCTAGATTGAGGTATGTTCTTTGCTCGATTTTTTGTGATTTCTATGTTTTTGTGATCGTTGTTTCGAGTACTAGCTAGCCCGCACCTTAATTTTTGAATTTGTTGGTGATTTTAAAAAATTACATTGATGAATCCTTGAGCTTTGTGTTAGATGATGATGAAAAATGGAAGATAAATGATAGATTATCAAGTTTTGTTAAGTGATTTTTGAGTAATAATGCCTAAATAGGATTAAATTGTGAAAAGTGTAAATTGAGGGGTTAAATGTGTGAATAAATGATAAATATGGGCTAATATGTACGCTATGAAAATTTTGCTAACATGAAATTAGAAAGAAATTGTGTAATTTGTGATTTTGTGTAATAAGGACTAAATTGTAAGAAATGTGAAGGTTTAGGGCCAAAGTTCAATTTGGCTAAATTATGTGTTTGTGGATGAAATTGATTGAGTTGATGATTAAATGGATTAATTTTGAATACATATAGATCAAGAAAGAAAGAATTCGGATTTAGATCGGGGAAAATCGAATGTTATCGAGTAATCGATCCGATTCATCAATTCCAAGTACGAGGTAAGTTTGTACGTGATAAACATTGTTACAATTATGTATTTAATGATTTATTATTGCTTAAATTGTATATATGGGAATATGATTTCGTAAGACGACAAATCGACTATGTTTGGCACTCAGTGTGCAATTCGAGATAGCTTCGGCTATATAAAGCACTTAGTGTGTGAATTGGAATAGCTTCGGCTATATGTGGCACTAAGTGTGTGATACCGTGATAGTTTCAATTTAATGTGATGGCACTGAGTGTGCGATATCGTTACAGCTTCGGCTAATCATTTATGCACTAAGTGTACGAGTTCTTTGAGTATGGAAAGATTTCAAGATGGTTTAACGTATTGAATAAATGGGTGAGAAGGAAATAAATAAATACGGGAAAGTATAGGTACATACGAAATCTATGTGGCAATTGATACTATGTGTATGAAGTGAGAGATTTGTATATACATGATAATGGTCATGGAATAGAATTGAATGATGATATTAGACTTACTAAGTGTTTATTAATTGATGATTTGTATTTAATGAACTATTAAGTATATTCAGTACGAACTTACTAAGCTATGAAGCTTACTGTGTGTGTTATTTGTCTTTGTTTTATAGAGTATCAAAGCTAACTCAGACTCAGGCATCGTCGGGAAACGTCATCACACTATCAATCATCTCGTTGGTATTTTTGGAATTTTGTATATATGGTATATGGCATGTATAGGCTAGTGTCATTTTAACAGCCTGGTTTAGACCCTAGTAAAAAAAGTGGTTTCGGGACCATAAATCTGAGTCAAAAAATATTTCAAATATTATTTTCTGTGCTTATGGTATGTGAATTCGCATGTGTGAAAGTTTCGTATGAAAATTTATTTGTTTGTGTGCTTAATTAGATAAAAAAAGGACCTAATCACATAAAATGCAAAAGTAGCTTTCTATATTGTAAAGGTATCTATTTGTCATGGCTTTCTAAAGCAAGGGTCCTTATGTGGTTGTTAGGCCATTGACAAGATTAATAGACATAAATGGACATTTGGTAATGGTTTGATTATGTTATAAAATAAAGGCAAAATGGGAAATTGATTAATATGTTAATATTGATCAAAACAAATCAAAATGTGGCCATTTTATTCATCTTTTTCTACCGAAAATAGAAGAGAAGAAAGGGTTTTAATCTTCATTTCATTCGGCCATTGATTTCCTTAATTAAGGTATGGATTTTATTCAGTTTTTGATAATTTCTACGTTTTTGTGATCGTTGCTTTGTGTTTTACTAAGCCCATGCCTCAATTTCTGAATTTGATTATGATTTTAAGTTATGCCATTTATGAAACTATGAGTTTTGTGAAGTTAGTTGTTGATAAATGGAAGATATGTTTTGAGTTAACATGTTTTGTCTTTGAATTTTTGATGAATTTGAGTAAAATGGGCTAAATTGTGAAATTTGTAAATTGAGGGCTAAAATGTAAAATGAACAAAATGTGTGGACTTGTATGAGTGCTATGAATATTTGGCTATGTACATGCCTAAAGAAATTATGTGTATTTTGTGATTTTATGAATTAGGGACTAAAATGTTAAAATGTAAAAATGTGAGGGGTAAATTGTAAAATGGCCTAAATGAATGTTTATGGATTGATTTGAATTATTTGGTGAGTAAAAGGGTTAATTTTGAATACATATAGATCAAGAAAAGAGGAATTCAAACTTAGATCGAGGGAAGTCGAAGGTTATAGAGTAGACAAGCTAAGTCGACAATTCCAAGCACGAGGTAAGTTCGTATGTAATACACGATGTTACAAGTATATTTTTAATGCTTTGATTATGCATAAATTGTTTATATATTTATTGTATTATGGTTTGAATACGATGATAAAACAATTGTATTTGGCATTAAGTGTGCGATTCAAAATAGCTTCGGCTATAAATAGCACTCTGTGTGCGAAATGGAATAGCTTCAGCTATATGAGGCACTAAGTGTGCGATACCGAGATAGCTTTGGCTATTTGAAATGGCACTAAGTGTGCGGAATTGTTCTAGCTTAGACTAACCCTTAAAGCACTAAGTGCGTGGATGCTTTAAGCATGGATAACCTTTGGAATGCCTTAAAATATCCGAACAAGAGGTGAGAATGAAAATGAATAAATACGGGAAGGTTCAGGTATGTACGATGTAATACCCCCTACCCGTACTCATTGCCGGAATAGGGTACGAGGCATTACCGGAGTTTACGATTTTTTTTACTCAATATATCCCCTTTTATAGATATCTAACCTTCCCTGCAAATTTTAAACCGAGACCAATCCACATCAACCAAACCAATTCAACATATTTTCAAAATAAATTCATGCATATTTATAAGATAACGTCATCACATACCCAAAATTAGGTTTGTTAACCATACCAATGGCTAACTTTACATTCATTTCATAGAATCATTTACTTTATTAGCTTATACATGCCATTGATTTCCAAAATAAAGTTTCTTTATATACCGAAATCCTGAGGTTGATAGTGTGATGTATCTCTGACCAAATCCGACCTCCGAGCTCTTAACACTACAAAATAGGGGAAAATGAAATAGGGTAAGCACTTTGTGCTTAGTAAGCCCATGTAACAAGAATTATACTTACCTAATATTTTCAATACAATGTAATAAACATTCATATATCCATTCAATGCATTATTACCCTACCATGCACAACTCAACATTCAAGTTAATCCAATAATTTTCATGTGTCAATAATATATACCATGATTGATGAACTCATCAATACCATGATTACCATTCCCTTATTATTTTTCCATATTTATCCCATTGAATTTCTTGGAATTTTTGATGGATTTTCAGAGGTACACTTTTAGTGTACATTTCCGGGTCCGTCAATTCATATTCATGTGCACACATTTCCATTTCAGAGAGCACACTCTTGCGAACCTCATCCTTACAGCGGGATTACCAGTCCAGGCTAAATCCCCTGTAATATAAACTCATAGAGTATTGTCGGGATTACCAGTCCAGGCTAAATCCCCTGCAACGACAATTACTCTAATGAGCTTGGATCCGAATTACTACCCAGCTAAATTCAGACCCTAATTCGGATTACCCGTCCGGGCTAAATCCATTTTACACATATTCTTCGGGAGAGCTATATCAGGATAGGATCACCCGTCCAGGCTTGATCCTTTTTACCGTCAATTCCTTTTCAGAGATCCATCAAATTTTCCTTTCATTCAACCGGGATTTCTTCCTCTTTTATCAAATATGTCAATGTTTCATAAAATTTCATATAATGAACATTCAAATCATATTCATATAAAAAACATGCATTTCAAGCATTTAAGAATATAATTCAAGTTACATGAACTTACCTTGATACTTGTTCGTGTACAAAAATCTACTAATCCTAAACTTTTTCCTTTCCTTGATCTAGCTTCGAATTTGAATCTTCTGGATCTAAATAAATAAATTTAATTATCAATTTAATACATTTCATGTTCATATGCAACAATTTCTATAATTTCATTATTATTATTTATAGTTTATTCAAAGCTGCCTATTTGAGTCATAGTCACTAAATTATTTATAACTCGAGCTACGGAACTCCAAATTAAGATCCGTTAATTTTCCCTGAAACTAGACTCATATATATTCTTACCATAAAATTTTAAGAATTTTTGGTTTGGCCAATAAGTACAGTTTATTCTTTAAAGTCACCCCTGTTCTGCTGTCTGACAGTTCTGACCCTTCCTCACTAAAAATTAGTTATCTCTTCATACAGAATTATGATAATGTTTCCGTTTGATTATATTAAAAATAGACTGATTAAAGATTCTAGAAATATAAATTTAATATCCTAATTATTTTTATTCAAATTTTTATGATTTTTCAAAGTCAGAAAAGGGGAACTCGAATTCATTCTGACATTGTCTCACAAAATTCATTATATATCATGATTTATAGATCCATTGCTTACACCATTTCTTCTATGAGAAACTAGACTCAATAAGCTTTAATTTAATATTTTGTTAATCTTCTAATTCGATTTCTACAATTTATAGTGATTTTTCAAAGTTAGTCTACTGCTGCTGTCCAATATTATTTTAGTGCAAGCTGTTTATTTCCATTTTTCCCCTAAGCTTTTAATAAATAACAATTTCATCCCTACTCAATTAACCTCTCAATTGAGCTGATTTTTCTCAATTAAGACTTTATTCTATCACCTTAAACTAGTTTACAACCTTTAGGAATCAAAATTTCAGCAATAAACTTTAATTCCAAACATTTTCACAATTAGGTCCTAAAAATCAATTTCTATTGAAATTACCTAGTAAAATCATCTCATAAATAAATTAAAGCTTCAATTTCATTCTATTTCATCATAAAATTACATAACTCAACCATGGTGACTTTCAATCTCATCCATGAAATCAAAAACTAATGAATTTTTAATAGTATGACATAGTTGTAAAAGTCTTAGAAACACAAAAATTACAAGAAAAAGGCAAGAATTAACTCACTTGGTGCAAAAATTATGAAACACCAGCTTATAAAACCCTTCTATGGCATTTTTTAGCTGCTGGAATTGAAGAGAAATGAAGAGAAATCTAGATATTTCCTATTTAGTCCTAGCTTTATTTAGTTAATTTTGTAATATTCCAATTTTGCCCTTAATTTATCAAGTTTCCTGCTGATTTCATGCCCTTGCCGTCCAGCCCAAATAAATTTTGGGTCTAATTTTCTTTTAAATCCTCTCTTATTAGACACTTAAGCTATTTAATCATCCCATCCACTTTTACACCTTTTACAATTTAGTCCTTTTCATTTAATTAACTACCCAAACATTAAAATTTCCTAATGAAATTTAATACCATATTACTAACATTTCATAAATATTTATACAATTATTTTCAATTTGGTTTTATGAGATCGAGGTCTCGATACTTTGTTTTTACCCAATTTCTTCAATAATTTCTTTTTCTAACTAACCACTAAATCGGTAAAAAAATTTATCGATATTTTCATACGATTTTCCTATTATATAAATATTCATGCAAAAATATTAAAATAAATTTCTCTTTAAATCGGATTTATGGTTACGAAACCACTGTTCCGATAACCTTGAATTTAGGCCATTACATACGATACCTATGTGGTAGATGATATTATGTGTATGAAGTTTGTTGATTTGGTATGAAATGAGAAATGGTAATGAATGAGGTTGAGTAGTGATATGAATTGAACTAAATGTTAATTAATATGTCTGATAGCTTTTAAATGTTAAGTCAGATGTATTATACTATGAACTTACTAAGCTCTAAGCTTACTGTGTGAGATTTTCTCTGTTTTACAGTGTTATAAAGCTAGCTCAAATTCGGGAATCATCAGTGACTCATCCACACTATCAAACATCCATTTTGGTACTATTTGGGGGTTGTATATATGACATATGGCATGTATAGGCTAGGAGAATTTGGACATGTTTTGTAATGTATATATCATGCCATGTGATATGACTAACTTGTGTTTGAACTTATGGTTGGTAATGATATATTATATGTGATGCAAATGTGTTATTGTAATGTGTTCTTAGATGGCCAAAGGAAATGGTAAATTTGGTAAAGTTTTGGCATGAGATGTGATTGTATGTTTGGAGTATATGAAATATATGTATTGGTATGTTTTTGGCTTATAGAATGACATGAATTAGTATGAGTTATAAGCATGAAATTGTTATTAATAGTATGAAATGAATGATATATGTTTTGGTATTGAAATTGGCTAAAATTATAGTGCAAATATGCTTGGTTTGAGGCTTGTAGGTTTGACCCAAATTGAGTGAAAAAAATGGCTTTTCAAATGGCTTATTTTTGTCTACACGGGCAGAGACACGAGCGTGTGTCTCAGCCGTGTGCGACACACGGTCATGTTGCACGGCCGTGTGTTCCCTGGGGTACCCTACGATTTTAAGTTAGTTTTGAGCACAGCCAAGGCATATGGGCGTATGGCTAGCCGTGTGACCTAAGTTTGGCTCGACCACGGCCAAGACACACGGGCGTGTCTTGTGGCCGTGTGTGCAAGTCAGTATGTATGCCCTGTTTGAACATGGCCTAAACACATGGGTGTGTCTGATGCCGTGTATGGCACACGACCTATTTATACAGGCGTATGTCCTGTACAGCTTTGAAAATGTTTAAGTTTTGAAAATTTTTGTATGAGCTCAGTTTAGTTCCGAACCCTTTTTAATGCATGTTTTAGGTCTCGATGACCCATATAAGGACTCCATGATAACGTATAACTTATAATGCTATGATGTTTGTGAAATGAAAGTTATTGTTTTGAATGTCCAGTAATGCCTTTAACCCTATTCCGGTGACGGATACGGTATAAGGGTGTTATAGTCATTTTTGGTATGTTTTGAGTTAAGGTTATAGCCATGAGATTTGGCTTGTAAATGTTGGCATGTATGGCCATTTAAGTTGGCCTAAATGATGTGCTTGAAAAGTGATATTTGAGATGTATATTATGCCTTAGATATTGGCTTGATTTGGATATGTTTGCCTTAGTTGTTGATATAGCTATATGATGTGTTTGATAAGTAAGTTATATAATGTATATAATGCTTATGTGATGGCTTGATTATGGGATGTTGAAATGGTAAGTTTTGTGGCATGAAATAGGTGTTAAGGTGATGATGAAATGCATTTAGTAGTTATGCAAAATTGAGGATTTTAGCATATTGAAATGGCATGTTTGGCTATGAAATTGAGTAGTTGAGATGGTTGTGTATAGATGGCATGATATGTATACAAATTGGCTGGTTTTTGGTTGCTTATATATGAGTTGAAATGGTACCATTTAGGTTGATTTGTGTGTATGAGAAAAGGGTGGCAAATTGGCTTTGCAAATGGCCTATTTTTGTCCACACGGGCAGAGACACGGGTGTGTGTCTCAGCCATGTGTGACACACGGTCATGTTACACGGCCGTGTGACCCCTGGGGTACCCTTTTGAATTAAGGCAGTATAACCTACAATTTTGACACGGTCTAGACACACGGGCGTGTCTGCTGGCCGTGTGAGACACATGAGCTGTCACACAGGCGTGTGGCCGGCCGTGTGACCCAAGTCAGTAACCTTCCTAACTTTCCCACGGCCATGGCACACGGGCGTGTCTCCGGCCGTGTGGTACAAGTTAGTATGTATGTCTTATTTTCACACGGCCTGCGCTACGTGCGTGTCTGGTGGCCGTGTGAGGTACACTGTCTGTTCACATGGGCGTGTGACCTTTAAATGTTGAAAAATTTTCTAAGTCTTCTAAAGTTTGTGAATGTTATCAGTTTAGTCCTGAACCATTTCTAAGCATGTTTTAAGGTCTCGTATGACTTTAAAAGGGACAATATAATTGAGATGAATGTATTTTGTTATTGAAATGTATAAATGCACGTGAATGATGTGTATTGATCGGTAATGCCTCGTAACCCTATTTCGGCGACAGATATGGGTTAGAGGTGTTACAAGCTCGGATTGGGAGTCGTCGGAGATTGCATCTCACTATTGAGCTATCACTTTGGTACTTTTGAATCTATGTATTTTGGTTATATGGCATGTATAAGAGCTTTGGTCATTTTGGTATATGTTAGTAATGGACTTAGCCATGAGAGTTGGCTTATTATGGCATATTTGGTGATGTCCATATATGTGCATACAACGTTTGTTATGTGTTTGTTGATGGATATGTGATGCTTGTTGATAATTAGCTATTAGGGATACTAAATGGTTGAGATTTGAATTTGGTATATTTGTGAATTTTAGGTAAAATAATGCATGTTTGAAAGTGACCATATTGATGATTTAAGAATGTGAATTTTTGGTATGAGATTGAATGGTATATTGTGGTATTTGTGTGCCATGTAATTGTTGGTATTGAAATGGTATAAATTATGCCTGGTTGAAGTTGGTTGAATGCTTATTTATGCTATATTATGTGCTAATTGGTTTGGTGTATGTGTGTGCTATTTGGGTGAGCAAAATGGCTTGGTAAATAGTCTATTTTTGTCCACACGGGCAGAGACACGAACGTGTGTCTCAATCATGTGTGGCACACGGTCAGGTGACACGCCCGTGTGTCCCCTGGTGTTTAATTTGAAATCAAGTCAATATGCTCCACACGGCCCAACACACGGGCGTGTGACTTAGCCGTGTGGCATAAGTCAGTATACCCTACAGTTTTGCCACGACCTAGCACACGACCTGGCACACGGGCAATAGTGTTCGCATTGAAAATTTGGCGTCATTACTTATTCGGTGAGAAGTGTCATATTTATTCCGATCACAAAAGTTTGAAATATCTGATGACTCAGAAAGACTTGAATTTGCGGTAGCGGAGATGGTTAGAATTGTTAAAAGACTATAAATTGGTAATTGACTATCATCTGGGGAAAGCGAACGTAGTTGCTAATGCTTTGAGCCAAAAGTCATTGTTTGCTTTACGTGCTTTGAACACATATTTGGCTTTGTCTGACGATGGTTTGCTAGTAGTTGAGTTGAAAACAAGACCGTTGTTTATATATTAGATTAGTGAAGCTCAAAAACT
This sequence comes from Gossypium longicalyx, assembly GCA_025698465.1. Lineage (NCBI taxonomy): Eukaryota > Viridiplantae > Streptophyta > Magnoliopsida > Malvales > Malvaceae > Gossypium > Gossypium longicalyx. Next base: position 73,103,454 of record CM047004.1, on the reverse strand, counting down.
TGATAATGAATTGCAAACAAAATGAACTCAGTATGAATCAACTTCTAATTTAGAGTTTCGAATAGGGCCTGATGACTGTTTGATGTTTCGTTATAGAATATGTGTACCAAGAAATTCTGAACTCATTCAGAATATTCTAAATGAAGCACACAGTAGTTGTTTATCAGTACATTCGAGAAGTACGAAAATGTATAATGATTTGAAACAGTTTTATTAGTGGCATGGCATGAAACGAGATATCTCATGTTTTGTTTCGAAATGTTTGATTTGTCAACAAGTCAAAGCTTAGTATCAAGTACCATTAGGTTTATTACAGCCTATCATGATTCCTGAGTGGAAATAGGACAGAGTAACTATGGATTTTGTTTTGGGTTTGCCCCTATCTCCAAGAAAGAAAGATGCAATTTGGATTGTGGTTGACAGATTAACGAAATCCGCTCATTTCATTCCTGTACGTATAGATTTTTCACTTGATAAATTGGCTGAGTTGTATATTTCAGAGATTGTTCGATTACACGGAGTGCCACTATCTATTGTTTCAGATAGAGATCCAAGGTTCACATCGCGATTTTGGAAGAAACTACAGGAGGCATTGGGTACAAAGTTACATTTCAGTACCGCATTTCACCCGCGGACGGATGGTCAATCCGAGCGAGTTATTCAGATACTTGAGGATATGTTGCGTTGTTGCATTCTTGAATTTGGGGGTAGTTGGGAGAAATATTTACCACTGATTGAATTTGCTTACAATAATAGCTTTCAATCAAGTATAAAGATGGCACCATACGAAGATTTATATGGTCGTAAATGTCGAATGCCGTTGTACTGGAGTGAGCTCAGCGAAAATAAGATTCACGGGGTTGATTTGATCAGAGAGATTGAAGAAAACATGAAAGTAATTTGCGATAGTTTGAAAGCAGCTTCGGATTGACAGAAATCATATGTAGACTTGAAACAAAAAGATATTGAGTTTCAGATCGGGGATAAAGTGTTCTTGAAAGTGTCGCCGTGGAAAAAGATATTACAGTTTGGTCGAAAAGGGAAATTGAGTCCGCGATTCATTGGACCACATAAGATTATTAAGCGGATCAGGCCAGTTGCTTATCGACTATCTTTACCGTCTGAGTTAGAGAAATTACATAACGTGTTTCATGTGTTGTTGCTTCGACAATATCAATCCGACCCTTCACATGTTATTTCCCCAACTGAAGTTGAAATTCAGCCAGATTTATTGTACAGTGAAGAACCGATTCGAATTTTAGCTCGTGAGATCAAAGAGCTGAGAAATAAGAAAATTGCATTAGTGAAATTATTATGGCATCGACACGGGGTTGAAGAAGCTACATGGGAACCTAAGGATGTTATGAGAAATCAATACCCGAACCTATTCACTGGTAAGATTTTCGGGGACGAAAATCCTTAAGGGGGAGAGTTGTAACAGCCCGATTTTAGCTAAATCAGAATAGTGATTCTGGAACCACAAATCTGTGGTCAAAAAGTTATTTTAATATTATTTTTGGTGTTTACAGCATGATAGTATGTATGTGTAAAAATTTCGTGAGCTAATTTTATCGTTTAATAGCTCAATTAGAGAAAAATGACTTAATCGCGTAAAATGCAAAAATTGCATTCTACTTGTTAAAGGTGTCAGTTGGCCTTGGATTTTTATTATGATGGTCTTAAATGGTAATTAAACCATTTTATTTATGAGTGGACAAAGATGGATATTAATATGATGATTTTAATGTTTTAATACTAAGATTAATATGGTAATTTGGTTATTTAACTAAAATAAATAAAACAAAAATTAAAGTCATCTTTATTTCTTCATCTATAGCTGAATATTAAGAGAAAAAGAAACCTTCCATGTCCATCTAGGTTTTGGCATATTCTTGGGTTAATTAAGGTACAGTTTTAGCTCAATTTTTGATGATATTTACGTTTTTTTGAGAACGTTGCTTTGTATTCTAGCTAGCTCATGCCTTAATTTTGAAATTTGTTAATGATTTTGTGAAGTGCTATTGATGAATGCTTGAGCTTTTGAATTTTTTATGATGAAAAATGAATATTTTTGATAGTTATACAAGTTTTGTTAAGTGATTTTGAGTAAAAATGCCTATTAAGGGTTTAACTATGAAAAGTGTAAATTGAGGGGTTGAAATGTGAAATAAATGAAAGTATTGGGCTGCTAGGGACCTATATGAAATTTGGGTAGGCTTGGGTTTAATGAAATTTCATGAATTTTGTGTATTTGTGAAATAGGGACTAAATTGTAAAAATGTGGAACTTTAGGGGCTAAAGTGTAAAAATGCCCAAATAAAGTGTAAAAATGAATAAATGAGTTAATTTTAAATGTATATAGATCAAGAATGAAAGATATTGGATTTAGATCGGGGAAAATTAAAGGTTATCGAATAGTCGATTCAGTCCGTTTATCCTGAATACAAGGTAAGTTCATATGCAAATAATTGTCTTTGAATTGAATTATATATGCTTAATTTTCATTGAACTGCTATGAATGTTGAATGATCAAATACGAGCAAGAATCGACAGGGTTATAATATTTAAAAGTCTAATACGAACCTTAGGAATAATATAGGATACGAATGTTATGACATTAGGATTAACGAGATGTGATTAGTGTAAGACCATGTCTGGGACATTAGCATCATTATGTGACTACATGTAAGACCATGTCTGGGCTATCGGCATCGATATGTGATAACATGTAATACCATATTTGGGATATGGCATTGTACGAGCTATATGTGATTTTCGAGTATCCTTAACAATTCCAAAAGGTTTAATGGGCAAAGTCAAGTCAAGGAAGAATGCGTGAATGAGTTAAGTGACTCAGGTACGTATGAGATTCATACAAGTATTGAAAAGGAAAGTATTTGATGAATTCACTTATGATATTGAATATGTATACATTGAGAAAGGTTTGTGAGCTTATATGTGCTTACTCATAGTTTGCCTATGGATGGAAATGATGTTGATTCATGTGATAATTTTATTTGTATATGGCTTACTAAGCTTTTAAAGCTTACTTTGTGTGTTCTTTCCTTGTTTATAGATAATCGAAGCTAGCTCAGCCTCGTGGATCATCAAGAACATCGTCACATTATCGATCAACTTGTTGGTATTTTTGGTGCTTTGTAAATATGGTATATGGCATGTATAGGCTAGTAATATGATAATGTGTTTTGAGATATGATATTAGCCACGAGATTTGGCTCATAAATGATGTAAATGTTGGTGTGTATTTGGCCATTTGGGTTGGCTTATTTTATGAGTTTGGTAAATGAAATATGATGTATATAAATGGCCTTGTGTTTTGGCATGTTTGTCATGGATGTTGTGATGATTAATTAGTATTATTTGAGTAGTGAAATGGATGGTTTTTAAATGGCATGAATTGTATATGAAATAGCATGTTTTGGTTGTACATAAATGTATTGAAATGGTATGAAATGATGTGGTTTTGGTTTGCTTGAGGAGGGTGAGAAATGTGGCTTAAACCAAGCTTATTTACGCCCCACACAGTTGAGCACACGGGCGTGTGACTCGACTGTGTGTCTACTAAAACTTAATTAAACAAGTCAGTGAGTTACACGACTTAGACACATGAGCGTGTCTACTGGCCGTGTGTGACACACCAGTTGGCATATGGGCGTGTGGCCGGCCGTGTGACCCAAATCAATATACCCTTCAGATTTCACATAGCCAAGGCACACGGGTGTGTCTCCGACTGTGTGATGCAAGTCAGTATGTATGCTCTATTTCCATAGGCTTGTGACACGAGCGTGTTTGGTGGCCTTGTGCTATTCACACGGGCGTGTGATCCCTGTATACATGAAAATTTTATAAGTTTCCCAAAATTGTCAAATGTTACTATTTAGTCCCGAACCTCTTCCAGGCATGTTTTAAGGTCTCGTAGAGTCTTATAAGGGATAATGTGACTATGTTGGATTGATGTTTATGTATTAATGGATTCTTGGATGTGAAATGTATGTTGTATGTTGTGATTTTATAGGTAATGCCTCGTAACCCTATTTCGGTGACGGATACGGGATAGGGGTGTTACATGAGACACGGCCATGTGATCCTATTTCGAATGTCCACACAACCTATGACACGGGTGTGTCTCTGGTCGTGTAAGACACACGGTCAGGCCACACAGGTGTGTGTCCCTTGTATTTTGAAAAATTTCCAAAGTTTTCTAAAATTTTTCCAAGTTATCAGTTTAGTCCCGAACCACTTCTAAAGCATATTTTGGGGCTCGTAAGCTCGTATTAGGGATAATGTGACTGATTTTGAATGATGTTTATTTGGATTTTGAAAATGTATGTGAAATGTATGGTTATTTGCGAAATAAATTTGGTAACGCTCCGTAACCCTATTTCAGTGTTGAATACGGGTAAGGGGTGTTACACCCAACTTCTCTTTTTCTCAAATTTACGAGTATAAAAAGATTAAGAAGCATACCAGTTCATTAGATTCTTATCATTTTAGACTCAAACCTCACGATCACTGCCCTATGCAAAGCTTTCCTTAACTTTCTCTTCTTTGGAGCAACTTTCTCAAACCTCAAGGATAGAGTCCGCCTCTCTAACCTTCCATTGACAACATTAAGGTGTGCCTCCAGTTGACGAATCCTACTATCTCACTCATGAATCCGTGTGAAAAAATCTTTCTTCTCTCTCTACCATTGTTCCCTCTCGCTTTGTGACATGTCTCCTAAAGATGTGTGACCTACACTAGCAAGAGTTCTAGTGACAGATCCCATTGTCTGTGTTGAAGCCTACGATAAGGATTTGGTGGGAGTAGCCTCAAGCAAAGCCTCACTAAAAGTAGTCGAATGCAAGAAGGCATAGTCAAGACTCGTAAAGTCATAGATAGTTATTCCTTCAGACCTTGCAAGAAGTGCCTTCTGGGATGACATGTTTTTCAATAATTTTCCCTCAAAGTCTCTAGCATCTTCTCTAGGCCTTTTTGAGCCAGCCAAAATGGCATTACCTACACAATACCATCAATAAAAAGGTTAACCTCAAAAAAGACACAATGATGGCAAGGAGAATTATCTGAAAAGTTGTTACTAGATTCATCACCATAAGCACTGATAAATTCTAAGACACCTAGTGTAACGCCTCAATTTTCGGGACTTCTGTGAATTGTGGTGAATTTTAGAATTTTTTGTGTTTTAACTGCTTGGCGTAGGTCTAAGTATGTTAGTGGGCCTCTAGAAGGCCCAAGTTTAAGATTAAACCCGGGGTTCAATTTAATTTAATTCATAAGAGAAAATGAGGTTTTGGTTGACTAGGGTCTTAAGTATTATTTGGGTAAAATAAGACATAAGGAAGCAAGTGGCAAAGTGGCATGTGGCGCCACTGAGAAGGCTATAAAAGTGGCGTGTAGAAGTGTAGAAAGAGCCCAGGTTCGAGCTGCAAGACAAGCAAATAAGGTGTTTATTTTTGTGCACAAAAAGGGGAGGTGATGGAACTCAAGGAGGAACTCTGTTATGGAGAGTTTAAGATGATAAGGGGATTGAGTAAGGATAAAGATAAGGGAGGAAATCTAGGAGCTGATCAAGGAGTAAGAGGTGGCCGGCCAAGGGACTTTAGCATGGGAAATTCGGTTAGGCATTATAGTAGTGGGAATTTCGGCATTTGGGTGTGTTGTGCCGTTTCTCTGACCATCCTTCCTCCTCCTCCTTTCTTTTCTTTCTTCTCTCCATCTACCTTCTCCTCTTCTTTTCTCCATAGCCGAATCCTTCTACCACTTTACTCTTCACCACTTCCTTATTTTTTTTATTTTTAAGCCTTACAGCCGAATATCACAAAAGCCAAAAACCCGAAGGTTCATATTGTCTGTGCGAAATTCTCCTAGCCAACCTATTGATTTCTTTTTCGTCTTTCTTCATCCTTTGCGATCAACTCTTACTTTTTTTTGAACCCCAAACCTCTATCGATAAAGCCACTACAAAACCCTCATCTTTTCTTCACTGTTACTAAAAGCTGAAAACCCCATATTTTAGGGGCATAGGCGAATTCTTAGATCATTAAAAGATCGACTTTTGCTAGGTTTTGAGGGTTAGATCTATATCAGAATCAAATAAGAGCTTAAGTGAAATTGTTGGCTAAAGAAACTGGTGGTAAGTTTTCGAATCTATTCTTTATTTCGGGATTTAGAGAAGCCGAAATCCCTAAAGGCTTAGGGAGGCCGACGTTTGGGCTTTAAGGCTCTAAGGGTTGTAACCATTGTTTATTATGATGATAGTGTGATTCAGAGGCTGCTGATCAGAGGCTTGGACAAGGGGAAACGACTGAATCTAGACACAATTGCTAATTTCGGCAAAGGTAGGTTCGCTAGTGCCTAAGGTGATTTGGGCCGAATATGGTAAGGGGTTAGTTATAGTTTATTTTTAGTAGTAGATTAACATGTTAGTAATCTAATTGTAGGCAGTTCGTGTGTGGATCTCGTCAGCATATCGTCATAAATCAGGTGTGTAACTAACACCCTCTCATAGACTAGATCGGCAAAAGCCGAAAAGCCGAAATGCGAAAAAGTCGATATTTTGGGAATTTGCGAGTGTACGAATGCTAGAAAGATAAGTGGATTAATATTTTTGATAATCTTAAGTGATAAAACTGCAATACGTGCAATTTCGTGCATTATTGATATTTTGGGCTTAGTGGGCCGAAATCGGGTTAATGGGCCAACTGGCCCAATTCGGTAAGTATGCGCGGTAAGAGTTTTGATAGTGCGTAAATGGTAGAATTATGCATGAAAACCTTAAAATAGTTAAAATACTAAAATATCCCTATGCATGGAAAAATTACCATTATACCCCTAGGGTTAGTTTTGACTGGAAAGCATGATGATTTGAATCTGTATGATGTATGCCATGATTGCATCTCTGTTGCATGGGGACATGGGTTATATTATGGAGGAAGCGTCCTGGTGGCTATGCCACAAATTATCTGATCTGGTGGCTCTGCCACGTATATCTGTTCTGGTGGCTCTGCCACGATTATCTATTTCTGGTGACTCGTCACATTATCGCTCGCGACCATGCTGCACATTTCTGTGACGTGTAGCGGTTGGGTGGGTTGAGTAGTCTCTCCACATGGTGAAAGGTTGGTATGGGGGTGCATGTGGTTGGATATGGGTTGGGTTTTGCATAAGTATGTAATATCTGTTCTGAGCTGTTATGGGCCTATGGGCTTATTCTGATTCCTGTTCTGAGCTAAGGCCAACTTATTCTATTTCTATGGTTTGAGCTGATATAGGCTATGGTTGGGTTAACTTACACACTGAGTTTCCCAAAACTCACCCCTTTATTTTTCATCCACGCAGGTGATCCCCAACCATAGTGGGCTTGGAGCTGTGAGGGATTCGGAGTGGCCACGCAAGTCTGCAAATTCAGTTTCTTTCTAATAAACTGGACGTCCTATTTATTTTTGTTTTTTTGGTTTTGGGTTTTTAAATGTAATAAGGCCGCTCTATTATTTTTTTAATATGGGTTTGATTTATATTTTGTTATGATGGACTTAATTTATATTAACTATCAAAATGGGCTAGATCTAGGGTTCGTTTTCAAAAACATAAATTGATTTCAAAGTAACACGATTACAAACAAGGCTTTTGCTATGATGACGTTTTCCAAAGTTAAATATGTTTTATTTAAAAATGAACATAATTACAATAGTAACCTAAGAATATACACGATGTTAGAGTGTGGCAATGGCTGTGTGCATGTCTAGGATTGGATCCGAAAGAGCTTGGTACTTAAGCAGTCCGATGGACTCACCTCCTCTTTTTCTCGGTTTCCTACACGGTGCACGACTTCCATTCACTTTAACCTATAACAAAAGTATCTTTTTAACACACCAAGTAAAGCTTTTTAAACCAACAATATAATATGCTTTGAACGCTTCGATGTGGCACGTCGAATTCGGCCGTAACGTCTAGGCCGGGTTTGGGGTGTTACACCTAGATGATGATCATCATAAATTTGAGGAATAATTTGATAAGTATCCAAATGTAATACCTAGATGTGATTGGGTAGATGGAAAATTTTAATAATATAGCAAATGGGTTCCAAGGCCACCCTCCGCAGGCACTTGGCTACCTTAATTTGATGTGAAAAGGAAATGCATATGATGCTGAGGGTACAGTCCTATCATTCTCGAAACCATCCACTATGTTTTGAGTTGTGTTCCCGCTAACACCTCTTTCCCCAAGATAAGATTTGAAGACTCCCTTAAAAGTAATTTAAAAAAGGACCACCAATATCCACTTTTGGTTTATCATCTTGAAATGGCAAGAATCTCCAAGAATGTCATGTAAATGTTGGCAGTAATAGAATTTCCTAGTAGAAGGATGTGTAGTTAAATCTCTTACCAAATTTCAACTCTACAAGATGTATTTCCTATAATCAATATTCATGGTCATTTATCTCATCATAAAATAGGTTCTGTTCGAAGGGAAAACTTAAATAACCTAGGAAGCCTATCTTCATTTAATTCCCATAGAAAATAAATATACAATAACATCTAATCGAAAGGATATATGCCTCTCTTGCGAAACATTATGAAAAATCCAAGAAGTAGCCATCAAGAAAGGCCTGTTAGCTACCCCTGTAGTACAGTGAAGTCATACAATACGTCTCAAATGAAATCTACAAGAGGAAGCATAAAACCTGTTTCTAGAAGAAATAACAGAAGGTAAATCTTGGCCTCCTACTAATAGCGTCTAGTCCAAACACTTTGCTAATGTGATGCGACCCCTTCAGGATACTAAATTCGTACTTATGGTGCTTCTCGAGTGAACTGCGACATAATGTTAAGTTCTTCATCTCCTGATGAGTCGTAAAACATGGATAACTAAGGGTGACAGTAGGTTCGTCACTCCCTCTCTCGAACCTCCTGGCAGTAGATCAGTCAAACTTTGTCAACATCATATTCCGACTCTCTGCTACCTCTTTTAGGGGAGCACGACCAATACGACCACCACCTCTTCCCTAAGTTTTGCTAGATCGTTTTTCTTCCCTAGCTATTTTGTATCAATTATTTTGAAAAAATGGTGAAAATAACTCTGATAACAACAAAAACAAGAATCGCCAAGCGAATCAAAATGAAAGAACTCCAAAAATGCATAAATCATTAAAAAAAAGACTAGTGAAATAACAATTGCAGAAATTTCAAAAAAAAAATGAGGCAAAGTAATATTGGAGAAGAAAACCTAGAGAATATATATACCTATCTCTCAAAACGCATCCTTTCGAAAACAAAATGACATCCAATAGCAATTCACCACCTGCCAAAAGATTGTTGTTCATCATTATCACGACTCCCCAAAAATATAATCCTCAAAATACATTTATGGTAGAATCTCAAATGTTTTGATATAATGTTTCATCATAGAATAAAGTCACCATCTAGAACAACCTGGAAAAGAGGAATTTACCGGATCAAAGTGTCTCGAGGAAGGCCACTTTATAACCCTCCTCTTGATTTTGAGTGGGGATATTATTATACCCCCATCCACGTTAAGACATGGCAAGCGAAGAAGATGTCTAAACAGTAAGCCTACCACTAGTGGCAAGTTGGAAGGTCACCTATAAGCTCCCCCTTCCGGGATGACTATTCGAGCAATGGATGGCCTAATTGTCATTAGGAACATGAAGTCCCAACTGCTTTATCCTACCAAAATCAGAATGAACGATAAAATTTTTCCTATTACAGACACCCTCATCCCATCAAAGACACCCTTCCCACGCATTTCGTAATGAAGGTTAGATGAAAGTCCAACACGATAGCACCATCTTATACGAGACCCCTACCTTTAAATTGTTAGAGTATGCCCAAAGACCAATCATATGATGATTGTAATCATATACTTGTTTTACCTTATTTGTTAATATAAGGTATTGTCATTGTTATTTCAGTTTCTTTTTTTTATGTGTATAGATAAACTGGTTAATAATAAAGTCATGAGAATAATATGATTATTCTTAAAGGGTTCTTAGTCAAGTATTATTGTGGGCTTGGACAATGATAATGCATTGAGGCTAATGTGTAGTTGATTGATGACAAAGTATTGTCATTGACAGAGGGATGTCAAAATCGATACATGAGTATGTGTTAGAGAACAACATACTGGAATGACCTGCTATGATTATGTTTCTTGGATTATTATTTAACAGTCACAACATTATTCATAGTGATAACTATATATATAATCCTCAGACTTGAGATCATCATTGTCTCACCATCTTGAGTCGTATATTTTGACACAGTCAAATGTCTACCATAACAGGTTATACTATAAAAACTGATGTTGGATATACCACAATCTATGTAGTGGGATATGCTTGTTCAAGATAGGATTTGTTCCTCCTACATAATGGAAGCAATATCTTAAGCCTTTTGATGGAGTGAGATTAGAAATGCATGGTCAGGCTCAAATAAGTTGATATGAGATATCACACTTATTTGTTTATTGTAGCCTACTTAGAATATCAAGAAATATGATATTGGACTATACAAGTATAACTATTCCATGACTTGTGTCCAATCTAGATATTAAGGATAAAAGGGTATAATACATGAAAAATTATCATAGAAAGGTTATGTCGAATTACGACTTCTTGTACTTTGGGTAGCAATAATGCATTGCTAGTGCCACTCATTGCTTGTAATATTAGAAACGTTCTAGTATTACTACTAGCGTTACAAGAGCCTACAATGTCACACCCTATAGTTGAAACGAACAGAATCCAAATACATTTGATACTGTATTTAGTTGTCACATGAATTAAATTAATTATTGAATTAAATTAATTTGATAGTTAAATATTGAACATGTTATATGTACAAACTTATTGTACACAATAGAGAATATAGATAAAATTAATATATGAATTTGATTCATACAAAATATTAATTGTATATAGTTTGCAGAAATTATTAATATAAAAAATTATAATAATTAATTTCTATCAAAATATAGAAGACATGAAAATTGATATTCTTTAGGAAAGAATATAATTTTTTTCCTGAATTTCCATTTGTTTATTTAATAATAAGGGAATAATCCCATTTTTTTTCCTAATATGTGATATCAAAGAAAATAAAAGAAAAATAATCCCTTAGTATGTTAGGGTTACAAAAAAAAAACAAATCAAAAGGTCTAGCAGCCGTTATTAAAAATTCTCTTTGAAAAGTTTAAGAGAGTTTTTGTTGTTCGTTCTTTGACTAGGTGGATTACATAGAGGCCGAGACGTTATTGTTGCGGCTTGTGATCGACATCGTTCAAAGGGATCCTATCAACAATGTTAGTAGTTACTTTTTCAATTTCAAAAGGTATAATTTCAATCATTATTTCAACCCAATTCATTCCTTGTACATGGATCCATGGCTGATGATCGTCGAAATTTTTTTTCCATTGCGCCATACCGACGATCCAACATAAATACCTTTAAGTACAATGAAGAAATGATCGACTCTTCAAGAATACTAAGTCTATACCCTGTCAACACTCTTTCAACCATAAACTTTTATATTATTTTCATTACCACTCTTCATAACCTTCGGCCCTCCTCTCCGACTGGGTTAACCAACCTCCTCAACAATCATTCTCTCCTTTAAACTCCTCCTTTGTTGTACACAATATCAACAATATTATTTTTTAATGTATATTTAATTATAAATTTGAATTTTTTGAATTTTGGATAAAATTTATCTTGGGCTCATACTTGAATTGTTATCAAGCTTGCATTGTTAAGAGTTCGTGCTAAGATTGGCCTTGGGATGGAATAATTTTGAGGTCGAGTTTAGATTTTTTTTTTTCAAGCTTGAGCTCATATTTTTTTTATTTATATTCTAGAATTCAAACATCGGGCTCCAATCGTTGAGCACGGAATAAACGTGCTTTCGAGGTTTGACTTGTCCTGCTCTGTTTTGGCAGCTATAATAGTGGGTCATGGGAGTCCCATATTGTCATCCGGAATATGGCTCTTCTATCTCATAAAATAGTACCTACCTTTCCCCTCCCGATCAAAAGATAAAACGACCAGGGCCACAGAATTCCTTTTTTGGTCGCCTATCCATCGGTGGCAGTCAGCTGCTCATGGCCGCAAAACAAGAAGCAGAACCGTCATGGCAGGAATTGCTTGGTAGCAAAAACTGGGACTCGCTGCTGGATCCTCTTCACCTCTCACTTCGCAAACTCATCCTCCGCTGCGGTGACTTCTGCCAGGCCACATATGACGCCTTCAACAATGACCAAAATTCCAAGTTCTGCGGTTCAAGCCGCTATGGCAAGTCCTCTTTCTTCGACAAAGTAATGCTGGAATCTGCCTCCGATTACAAAGTAGAATCGTTTCTCTATGCCACTGCTCACGTCACTCTCCCTCAAGCCTTTTTGCTCCACTCCAGGTCAAGGGAGTCCTGGGACCGCGAAACAAACTGGATTGGCTACATCGCCACGACGTCCGATGAAACATCGAAAGCTCTGGGTCGCCGCGATATCTACGTAGTGTGGCGAGGAACTACTAGAGACTACGAGTGGGTTAATGTTCTTGACGCAAAGCTTGAGCCCATAGAGCCCCTTTTGCGAGTCGACGGAAGTAGCAACAAGGAAATGGGTGATAGTAGCAGTGACAGTGACAGTGACAGTGATAATGAAAATGAGAAGCCGAAAGTGATGCTTGGTTGGCTGACGATTTACATTTCTGATGATCCCAAATCGCCTTTTACAAAATTAAGTGCAAGGGAACAACTTTTGGGTAAGATAAAAGAGTTGAAAGAGAGATATAAAAATGAAAATCTAAGCATAGTGTTCACTGGGCATAGTTTGGGGGCTAGTTTAGCGGTTTTAAGTGCTTTTGATGTAGTTGAGAATGGTTTAGTGGATAATACTCCTGTGGCAGCTTTTGCTTTCGGTTGTCCACAAGTGGGGAATAAGGTCTTTAATGACAGGATGAAAAGGTATCCAAATCTTACAGTTCTGCATACAAAGAACATAATTGATGTCATTCCTCACTACCCTAGCCTGTTGTTGGGGTACGTTTATACGGGGACTGAACTGGTAATCGATACCAGGAAGTCTCCAAGCTTGAAGGACTCAAAGAATCCCAGTGATTGGCATAATTTACAGGCAATGTTGCACATAGTAGCAGGGTGGAATGGACAGGAAGGAGAGTTTGAGCTGAAAGTGAAGAGAAGTTTGGCTTTGGTGAACAAATCTTGTGCGTTTCTAAAAGATGAGTGCTTGGTGCCGGGTTCATGGTGGGTGGAGAAGAACAAAGGGCTTGTGAGAAATGAAGATGGGGAGTGGGTAATGGTTCCAGCAACCGATGAAGACTTGCCTACACCTGAAGCTTAAATGCATTTGGATTACCGTCTTTGGCTACTAAGACCTTTATTTGGTCTATTTTTCTTCCTTTCGTTATGTTCTGTTTTGTTTCCTTTGCATGTTACTTGTATGTCTTGGTCTACTCGAAGGAGATTAGGGATGGTGATTGCTGCAAATACATGAGATCAAGTGCTATCTTCCAGTGTAAAATGTATCTGTCTGATGCTAAGTTATCTGTCAAATAAGTTGCTGCTTTTTTTTTTTTTGGGTATAAAATAATAGAATTTATATTTGATACTTAAGTTATCCTATAAATTTATATATTGAAAGTGAATTATGCAATGCAATTAAAAATATGGGAATAAGATTAAATCAATAAAATATCATTATTTGATTAATTTTTGCCAACAATCTCTTGGACTAGTGATAAGAGTATTATGTTATATATAAAAGGTTAGGTTTGCTTTTACTTTTTTAAAATGTGTAAGTTTAAAAACTCCACAAACAAATTCACCAAAAAAAAAAAAAAACAAAACTCCACAAACAAACAGAGTGATTGGTTGACAAGTGTATTATATGGGTGGCAAAGTATTAGAAAACAAATATTTAAAAAAAGAAACACATGGCCATAATTTTTTAAAATTACTTATGGAATAAAAAAGAGAGTATATTATTAATATATAAATATTAACCCTTAAAATTAATAAAACTAAAAATAGGATCCTAGAAATTAATAAAACAAGATTAAATAAAAATGATTAAAACATTATAAAAAAACATGCTGAGAAAATCAGAAGTAAAATAATTGAAATTTGAAAATGTTGAGATAATTAAATTAAAAATTGATAAAAAATCATAAGCAGAAAATAAAATAAAAAATGGAATCAACAACTAAAAATTAATAAAAACTAGAAAAACCTTTAGCAAAAAAAATTGAAATTTTATAACCACGGTAGTTTTATCAAACTTTGATGTTTGATTAAAAATAAAAAAAATAAAAAAGTTGAAATAGAAAATGTAAAAGAAAAAACCAACTGCTCTAAATCTAAAAGATTTAAAAATAGTGGTTGCACACCAAAAATGGTTAAAATATTATAAAAGGAGAAAATATCTTTCGTTATTTTATAAAAAAAGTTAATTAATTTTCAGTAATGGGGAAATGGACTGTCTAGAAACTAAGGGCATGTTTGGTTGGGAGGAATAGGAATAGGTTACAGTTTCATTCAATGGGCCCATCACCAAATTAATGTTTGGTTGGCTATAATCTCTATTACAACCTATATTGACTCTGTTTCTATTCAAGGAAGAGGCTGCATAATCATTCCCTTCCTTCATTACTGAATAGGTATTGAGTAGGATTTTTTTTTTTTTTCCTTTTCAATTTTTTCCCTCACCTTTACCCTCCTCCTTCAACGATAGCCCTTCTCACCCAAGCATCATCCTTCCTTCTTCTTTTTCTTTTTCTTTTTCTTTTTCCTTCTTTTGCCTCTTTCAAGGATTCACTGCTTTCAGTTGGGATCCAAGTTTGCTGTTGTTGATATTTGATCAATACCATCCTACTCGACAACGGTGGAGTTTGCTGCTTCTACTTATCTGCGCTTCTTCTCTTAGGTCTAGCTCGCAGCTCCACCACCACAATCAAAATCGATTTCCTAGCTTTCGTTTCTCTTCTCGATGGATCCCACTCTCTCCCCGCTGTTGTCATCGACAATGGCACTAGGTACTATTTATCTTCTTGTTTTTGTAACTAAATATTACCCTAAACTATGTGCTCACTACCTATTTGGTGAAATTGCCTAGTTATTTTAGACCCTCATTTTTTTGTTATTATTCAATTGGTTCTTTTTAAAAAAAAATTGTTTGCAAATATTATAAGATGGGATTTACGGGTAATGTAGAGCCGAGTTTTATTCAACCAACAGTAGTAGCAGTTAATGAATCTCTTTTAAATCAATCTAAAGCTTCTTCCAAATCTAATTGGTTAGTTCAGTATTCAGCTGGGGTAATGGCATATCTTGATTTCTTCATTGAAGATGAAGCACTCACACGATCATGATCAAGCAATAACTATAACATTATCCATCCCATTAAACATGGCAAAGTGGATAATTGGGATGCTATGGAATAATATCAGAAACAATGTATTTTTAATTATTTACGGTGTGATCTTGAGGATCATTACTTTTCGCTGACTGAAAGTCCACTTACTCTACTCTTGAGAATTGAGAATATATAGGTGAAATCATGTTTGAAACGCTTAATGTTCCAGGGCTTTATATCGTTGTGAATTATGTCCTTGCTTTAGCTGTTGGGTACTCTACATATAAGGTTTGTGACTGGTTAGTGTTCTATTTTCTGGTATTATATATCTTCATGTTAGTTGTTTACTAGTATGTTGGATGAATCAATTAGGGTCCTTGATTGTACATGATTTTTAGTATCTTTTATACTTATAAACTACACCTTTTAAGGTTGAATCTTGAGTGTGAATGTTGGTTCTAGGATAGTTAGGTATTCATCAAATTACTAGCAATTGATTTAAATCCATTTAGTGATAGAGAAAGAATTGGCATATAGATTATATCACTGTTCCTTAAGAAAGGTTAAACTTTTTGCTTAATCTATTGCATTAAATTCTCCATTAAAAATAAAATTGTATGCTTAGAACTATAATTATTATGTTTTATAAGAAACTGTGCAAATTTGAGAAAAATTCACGACCATGATAGCATCTGATACATCTGTAATCGCAGTAAACATGTAGTGATCGCAATAGCTATTAATCTTTGGTGCCTGCCCTATACTGTTTCAGTGCATCTAAATTTATTTATTTGTTTATTTGTCTTTAATTATTAAAGAGAACTATGATGGAGGCATATAGTTGTTGCTATTCTTGTGGGTGTAAGTTGTGGGTTATGTTGAATACTTCATGCTTGTAGTGTTTAAAGAACCGCTCTAGCTTCTATTTAGCTTCAGACCATTTTGGGTGTTGTCTTTCTTGCTAACCATCATCATCCTTATATATTGATCATTTTCATTTAGTTTGACCTACAGTTTTCTGTAGTACGGGGGTGGTAGCGGATGTTGGAGATAGAGCTACGCATATATTACCTGTTGCAAATAGTTATGTTATTGGTAGCAGCATTAAGTTAATACCAATAGCAAAAAAGATATTACTCTCCTTATATAGTAACTGATGCGTGTATTTTTGTTTTTTTTTCCCATGACTTGTGATCTGAAACCATTGATTGCTATTTATTCAATTTCAAGTACTTAAGGTGTTTATCATATCTTGATTGGATTTATTGGTGTTCTCAAGTTTTGCACCTAGGCACTCCTATGCCTTGCGCCTTAGCGCTAGGAAACAAAAGCACCTCGACCCTTTCAGATGAGGCGTATTTGATCAGGCACACTTTTGGTGCTCTTAATTGCGTTATTTTTATAAAACAATAGGCATAAAAATGCTTGTCTAATTGAATTTGGAGTTTTCTACCTTTGTTTACTAGTAAGGAAGTGGATGATATCAAACTCTCTACTTCTCAATATTTAAGTATTCAACATACGTGAGAGTAGAAAGAAATCAAGCATATTCCACAATGAATGTTAAATTTGAATTTTTTTCTAATGAAACAACATTTTATGCCATAAGCTTGACCTCATATTCTAGCAGTTACAGTGCAAGTGATTGTAATTTGAAGGCTTAAAGATCATAATAAACCATGCAAATGCACTACTCTAACCATATGTTTGTTGTGTGACAACTATAATTAACATAACTTGAGAAGCAATAGATTCAAATAATACTGTATTATTTTAAAATGTAGTAAATAAAATATTTTAAATAATTTAATATAAAAATAAAAAATCTTTTAATATAATTTAATATAAAAATAATTATATTAAGAATTTTATTAAATTATATTTAATAATAATCCTATTAAAATTTAATAATAATAACCATCTACTTAAAAAAATTTTGCTAAGGATATTCTGGTCATTTTAGTTCTTTTTTCTTATGTAATGCCCTGAATTTGGGCTTAGAAGTTTTAGGTCTTGAGTGGGTGCAGTTAGGAGACTGCACATAAATATTTAGTTGTGCAAGAAAATGACACAATTGTCTGTCTGTGTAACACCCCATACCCGTAACTCACGCCAGGGCGAAGTACGAGGCATTACCTAACTTAATCTCATGCATTCGAATAACCTCAAGTTAGTCCAAATTAAAATTTTTTCAATTTCCACCTTAATTTCTATTTATGAGTTTATGAGCCCCGAATCGATCATTGAAAATTATTCGAGACCATTTCGGGTTTTTAAACCAACATTAGGAAATTTGTCTTTAAAACAGAGCACACGTCTGTGTGGAAGAGTAACACGCCCGTGTGATCATTTTGACATGGTCGTGCTGATGGCCCGTGCGGCTTACACGGCCTAAGCACTCTGGGACACGCGTATCCCACATGCATGTGGAATTAAATTCTAATTCATACCTATAGGGGTTTTCACACGGCTAGACACAATCCCGTGTCAATGACCCGTGTCCCACACACGGCCATGACACGCCCATGTCAATGGCCCGTGTCCCTCACACGACCATGACACGCCCGTGTCTTAGCCCTTGTGCAAAAATTTGGGTATTTTGTTTCTGACGTTGGCATCCCTAAAATGTCACACGGCTATGGCATACGCCGGTATACTAGGCCGTGTCCTCCATACGACTGAGACACGCGGCCGTGTCTCTGCCCGTGTGTTTATTACAATGCATACTGACTTGAAATTTTTACGTGCAGGGGACACACGGCCGGACCACACGCCCATGGGGCTGACTGTGTGTCACACACGGGATAGACACATGCCCGTGTGTCTACCCGTGTGGACATTATAAGGCTATTTACCAAGCCTCATTGCCACCATTGCATTTCTATTTTCATATCAATACCAAACAAACATAATTTCCAAAATCAAATTAGCCACAATAGACATTCACTCAAGGCTTAATACAAAGTGTGGGATCTATCCCAAGTCAACACTTTTGGCCAAATCTCAAAGACACAAAATAATAAGGTCTAGCCCTATACATGCCATATTCAAAAATATAAATCCAACTATACCGAATGTTTTGGCTGATAGTGTGATCGATATCTCTGACTTTCGGTGATCCTTGAGTTAATTAGCCAGCACTGTAAGGAAATGAAAAAAAAAAGGAGTAAGCATAAAAGCTTAGTAAATTGCATATAAATAATATACAACAACAATTTCATCAATGATCATCATACTCATAACACAAAAATAGGCACAAGCATAAACTTACTCGTTACCCTCCATACAAATCACATATTATATATTGAGCTCATTCCTCATGCGTACCAATTAGGTACCTGTATCACTCACAACACGATTATACTTCCCTTAATAACTCACAATTATAACTTTCACCGTTGAACCATTTGGAACACTACCAGATATTACATAAGCCTCAAACATGGGGTAAGGTGCCAATGCCATGTCCCAGACATGGTCTTACACTGACACATCTCGTAGCCGATGCATGTCCTAGACATGTCTTACACTAGCTTTCGTCTCAATGCCGATGCCATGTCCCAGACATGGTCTTACACTGGCTCTCATAATATGGCCGATGCATGTCCCAGATATGTCTTACACTGGCTCACACAAGTGACCCTAACGTTACGGCATGAATATCCGGTTTATTCCCTATGTTCAACGGGAACCCTACTATTTCTATTATTAGTATATTTCTCAATTCCAAAATCAAGAAATTCATGCTATATTAATTCAAATACAATTCAACACATACATTATTAATGTGGTTGTATTATTTACATACAACTTACCTTCGATTACAAAATACACACGACTAGTCAGTTTAGTCGATTTGCTTGGCCTTCCCCCAATCTAGGTTCGGATTCGGTAAATCTTGATCTATGATAGAAAAATGCACTCATTTAGTCACTAAACACAATTAGGTAATCTAAAATTCACATCTTAGGTAAAATGACCATTTTTCCCCTAGACCTTGGCAAAATGACCGTTTTGCCCTTATGCTCGAAAATCAATTTTTATCAAATTTTTTCGTATATTAAGCCTAGCCGAACCCTTTTTACTCTTATAGAAACTCCAAAATCCTACTATTTCACACATTTATCATCTATTTTGCAACTTATGCAAAATAGTCCCTTTAAGTGTTTTCATGCTAACACCTTTCACAAAAGTTGTTTATGACACAACTAGGACTCATATTCTTCCATAAAAACTCAGCAACTATCACAAATACATTCATGGAAAACCCTAAACTCTTTTTTATTATGCACAATAATCCTCTCATTTGAAAGCTTATGCTTCAAGGAGTCTAAAAATGTAAAAATCATTAAGAGAAACTATCAAAATCACTTACTTGAGAGGGCTTAAAGTTGCTGAAATTTTTAAAGCTTTCAAACCCCCAAAATGGATGATTTTCGGTCAAAGAGGAGAAAAATGGATGAAGAAGGTGAATACTAGGCTTTAGGGTATTATTAAAATACATATTATGACATCAACCAACCTAACCCTTTGAATAATTACCCATTCTTGTCTCATGGCCAGCCAAGCTCTTCTAATAGGGTCTAATTGCCCTTTAAAATCCTTCAATTTTGATTCTCTAACAAAATAACACATTTAGCTATCAATTTAGGACTTTTACACTTTATGCGATTTAGTCCTTTTCGCAATTGGGCTCACAAACGTCAAAATTAACTTATCAAAATTTTCATGCACTAATATATTCATGCTAGAACATCAAAATAATAATAAAATAATCTTTTTAACTTTGGATTTGTGGTCCCAAGACCACTGTTCTGACTAGGCCCTAAATCGGGCTGTTACAGTCTGCTTTAGTGGTTAAGTGTATTGAGTGTTCTGGGAGTGTCTGAGAAGTCTTGGGTTCAAGCCTTGGCTTCCACAAAAATTTTGTTCTTTTAGGATAAAACCCCTATCTTTGGTCAGTAGGGTTGTAAGTAAAATTTGTTAAAACATGATAGAATAGGTCTACTGGTCTAGTGGATAGTGGCGTGTGGGGTGTGCTAGTGGTCTGAAGTTCGAATCCTTGCTTGTACAAATGGAGATTATTTTTGTTGATGGCCATGGGAGGAAGTTGTGTTTGACCGAAACACCAAGAGTTTGATTAAGTTTGAATAAGGTTGTTGTTAGCTGAATCTGAGGAGTTGGATGGGGGATTTCGATTGTTGAAATTGTAAACAGGAGGGATTTTAGGAGAGGTTATGGGAGGAAAATGTGGTATTTGAAATGTGGAAGAGTTGGTGTCGAAATGGTAAGCTAAGCCACTCAGAATTCAGTTTTGGAGGGCTGATTCTCTTTTTCGGCTGAAGTGAACATTTTGGGGTCATTTTCTCTTCTCTGGAGTCGAATGGTGCTTGAAGAATATTGGGCAGTGTTTATTCGGGTTTGCATTTTCACACTTTTTCCCTCTTTTACATATTTTGCTTTGGTCGATTCTCTCCCATTCTCCCTCTCAATTCTTTTTCCCTTCCACCTTGTTACCTTGGCCGAATACCTTATCACCCCTCTCTATTTTCTTTTGTTTTTGGTTTTGGCAAGTGTTCTTTGACTCATCTTCTCTTCTCTATTCTTTCGGGTATCGACATCTCCCTCTCCTTACACTTTAATACTTGTGACGTATACTTCTCCTCTTTGCCTATACTCTTTCGATTTTTGGGATATTTCTCCCTTGTTGTTGTGGTGTTTTCTTCTGGCCATCGAATCCTTGGCTTATAGCCGAACACCCTGCCTTTGTCGCCATCTTTGTTTAGGCTCTCGGGGTGCGATTATTACATCTTGAGCCTCGGTTTAAGGGTGTGCTTTTGGGGGTAGGTCAATCACTTCTGTCCCTATTTTAAGTTTACACTCTCGGTAAGTTACTATACACTTGGTTCAATGACTTGCGAGTAGGGTAATAGTAACAAGATGTGATTGGAATGCAGGTAGTCTTTAGGGGTTGTAAGTGAACTCTTACGATGGTGTTAGTGTGATCAATCAAGGCGAGTAGTAGGTAATCTCGTGAACAAGTATTGGCTAGGATTCCTTTTAACTCATTTGTTAGGCATTTAACCAAAGCTTCTGTTGTAATAGGTTGGAGTGCACGTGGGCTAGTTTGCATATTTTCGCAACCAAGAGTGTAACCACATTGCTATAAGCGTAGATCTGCAAAAGCCGGAAAAGTATGATTACTGACACTACACGGGTGTGCGCTCGCTCGTGTGGTAAACCGAACGCTGAAACATGGGCGTTTGAGCGTAGAGGATACCATGAGCGATTTCATGGGCTTAGGCCGTTTTGGGCCACGATGGGCCGAAACGGGCCGTGTGGGCCCCACAGGCATGTGGGCCCCACACGGGTAAACCACACAAAAGTGTGGAAAATTTTGGGCCAGGCTATGTAGTTTACATGGCCAAGGCCATTTCTGGGTTATTTGGGCCACGCGGGCGTGCGGGCCCGCATTATGGGCCTTAGGCCCATTTTCACTGTTTGACTGTTAAGGTTGCGCGGATCGCCCCGAGACGACTGTGACCTTCTATTGGGGCAGTAAGCGCACCTGGACCCTTAATCGATAAAATGACTATTTTGCCCTTTTGAGGTAAAATGACTATTTTTCCCTTATGAGGTAAAATGACTGTTTTGTCCTTATGTGGTAAAATGACTATTTTGCCCTTATGAGGTAAAATGACTGTTTTACCCTTATGAGGTAAAATGACTATTTTGCCCTTATATGGTAAAATGATTGTTTCTCCTTTTTGTGGTAAATGACTGTTTTGCCCCTATTTGATATATGTTTATATTTTAGCATACTATTGTAACTGTGTTGAGTACATGTTTAATATGATGCTATGACATGACATGTGGCATGATGCATTGCATGTGGGTGGAATTTTATATGATTGGAGGAAGTGTACTGTACTGCCAGCTCTACTGCAAATCATTGATGGCTTTAAGCCTATTATATTGGTAGCTCTACTGCAAATACTGTTTAGTGCCGCAACCGATGCTAATTCTGGAGTGTAGGGATGGGTGGGTTGATTTTATCCCCACATGGTGTGTAGGGTTGGTACGGAGATGGTGTGTAGAGGCTGGATGGGTAGGACCTGCATACTGTTATTGATACTGCACTATTTACTGTTATTCTAATGGGCCAGGGCCCGAATATATGACTGTTTCTGTATTGAGATGGGCTAAAGCCCAAATTGATATTGCCACTGTTACTGATACGGGCTTAGGCCCAGACTGTATTTATTCACAGAATGTTTGACTGTCTGTTTATTAAGGAATTTCACACTGAGTTTTCGTAAACTCACCCTTCTGCGTATCTACACAGGTAATCCTTAGGCGGATCGGTGCTACGAGGGACTCGAATGTGGCCACACAACAGCTTACGCTTCCACATTTGACTTTTAATTTATAAGTAATTTTATTTGGGTATTTTTTTGTAATAAGGCCTCTATAATTTTTAATTTTGGGGTTTTATTTGTTTTGATTTATATCTGCTAGTAGTAGGATGGGGGTTTTCAAAAGATATGTATGATTTACCAAAATACCACGAATACGCAAAATCGTTTCAAAAGCTTCCGCAATAAACGAGATTTTGAAGTTAACAGCGTTTTAAAGTAATTACTTTTGATAGTGACGCAAATTCTAAAATTATTTTCTAGATCATACAAAGAGGCTAAATAAACATTGGGCTTTTCAAACGATATCATGTTTTACGAAAAACACCTCAATGTGACATCGCCAGATTCGACCATAACGTCTAGGCCGGGTTTGGGGTGTTACACTTATGCTATTACAAATCTTTTCATTCAACCAAACATAAGAATACTATTACAGCTCTATTCAATTCCATTGAACCAAACAATTGAATTACAGATTACAGCTCTATTCCATTACTGTCATATTCTATTCCAGTGAACCAAACATGATGTAAAAGAATTAGAAAAAGTTGGTAGCATGGGAATAAAAGACGATTAAATAAAAGGGTAAACTATATAGATAATCATCTAATTATCAGAATTTTTTATTTTAGGTACCCAAAATAAAAGGTTTTCAATTTAAGTAGCAAGATTATATAGTTTGGTTATTTTGGTCACTCCCGTTAAAATCACAGGACGTGTTAGTTGAAAAATCGGTATAATAACAAATTTAGCCTTCAAATTTTACATATTATATCTATTTAGTCATAATTTTTAAAACTTGACCCTCAAATTTACAAATGTTGTAACTCCCTATACCCGACCTAACTACCGAGTCAAATATAGGAATGTCACATTTGGTGCCAGAGTAGTCCTGGCTAAATTCTATTAACCGGTTCATTTTCCGATCATATTTACATGTTATTATCATATTTCAAGTGTACTAAAGAAAATCGGGTAAGACTTTCAGTAAAAATTAGTTTTGAAATCATATTTTGTTCATAACAGGGCCCAAATTTCAATACTGGCACTAAAGTATTGGTACCTTGACTTAGGTATCAATACCCATGTGTTGTATCAATACCATTTGAGCTTTGATGTTTGAAAATTTAAGAAAAATACCCTAAGGACAGATACATTGTCCAATGTATCGATACTTCCTTCAAAGTAATAGTACTTTGAGCTTGGTATCAATACAAAAATGACATTCGATGTTTTATTTTAAACCAGGGTTAACTTGCCAAATTAGCCTTTCGTGTTTTACCTGGTTTAGCCTTTCAATTAACTATTTAAATAAATCCAATTCACATATCATCTATACATTTCAAACTCAATTACTCATAATTTAACATGTAATTCATAAACTTGTAAACCATACCATAGTTTTAAACAAGTATAAGTTTTACACTTTAGTCCCTAAAACTTTTAAATATACCTAGGTACATGTCATTTACTAAAAATAAAACATAAGAGAAACTTTACTCTTTTTCCACAAGACCATTGATGTGTTAATGTGATGTGATGAGATGCTTCCAGTCTTCAAAAATCCTTACTTCTACTCTTTACCTACGTGTATAAAACACGCATTAAACTTTTGCAAGCTTAGTAAGTAAAACTAAAGTATAATTAACCTAATATCTAAAACAGAGATTTAATGTCTTATAATTATTTTAATAATTTCTTTTAGGCTTGTTCATTTAGACAACTTCAAACTTACCACACCATAACCATGTCTTTTTGTTCATTGTTATTGTCTATCAATTTACAATTTAATCTCGTTCCAATATATTTTAATCATCATATTTCTTCATTTAACATATACAGTATTTCAATCATTTAATAGAGGTAATCTTTTACCTTAAAATTTAGGAAGTCATTTACCTTTTAATAGAGACCCAGTAGACTTAACAGAACACATAGGATATACGAAATTGAACGGGACACTATCGAAGCAGGTAAACAAAGAGCACACTGATATTCCATTAATGAGATGTCATCTATATCCCACTAGTTCTTATCTCGTCTACTTAGGAAAATATATTAGAATCAGACATATTTCTTATTTCAGATCAAAATTTAAATACTCTAGACTTATTTCAATTTAGTCTACATTATAACAATTCAAAAACATAATTTTCAAATTTCTTTAATACATATAACATATCTCACTACTTAATAAAAATTCCATATTAACAAATAAAATTTATCATAGCTTCTCACAAGCCACTTTTACATATTTCACAATTTAGTCCTTTCTTTCTCGTACTTCATCAAATATACTCACAATATTACTATATTGTTCCACACATCAACCATTCACATATTTTACTTCATATATTCATTTACTTATGTTTATTAAAATTCCATCAACTTTTTCATCTTTTACAATTTAATCCTTTTAGTTACTTTTAATCTTTTTCTTACTTTCTTTTCATTTTCTCTATTACATATTACTTAATAAATAAATAAAAATCATCATTAACTTATATTTAACAGATGTTGTGACGAGGCACCATCATTGGGACGCCATTTATTGCATTGTTGGTGACGCTGTGACATGAAAAATCGCATCATCTTGACATGGCCAACTGAGTGTTTAGGGAATGTTTTGCTAACTTTGCAATTAAGTCTAGGTTTTTAAGTAATGCAATGGAAGGCCTTAAACTTCATGAAATGCTTTGAAAAATTGCATGATTAAGTTTTATATACTGAATTTCAAAATGTTATCTTCAATTAAATAAAAAGGTTTTCTGGATATTTTGTAAAATTTATGTTTTAGTCATTAAACTTAGTTTTGTAATTGGATGAGTTTTAACTGTCGATTTGAATTGAAATTTTCGCATATAGTTTGAAATAAAATGCCCATAACACTTGTCGGGTTGATTTTGGGATTTATGAGTATTTAGCATGCATCGTATAAAATGACATTTTTACCCCTACCCTTATTTTGTTGAATGATGATAGACTAAGCATGAATTAGGGTTGGTTGATTAGTTTTAAGGCATAATTGTTGAAAATACCCTTAATATTTATGGGTTTTCAGGTTTGAACCCTTAACCTTTTTTTGGATTAACGCCTTTAACGTTACGTTTTTTTCAGAAATTAGCCCAATTTTAACAGTAAACGTGAGTTGATTGTCAATCAAACCGTAGGTTAACAAAATAACCTATGTGGCATGCCACATAAGCACGATATCACAAATGATGCCATCTATAAAAAAACTGTTTAACAAATTTTTTTTCATTTTGTTTGTTCTCTTTCTCTCTTCCCTTGTAGTTATTGTCACTTTTGTGTCCAACACCCTATTGCTGCCTTATTTCTTACTCTTCTCTATCCCAACCCCCACCACTACTCCCTTCCCTCTTCTTGTATAGCTGACCAAGCCTATATCTAAGCTTCAGTCGATGAATTGCATCGTGGAGTTTCTTCACCTGTGTTACTTTGGGACTCAGCAACTAATCCTCAGTCATGAGATTAAATTGCATTGCACTTGCAAAGAACTGACACTTAAGCCTAAGCTGCTTCATATTCCTTATTTCACCCAATGAGAAAATAACTCATTTATTGCACCCACAAAGGACGAAAAAACCAAATACTAGATTTGCAAATCTACAAAATAGATGAGAACAAAAGGCATCCACAGCAACATAACAACGACTCTATTCTCCTAGAATAAACATAACAACCCTAAAATCTCATCAAAATACTAACATCTAACAAATAATTTGAAGTTCATTTTTAATAGTATATTTTGAAATATTTATGGAAAAAAGTTCAAAATGGAGTCTTGATGCTTAAGCTTATAGCCACACACATACACACACACAAAAAAAAAAAGGTTTTGTTTGCTTTGTCTTCTAAATAGACGCATATAAGAAAAATAAATTAATAAATAAAACCTAGATTTTTTAAACCTCAGAACCAAACAAAACTAACAATAACTTGAAATAAATAAAAACCCAAAATTTTAAAATAAGAACTTTAGTAGAATCAAATATAAGAAAATAAAAAAAAATCATGATAAAAGAATTGAAATTTCTGTAGAAAATATCATCAATTGTAAAAGAAGAAAAAGAAGGATGCAAAAGAGCACAAAACAGAGAGAGAGAGAGAGAGAGAGAGAGAGAGAGAGAGAGAGAGAGAGAGAGAGAGAGATGTTGATAATACGATTGAGGATCGTGGGTTATATAGACAAGCAAGAAATGAATGGAGACTAGGGGAATCAAATACAAATTATTTCGACGTTTCTCTTGTTTGTTAACATTGGTATCACATTCACTTCCACTATGTCAACTAAGAGACCACCATCCAATCCAACCCTTCGATCTAATTCCTAACCTAATGAATCACAAAAGAACAATATCGACAATATCTCTGAAATAAGATACACGAAGGCAGCCTTGAGAAAAGTAACAATCTTTTGGTTTGCTTTCGAAAACCAACCCTTATCAGCATCCTTTAACACCAAATCCTTTGATAGAAAATTGCAAACACAACAATCCAATTCAAAGCAGCCATACTCTTCAATACCATTCGTATTCCTAGCCACACCCTCTCCTTGGTCGACGATTTAGAGTGAAAGAGAAATGAGAGATGATGGGGGTTGAGACAGTGAGAAGTGAGAGGGAAGGTGATGATGGTGGGGGTTGGACACAATGGAGACAACAGCTAAAGGGGAAGAGAGAAAGAGGAGAAGAGAAAACAAAATGAAAAAAAAGAAGAATATTGTTAAACAAGTTTTTTATAGATGATGTCATCTATGTTGTTGTGCTTATGTGGCATGCCATATAGTCTACTTCGTTGACCTGTGGTTTGGTTAACGGTCAATCAACGTTTACTGTCAAAATTAGATTGATTTCCAAAAAAATTGTAATGTTGAGGGTGTCAATCCAAAAAAAAAAAAAGGTTAAGGGCTAAAACCCATAAACCCATAAACTTTGAGGGTATATTCAACAATTATGCCTAGTTTTAATGGCTAATTGAATAATATGCATGTATTGCATGGTGTGATTGGTGGTTCTTATGGCGTGTTTGGTGGTCGATAAGGAAAGTCACGTAAGTGGTTAATGTGACGTTCTAGATTTGGGTCAAACTGTCCTTGTTGGGTTTAAAGCACCACAGAACATCAAAAGTTCAATGGTGCTAACGTAATTTGAATTTGAAACTTAAAACACTTATTAAGTAAACATGTTAATAAAAATATCATTAAATAAATTTAACATTAACCATATCATTAATACTAGAATGGCTTTCTAACATATCATTATCCAACTCCATATCAAACAATAATGATCATATAACCATATATCATTTCATCAATCCACTCTCAGGGTACTTAAGCAACATTTACCATAACCTTTCAGGTAAATATCATACCTCATTTTCATCAAACATAAATCATAGTACCAATACACCCTTTGGGTATTTGCATCTCATTTATGTATACCAAACAAACCACAATTTGTTATCCACATTATATTCATATTTCATTTCATTTTATAATGGAAAACGTTATCATTTTTTAGCCCCTATTAATCAATTTTAGTCTCAAGGATGGATACACGAATCCATTCACCAATACACCAGAATATGCACATAAGTGATAATCAAGCATAAATGCACCAATACCACCAACCATACCAATATACGCTCGTACCCCCAGGGTATTTTAGCTAGTGTTACGTTCTTGACCCTAGAGTATTAGAGTACTATTAAATAACAATATGTGATCAATGCTAAAGCTTCCCTCGACATAACAAAACTTATGGGATGACAAATATACCTAAACTCTATTTGACACTATTAACAGGGCAGTTTTCATTACCAATTATCATCGAATCATATTCTAACATAATTAACATCATACTACCACCATCACACATACACCAACACATATGCCTTGAACATATACCAAACATTTCAATGTGACTAAGTACAACATATCTTACACGTCTTTATTCATCATCAATAATTTTATAAATGTAGCTGTTTAATAATTTATGTAGTGAAATAGAATTATGAAAAGCACAATATTTTTCTTTTGACTTTTTGTTGTCATCTTTAGCTACGTATGATAATTCGATACAAAAATAGTATTAGTTTCACATACTCAAACATCAACATTATCAAAGGAAAACATTAATACTTTTTTCAATTAGGTTCCTTAGAACCCTAATATCTGAAATTCCTATATCTCACAACTCTCTCATTCGAATATAAATATGATTTTATAATTATACTCTAGGGACCTCAAACTATCAATAAACATAATTTTTTTCTTTAAAGTTTTCAGCATTTCTCTCTCTAAATTCATAACAATCATCAATAAATTACTTAGCAACACCTTAATAATTTCAACTTTTAAGGATTGGGTTATATTCATCTACCATGATAAATTATAATTTTAACAAAAATTAAACAAGAAAGCTTAATAATTCTTATAACAAGCTCACGACAATGGTGAACAACACATGCAAACTTTCTTTCTTTCTTTTTCTTGTTTTGTCGTTGGAGAAGAAGACACAAAGCACTAATTTAATTTATTTATTCTTTTATCATCCATTTATTTAAGCTTAGTTAAACTAAATTAATATTAACCAATGGCCATGATTTTATCATAAAACACTTAGTGGAATTTAGTGGCTTTGATCATGTTTAGCCATTAACTATATATTATTTATGGTTTATTTGCTATTAAGACATTGGTTTAATATTCTATTAATGACTTGCAAAATCCTTAATCTAGTTTCTCTAATATAATCCCCTTACAATCTAGTCTTTATACTTTGCTTAATTATTAATCTAATTAATTACTTAATAATTTCATCCTACAATTTCATGTATGCCTCGTAACAGCTCAATTAAAATTTCCAAACTAACTGTAACACCCCTTACCCGTACCAAGATCGGGACGAAGTACGGGGCATTACCGAGCACATACAAAGACGTTCGGGAGATACGGCTATCAAATTTCGTTCGAAAATAAAAACATTTATAATATCCCTGATATGTGCTTACAAGGTCCGAAACATACTTAGAAACTCATTCGGGAACAACTCGGGTCGCTAAAAGAACTAAGAAATTTTTTCACTAAAACAGGGGCACACACCTATACGACCCACTCGACACGGTCGTGCTGATGGCCCGTGTGTCTCACACGGCCTAAGCATCTAGGGACACGCTCGTGTATCTCACCTGTCTGGTCGATTTATTTCACAATTTCTCAAAAATCAAGTGCAGACTTCACACAGCCAGAACACACGCCCGTGTCCTTGGCCCGTGTTCCTCACACGGCCATGACACTCCTATGTCTATGGCCCATGGAGCATACTACCAACTTAGCTATAAAACAAAGAAATCACATGGCCAAGGCACACGTTCGTGTTTGTGGCTCGTGTCCTTCACACGGCCATGACACGCCCGTTTCCTCAGCTCGTGGAGCTTTCTGACCAATTGGTCATGATTTGATAAAGTCACATGGTCGAGACACATGTCCGTGTACTCAGCCTGTGTGGCCAAAATAGGCTATTTGCCAAGCCTTCAAGCAATTCTTGCCAACAATAACCTACATGGCATTCTACCATACCAATATTCTAATATGAGTATTAACCAATATCCATGGCTTTATACAAAATGAATCAAGAACACATTCATGAGTCATTACTTTGGCTAAACTAATGACATATATCAAGCAAAATAATCAAAATGTCCTATACATGCCATTATAAAAAAATAAAAGCTTCCATATACCCAAAATAGAATTAAGTCGATAGTGTGATCAACGCTCTAACTGTCTTCCAATCCTTAAGAATCCACGAGTGCTGTAAAACAGGGGAAAATGAAATGGGTAAGCATTAACATACTTAGTAAGTCCGGATAACGGGAAAGTGAACTTATTGGTTATATAGCATGTAACCATAATAAACACTCAATCCAAACAAGTATAGATTAGATTTTCTATCACATGCACTCAACCATTAAGTTAGTCTCATGGCATGCCAAGATAATAGCATATCTAGATGAGCTCATCATATCATTATTCCCAATTTACATTTCATGTTAGTCCTATTGAATTTCTCAGTTTTCCGATGGATATCTCATTCCCGTCAATTTATACAAGTGATCATTTCAAGTGCGCACTTCCGAACCTCGCATCTTACGATGAAATTGCCAAACAAGCTGAATTCCCCGTAATACAAACTCATGGAGTAAATATCGGAATTACCAGTCCAGACTAAATCCCCTTACAACGACATATACTCTAACGAGCTCGGATCTGAATTACCAGTCCAGGCTAAATTCAGATCCTGCTTCGGATTACCCGTCCGGGCTAAATCCTTAATGCACTCCTATTCTTCAGGAGGCTAGCTCACTTTAGGATCACCCGTCCGGGCTAGATCCTTTTTACCATCAATTTATTTTCGAGATATTCCATCGAATAACCCTATTCATTCAACCGGGACACTCTTATACACCTTATATTTACTTACTTTATTAAATCTCATAGATTATATTACAACAACCATTTACAACAACCTAGTATATAAATTTTAAGTACCTTAAAGGTTTACTTTGAGTTATTCAAACTTACCTGGTGATCATTTCAGATTTGGGCTTTGATCACTCCGAAACCTTCCGTTTCCCTTTGTCAACTTTCGAATTTGACCTCTCGGGGTCTATATATTAGCAAAAAAACTCTATAAATACACATTTTATTTCTTTTTAGTTCATACCTCATCCTAGGGTGAAATGACCAATTTGCCCTCGAACTTTACTAAAATTACGATTTTACCCTCAGCTCGTAATTCTATTTTTATTGCATTTTCTAATCATTCAAGCCTAGCCAAAATTTTTTTATACTTATGGCATCTTATAAATCTATCTATTTCATACATTTCTTACCAATTTTTACAAACTTTGTGTAATGGTTCAATTAGGTGTTTTCATGGTAACACTCTTAATAAAAGTTGTTTATCTAACAACTAAGACTCATTTATTTCATGAAAACTCAACAAACCTCATAAAACCTTTCATGGCAATTCCCTATAACCTTTACCATTTTGCAAAATAGTCCCCTCATTAACAAGCCCATGCAAAGGGGATTCCAAAAGTACAAAAATTATCAAGAAAATCACTTACTTGTGTGAGTAATGAGTTGCTGAAATTTAAGGCTTCAAAAACCCTTCTCTTTGCTGAAAATTTTGGTGGAACAATAGAGAAGATGAAGTATGATATCATCTTTTCTTTATTATAATATTTCAAGTCAAATAAGTCCACCTAATTCACCTAAACCAAAATTCTTGTCTCCTATACTACTATGGCTGTCCACCCTTATTTTTAAGGGGTTAATTGCCCTTTAAAAGCCTCCAAAATTAGTCCATGACAGTTTAACACTCTTTTCCATCTAGATTGGACTTTTGCACTTTATGTGATTTAGTTTTTTTTCACAATTGGGCTCATAATTGATGAAATTAAGTCATCAAAATTTTCATGCATCTACATAATCATGCCATAATACCAAAAATATTAATAAATACATTTTCTTAGCCTCAGATCTGTGGTTTCGAAACCACTGTTCTGACTAGGTCCTATTTTGGGATGTTTCAATTCTCCCTCCTTAGGGACTTTCGTCCCCAAAAGTCTTACCAGTAAATAAATTTGGATAATGGCTTCTCATAGTTCCTTCAGGTTCCCAAGTGGCTTCTTTCATTTCATGTCTATTCCACAATAGCTTTAGCAAAGTTCTGTTCTTGTTACTCAATTGTTTGACTTTCAAAGCCAAAATCTTGACTAGTTCTTCACTATAGGTCATATCCGGCCTAATCTCGACCTTAGCCGGCAAAATCACATGAGAGGGGTCTGATCGGTATCTATGTAACATGGAGACATGAAATACATCATGGATCTTTCCCAACTCAGATGGCATTGCTAAACGGTAAGCTAACAGTCCAACTCTTTCAATGATCTTATAAGGTCCGATAAACCGTGGACTCAATTTGCCTTTTCGGCCAAATCTCAACACTTTTTTCCATGGAGATACCTTCAAGAATACTTTATCCCCAACTAGGAATTCAATTTCTTTTCTTTTCAAGTCAGCATATGATTTTTGTCTATCCGATGCTGTTTTCAAGCAATCACGGATCACTTTAACCTTTTCTTTCGTTTCCTTGATTAAATCAACCCCGTGAATCTGGTTTTCCTTAAGTTCCATCCAATACAATGGAGTTCGACACTTCTGGCCATACAATGCTTCATACAGAGCCATCTTTAAAATTGTTTGAAAACTATTATTGTAGGCGAATTCCACCAATGATAAATATTTTTCCCAACTGCCTTGAAATTCAATGACGTAACATCGTAACATGTCTTCAAGGGTCTGAATCGTTCGTTCAGATTGACCATCTGTCTGAGGGTGGAATATCATACTAAAATTTAATATGGTACCCAAATCTTCCTGTAGCTTCTTCCAAAATCTTGAAGTGAATCTTGGGTCTCTATCTGAGATAATCAACAATGGTACCCCATGTAGCCTTATGATCTCAGATATGTACAAGTCAGCCAACTTGTCCAGAGAGTAATCGGTTCGTACTGGGATGAAGTGCGCCGACTTCGTTAGCCTATCAACTATAACACAAATAGCGTCTTTCTTCTTCGGGGTCAACGGTAATCCGGTCACAAAGTCCATTGTAATCATGTCCCATTTCCATTCGAGAACCAACATAGGCTGTAACAAACCTGAAGGTACTTGGTGTTCAGCCTTGACCTGTTGACATATCAAGCATTTCGATACAAATTCTAAGATGTCTCTTTTCATGCCATGCCATTAGTACATTTTCTTCAAGTCATTGTACATCTCGGTACCTCCCGAGTGGATAGAAAGTCGGCTATTATGTGCTTCTTGCAGCATTCCCCGTACAAGGTCGTCATTCCTGGGTACACAGACCCTATCTCTGAATATCAGGCAACCATCAGAATTACTCTAAAAATTCGACTTAACACCTGTCTCACATTGAATTCTCTTGACTTGCAACTCATTATCATTAATCTGGGCATCAAAAATTTCATGAAGAAATTGTCGTACTAGCTCTCAATTCTGCTAAAACTGAACCATCATCAAGCAGTGCCATCTGCATATTCAAAGCTTTCAAAGCAAACAGAGACTTTCGGCTCAGAGCATCGGTGACTACATTTTCCTTCCTCAGGTGGTAATCAATGATCAGTTCATAATCTTTAATCAGCTCTAACCTTCTTCTTTGCCTCAGGTTCAATTATTTCTGAGTCATTAGATACTTTAGACTCTTGTGATCGGTGAATATACGGCATGTCTCACCGTATAAATAGTGCCTCCAAATCTTCAAGGCCAAGACGATTGCGGTAAGCTCTAAATCAGGTGTTGGGTAGTTCTTCTCGTGTGATTTTAGTTGCCTCAAAGCATAGGCGATCACTTTGCCCTCTTGCATAAGCACACAACCCAGTCCATTTAAGGACGCATCATTATAGACCACAAATTCCTTTCCTGACTCGGGTAATAGCTAAAGTGTAGCCTCGGTCAATAACATCTTTAATTTTTCAAAACTCTGCTGACATTCCTTGGACCATTCGAACTTAACATCCTTTTGAAGCAATCTCGTCAATGGAGTTGCAATCATGGAAAATCCTTTCACTAAGCGCCGATAGTAACCGGCTAAGCCCCAAAAGCTTTTAACCTCGATTACATTTTTCGGCGATTTCCAATTGATGATAGTAGAGATCTTGTTTGGATCAACTCGGATACCATCACCCGACACAATGTGACCCAAAAACCCTACCTCACTGAGCCAAAACTCACTCTTGCTGAACTTAGCGTAAAGCTGCTTATTCCGTAGAGTCTGTAATACAATCCTCAAGTGCTCTGCATACTCTAACCCATCCTTGGAATAAATCAGGATATCGTCAATAAACACTACAATGAACTTGTCCAAGTATGGCCGAAATACCCTATTCATTAAATCCATGAATACAGCTGGGGCATTCGTAAGACCAAACAGCATAACTAAGAATTCATAGTAACCACATCTTGTCCTAAAGGCAGTCTTGGGCACATCCGACTCTTTAACTCGCAACTGGTAGTAGTCGGACCTCAAGTCTATTTTGGAAAACACAGTGACCCCTTTCAACTGATCGAACAAATCATCAATCCTTGGCAATGGGTACTTGTTCTTAATGGTCACTTTGTTAAGCTTTCTGTAATATATGCATAACCTCATCGATCCATCCTTCTTTCTAACAAACAAAATAGGAGCACCCTAGGGCAAAAAACTCGGCCTTGCAAAGCCTTTGTCAGTCAACTCTTGCAACTATACCTTTAACTCTTTCAATTCTATCGGTGCCATTCTATAAGGAGCAATAGAAATGGGCGTGGTTTCGAGTGTTAGCTCAATACCAAACTCCACCTCTCTAATAGGAGGTAACCAAGTAACTCTTCAGGAAACACATCTGGATATTCTTGTACCACCAGTACCAACTCCATTCTCAATTCAGATTCTCTGGTATTCAAGAAAATGGCTAAGTAGGCTTCGTACCCTTTCTTCAAATACCTTTGGGCCTTCATCAAGGAAATCATAATTAGCGATGAACCCAACTCACTTGAGTCAACCCAGAGAGTCTCGCCATCAGGACACGTCAATTCAACATACTTGCTACCATAATTTACAACCACGTTATGGATGGTCAACCAGTCCATGCCAAGAATCACATCGAACTCATCAAAAGGTAAGAGCATAAGGTTGGCCAAAAAAAAATGGCCTTGAATAGTCAAAGGACAACTCTTACAAACTTTATCTACCAGCACAAACTTGCCTAGAGGGTTCGACACTCTAACTACAAATTCGGTGAGTTCTATAGACAAGTTCATACTAGACGCTAACTTCATGTAGATATATGAATGGGTTGACCCCGGATCGATCAAAGTAATAACACGAGTATTAGAAAGAGAAAATATACCCGTTATTACATCAGGAGCAGAAGCCTTCTCTCGAGCACGGATCGCATAGGTTCTTGCCGAAGCTCAGGCCTCTACTTTTGTAGTGGAGTTTTTGGCAACTGTGAGACTATAACTAACACTTCCAGGAGGCCTAGGTGGTCTACCCCGAGAATTAGGAGCATTTGATTTTGGAGCTGGCTCAACTTCTCTATTCGATCTTTTCGGGCAATCTCTAAGAAAGTGGTCAAGAAAACCACATTTGTAGCATGCCCCACTCTTTATTCGGCACTCCCGAAGTGAAATTTGTTACAACTCAAGGACTTCGGCCTTTGATCATCAACACTCCCCACACTCGTGGCCGAAAGAGAAAAATACTTCGGATTATGGCATTTGGAACTCCTTGCACTTTCTGAGTATCCCACTGATGAAATGGAGCGGTCTTGGCGACTCCTTGATTTCTTTATAGGAAAAGAATGTGCCTTGCTACCGGTCTTCTTACTCGATACTCGTGCCACTCTCTTGGCTTGCTTTGTTTCATTGTTGAGCTCCTCGGCCTTCTTGGCCCGATCAGCTAAAGCAGCGAATTCTCGTATCTCAAGAATCCCGATCAACAGTTTAATTTCTTTATTCAAACCCTCCTCAAAACATTTGTACATTTCAACCTCTGTTTGGACCCATTCATTCGTATACAGGCTTAGCCTCACAAATTCCCTTTCGTATTCAAACACGGTCCTATCTCCCTGCTTGAGTTCTAGGAACTCGTTTCGTTTTTTTATCTAAAAACCTTTGACTGATGAACTTCTTTTTAAACTTGGCTTGGAAAAATTCCCATGTAATGATCTCTCTCTGTGCCACCGAAGATATAGTCTTCCACCAACTATAAGCAGTATCCTTCAAAAGAGATACCGCACATTTCAAACTTTCTTCTAGAGAACACGACAAATCATCGAACACTCTCACAGTATTTTCAAGCCAAAATTTCGCACGTTCGGGGTCATCATCTAGGGTGGCTCTGAACTCTTCGGCTCTATATTTCCTGAGTTTGTCTATCGAAGCCTTTCCCAATCTCACAGGTTCCACGACCTATGGTGCTCCCTCATGTTGGGTAGCAGGTGGAGGAGGTAGAGGTATCTCAGGACAATTTCTCATATATTCCCCGAACCACTCATCCATCATTTCGAAGAAGGCAGCTTTCGCCTTTTCCCGGCCCCCAGACATGGGCCTTCTACTACTACTAGAGTTATCTCTCTGTACGAAAGCTGGAGCATAGCTCTCGGCTCCCTTTGACTCATCTCAAGCTTGATCGAAAGATATTTTCTATATTCAACACAATTAAAAAGGTTAAGAGATGTCACACTATCATCACTTGTATAATGGCATGTATAACTAGACTCAATACATGCTACATTAGTCCAAAAATCGACTAAACCATAGCTCTGATACCAATAAATGTAACACCCCTTACCCGTACCCAAGATCGGGAAGAAGTACGGGGCATTACCGAGCACATACAAAGACGTTCGGGAGATACGACTATCAAATTTCGTTCGAAAATAAAAACATTCATAATATCCTTGATATGGGCTTACGAGGTTTCAAACAAACTTAGAAAATCATTCGGGAACAACTTGAGTCACTAAAACAATTAAGAAATTTTTCACTAAAATAGGGGCACATGCCCGTACGACCTACTCGACATGGGCACCTAGGGACACGCCCGTGTATCTCACCCGTGTGGTCGATTTAATTCATAATTTTTCAAAAATAAGGTGCAGATTTCACACTGCCAGAACACACGCCCGTGTCCTTGGCCCGTGTTCCTCACACAACCATGACACGTCCGTGCCTATGGCCCGTGGAGCATACTGCCAACTTAGCTATAAAACAAAGAAATCGTACGGCCAAGGCACACACCCGTGTCTGTGGCCTGTGTCCTTCAGATGGCCATGACACGCCCGTTTCCTTAACCCGTGGAGCTCTCTGACCAATTGGTTATAATCTGATGAAGTCACACGGTCGAGACACACGCCCGTGTATTCAGTCCGTGTGGCCAAAACAGGTTATTTGCCAAGCCTTCAAGCCATTCTTGCCAAGAATAACCTACATGGCATTCTACCATGCCAATATTCCAATATGAGTATTAACCAATAACCATGGTTTTATACAAAATGAATCAATAACACATTCATGAGTCATTAATTTAACTAAACTAATGACATGTATCAAGCAAAATAATCAAAATGTCCTATACATGCCATTATAACAAAATAAAAGCTTTCATATACCCAAAATAGAATTAAGTCGATAGTGTGATCAACGCTCCAACCGTCTTCCAATCCTTAAGAGTCCCCGAGTGCTGTAAAACAGGGGAAAATGAAATGGGTAAGCATTAACATGCTTAGTAAGTCCGGATAACGGGAAAGTGAACTTACTGGTTATATAGCATGTAACCATAATAAACACTCAATCCAAACAAGTATAGATTAGATTTCCTATCACATGCACTCAACCATTAAGTTAGTCTCATGGCATGACAAGATAATAGCATATCTAGATGAGCTCATCACATCATTATTCCCAAACTACATTTCATGTTAGTCTCATTGAATTTCTCGGTTTTTCGATGGATATCTCATTCCCGTCAATTTGTACAAGTGATCATTTCAAGTGCGCACTCCTACGAACCTCGCATATTACGACGAGATCGCCAAACAAGCCAAATTTCCCGTAATACAAACTCATAGAGTAAATGTCAGGATTACCAGTCCAGGCTAAATCCCCTTACAACGACATATACTCTAATGAGCTCGGATCTGAATTACCAGTCTAGGCTAAATTTAGATCCTGCTTCGGAGTACCCGTTCGGGATAAATCCTTAATGCACTCCTATTCTTTGGGAGGCTAGATCACTTTAGGATCACCCGTCTGGGTTAGATCCTTTTTACCGTCAATTCATTTTTGAGATATTCCATCGAATAACCCTATTCATTCAACCGGGACACTCTTATACACCTTATATTTACTTACTTTATTAAATCTCATAGATTATATTACAACAACCATTTACAACAACCTAGTATATACATTTTAAGTACCTTAAAGTTCTCCTTTGAGTTATTCGAACTTACCTGGTGATCGTTTCAGATTTGGGCTTTGATCACTCTGAAACCTTCCGTTTCCCTCTGTCAACTTCTGGATTTGGCCTCTCGGGGTCTATATATCAGCAAAATAACTCTATCAATACACATTTTATTTCTTTTTAGTACATACCTCATCCTAGGGCGAAATGACCAATTTGCCCTCGAACTTTACTAAAATTATGATTTTACCCTCGGCTCGTAATTCTATTTTTATCGCATTTTCTAATCATTCAAGCCTAGCCTAAAAATTTTTATACTTATGGCATCTTATAAATCCATCTATTTCATACATTTCTTACCAATTTTTGCAAACTTTGTGTAATGGTTCAATTAGGTGTTTTCATGGTAACACTCTTCATAAAAGTTGTTTATCTAACAACTAAGACTCATTTCTTCCATGAAAACTTAGAAAACCTCATAAACCCTTTCATGGCAATTCCCTAGAACCTTTTCCATTTTGTAAAATAGTCCCCTTATTAACAAGCCCATGCAAAGGGGATTCCAAAAGTACAAAAATTATCAAGAAAATCACTTACTTGTGTGAGTAATGAGTTGCTGAAATTTAAGGCTTCAAAAACCCTTTTCTTTGCTGAAATTTTAGTGGAACAATAGAGAAGATGAAGTATGATATCATCTTTTCTTTATTATAATATTTCAAGTCAAATAAGTCCACCTAGTTCACCTAAACCAAAATTCTTGTCTCCTATACTACTCTGGCCGGCCACCCTTGTTTTTAAGGGGTTAATTGCCCTTTAAAAGCCTCCAAAATTAGTCCATGACAATTTAACACTCTTTTTCCATCTAGATTGGACTTTTGCACTTTATGTGATTGAGTCCTTTTTCACAATTGGGCTCACAATTGATGAAATTAATTCATCAAAATTTTCATGCATCTACATAATCATGCGATAACACCAAAAATATTAATAAATACATTTTATTAGCCTCGGATCCATGGTTTTGGAACTATTATTCTGACTAAGTCTTATTTTGGGATGTTACACTAATCAATTTAAGGAATCTGATCTCGAAATTGAATTTTTTGACACCGTTGAAAATTAGGTCGTTACAGTCCT
The DNA here is from genome assembly GCA_025698465.1 of Gossypium longicalyx. Taxonomy (NCBI): domain Eukaryota; kingdom Viridiplantae; phylum Streptophyta; class Magnoliopsida; order Malvales; family Malvaceae; genus Gossypium; species Gossypium longicalyx. Next base: position 73,063,439 of record CM047004.1, on the reverse strand, counting down.
CTCAATTTTTCTCTCAACTTTTTCTTCAACCTTTGATTTTTTTTTCAAGGTTTCAAATTGTTAAGTTGATTTTTCATTAAAATATTTCGTTTAAACAAATTTTAAAAGACCAAATTCAACATTTCATTTATTTTTCTAGTTTATGTGAACTTTGGTGGAAGATAGAATGTGGTTTACTCTTGATTCTTTGGTTAATATTTGAGTTTTTTTCTAGCAAGGTAATTAGTTCCAAACCATTATTTATGATTTTAAAACCTTGAGAATTGATTTTTAATTTTATCTTTGTTTTTCTTTCATTTCTAAATATTTTTCAAGTTAGAGTGAGAAAGCTTTGATTCTTTCATTTCTTGTTGTTTTTAAACTTGATTCTTGTCAGCTAAGTTTAGGATGGAGTGGGATAGCTGAGAATTAAGTTAGAACAAAGCTTGGTTAAAATTCTCTTGAGTTGCCATTATTGAAGAGTTTAAGGTGCTTTAGAGAGAGAGAGAGAGAGAGGAGTTGATCTAGTGTGGCTAATAATTTTTTATTTTTTAGGAGTTTTTTATGATGATTCTAAAGTTATATTTAAGGTTTGTATATGTTAGATTAGTGTTCTCTTAAGTTCTGATAGAAGCAGAAAAGTTCTCACTTTATTTAATTGTATCACATGCTTAGTTCTAGATGATTTTCTGTTCAATTGTGTTTCTCTAACTATGTTTTATTGTTTTGATTAATGATTGTAGCAAAGGAGGTGGTTGAGTCCCCAAAGGCCAAGGGAAAGGAAAAAGTCATTGAAGGTTGACGGTTTATGATTTATGCTAATTTAACTTAATTATATGATATGATTTGATGAAGTAATTAAAATGTTTGCTCAATTTGGTCACTTGAATTGTTGTTAAAGAAATTGATTGGATGATGTTAAAAAAATGATATTTTGATGATTTGTGGCACAGTTAATATATTTTTTTATCGCAAATTAGTATGCTTTATTGCTTGATCTTGTTATATCATATACTTGGTTATTTTAGGACCATTGAGCTTCCCAATGCTCAATTGCATTGTTTTTTTGTTTCTGTGCATACTTGTTGAAATACTTTCGAGTTTGATTGGTGATGTCCTCAGCATCTAAATGCTCAGTTTTCATCTTTCTATTGAGTTTTTAATGTTTCCTTAATGTCTTTTATAATAAATGGCTTGTACCTAGGTCTCTAGGTGACTTTTATGTCTTCTAATGTTGAACATTGGTATTTTTGGATGATTTTTGTATTTAGTTTGTGTTGATACCATATTGGACTTTTAATTACCTTTAAGTTGGATTTTGAGAATAATTTTACATGACTCATGTATGGTTTATATGTTGCAAATTACTTGCCTATTGAAATTTTGATTTAATGTGTTACATGCCATGCAGATGTATATTTTAGAATCATTTATGGTATGACACTTATGTATGAAATAGTTTGGTTACATAGTGAAAATTGTTTAAGTGCATTTAAGAGATCAATTGCATGACTTGGAATGTTATTTTTCTGCATTTTTGTATCGATGTCTCGAGACATTAACATGTCTCGATACCATAAGAATGTTTTTATGTATTTCATGCATTTTTGGGTACATGTCTCGAGGCATGATTGGATTGTCTTAAGATGTAAGGGGCAAGTCTCGAGACATGATGATCTTGCCTCAAGACATGAAGCATCAAAGCTAAATTAAAAAAAAATTCTATCTAGGGTCTCAAGAGAGTCATGGCTCATTGTCTCGAGACATAGGAATCAATGTCTCAAAACATGGTTTCATTGTCTCGAGACTTCAAACTTCAAAACTAAAATTCTAAAAAAAGATAGGCATGTCTCGAGATATAACCCTACATTTTGTTAGTTTGACTCAAGATTCATAATATGGTTCCGTGTTTGACCACCTTTAACCCTAGATTGTTGTATGTGGGCCAAATTGGTTTCATTTAAGTGCATTTAACACTCGTAACATTATTTAATTAAGATTGTCATAACTTTATTTTTAGTTGCATTGTTTGTTGAAATATCTATTTGAGTTGCTTCGACAATAAATATGACATTTTGCATTCGAATCATTTTTAACAAGAAGGAATTCAAAGGCTTGGAGGATTCTAAAATAAACTCTTTTGATTAATAAAACATTGGTCCCCAAGTATTATAAAAAGATTGGATTTCATCTTGTTAATGAGAAAAATCTTTTTACATTTGATGATGATGTAATTCATGAAGACTAATTATCTTGTAAGCGAGAGAGAAGGACTTTAATGCTTAGGGGTGTAAATAAGTAATGAATCCTTCCAGATTACACTGGAATTCTAGTGATTTAATGAACTTTCTTTCCAAAGATTCGTTGAAAACTTTGTTTATGAAAGGGATGCCTTTGCATGAGTTTGATGATAAGCTTATATGGAACATAGCTCTTCGATGACTATAGAGTGAAATCAGGTTACAGTCTGATGTCTCTTGAATAATCTTGATGTATTCCCTCATTCCTCAAATTCTCATTAGCCAAGGATTTTTTGGCCTCTCATTTGGTCACTCAAAGTTCCCTTTAAAATCATCATTTTTCTTTGAAAAGTCTGCAGTAATGACTTACCTTGTAAGGTGGAGATAGCAAAGAGGAATTCCATTCAAGACATTTTTTTTCCTTTTTTTTGTGTTAGTATTTCAAGGTTGCAACTAATTTTAAAAAAAAAACAATAAGACTAAGTCCGAGGGAGATTTGTTAGCTTGTTAGTAGGAGTAGGAGTTTTTAGCTTGTTAGTAGGAGTAGCAATTTGATTTTTTTTTTGTTGAGGTTGTTCGTTAGGACTTGTATATAAGGGTTGCTTTGTTAATCAATTATATCATCCCTTTATTCATATTTTTTTTCTATGCTTCAATTAGTTCTTTGCTAAACTAATAGTGGTATCGAGAGCTATTTTTTCTTGAGGGACCTGTGAGAAAAGTTCTGTGAGAGTTCTGAGAGCAAATTGAGAGATACACTTGTAAGGTTTTGAGGAAAATGGAATCAGGATCAAGTAACCTATCTATCTTAGCCCCACCTGTGTTTGATGGAGAGAATTACCAAGCATGGGCCTTGAGAATGCAAGCATACATAGAGAGTTGTGATTATTGGGAAACTGTCGAGGAAGACCATGAGGTGACTCCAATTCCTAACAATCCAACTATGAACCAAATCAAAATGCATAAGAATAGAACCACTAGGAAGGCAAAGGCAAAGACTTGTCTTTATGCTACGGTTTCACCAGCCATATTCAATAGAATTATGGCTTTTGGATCAGCGAAGGAGATGTGGGACTACTTCAAGGCTGAGTATCAAGGAGATGAGAGGATCAAGAGCATGAAGGTGTTGAACTTGATTAGAAAATTTGAGAGGCTACAAATGAAGGACTCTAAGTCAATCAAAGAATACTCAAACAAGATGATAGATATTTCCAATAAGGTAAGAGTTGTTGGGACTGATCTCTCTAATTCTAGACTGGTGCAAAAAATACTTTTCTCTGTGCCTGAGAAATATGAAGTAACAATTGCCTCTTTGGAGAACACCAAGGATTTGACTTAGTTGAGAGTAGTAGAGTTGATCAGTGCCTTACAAGTTCAAGAGCAGAGGAGATTAATGAGGCAAGAACGAAGCATAGAAGGAGCTTTGAAGGCTAAAATGTAGCAGAGTGAGAAGAAAGGACCAAAAGTGGAATAGGAAGCAGAGTGGTGGTAGTAGTACTTCTGAAACTACTGTAAAAGGTAATGGTATTGGAAATTCTCACAAGTATTCTTCATGTGATTTTGTGGAAAAAAAATCATCCTCATTTTAAGTATTAGAGAAGGCTAGATGTAAAGTGCAAAATGTGTAACTTGATGGGGGCACACTTAGAGGTTCTATAAAGAATAAAAAAATTAGCAACAAAGTGGAATGTAACACCCTAAACCCGGCCTAGACGTTATGGCCGAATCCGTCGTGTCACACTGAAGCGTTACTGTAAAAGTCATGTTTTATCAAAAATCTTTCTCAGTGTTTAAAGAGTATTTTCGTTATAGATTAAAGTGAATAGAAGCTGTGCACCAGGTAGGATGCCAGAAAAGAGGAGGTGATTCTATTAGACTGCTTAAGTACCAAGCTCTCCACGGATCCACTCCTAGACATGCACACAACCATTGTCACACTTTAACCGAGTGGTTGTTCAGGAAAACCATTTCGTTTTAAACCATTTGAAAACACTTATTAATTTTGAGAACGTTTTTGTTGCGGAAGCTTTGTCTTGATTCGCGATGTTTTAAAATCAGGTAATCTTTTTAAAACGCGCCCTAGAGCTATTCAATTCCAAACATTTAAAACAATATCTTAACTAAGCTAACAAAACATATTAAAAGTAATTAAAAATAATTAAAGTGGCCTTATTACATATTAAAAACCCGAAAACATAAAGGAAATAATCTCAAACAAAAGTGAAGGTATTAACACTTATTTTAAACAGTCCACATGGCCACTCTGAATCCCTCCAGCTCCAAGTCCACCGATCTAAGGCTCACCTGTAAAGATGGGAAAAAGGGGGTGAGTTTGGAAAACTCAGTGTGTAAAGTATCCCAACCAGAGCCCAAATCAGTTCAAGCTTTACTGGGCCTAAGCCCTATTCAGAAACCAGTGTTAACTGGGCCTTAGCCTATATCAATATTAATCTGGGCCCTAGCCCCCTTAAGAAGATCGGGAGTATATTGGGCCTAGCCCATATCAGTATTAATCTGGGCCGTAGCCCTATTACAAGTCGAGATATATTGGGCCTTGCCCATATTAACATAGTTGAGCCCATTTCAATACAGTCTCATATGATTAATGCATGATAAACCCATCCAACCTTGCACTTGCCTCCGTCCATCCCTACACTTCCTGTGGGGATTAAATCACCCACGCCATCCCTACACTTACAGTGTTAGCACCGGTTGCGGCACTAACTATAATCCGCAGCAAAGTTGCTTATATCAGAATATGCGGCACAGGCACCAGAACGGGTTCTTCCTCCATAACATAACCCAGATCCCATGCAACAGATATACATGTCATGGCATACAACAAACAGAATCAGAATATCATGCATTTCAGTCAAAATTAACCCTAGGGGTATAACGGTCATTTTGCCCCTAGGGGTAAAACGGTAATTTTCATACTTAGGGGTAGTTTAATAAAATTTACTATTCTAGAGTTTACATACATATTCTAACCATTAACACATTAACAGAAGCACTTACCAAGCGTTTTTATCAAATTGGGCCCGTTGGCCCACTAACCCGTTTTCGGCCCATTAAGCCCAAATATACCAAAGTGCACGAAATTGCGCACTCTGCAATCATACTGCTTGCGATTACCAAAAATTAACAACCAAACCACTTCACCAGCGCTCGCACGCTCGTAAGTTCACAAATGTCGGCTTTTCGACTTTTGTCGATCTAGTCTATGAGTGGGTGTCGTTTACACACCTGATTTAGAACGGTACGTTGGCGAGATCCACACACATGAACTGTCTACAATTGGATTACTACCACGTCAATCTAAATATCAAAAACAAACTACGTATTTAACCCCTTACCATACTCGGCCAACACAGCCTTAGATCCCAGAGTTCTTTACCTTTTGCCGAAATATGGGTTAGATCTGATGAGCCAACTGAATTAGTCTTCAAGCCCTTTGTTGTACGTTCCCCTTGCTCACACTAACGCACCGGTTCCTTTAGCCAACAATTCCACTTTAGTTTTTATTCGATTCTGATGTAGATCTAACCCTCAAACCCTAGCAGAAGTCGGCCCTTTTCTGGTCTAAAGATTTGGCTATGCCCCTAAAACTATGAGATATGAGATATGAGAGTTTTGTGGAGGCTTTTTTGACAGAACTTTAGGGTTTAGAAGAAGAAAGAATCGACCACAAGATGGAGAAGAATCAGAGGGTTTGGCTAAGAGAAATCGGCACATAAAAGATATAGGTTTTCGGGATTTCAGCTTTTATGGCAATCGGCTATAAGGCTTAAAAAAAAACAACTGATAAGAGATGGAGATGAATAGAATGGTAGGAAGATTCGGCTATAGAGGAAAAGAAAAAGACGAAAGGAAGTAGATGAAGAAAGAAAAAAAGAAAAGAAAAGGAAATAGAAGAAGAAAAACTGAATTCTAAAGGCCAAAATATACGACACTTATTAGCTATGGCCGAGTGAGTGTATTTCGGGCATAGGAATTGTTCTTAAATTCCAATTCCCCAAATTGCTCCTTGATTTTTGGCCACATCCAATGTTTGAATTCCATTCAAACTCTTGACTGATCAGCCCACCGTTTGCACCACTTCAGCATGCTGCCAAGAGTTCTGATTAGACTCCAACTCCTTCCTCACGCATGCAGCAAAAATCCCAACCTTGCGTGCGCGAGATGAAGCTCGAACCCCAAACCTCCGTCCGCCTTGCGCCCTTGCGCCTTCGCCCGAGCTACTGGCCACTGCACCATGCTTTCTCCTTTATTAATATATGGTTACAATTAATTATAAACCTTACCTACTTCAGTTCTAGCCCGCTTTAAAAATAAAACGGAATTTGCCCGCGCAAGGACTCGAACCCGCACCCTTGTGGAACTCTTAACACCCTACTGCCACTGCACCACAAGCGTCCTTGTAGCATAACTCTGTTGCAACTATTCTTAAACCTTACTTTAGTGCGACCTGGCTTCTAAAATAAAAACAAGCCTTTGCGTGCGCCAACCCTCGAACCTAGGCACTATACCACACTCCCTTTGTGTTACCTTTTAACCCCAACTATATATAAGGCTTCCCTGTGTAGTTCCCTGATATAAAGAAAAAGAAAAAAATTTTGCACATGCTGGGAGTCGAACCTCAGCTCTCCTTCCCACTACCTAGCATGCAAACCACTGGGTTAGGTACGCTTCTTCATGCCCAGTCTTGCCCAATTTATTTTATAAGCCTTATGCCCAGATTCCCTCTATGAGGCAAAAATTAAAACAATTTTTTTCCTAGAGTTTAAACACCAAAACAACAATACTTTTATAAATATATATATATATTTTTTTCCTATCTAATAATAATAATAATAATAATAATTTTATAAATATATCTAATTATAAAAATTTCAAATATCAATAATACAGTAAATAATAATAATAATTTTCATAAAAATTTTTCAAACATACATACAATAATATTTTTCTAATAATAAAAATTTTATCTCATAATACTAATTAAAATTTCATAAAAATTTAAAATATCCATAATAATAAATACAGTAAAAATTTTCTAGTAGTAATTTAATTCAAAATTTTTTTCTTAAACGATAATATTTAAAACTTCTTAATTATTCAGGTTTTCTTCTATCCGAACCCCAGACTCAAAGCCCAACTCTTCTAGGCCCAAAAATCGAGGCGTTACATAGAGCACTTGCTGCAGTTAAAGAAGAAGATGAACAACTATTTGTTGTCTCTTGCTTCTCATCAAGTACTCGATGTAAAAATTAGTTAGTTGATAGTGGTTGTACCAATCACATGACTTGTGATGAGAAGTTGTTTAAAGATCTTGATAGGTCATTGAAGTCGAGAGTAAGGATAAGAAATGGAGAATACCTAGAAGTGAAAGGAAAATGCATAGTAACAATAGAGAGTTGTGGTGGAACTAGGTTGATTTCAGATGTTTTGTTTGTATCTGAGATTGATCAAAACTTGTTAAGTGTGGGGCAATTGATAGAAAAGGGATTCAAAGTAATATTTGAAGAATGAATGTGTCTAATCCTTGACTCTTGTGGCAATTTATTGTTTAGGATCAAGATACAAAAAAAGAGTTTCTCATTGAATCCACTCGAGGAGGAGCAAGTGGCATTCAAGTGTCAAGTCAGTGACTCTGGATTGTGGCATAAGAGTTTAGGACAGTTTCATCACAAAGGTTTGCAGTTCATACAGAAAAATGATATGGCAATTGGGCTACAAATTTTGGAGGAGTCAAGTTCGAGATGCAAAGCTTGCTTGACTAGCAAACAAACAAGGTTGCCTTTCAAAAACTTAACTTGGAGAGCCAAAAAGAAGTTACAGTTGATTCACACTAATCTGTGCGGTCCACAAGCAACTTCTTCATTAAATGGTAGCAGGTATTTCATTATATTTATTGATGATTTTACTAGAATGTGCTGGATTTATTTTATGAAGCAAAAATCTGATGTTACTGATGTGTTTTTTAAGTATAAAAGATGGGTTAAGAATCAAAGTGATTGTAAGATTCAGGTTGTCAGATTTGATAATGGGACAGAATATACCTCATAAAGCTTCAATACTTTTTATGAGGAGGTTGGGATAGAGCATCAACTCATTGCTCCTTACTATAACAACCCGATTTTGGGCCTAGTCGGAACAGTGGTTTATGAAGCACTAATCTGAGGCTAGATAAATTATTTTTAATAGTATTTTATGTGTTATAGCACGTTTATATGGATGCATGAAAATTTTGATGAATTAATTTTAGCAATTGTGAGCTTAATTTCGAAAAAAGACTAAATCGCATAAAGGGTAAAAATTTTATTTTTTTTAGAAAATGGTGTTAAATAACTAGAGAATCATAATTAGGGGTCTTTAAAGGTCAAATAGACCCATTTCAATAGGGGTGGCCGGCCATAGAGACAAAGAAGAATAAAAAATTTTAAAATTAGGTGAAGTTGGTAGCTTATTTTGACTAGAAATAAGATAAAATAAAACAAAAGGGCTTCATCTTTTCACCATTCATCTTCTCCATCGAAAATATCAGCAAGAAAGGGGTTTTTGAAGCTTGAAACTTTTAGCCATTAAGTTCTCTCATAAGTAAGTGATTTTGATGACTTTTCTTGATAATTTTTGTACTTTTGGGACCCTTGTAGCTTAATTTAGCTAATAGGGGACTATTTTGCAATATGGTTGAGAGTTTATGGTTTTGCCATGAAAGCATTTATGTTATGAGCTGAAAATTTATGGAAGAAAATGAGTTATAGTTGTGAAATAAATAACTCTTGTGAAGTGGAGTTCATGAAAAACACCTAAAATGGACCTTTTTGTAAATGTTATAAAATAGGTAGTAATTGTGTGAAACAATCAAAATTGGGAAATGCCATGGACACGGACGTGTGCTAAGCCGTGTAAAAACTCTTATAGGTTCGAATCGAGAAATAAATTCACATGGGATAGAGACACGAGCGTGTCCCGATATGTTCAGGTTGTGTGAGCCACACGGGCCTTCAACATCGCCATCTTAAGAAGACACATGGGCGTGTCGCCCTTCCACAAGGGCGTGTGCCTCTGTCTGCTTTGAAATTTTACAAATTTTTCTAAAGTGTTTATTTTATTCCCGAACCATTTCCAAATCATGTTTTGGCCCTCGTAGGTCTATATTAGGGTCATTAAGAGGAAGTTTGAAAGTTTTAAAATCGAGTGAAATTTTATGACCCGAAAATATTTATATGTATGTGTTCAAGTCCAATAACACCTCGTATCATGTTCTGGCGTCGAACTCGGGTAAGGGGCATTACATTTAGTGGTATCAGAGCTATGGTTTAGTTGATTTTCGGGCTAACGTATCGAGTGTACAAGTCTAGCTATACATGTCATAAATACATTGTGATAGTGTGACGACTCCTGACGAATTTAAATTGTGTTTTCATATAGTAAATGGATCCCAACGAAGCAGTGGCGAACAATGTAGAAAGTAATACGCCGGCTCCCGCCGAAAGGACTTCACCAGTCGAGAGTGGGCCCATGACATTTAGTCAGGGCGGAGGGACTAGAGAAACCTACCTCTACATAATGAACGTATGGTATTCGGAGTTTGTTCGTGCAAACCCAAACACTCCACCTCCTCCATCCCCTCCAATCCCCCAACCTGCCCCCATAGCTCCCTAAGCCGTAAAGATGATTAGAAGGGAGAAACCTCCGGTTGGTAGCATTCGAAAACAAGGGGTCGAGGAGTTTAGAGTGAATATAGATGATGACCTAGAGAGGGTAGAGTTCTGGCTAGAAAATACCATTAGGGTATTCGATGAATTGTCTTGCACACCTGAGGAGTGCATCAAGTGTGTTGTGTCACTCCTGTGAAACTCGACCTACTAGTGGTGGAACACCCTTGTGTTGATTTTACCAAGGGAAATGATTACATGGGAGTTTTTCCAAAAGAAATTTCGAAAGAAGTATATTAATCAAAGGTTTATAGATCAAAAGAGGAAGGAATTTTTAGAATTAAAGTAAGGCCGAATGACAGTGACAGAGTATGAGTGTGAGTTCGTGAGGCTCAGCAAATACGCTAAGGAGTGTATATCTACTGAAGCTATCATATGTAAGAGATTTGAAGACAGATTGAACGAATACATCCGATTATTAGTTGGCATCTTGAGTTAAGGGAATTTGTGATGCTTGTTGAAAGAGCTTGCAAGGCAGAAGAATTAGCCAAGGAGAAGAGAAAAGCTGATATGGAGTCTCGTGACTTAAAGAAAAGACAGATGGGAAAATCACATCAGATCTCATCCAAGAGATCAAGAGAGTTTCCTACTCGATCGAAACCTTCAGTGGGATTCTCGAGTAGAAATAAGAATAAGCAGTACACGGCTTCTAAGGCTCAAACCACTTCTATCGCGAGTGTTGGTAGTGCTCGACCAAATAGGCCTGAGTGTTCGTAGTGTGGTAGGCACCATTTTGGTGAGTGCTGAGGAAATGATAGAGGTTGCTTCAAGTGTGGTTCACTAGACCATTTCATTCGAAACTGTTCTGAAATGGATGAGAAAGGCAAAAAGCAAGATGTGAGAGCGAGTAATGCCCCTTCAATGGGTAGACCACAGAAGAGCCTGGGAAGTGGGGCTAGCAACTGAGGTGTGCCTAGAGATTCCGCTGTGAGGTCCGAGGGCTGAGTTCCTGCAAGGACTTATGCCATGCGCGCTCGCGAAGAGGCATCGTCACCGAATGTGATTACGGGTGCCTTTTCTCTTCATGATATTTATGTTGTTGCTTTGATTGGTCCAGGGTCTACTCATTCGTATGCTTGTGTGAAACTAGTGTCTAGCCTGAATATGTCTGTCGAGTGTACAAAATTTGTGGTAAAGGTGTCAAACCCATTAGGCAAGCATGTATTAGTGGACCAAGTATGTAGAAGTTGTCCCTTGACAATTAGAGGTCATTTTTTTCGGCTAAACTCACATTATTGCCGTTTGATAAATTTGACGTTATCCTTGGCATGGATTGGTTGTCTACCCATGATGTTATAGTAAATTGTGGAAAGAAATTCATTGAACTAAAATGTCAAAATGGGGATATTCTTCGGGTTGAATCAGGTGAACCGGGTAGCTTACCTGTAGTGATTTCTTCTTTGACGGCTAAGAAATATATGAGAAAAGGGTATGAGTCTTATCTCGCATTTGTGTTGAATACCCAAGTGTCGGAAGTAAAGGTTGAGTCAATGCCAGTGGTCTGTGAGTTTCCGGATGTATTTCCGGAAGAGTTGCCCGGACTACCTCCAACTAGGGAAGTCGAGTTTGGTATCGAGTTAGTCTCTGGTACTACGTCTATATCAACTGCCCCGTATAGGATGGCACCGTTGGAGTTAAACGAGTTGAAGGCTCAGCTATAAGAGTTAACGGATAAAGGTTTTGCGAGGCTGAGTTATTCTCCATGGGGTGCTCTGGTACTTTTTGTGAAAAAGAAAGACGGGTCAATGAGGTTATGTATAGACTACAGACAGCTCAACAAGGTGACTGTGAAGAACAAGTATCCTTTGCTAAGGATCGATGATTTGTTTGACCATGAAAGGAGCCACAGTTTTTTCTAAGATAGGCTTAAGATCTAGTTATTACCAACTAAGAGTTAAGAAGCAAGATGTATCGAAAACCGTATTTCAGACGAGGTACGGGCACTATGAGTTCCTTGTCAATGCCCTTTGGCTTAACAAATGCTCCCACTGCGTTATGGATTTAATGAATCGTATTTTTTATCGTACTTGGATAAGTTCGTTGTTGTTTTTATCGATGATATATTAATCTATTCTCGTGATAAGAGTGAACACGCAGAGCATTTGAGAACTGTTTTGCAGACTTTAAGAGATAAACAGTTGTATGCCAAGTTTAGTAAAAGTGATTTTTGGCTCCGAGAGGTCGGATTCTTAGGACACATCATGTCAAGTGATGGAATTAGAGTTGACCCGAGTAAGATCTCGACTATTGTTGAGTGGAAACCGCCAAGGAATGTATCGAACATTAGAAGCTTTCTAGGCTTAGCGAGTTACTACAGACGATTCGTTAAAGGATTCTCCATGATTTCTAGTCCGATGATGAGGTTGCTACAGAAAGATGTCAAGTTCGATTGGACGAAAAAATGCGAACAGAGTTTCGAGAAACTTAAGGCGTTGTTGACTGAAGCTCCAATTTTAGTGCAACCGAAACCGGGAAAAGAATTTGTAGTGGATAGCGACACATCCTTGAATGGATTGGGATGTGTAATCATGCAAGAAGGCAAGGAAATAGCATATGCCTCGAGACAACTGAAGCCGCATGAGAAAAATTTTCTGACACACGACTTAAAGTTAACAACCATAGTGTTCGTACTGAAGATTTAGAGACACCACTTGTATGGAGAGAGATGTCAAGTATTCACCGACCATAAAAGTCTAAAGTATTTGATGACTCAAAAGGAATTGAACCTTCACAAATGGATATGGCTAGAGCTCATAAAAGATTACGAGCTGGTGATCGACTATCACCCGGGGAAGGCAAATGTGGTCGCCGATGCCTTGAGTAGGAAATCCTTATTTGCCTTGAGAGCTATGAATATTCAGTTGACTGTGTTCGATGATGGTTCGATACTAGTGGATTTGAGAGCTAGATCGACGTTTCTCCAAGAGATCTATGAAGCTCAGAAAGGTGATAGTGATTTGCAAACCAAGAGAGCTCAATGTGAGTCAGATATTAAATCAGCTATTCGATTGGTTCCGATGGTTGTTTGATGTCCCAAGATAGGGTCTATATACCTAGAGATGATGAGCTTATTGGGAAAATTCTTCACAAGGCATATAGTAGTTGTATGTCAATCCATCCGGGTAGTACCAAGATGTATAATGACTTGAAGAGATTGTATTGGTGGTCGGGTATTAAAAGAGACATCTCAGAGTTTGTGTTGAAATGTTTAATTTGTCAACAAGTGAAAGTCGAGTACCAAGTACCTTCGGGTTTACTTTAGCCTGTGATGGTTCCCGAGTGGAAATGGGATCGAATTACCATGGATTTTGTGATGGGATTGCCGTTGTCACCAAGAAAGAAAGATGTTGTTTGGGTCATAGTTGATCGATTAACGAAATTAGCTCACTTTATTCCGGTACGTACTGACTACTTACTCGATAAGCTAGCTAAGTTGTATATTTCTAAGATTGTAAGACTTCATGGAGTACCTTTATCGATTATTTCGGATAGAGATCCGAGATTCATCTCGCAGTTTTAAAAAAAGTTACAAGAAGCTTTAGAGACAAAGTTGAATTTTAGCACGACTTTCCATCCGCAAATTGACGGTCAGCTAGAGAGAGTGATTCAAATTATTGAAGACATGTTACGGTGTTGTGTCTTTGAATTCCAAGGCAGTTGGGAAAAGTATTTACCGCTGGTAGAGTTTGCCTACAACAATAGCTATCAGTTGAGTTTGAAAATGGCGCCTTATGAGGCTTTATATGGGCGTCAGTGTCGAACGCCTTTGTTTTGGACCGAATTCAGAGAAAATTAGATTCACGGGGTTGACTTAGTCAAAGAGACCGAAGAGAAAGTAAAGGTAATTAGTGATTATTTGAAGGCCGCTTCTGATAGACAGAAAACCTACGTGGATTTGAAACGAAAAGAAATTGAGTTTTAAGTCAGTGATAAGGTGTTTTTAAAAGTATCCCCGTGGAAGAAAGTCCTTAGATTTGGTAAGAAAGGAAAATTAAGTCCACGTTTTATTGGACCTTATGAGGTGACTGAGAGAATTGGACTGATAGCTTATCGACTAGCCTTACCATCCGAGTTAGAGAATATCCATAATGTTTTCCATGTGTCGATGTTGCGCCATTACCGTTCTGACCCTTCGTATGTTCTTTCGCCAACAGAGTTTGAGATTAGGTCAGATATGACTTATGGCAAAGAATCGGCTAAGATTTTAGTTCGGGAGGTTAAACAACTGAGAAATAAGAGTATAGCACTTGTAAAGGTATTATGGCATAGACATGGGATAGAAGAGCCCACATGGGAGCCTAAGGAGACCATGAGAGACCAATACCCAAACCTTTTTAATGGTAAGATTTTCGAGGACGAAAATCCCTAAGAGGGAGAATTGTAACAGCTTGATTTTGGGCCTAGTCGGAACACTGGTTTCAGAACCACTAATCTGAGGTCAGAGAAATTATTTTTAATAGTATTTTGTGTGTTATAGCACGTTTATATGGATGCATGAAAATTTTGAAGAATTAATTTTAGCGATTGAGAACTTAATTTTGAAAAAGGACTAAATCGCATAAAGGGCAAAAGTTTTATTTTTCTAGGAAATGGTGTTAAATAACTAGTGAATCATAATTAAGGGTCTTTAAAGGTCAAATAGACCCATTTCAATAGGGGTGGCCTGCCATAGAGACAAAGAACAATAAAAAAAATTCAAAATTAGGTGAAGTTGGTAGCTTATTTTGACTAGAAATAAGATAAAATAAAACAAAAGGGCTTCATCTTTTCATCATTCATCTTCTCCACATAATATATTAGCAAGAAAGGGGTTTTTGAAGATTGAAACTTTCAACCATTAAGTTGTAACACCCTTCACCAGTATCCGACGCCGGGATAGGGTTCGAGGCATTACCGGTATTTCAACTTTACAACTTACTAAATCGGGTCACCATTCTTCGCCCAAATTTAAAACCTTCCAAACATGTGCGCATTGTCCCTTACACAGGCCTTCGAGGCCTAAAACAAACTTGGGGGCAGTACGGGACAAAATCGAAAACATTCAATGAACTTTGAGTACCCTAGAAAAATTTTCCTTACTTTGAAGTGTGACACGCCCATGTGATGGGGTCGTGTGGTCACACACGCCCGGTGGCTTGGGACATACTCGTGCCATCCGCCCGTGTGCAACACTGACTTCAACCTCAACATTCTGTTAAAAACACACGGCCAAGGTATGCGCCTGTGTTCTTAGCCCGTGTTCTATACTGACTTAAAAATTCAAGTGCAGGGGACGCACGGCCATACCACACACCTATGGGGGTGAGCCGTGTGTCACACACGACCTAGACACAGGCCCGTGTGTCTACCTATGTGACCCTTATTAGGCTATTTTCCAAGCCTTAAGTGACCCTCTACTAACCAATTACACTTATAGATTGCTATAGTGCATGTTTACGCCAAATTATACATTTATAAATACGAAACTTTGATTAACCTCATTGCATGTGAACCTCATATCATTGGTTTCATACATGCTAAGTTAATTCTCATCTTGCATTTAAGGATTTCTATGTCTACTCGACATATTTAAGGTTGGATCATTTTTATAACTCATCGCCAATTATAACCAAACCATCATATGTGAACATAAATATGCATAGATTTGTAGGTCATAACATACTTCAAAATAAGCCAATTTCCATGGCCATATACAAAAAGATAAGTATAACTTTACATGCCTTCATCTTGACAAATCAAATGGCACATATAACCAAATACTCAAGTTTTATACATGCCATTGAACAAAACATAAATGCCTATATACCAAAGCTGAACTAGTTAATAGTGTGTTGATTCTCCAACCGTCTTCCAATCTCTACGAGTCCTCGAGCTCTGTAAGACAGGGAAAAGAGAGGGGTAAGCATTTACATGCTAAGTAAGCTCGGAATAATTGGAAAGTAAACTTACCAATTATTTAGCATACATCCTTATTAAATAATGAAACCAACAAGTATGTAAAAGATTTCCCTATTACAGGCACTCAAGCAATGAGTTAGTCACATAACAAAACACCATGCAATTTATCTTAGATGAGCTCATCATTCAACAGGTCATTTGTACATATACCTCGTGTTAGTCTCGTTGAGTTTTTAGGAAATCTCGATGGATCATCCAGTCACCGTTAGTTCATATGAATAATTATTTCAGGTATGCATTCCCGCGAACCTCATATCTTACGGCGGGACTACCAGTCCAGGCTAAATCCCTTACACGACAAACACCCTTAATGAGCTTGGATCTGAATTACCAGTCCAGGATAAATCCAGACCCTAATCGGATTACCCGTCCAGGCTAAATCCACAATGCACACATATTCTTCGGGAGGCTCGATCATTCAAGGAACACCCATCCAGGCTAGATCCTTTTTATACTTGAGATCATTGGATTACCCGTCTAGGCTAAATCCTTTCTGCAACACATGCAGGATCCCAAGTCTCATGTAAATCATGGTTTATCCATCGAATTCCCTTTCTATCCTCAACTGAGACATTTACCAATAAATTATTATCAAAGATACATTCCATGCATTTTCATGCCATCAATAATGCAATCATCATGTATTCATAAATCATACAATTATGCATGTTATGAGTTTACTTTAAGTTATCCAAACTTACCTGGTACTTGTTTCGGTGATGTATTTCAGTTATTCTAAAACCTTTCGTTTTCCTCGATAGCCCTTCGAAACTTGTTCTTCAGGGTCTAAAACAATAAAATTAAATCATTAACACTCTACATTATACTTTTTGAGCCTAAATTTCACCCCCGGTCCAAATGACCATTTTCCTCCTAACCTTTCACATTTTTACGATTTAGTCCCTAGGCTTGTATAATGATACATATGCAATTTCCATCTTACCCAAGCCTAGCCGAACACTTTTCCTTCTTATGGCATCCCACATTTTCCATTATTTTCACATATCTACCATATATTTAACAACTTTTGCAAGAAGGTCCTTTTAGGGGTTTTTCATGAAAATCACCTAGGAAAAGATGTTTAACACACCTTCAACTTTCATATCCCTCAATAAACTAGCAAAATAAAAGTAACTCATGCATGGGTAAATTTATAAACATGAACCCTAGTATGAAATATGGGTAGAAATAGAGAGAGAAAGTTATCGGGATTTCAAAAATACGAAGAACATTAAAAACTAGCTTGAAAATATTGAAAACCCTAGCTATGGAGGAATTGAGAATTTCGGCTAGTACAAGGGAGAAGATGGCTGATTTTTGCCTTCTTTTTCCCATTTTATTGTATTAAAATGCCAAGTGACCAAAATGCCCTTAAGCCCTTTCTTTAAGATTTCATCCATACAAGCCCATTTTTGTCCAAAAACTTAGAAATTGGGAAAATTGCTCTCTAAGACCTTCTAATTTATAATCTAAAGAAATTTCATACAAATTACTTCTAGAATCCATGTTTTGCAATTTATTCAACTTAGTCCCTGATTTCCAATTAGACACCTTACTCAAAGAATTTCTTAATGAAATCTTGACACATGTATATTCTCATATTCTAGACCTCATAATAATCATAAAATAAATATTTTGATGTCGGATTTGTGGTCCTGAAACCACTATTCCGACTAGGCCCTATTTCGGGATGTTACATCTCTCCCCCCTTTAGGAACATTCGTCCTCGAAAGTCTTACTAGTAAACAGGTTCGGATATTGGTTTCTCATGGTTTTTTCTGGTTCCTATGTAGCTTCTTCTACACCATGCCGATACCATAAAACCTTTACTATAGCCACATTTTTATTTCTCAACTGTTTAACCTCTCGAGCCAAAATCTTGACCGGTTCCTCTCTATAGGTCATGTCAAGTCTAATCTCAATCTCTGCTGGTTCCTCTGCTGCTGATCGATATCGCCTTAACATGGATACATGGAACACGTCGTGAGTCCTTTCTAATTTGGGTGGCAATGTCAAACGATAGGCTAACGGTCTAACTTTTTCAGTGATCTCATACGGTCCGATAAATCGCGGACTCAATTTGCCTTTCCGACCAAATCTCAACACTTTTTTCTATGGAGATACTTTCAAGAATACTCTATCTCTAACTTGAAATTCAATTTCTTTTCTTTTCAGATCAGTATACGACTTTTGCCTATCCGATGCTGCTTTTAAACAGTCTCGTATTACTTTAACCTTTTCTTCAGTTTCCTTAATCAGATCAACTCCATGAATTTGACTTTCCTTGAGTTCCGTCCAGTACAATGGAATTTGACACTTTCTGTCATACAAGTCTTCATAAAGCGCCATCTTCAAACTTGTTTGAAAACTTTTGTTATAGGCAAATTCTACCAATGACAAATACTTTTCCCAGCTACCCTAAAATTCGAGGATGCAACATCACAACATATCCTCAAGAATCTGAATCATCTGCTCAGACTGACCATCTATCTGAGGGTAAAAAGCCGTACTAAAACTCAATTTTGTACCCAGGGCCTCTTCTAACTTCTTCCAAAATTTCAAAGTGAACCTCAGGTCTCTGTCCGAAATAATCATTAGTGGTACCCCATGTAATCTCACAATTTCAGATATATACAAGTCGACCAATCTATCAAGAGAGTAGTCTGTTTGTACCGGAATGAAATGAGCTGACTTTGTCAACTTATCCACCACAACCCATATAGCATCTTTCTTTTTCGGAGTCATTGGCAATCCTGTCACAAAATCCATAGTAACTTTGTCCCACTTCTATTCTGGGACCATTACAGGCTGTAACAAACCTGAAGGCACTTGATGTTCAGCTCTAACTTGCTGACATATTAGACATCTCGATACAAATTCAGAAATGTCTCTTTTCATGCCGTTCCACCAGTACATTTTCTTCAAATCATTGTACATCTTTGTACTCCCCAGATGAATAAACAAACGGCTGTTATGTGCTTCTTGCAAGATTTTCCGAATAAGTTCATCTTCTTTAGGTACACAAACTCTATCTCTGAACATCAAACATCCATCAGGACCGATCTGATAATCTGATTCAATGGCTGACTCACATTGAGCCCTTTTTACTTGAAGGTCTCTATCATTAATTTAAGCATCATAAATTTCCTGAAGAAATATCGGTCTAGCCTCTAGATCTGCCAAGACTGAACCATCACTAAGTAAAGCTAACCGAGCATTTATGGCTCTCAGTGCAAACAAAGATTTTCTGCTTAACGCATCGACGACCACATTCACCTTTCCTGGGTGATAGTCAATGATCATATCATAATCTTTAATTAGTTCTAACCATCTCCGCTGTCTCAGGTTCAACTCTTTTTGAGTCATCAAATACTTCGAACTCTTGTGTTCTGTAAATATATGACAAGTCTCACCATATAAATAATACCACCAGATTTTCAAGGTGAAGACAATGGCGGCGAGTTCTAAGTCATGGGTCGGGTAGTTCTTCTCGTGTGGCTTCAACTTCCGTGAAGCATAGGCTATCACTTTGCCATCTTGCATAAGTACACAACCTAGTCTGTTCATGCATGCATCACTGTAGACCACAAACTCTTTTCCCAGCTCAGGTAATACTAAAATAAGAGCTTCTGTCAGTAATGTCTTTAACTTCTCGAAACTCAGCTGACACTTCTCTATCCATTCAAACTTAACGTCTTTCTGCAACAACCTCATCATTGGAGTTGCTATTATGAAAAATCCTTTCACAAATCTCCAGTAGTAACAGGCTAAGCCCAAAAAGCTTCTAACCTTGGTCACGTTTTTAGGCGGTTTCCATTCAACAATAGCAGAGATTTTACTTGGATCAACTAGGATGCCTTCACCCGAAATAATATGACCCAAAAATCCAACTTCCTGAAGCCAAAATCCACTCTTTCTAAACTTAGCAAACAATTGTTTTTCCCACAATGTCTATAACATAGTTCTCAGGTGCTTCGTATGCTCTGAATCATCTTTAGAATAAATCAAGATGTCATCAATGAATACAACTACAAACTTATCCATGTAGGGCCGAAAGATTCTATTCATTAGGTCCATGAATACGGCCGGTGCATTTGTCAATCCGAATGGCATAATAAGAAATTCATAATAGTCGTATTTTGTTCTAAAAGTTATCTTCGGCACATCCGACGTAACTGATAGTAACCAGACTTGAAGTCTATCTTAGAGAACACAGTGGCTCCTCTCAATTGATCGAATAAATCATCGATCATTGGCAAAGGATATAGTTACCTTGTTCAGTTGTCGGTAATCTATACAGAGTCTCATTGAACCATCTTTCTTCTTTACAAACAATACGGGGGCACCCCAAGGTGAAAAGCTTGGCCTTGCAAAGCCTTTATCCGTCAGCTCTTGCAACTGTGCTTTTACTTCTCTCATTTCGGTTGGCGCCATTCTGTATGGAGCAATAGAGATGGGAGATGTTACTGGCACCAATTCAATGCCAAACTCAATTTCTCTCTCAAGAGGTAATCCGGGTAATTCTTCGAGAATACGTCTGGATATTCACGTACTATCGGCACAGACTCAATCTTCAACTCTATTTCCCTCGTGTTCAACACAAAAGCAAGGTAGGCTTTGTACCCTTTTCTCACATATCTCTGAGCAACCATTGTCGTGATCACAGCTGGCGACGTGCCCAACTCTCTTGAATCAACACGTAGGATCTTACCATCTGGGCATTTCAATTTAATATACTTGCTACCACAATTTACAATTACATCATGAAAGGCTAACCAATCCATACCAAGTATTACATCAAACTCGTCAAAATGTAGCAACATAAGGTTAGCCGAAAAACATTGACCATGAGTCGTCAAAGGACAATTCCTACAAACTTTATCCACCAGAACTGATTTGCCTAATAGGTTCAACACTTTAACAACAAATTCTGTAGGTTCAACGGGTATGTTCATACTAGACACCAATCTCATGCAAATGTATGAATATGTCGATCCCGGGTCAATTAAGGCAATAACATATGTATTGAAAAGAGAAAAAGAACCCATAATAATGTCAGGAGTAGAGGCTTCCTCTCGAGCGCGTATTGCATATGTTCTTACCGAGGCTTGAGCCTCTGATTTTCCAGTGTCTTTGACTGCCACACGACTGCCACTAGCACACCCAGGGTATCTCGGAGGTCTACCTCGTGCCAAGGGGGCATTCGACTTTAGAGTTACTTCCACTTCTTTTTCACTTCGTTCTGGATAGTCCCTGAGAAAGTGGTCAAGAGAACCACATCTGAAACACGTACCGCTCTTTATTCGGCACTCTCTGAAGTGAAATTTATTACAACTCTTACACTTCGGCTTTTGGTCATCTACACTCCCCACACTAGTCACCATCAGAGAGGAAGACTTCTGATCTCGTCGTTTAGAGCTTCTCGTTCTACCCAAATATCCTACAGATGGAGTGGAGCGTTCATGTTGGCTCATTGATTTCTTTGTAGAAAATGAGAGCGTCCTACCACCGGATCTCTTACTCTCAACTCGAGCCTCTCTCTTTGCTTGTTTTCTTTCATTGTTGAGTTCCTCGACCTTCTTGGCCAGATCAGCTATTGCGGCGAATTCCCGTATTTCAAGGGTCCCAATCAAAAATTTGATTTCCTTATTCAAACCTCCCTCTAAGCGTTTACACATTTTTGACTCGGTTTGAACCCACTCAGTTGCATACTGACTTAGCCTTACGAACTCCCTTTCGTATTCTGCCACAGTCTTATTCCCTTGTTTGAGTTCCAAGAACTCCTTTCGCTTCGAGTCAAAGAACCTTTGACTGATATATTTCTTCCTAAACTCCACTTGGAAAAATTTCCAAGTGATATTTTCCTTTGGCACCACCAAAGACATGGTCTTCCACCAGTGGTACGTAGTATCCTTCAAGAGAGACATGGGACACTTCAAGCATTCCTCAGGTGTGCACGATAAGTCATCTAAAACCCTTATGGTATTCTCGAGCCAAAACTCAACCCTCTTAGCGTCATCCTCAATTTTAGCTCTAAATTCCTCGGCCCCATACTTTCTAAGCTTATCTACGGAGGCTTTACCAGTTCTTACTGGTGCCATACCTCGTGGCAAATCCTCATCAGGTTGGTTAAGGGGCGGGGGCGGTCGTGGTATGTTGGGGCGATTCCTCAAATAATCCCCAAACCATTCATCTATCATGTTAAAGAAGGAAGCTCGGGCTTCTTCCCGGCCTTCAAACATAACCCTTCTACTACTAGATACAGCTCGTTGTTCGAAAGCTGGAGCATGGCTCTCGGCTCCCTTGGACTCATCTTGTGCATGATTGGAAGACATTTACTATATTCAAGAACAATTTAAACAGTTAGGAGATATCACACTATCAACTTTGATATAATGGCATGTATAGCGAACCTCAATGCTCTCTATGGTAGTTCTAAAATCGACTAAACTGTAGCTCTGATACCACTAAATATAACACTCTTCACCCGTATTCGATGCTGAGATAGGGTTCGAGGCATTATCGGCATTTCATCTTTACAACTTACTAAATCGGGCCACCATTCTTTGCCCAAATTTAAAACATTTCAAACATGTGCACCTTGTCCCTTACATAGGCCTTCGAGGCCTGAAACACACTTGGGGGCAGTATGGGACAAAACCGAAAACATTCAATTAACTTTGAGTACCTAAGAAAAAATTTCCTTACTTTGAAGTGTGACACGCCCATGTGATGGGGCCGTGTGGTCACACATGCCCGTGTGGCTTGGGACACGCTTGTGCCCTCCGCCAGTGTGCAATACTGACTGCAACCTCAACATTCTGTTAAAAACACACGGCCAAGGTACACGCCCGTGTTCTTAGCCCGTGTTCTATACTGACTTAAAAATTCAGGTGCAGGGGACGCACGGCCATACCATACACCCATGGGGCTGAGCCGTGTGTCACACACGGCCTAGACACACGCCCATGTCTCTACCCATGTGGACCTTATTAGGCTATTTTCCAAGTCTTAAGTGACCTTCTACTAACCAATTACACTTATAGATTACTATAGTGCATGTTTAGGCCAAAATATACATTTATAAATATGAAACTTTGATTAACCTCATTGCATGTGAACCTCATGTCATTGGTTTCATACATGCTAAGTTAATTCTCATCTTGCATTTAAGGATTTCTATGTCTACTCGACATATTTAAGGTTGGATCATTTTTATAACTCATCGCCAATTATAACCAAACCATCATATGTGAACATAAACATGCATAGATTTGTAGGTCATAGCCTACTTCAAAATAAGCCAATTTCCATAGCCATATACAAAAAGATAAGTATAACTTTACATGCCTTCATCTTGGCAAATCAAATGGCACATATAACCAAATACTCAAGTTTTATACATGCCATTGAACAAAACATAAGTGCCTATATACCAAAGCTGAACTAGTTGATAGTATGTTGATTCTCCAACCGTCTTCCAATCTCTACGAGTCCTCGAGCTCTGTAAGACAGGAAAAAGAGAGGGGTAAGCATTTACATGCTTAGTAAGCTCTGAATAACTGGAAAGTAAACTTACCGATTATTTAGCATACATCCTTATTAAATAATGAAACCAACAAGTATGGAAATGATTTCCCTATAACAGGCACTCAAGCAATGAGTTAGTCACATAACAAAACACCATGCAATTTATCTTAGATGAGCTCATCATTCAACAGGTCATTCATACATATACCTCGTGTTAGTCTCGTTGAGTTTTTAGGAAATCTCGATGGATCATCTAGTCACCGTAAATTCATATGAATGATCATTTCAAGGATGCACTCCCGCGAACCTCACATCTTACGGTGGGATTACCAGTCTAGGCTAAATCCCTTACACGAAAAACACCCTTAATGAGCTTGGATCTGAATTACCAGTCCAGGCTAAATCCAGACCCTAATCGGATTACCCGTTCGGGCTAAATCCACAATGCACACATATTCTTCGGGAGGCTCGATCATTCAAGGAACACCCGTCCGGGCTAGATCCTTTTTATACTTGAGATCATTGGATTACCCGTCCAGGCTAAATCCTTTCTGCAACACATGCAGGATCCCAAGTCTCATGTAAATCATGGTTTATCCATCGAATTCCCTTTCTAACCTCTACCGAGACATTTACCAATAAATTATTATCAAAGATACATTCCATGCATTTTCATGCCATCAATAATGCAATCATCATGTATTCATAAATCATACAATTATGCATGTTATGAGTTTACTTTAAGTTATCCGAACTTACCTGGTACTTGTTTCGATGATGTGTTTTGGTTATTCCGAAACCTTTCGTTTTCCTCGATAGACTTCCGGAACTTGTTCCTAGGGGTCTAAAACAATAAAATTAAATCATTAACACTCTAAATTATACTTTTTGAGCCTAAATTTCACCCCCGGTACAAATGACCATTTTGCCCCTAACCTTTCACATTTTTACGATTTAGTCCCTAGGCTCGTATAATGATACATATGCAATTTCTATCTTACTCAAGCCTTGCCGAACACTTTTCCTTCTTATGGTAGCCCACATTTTCCATTTTTTTTTACATTTCTACCACATATTTAACAAAGCAAAAAGATCCCTTTAGGGGTTTTTCATGAAAATCACCTAGGAAAATATGTTTAACACACCTTCAACTTTCATATCCCTCCATAAACCATCAAAATACAAGTAACTCATGCATGGGTAAATTTCTAAATATGAACCCTAGCATGAAATATGGGTAGAAATAGAGAGAGTAAGTTACCGGGATTTCAAAAATACGAAGAACATTAAAAACGGGGCTTGGGAGCACTTACTATTGAGCTTGAAAATGTTGAAAACCTTAGCTATGGAGGACTAGAGAATTTTGGCTGGTATAAGGGAGAAGATGGCTGATTTTTTCCTTCTTTTTCCCATTTTATTTCGTTAAAATGCCAAATGACCAAAATGCCCTTAAGCCCTTTCTTTAAGATTTCATCCATACAAGCCCATTTTTATCCAAAAACTTAGAAATTGGGAAAATTTCTCTCTAAGACATTCTAATTTATAATCTAAAGAAATTTCATACAAATAGCTTCTAAAATCCAAGTTTTGCAATTTATTCAATTTAGTCTCTGATTTCCAATTGGACACCTTACTCAAAGAATTTCTTCATGAAATCTTGATACATGTATATTCTCATATTCTAGACCTCATAATAATCATAAAATAAATATTTTGATGTCGGATTTGGGGTCCCAAAACCACTATTCTGACTAGGCCCTATTTCGGGATGTTACATAAGTTCTCTCATCAGTGATTTTGATGACTTTTCTTGATAATTTTTGTGCTTTGGGACCCTTGTAGCTTAATTTAGCTAATAGGGGGACTATTTTGCAATATTGTTGAGAGTTTAGGGTTTTGCCATGAAAGCATTTATGTTATGAGCTGAAACTTTATGGAAAAAAATGTGTTATAGTTGTGAAATAAATAACTCTTGTGAAGTGGTGTTCATGAAAAACACCTAAAATGGACCTTTTTATAAAGGTTATAAAATTGGTAGTAATTGTGTGAAATAATCGAATTTGGGAGATTTCATAAGTGTAATAAAGGTTCGGCTAGGTTTGGTTAAATAGAAAATTTGATAAAAATCAATTTACGAACTTAGGGGTAAAATCATAATTTTGTGAAAGTCTAGGGGAAAAATGGTCATTTTTCCAAAATATGAATTATGAAATGCATTGATTAATATGATGATTAAATCAATAAATTTTTATCATTTTAGATCAAGAAATACGAAATCCGGCCTTAGACCGGGGGAAGGCCAAGTTAGTAGAGTAAATCCAATTAGTCGCCCACTTTTTGTATACGAGGTAAGTTGCACGTAAATATTACAATTCTATTGTTATTATGCATTAAATTATTGATATTGCATGACATGCTCAATTTTGTTATGAATATGCATGACGAAATTTGATATGGTAAGACTCCCTATTGAATCGTAGGAATAGATCGGATATTCATGCCGTGATACTAGGGTTATGTGAGTCAGTGTAAGACCATGTTTGGAACATGGCATCGACATTGATATGAGAGCTAGTGTAAGACCATGTCTGGGACATGGCATCAACCTCGATATGTGAGCCAGTGTAAGACCATGTTTGGAACATGGCATCAGCATGGATATGAGAGCTAGTGTAAGACTATGTCTAGGACATTGCATCGGCCTCGATATGTGAGCCATTGTAAGACCATGTTTGGAATATGGCATCGGCATTGATAGGAGAGCTAGTGTAAGACCATGTCTGGGATATGGCATCGGCCTCGGCATGTGGGCTAGTGTAAAACCATGTATGGAACATGGCATCGGCCTCGACATGTGGGCTAGTGTAAGACCATGTTTGGAACATGGCATCGACACCGATATATGAGAGCCAATGAAAGACCATGTCTGGGACATGGCATCGACATCTTACCCTTTTGTATGAGGCTTATCGGGTATCAATTTACTATTCCAACTGGTTTAACGGGTAATTTAAAGATTATATCATGATTGAGAAAAGTTATGATTACGTTGCAAGCAATACAGGTACCTACACGAAACTCATGAGAATGAGCTCGGGTTATGTATATGAATAGTAAGGATGAAATGAGTAAGTTATGTCTATAGTCATTTAAGAAACTTGTGCAAGTATATGATATGTTATGAGTATGATGTTACTTGGTAAAGCAGTGTTAATTATTTACTTGTAACTTACTAAGCTTTATGCTTACTCCCTCTCTTTTCCATTTTTCTTATAGTGCCACCAAGCTAGCATCGAGAGTCAATGGACGTCGGAGGCATTGATCACACTATCACCTGAAGCTTTTGGTATAGCTATTTAAATGTTTTGAGTGTGGCATGTATAGGGACTTGTTCTTTTTCTTTAGTGTCATGTATAAGGACTTGTTTGTGCTTTTGGTATCACCTTCTATATGTTTTTATATTCTAAGAAGATACAATAATTTTACTTTGATCAACAGAATTTACATATGAAGTAAACTCACTGTTACTGTCCCATAATATCTGATATTAGACAACGTGCAATCTATTGAAGGTACGAGGGCAGCTAACAATTAATTAATTAATGCACATGCAAAATCTCAAAACTAGCCTTGCCAAAAAAAATCTTCAGAAAATTAAAATAAGTGGAGTTAGATTTTTATTATATCTATTTTTTTAATATAATATTTAAAATTATTCATAATATATTTTTAATCTTTAAATAAAAGATAATACATTTTAATGAACTCAAATTTATGTTCTTTTATACTGATAATAATATTGATATCAATCGAGTTAAAATTCAATTAATAAAATGAATAAACTTAATTAAATTGTGATTATTGTTATTTGTTAACGTTGCACAAAACGAGTAATATCCCCCGAATTTTCCTTTAAAGGAAAAAAGAAAAGAAAAAGTAGAGGAATGCATTAGTTTCATATTAAATAAAATATCTTTTAATTTTCAAACGACTATATTACACATTACAGGAAGTACGATTCCTTTTTTGGGCTTCGTGAATATGCTTCCTTGATTATGGTAATTGAATTTGAGCAAAAGCCACACAAGAAAAAAAAAAATGGAAAAACACTAAAGTATTGAGTAAGCTGATTTATTAGTCGTTTAGTGTTAAACATGGAAAGGTTTAAATGAATATGATATCTCATTTCACCATTCACGGGGCCAAAAAAACTGCAGAATCTTAAAAAGGCCAATTCATGAAAAGTTAGTAATTAAGTAACTCAAATATTTTATAAAATATAGTAAAATATTAAAAAATATACATATCAAATTCAAAGTTACTTATGCAATAAATAATAATGTTAGTGTATAACAATTATTTATACAATGTAATTCTTATTTTCAAATTTTATAATTTAGGATTTTTTTACTTCAATAATATAAAATAAATATCAGAATAGGATAACAATATTAATATTTACGAATTTATACAATTCTATAGTAAATAATTGGTGTCGCTTGATCAATTGGTGGCACCCCTTTCCTCTTAAAAAATTTTTTTTTTGGTGTAGCCTAACCAATTGATGATACCCATATTTCAAACCCAAAATACATGTTTTTTTTATATGTATAAGCATAAAAATGAAAAAAAAAATTTATTGGTGTCGCCAACGTATCAGGCGGCACCCTATTATTTTTAATAAAATATAATTTTTTTAAATTGAAAAGAAACTGATCAAATAATTTTCGGATATTAAAACCCAAGCCCGTGACCAACAAGTCACATCCGCAACAGGCCGTCAGGCCGATGCCCCAAGTTCCAATACCCGAAAATTGTTATAACAATTTTTTCAGCTTAAAAAAAATAGTATAAATAAATATTATTTTTTATTATTATAAAAGGGGTTGATTTGATCCCCCAACTCTCACAAAAAAAAATTCACCTGTTGAAGGTCCCCTCTCCCACCATCGAAGGTAAGTTCTAAATTTCCCCTTCCTTTGTTTTTCCTTTTTAGTGTAATTAATTATTTTAATAGTAGTTTATTATTTTTAAAGTATGTTATTTCATTAAGAAGTTAGTACTTATTATTCCTGAAAATCAAAATCAAAATCAAAATATGTTTTAATTTTTTTAGTATAATTAGTTATATTAGTAGATGTTTGAACTAATTAATTTGTATTTTTGAATTTTTTTTTTATATTACAAACACTTGAATGGTTCCTTCTTCCCTCCCCACAATTAAAGATTTTCCCTCCCCACAATCGGAGATCTCCCAAAACAAACTAGGTATTTATTTATATTTTGCTATTATTAAAATTATTGTTAATAGATTAGAATTGTGTTAAAAGTTTGATTTTTTTCAGGTATTCAAGGCTTTGTTTTCCGCTTTATAAGTATATTAGCCTTTGGACTATATCCATTGAACCATATTTAGTTATGTTATATTTCACATTTTTATTGGTTGATATTATTTTTTAAGGTAAATTGAGATAAAATTAATAGTTTAAGTATTAGTACTAAGCGTGCTTTTTATATTATTTATTTGTTAAGTTGAATATTAAAATTTTAATTGTTTTTACAGATATCGATATAAGTTCTTTAATTACCGTAGAAGATCACACAGTTAGGACAATACATTTACCGATAAGAGAATGTTTTAATGTTGTACGTATTTTTTGGCATAGTTGCACATAATTTTTTATTTAATTGTGAGATATTAACTAGTTTTTTGATATGATTAGGGTCCGTACCGCATGACATGGTCTAAGCTACCAGTTGGATGGATGGATTATGCCCTACTTAAATGTCCGAGATTTGGATCAATAGCATTAATCCGTGTGCTTGAGCTGAGGGGTGACTTAATATTGACACTAGTTGAGCGGTGGTGCCTAGAGACGCACAACTTTTATTTACCGTACGGGGAATGCACCATCACACTAAAGGATGTCGCAATGCAATTAGGGCTCCTCATAGACGGTGATGCGATAATCGGTTCAAGCGACATAGCAAACCCTGCGGCACTCTACTATGACTTGCTTGGACGCTCTCCCAATGATGGTATCGATAAATTTACGGGTTTAAAATTTCCGTGACTGAAGGCAAATTTTGAAACATTATTGGATTATGCGATCAAGATGGAGAAGATACAGTGTAACACCCCTTACCCGTACCCGAGACTGGGACAGAATACGAGGCGTTACCAGACATATACTCGAACATTTACGGGAAATACGAGTTATAAAATTTCATTCCAATATAAAACCAATCAAATTTCATCTTAATGTCCCTATTATGGGTCTACGAGGCCCTAAACATACATTGAAAATGATCCGGGACTAAACCGAGAACTTACAAAAGTTTATAAAAATTTTCTAGATAAAGCCTCACACACCCGTGTGAAGGCAATACACACGTCTGTGTGTTTTGGGACACTCCCGTGTGTTTTGGGACACGTCCGTATCCCTTACCCATGTGGAATTAATTGAATTTATTTTCTATTTCGAACCTACAAGGGTTTTCACACGGCCAAGCACACGCCCGTGTGGTCACCTATGTCCAAAAACTCGAGCATTCTGTTTGTGATATCAGCATGCATATAGGGGCACACGGCCAAGACACACGCCCATGTATTAGGCCGTGTCCTCCACACGGTTGAGACACAGGACCGTGTCTCTACCCGTGTGTTTACTACCATGCACTCTAACTTCAAAATTTTAGCTACAGGGGACACACGGCTATACCACACGCCCATGGGGTGATCCGTGTGTCACACATGGCTTGGACACACGCCCGTGTGTCTACCCGTGTGGACCTTGTTAGGCTATTTTCCAAGCCTTTGGTCACCCACTATCATCTATTCTCACTTATCGGTTTCCATAATACATAACAAGACCTGATTATATACTTAAATTACCTCGATAAACCTCATTACATATAAACCTCATTTCATCGATTTTACACATGCTAGGCTATTTCCCTTGTATTAAGGATTTCTATTCCTTAAACACTTTTAAGATTGGCTCATTATTATAACTCATTGTCAATTATGGCCAAGTCATCCCATATAATTTGGTCACATTACTTAAGCCTAGTTGTGATATGCCACATTTAAATATCACAAGAACATTTAGACATAAACATGCGCAAATTTGTAGGTCATAACCTACATCACAATGAGCCAATTCCCATGGCAATTTACAAATAGATATGTAAATCTTTACATGCCTTCATTTTGGCAAATCAAATGACACATATAACAAAATAAACAAAAGCTCTATACATGCCATTGAACAAAATAAAAGTGTCTATATACCAAAGCTGGACTAATTGAGAGTGTGTTGACTCTCCAACCGTCTTCTAATCTTTACGAGTCCTCGAGCTCTGTAGGATAGGGAAAAAGAGAGGGGCAAGCATTTACATGCTTAGTAAGCCTGAATAATTGGAAACTAAACTTACCGATTAATTAGCATACAACTATATTAGGCAATAAAACCAATAAGAATGGAATGGTTTCTCTATCACATGCACTAAATCAATAAGTTAGTCACATAACAATGCACCATGTAATTAATCTTAGATGAGCTCATCATTCAACATTTCCATTTATACATATTTCATATTATCCCGTTAAGTTTCTCAGAAATCTCGATGGATTTTCCACTTACCGTCAAGTCATAAGAGCGATCATTTCATGTATGCACTCCCGTGAACCTCATATCTTACGGTAGGATTACCAGTCCAGGCTAAATCCCCCGTAATATAAACTCGTAAGGCAATGTCGGGATTACCAATCCAGGCTAAATCTCTTATAGTGACAAACACCCTTAATAAGCTCAGATCTGAATTACCAGTCCAAGCTAAATTCGGACCCTAATCGGATTACCCGTCCGGGCTAAATCCATAATGCACACATATTCTTCGGGAGGCTCGATCACTCAATGAACACCCGTCCGGGCTAGATCCTTTCCATATTTGAGATCAACGAATTACCCGTCTGGGCTAAATCCTTTCTGCAACACATGCAGGATCTCAAGTCACATATGAATCATGGTTTATCCATCGAATTTCCCTTTTTAACCTCAACCGGGACATTTATCAACATGTCATTATTAAGGATGCATTTCATGGATACATTCATAAATCATGCAATTAGGCATATTATGAGTTTACTTTAAGTTATCTGAACTTACCTGGTACTCGTTTCGGTATCATGTTTTGGTTATTCCGAAACCTTTCGTTTTCCTCAATCGACCTTCAGAATTTGTTCCTCAGGGTCTATAACAATAAAAATGAATCATTAACACCTCACATTATAATTTTCGAGTTTAAATTTCACCCCCGATCCAAATGACCGTTTAGCCCCTAACCTTTCACATTTTTACGATTTAGTCCTTAGGCTCGTATAATAAAATTCATGCAATTTCTACCTTACCCAAGCCTAGCCAAATGTTCTTTCCTCTTATGGAAGCCCACATTTTTCCATTATTTCTCATATTTCTACCCATTTTTACAACTTTTACAAAATGGTCCCTAAAGCCCTTTCCATGAAAAATCACTTAGTAAAAGTCATTTACCATCTTTTAAACTTTCATATTCCTCCATAAACCATCAAAATACAAGTAACTCATGCATGGGTAAATTTCTAAACATGAACCCTAGCATGAAATATGGGTAGAAATAGAGAGAGTAATTTACCGGGATTTTAAAAATACGAAGAACATTAAAAATGAGGATTGAGAGCACTTATGATTAAGCTTGAAAATGTTGAAAACCTTAGCTATGGAAAGCTTGAGAATTTCGGCTGGATGAAAGAGAAGAATGGCTGATTTTTTACTTATTTTTCCCATTTTATTTCATTAATTAACCAAATGACCAAAATGCCCTCAAGCTCTTTCTTTCAAATTTTACCCATACATGCCCATTTTTGTCCAAAAACTTAGAAATTGAGAAAAATTACTCTTTAAGACCTTTTAATTAATAATATAAATCAATTTCATACAAACTGCTTCTAGAACCCAAGTTTTACAATTTATTCAATTTGGTCCTTATTTTCCAATTGGACACCTTACTCAGAATTTCTTCATGAAGCTTTAACACATGCATATTCTCATATTCTAGACCTCATAATAATCATAAAATAAATGTTTCAATGTCGAATTTGTGATCACGAAACCACTATTCCGACTAGGCTCTATTTCAGGATGTTACATTTCTCCCCCTTAAGGACTTTCGTCCTCGAAAGTCTTACCAATAAACAGGTTTGGTTATTGGCTTCTCATGGTTTCTTCTGGTTCCTATGTGGCTTCTTCCACTCCGTGTCGATGCCATAAAACTTTTAACAAGGCTACATCTTTATTTCTTAGCTGTTTAACCTCACGAGCCAAAACTTGACCGATTCTTTACCATAGGTCATGTCTGGTCTAATTTCAATCTCTATTGGTGAAATCACATGAGAGGGGTCTGGTCGATATCGCCTTAACATAGACACATGAAACACATCATGAATCTTTTCCAGTTTGGGTGGCAATGCCAAATGATAGGCTAATGATCCAATTCTTTCAGTGATCTAATATGGTCCGATAAATTGAGGACTCAATTTGCCTTTCCGGCCAAATCTCAATACCTTTTTCCATGGAGATACTTTCAAGAATACTCTATCTCCAACTTGAAATTCGATCTCTTTTCTTTTCAGATCAACATTTGACTTTTGCCTATCCAATGTTACTTTCAAACAGTCACGTATCACTTTAACCTTTTCTTCAGTTTCCTTGATCAGATCAACTCCGTGAATCTGACTCTCCTTGAATTCTGTCCAATACTATGGAGTTCGGCACTTTCTGCTATACAAGGTCTCATAAGGCGCCATCTTCAAACTCGTTTGGAAACAGTTGTTGTAGGCGAATTCTACCAATGGCAGGTATTTCTCCGAACTACCCTGAAATTTGAGGATGCAACATCGCAACATATCCTCAAGAATCTAAATCATCCACTCAGACTAACCATCGGTCTGTGGGTGAAAAGCTGTACTAAAACTCAATTTTGTACCCAAAGCTTCTTGTAACTTCTTCCAGAATCTCGAAGTGAATCTCGGGTCTCTCTCTGATATAATCGACAGCGGTACCCCATGTAATCTCACAACCTTAGATATGTAAAAGTCGGCCAACTTATCAAGAGAGTAATCTATCCTTACCGAAATAAAATGAGCCGACTTCATCAACTTATCCACCACAACCCATATGACATCTTTCTTTTTCGGGGTCAATGGTAATCCTGTCACAAAGTCCATAGTGATTCTGTCCCACTTCCATTCGGGGACCATCACAGGATGTAACAAACCTGAATGTACTTGATGTTCAGCTTAACTTACTGACATATCAGGCATTTCGATACAAATTCAGAAATATCTCTTTTCATGCCGTTCCACCAGTATATTTTCTTCAAATCATTATACATATTGGTACTTCCCGGATGAATAGACAAACGACTATCATGTGCCTCTTGCAAAATTTTCCAAATAATCTTATCATCTTTGGGTATACAAACCCTATCTCTGAACATCAAACATCCATTAGGACCGATCTGAAAATCAGATTCGATACCCGACTCACATTGAGCTCTTTTAGCTTGTAGGTCACTATCATTAGTCTGAGCATCATAAATTTCTTGAAGAAATGTCGGCCTAGCCCTTAGCTCTGCCAAGACTGAACCATCATCAAGCAACACCAATCGAGCGTCTATGCCCTCAATGCAAACAAAAATTTTCTACTTAACGCGTCAGCGACCACATTCGCTTTTCCCGAGTAGTAATCGATGATCAACTCATAATCTTTAATTAATTCTAACCATCTTCGTTGTCTTAGATTCAATTCCTTTTAAGTCATCAAATACCTCAAACTCTTGTGGTCTGTGAATATACGACAAGTCTCACCATATAAATAATGCCTCTAAATTTTTAAGGCAAAAACAATGGCGGCAAGCTCTAAGTCGTGTGTCGGATAATTCTTCTCGTATGGCTTCAATTGCCGTGAAGCATAAGCTATCACCTTGCCATCTTACATAAGTACACAACCCAGTCCATTTAAGGATGCATCACTGTAGACCACAAACTCTTTTTCTGACTCGGGCAATACTAGAACAGGAGCTTCAATCAGTAGTGTCTTCAACTTCTCGAAACTCTGTTGACACTTTTTTGTCCATTCAAACTTAACGTCTTTCTGTAGCAACCTTGTCATTGGAGCCGCTATCATGGAGAATCCTTTTACAAATCATTGGTAGTAACTGACTAAGCCCTAAAAGCTTTTAACCACGATTACATTTTTAGGTGGTTTCCATTCAACGATAGCAGAGACCTTACTTGGATCAACTCGGATGCCTTCACCCGAAATAATATGACCTCAAAACCCTACTTCATAGGACCAAAACACACTCTTGCTAAACTTAGCATACAATTGTTTTTCCCGTAAAGTCTGCAACACAGTCCTCAGATGCTTCGCATGCTCTGTCTCATCCTTGGAATAAATCAAAATGTCGTTAATGAACACAAAGACGAACTGGTCCAAGTATGGCTGAAATATCCTATTCATTGGATCCATAAATACGGTCGATGTATTTGTTAACCCAAACGGCATGACAAGAAATTCATAATAACCATACCACGTCCTGAAAGCTGTCTTAGGCACATCCAATTCCTTAACTCGCAACTGATAGTAGCCGGACCTCAAGTCTATCTTAGAGAACACAATGGCTCCCCTCAACTGGTCGAACAAATCATCGATCATTGGCAAAGGATACTTATTCTTGATGGTCACCTTGTTCAATTACCGATAATCTATACATAGCCTCATTGAACCATCTTTCTTCTTTACAAACAATACGGGAGCATCCCAAGGCGAAAAACTTGGCCTTGTAAAACCTTTATCCGTCAGCTCTTGCAATTATGCTTTTAACTCTTTTAGCTCAGTTGGTGCCATCCTATACGGAGCAATTGAAATAGGAGCTGTTCCTGGCACTAGTTCAATATCAAACTCTATTTCTCTATCAAGAGGTAATCCGGGTAATTCTTCTGGGAACACGTCTGGATATTCACATACTAATGGTACGGACTCAATCTTTAACTCCGTTTCTTTAGTGTTCAAACAAAAGCAAGATAAGCTTCATACCCTTTTCTCAAATATCTTTGAGCAACCATTGATGTAATTACAACTGGCGGTGTATCCAATTCTCTTGAATCAACCCGTAGAATCTTATCATCTGGGCACTTCAATTTAATATACTTGCTACCACAGTTTACAATTACATCATGCAGGGCTAACCAATCTATACCAAGTATTACATCAAACTCATCAAATGGTAATAACATCAGGTTAGCCGGAAAGCAATGACCCTAAATTGTCAAAGGACAATTCTTACAGACTTTATCAACCAAGACTGACTTGCCTAATGGATTCAACACTCTGATAATAAATTCTGTAGGTTCAATGGATATATTCATACTAGACACCAATCTCATGCAAATGTATGAATGTGTCGACCCCGGATCACTTAAGGCAACAACACAAGTATTAAAAAGAGAAAAGGTACATGTGAAGACGTCAAGAGCAGAGGCTTCCTCTCGAGTGCGTATTGTATACGTTCTTGCCGGGGCTCAAGCCTCTGATTTTGCACTGTCTTTAGTCGCAACTCGACTGCCACTAGCACTTCCAGGATATCTCAGAGGTCTACCTCTTAGAATAGGAGTACTCGACCTCGAGGCTACTTCCACCTCTTTGTCAGTTCGCTATGGACAGTCTCTGAGGAAGTGGTCAAAAGAACCACATTTGTAGCTTGCACTGCTTCTCATTCAGCACTCCCTGAAGTGAAATTTATTACAGCTTTTGCACTTCAGCTTTTGATCATCTACACTCCCCACACTAGTCATCATCGGGGAGGAAGACTTCTGATTACGCCGTTTGGAGCTTCTCGCTCTACCCGAATATCCTACCGATGAAGTGGAGCGTTCATGTTGGCTCATTGATTTGTTTATGGAAAACGAGAGCATCTTACTGCTGGATCTCTTGCTCGAAACTCGAGCTTCTCTCTTAGCTTGCTTCCTTTCATTATTGAGCTTCTCGGTCTTCTTGGCCCGATCAACTAATTTAGCGAACTCTCGTATCTCAAGAATCCCAATCAACAGCTTGATTTCCTCATTCAGACCTTCCTCAAAGCTTTTACACATTTCTGACTCGGTTTGAACCCACTCAGTCGTATACTGACTTAACCTTACAAACTCTCTTTCGTATTCCGCTACAGTCTTATTTCCTTGTTTGAGTTCCAGGAACTCATTTCGCTTCGAGTCTAAGAAACTTTAACTAATGTATTTCTTCTTAAACTCTTTTTGAAAAATTTTCCAAGTGATGTTTTCCTTTGGCACCACTTAAGGTACGGTCTTCCACCAGTGGTATGCAGTATCCTTCAGAAGAGATATAGTATACTTTAAACACTCCTCAGGTGTACACGATAACTCGTCCAATACTCGTGTAGTGTTCTCGAGCCAAAACTCTGCTTGTTCAGCATCATCATCAATCTTAGCTCTAAATTCCTCAACCCCATACTTTTTAAGCTTGTCTACAGGGGCTTTACCAATTCTTACAGGTGTCATACCTCATGGCACTTTCTCATCAGGTCGGTTAGGGGGCGAGAGAGGTCATGTACTAGGCTGTGCCCTCCACACGGTTGAAACACACAGCCGTGTCTCTATCCGTGTATTTACTACCATGTACTCTAACTTCAAAATTTTAGTACAGAGGACACACGGCCATACCACGCCTATGGGGCGATCCGTGTGTCACACACGACCTAGACACACGCTCGTGTGTCTACCCGTGTGGACCTTGTTAGGCTATTTTCCAAGCTTTTGGTCACCCTCTATCATCTACTCTCACTTATAGGTTTCCATAATACATAACAAGGCCTGATTATATACTTAAATGACCTCGATAAACCTCATTTTATCGGTTTTACACATGCTAGGCTATTTCCCTTGTATTAAGGATTTCTATTCCTTATAACACTTTGAATATTGACTCATTATTATAACTCACTGCCAATTATGGCCAAGCCATCCCATGTAATTTGGTCACATTACTTAAGCCTAGTTGTGATATGCCACATTTAAATATCACAAGAAAATTTAGACATAAACATGCGCAAATTTGTAGTCATAACCTACATCACAATAAGCCAATTCCCATAGCCATTTACAAATGGATATGTATATCTTTACATGCCTTCATTTTGGCAAATCAAATGACACATATAACAAAATAAACAAAAGCTCTATACATGCCATTGAACAAAATAAACGTGTCTATATACCAAAGCTGGACTAATTGATAGTGTGTTGACTCTCCAACCGTCTTCCAATCTTTACGAGTCCTCGAGCTCTGTAGGAAAGGGAATAAGAGAGGGGTAAGCATTTACATGCTTAGTAAGTCTGAATAACTGGAAAGTAAACTTACCGATTAATTAGCATACAACCATATTAAGCAATAAAACCAACAAGAATGGAATGGTTTCCTATCGCATGCACTAAATTAACAAGTTAGTCACATAACAATGCACCATGTAATTAATCTTAGATGAGTTCATCATTCAACATTTCCATTTATACATATTTCATATTATCCCGTTAAGTTTCTCGGAAATCTCGATGGATTATCCACTTAGCGTCAAGTCATAAGAGCGATCATTTCATGTATGCACTCCTGCGAACCTCACATCTTGCGGCGGGATTACCAGTCTAGGCTAAATCTCCCGTAATATAAACTCGTAAGG
Source organism: Gossypium longicalyx (assembly GCA_025698465.1). Classification (NCBI taxonomy): domain Eukaryota; kingdom Viridiplantae; phylum Streptophyta; class Magnoliopsida; order Malvales; family Malvaceae; genus Gossypium; species Gossypium longicalyx. Next base: position 73,025,215 of record CM047004.1, on the reverse strand, counting down.
CAATATCAGGATTACCAGTCTAGGCTAAATCCCTTATAGTGACAAACACTCTTAATGAGCTCGGATCTGAATTACTAGTCCAGGCTAAATTCAGACCCTAATTGGATTACCCGTCCGGGCTAAATCCACAATGCACACATATTCTTCGGGAGGCTCGATCACTCAAGGAACACCCGTCCGGGCTAGATCCTTTCCATATTTGAGATCAACGAATTACCTGTCTGAGCTAAATCCTTTCTGTAACACATGCAGGATCTCAAGTCACATATAAATCATGGTTTATCCATCGAATTTCCCTTTTTAACCTCAACTAGGACATTTATCAACATGTCATTATTAAGGATGCATTTCATGGATTTTCATGCCATCATCAAATGCAATTACCATACATTCATAAATCATGCAATTAGGCATATTATGAGTTTACTTTAAGTTATCCGAACTTACCTGGTACTCGTTTCAGTATCGTGTTTCGATTATTCTAAAACCTTTCGTTTTCCTCGATCGACCTCTAGAATTTGTTCCTCGGGGTCTATAACAATAAAAATGAATCATTAACACCTCAAATTATACTTTTGGAGTCTAAATTTCACCCCCGGTCCAAATGACCGTTTAGCTCCTAACCTTTCACATTTTTACGATTTTGTCCCTAGGCTCGTATAATGAAATGCATGCAATTTCTACCTTACCCAAGCCTAGCCGAATGTTCTTTCCTCTTATGGCAGCCCACTTTTTTCCATTATTTCTCATCTTTCTACCCATTTTTACAATTTTTACAAAATGGTCCTTAAAGCCATTTCCATGAAAAATCACTTAGTAAAAGTTGTTTACCATTTTTTAAACTTTCATATTCCTCCATAAACCATCAAAATACAAGTAACTCATGCATGGGTAAATTTCTAAACATGAACCCTAGCATGAAATATGGGTAGAAATAGAAAGAGTAAGTTACCGGAATTTCAAAAATACGAAGAATATTAAAAACGGGGCTTGGGAGCACTTACTATTAAGCTTGAAAACGTTGAAAACTCTAGCTATGGAGAGCTTGAGAATTTCGGCTGGATGAAGGAGAAGAATGACTGATTTTTTACTCTTTTTTTTCCATTTTATTTCATTAATTAGTCGAATGACCAAAATGCCCTCAAGCCCTTTCTTTCAAATTTTACCCATACATGCCCATTTTTGTCCAAAAACTTAGAAATTGGGAAATTTGCTCTTTAAGACCTTCTAATTAATAATCTAAAGCAATTTCATACAAATTGCTTCTAGAACCCAAGTTTTGCAATTTATTCAATTTGGTTCTTATTTTCGAATTGGACACCTTACTCATAGAATTTCTTCTTGAAGCTTTAACACATGCATTTTCTCATATCCTAGACCTCATAATAATCATAAAATAAATGTTTCAACATCGGATTTGTGGTCCCAAAACCACTGTACTGACTAGGCCCTATTTCGAGATGTTACATACAGGCTGCTCGGGACTATATACTACAACTTGTAGGGGTACTTATGTCGGATTCCAATAATAATAAAGTCCACTTGATGTATCTGCCTTTACTTAGTGATTTGTAAGGTGCCCATTCCTACAGCTGGGGTTCGACAGTGCTAGCGATGTTATATCGTGAGCTTTTTCGAGGGACAAAACACAAAACTGTCGATATAGGTGGTTGCCTGTTAATGCTATAATCTTGGGTGCTATACATGATGCCATTTTTGGCATCAGTGGGTCACCAAGTACATGTGTTCCCACTTGTGAATAGGTAAAAAAAAAAATTTAAAGTGGATCAAAGATTTTTTTCATGAAAATATTTTCTAACAAGTTTGGTTTATATTTTTAGATGGTATACTTGTCCGAACATCGATTCATTGTATACCGACAGATGATCGAGGCATACACCGAGGATAGGGTAATTTATTTTCAAATAATTAAATTATATTAATGTTATGTAATTAGTTTATTTATTAAATTATGCTATAATTATTATTTTAATCATGTGTTTAATTGTACAGTTCGTGTGGATGTCGTAATTGTGCCGGATGTTGCTTCCCTCATTCCTCCGTCAAGTAGAGCACATGCAATCGTGTGGTGTGTTAATGCACCCATTATCAATTTTCAAATGGCGAAGTGGTATGCCGGGGATCGGGTGCTTCGTTAATTCGGGTATCGTCAACATGTTCCTAACGTTCCTATACAATTGGGAAAAGATGTCCACGAAATTGACAAGAAAGGGAAACATGCAAAGAATTGTGCATTAGAGCATCAACCAGATATTGTGTTGTGGAACGCCGGGTTGGAGAGAAGGCCTTATTTGGACTCATATTTTCCTAATTTCACTCCATCGAGGGACTACCAGCAGTGGTATGTGTGGAATGGGTTGCCCTAGTTATATGGTGGTCGATTGATGTTAGTCCCTCAACATATGGAATGACGAGGTCCCCTACAAAGCCGTCTTGACAGCCTACCACGAATGTGACCTGTCGTTCACAGGCCCGAGTTCCAATACCCGAAAATTATTAGATCTATTTTTTCAGCTTAAAAAAATTATATTTTATTAAAAATAATAGGATGCCGCCTGACAGATCGGCAGTACCAATAAAAAATATTTATTTTCCTTTTTATGCTTATACATGTAAAAAAAACACGTATTTTGAGTTTGAAATACAAGTGCTGCCGATTGGTCAAGTTGCACCCAAAAAAAATATTTTTTTTAAAGAGGAAAGGTGTGCCGCCTATTGGTCAAGCGACACTAGTTATTTACTGCAGAGTTTGTCTATATTCGTGAATATTAGTGTCAGTTATCCCATTGTGATATTTATTTATTTATTTATTTTATATTATTAAAGTAAAAAATCTTATAATTTTGTAACTCAATTGACTCTTAACTAAATTAACATATTATATTATAATAATGAAAAGGACGTGGATTAAAAAATATTTATTAAAAAGAAATATGAATTAAAATAAGCTACCCAAAGTATTTAGGGGAAAATGTTAATAAGGGCGGTTCATGGTTGATTAATATGGTATTTAAATGAAGTATGATTGATAAAAAAGATTTAAAATGAAAAAAGTAATTCAATGAGTCTTTGTAAATGCCGATGAGTTGAATCCTGTTGTTATATATCACGTCACTAATATTATGATTGTTGAAATTAGGTATAAATTTGGAGTGGGGAATATGGGTTGTTTATAATATTTAGGATTAATTAATATTGCATTTGGTATACCACCAAATAGGTAACAAGTTATTTGATTTGTCTCTTGTAAGTCGTTGGGCTTCAGGATGTCTTCTTGCAAAGTAATGAAACGTAATTTAATTGTATATATATATATATATATATATATATATAAAATCTTAGAAAGCAGTTCATTCACTCCAGAAACTACATGCAGTGATTCATCTAATGAAATTGAAAAATATAGCAGTGAAAATAAATAAATAAAACAATAGCAGTGCTGGATCTAACATTAATTCAAAGTGAAACTAGTGCTTAAAGGAAATAGAGAAGCAAAAATAAAAATACCATGTATATATTGAAACACTACCAGGAAATGGCCAAGCAGTGAGTGAGGGATAAGACTCTAAACCCTAAATTCGAAAAGAAAGAAAAAGAATCAAGAGAAGAAGAGGGAGCTGGATTCATCGCTTGGTTTGTCTTGATTGGGCTTTTTCTTTTGCTTCTTGTTAGGGATCCCCCTTGCCTTGGCTTGACTTTCCCTCACCTCTCTTAGATAAACTCGAATAGCACCGGTGGCAAAAGGGTTGGACTCAGTTGACCCTCCATTTTCTTCATAGGCAGCTCGAAGCCTCCCAATAAGAGCATCAAGGCTGCCCCAAGCTTGCCTAAGGGGGCAAGTGCAAGGAGCAGGTGGTTCAGGCTGTCCGTAGAACATGCAACTTTGGAGGTGAACCTTGGTCTTCCCGAACTGATCCAGATATCGCAGGAAATCTAAGACATGGTTGGAATTGCACTGTGAAAGAGGAACCGCAGGCCGCTGGTTCTTCAAGTACTGACCGAAAGTATTCCAGTCCCTTCTCTTCTGGGACTCATATCGGCTAGGTGTTGGGGGTTGGTGGTGATCGGCAATCAAGGATGATCCTTCGGCTATATCCTTCCCTCTCTCACTGGACATATCGTTGAGATGGATGTGTATGTTGGTTGGCAAGGAAGGCAGGCAAGTAGAAATAGGGGGGCCGGGAAGCAAGGTAAGGGAACATGAAGTTCACATCATGGGGCAACCAAGACACGCCATTGGGCCATAAGACGTTGCTTTCTCTCCCTCTTTTTCATCATCTTTCATTTCTGTACAGTCTCCTCTATAATTATACTATAAAATTAGCTATGTATTTTCCCTATTAATCCAATGCAATAATTGATGTTATTTGTCAATACATTAAGCTCTTATCATGTTACTTTTGAACTACCTTTAACCCCTATTGCCCTCTATGATTTCTCTTTTTTTTTTCTTTTTTTTTTTTTTGGTATACCAATGAAAAAGTAATAAATCAATATATCTTAAAATGATAACCTCGTTGACAGCATGTACGTGATAACTTTTCTGAATCAAACGCCACAAATCAAGACTAGAAACATGTAACTCCTTTTAGGGGTGGGGGCAAAATTACGTATCAAAACAATATTTTAAAATCCAAAATTGTAATATGGATTTACTTCAAATATATTTGTAAAATTATAATATTGTTATATTCGAAGAACATAAAATAAAATAAAATAAAATAATAATTTTTTTAGATATAATGTATGTTGTAGAGTTTTTTTTTTATTTTTATATATTTAAATGTTACATGTTTAAAAGCACAAATTTAATAAAAAATTATAAGTAATAAGCTAAAACAAATATATAATTGTAAGTAAATTCAAAATTTTCGGTATTTATGGCAAATCGATAAAGTTACGTTTAAATCTAGAAAACAAATTTATTGGCTGATTACTTAAATAAGGGTAGTAGGAATTAGTATCATTTACATTGATTAACTTTTAGATAGTACAATTTTTTTTAGAATTAAACCATTAAAAGGTTATAAACTATATATAGAGAGAACTAAGTATAAGCTCTAAAATCTGTAGATTTGCAGTTACGCCGTCGCCATTGATTTGTCATCAGATCCTTTGAGTAAAAAAATTTCACAAAATTTTTTTATGGCTTCTGCATCATTGACTTCATTGGAGGACAAAGTTACCAAGAAAGTTTGTATACGTAATAATGGTCTGGGGAGGATGATCATTTTATGGTCGTGGATGAGGATGGAAATCCCAATGGATTTGATAAGCTATCTAACTCATGGTTATCTTTCAAAGACATGTTGCTTGGGGTTTCAAGGGATGCGAAATAAAGTTTGCACGATCAAGATAATGATGATCTACAGTTACTCGATGGAGACGTGACTACTGGAATAGAAAACGAACTATCGATTCGTTTTTCTGAAATGGTTCATCAGATTTTATATCAGAGTATGTCTCATACGATTGTGGTTAAGCTTTTGGGAAGGTAAATAGGTTTCCAGGCTCCTTCTAATAAGATTTATCACCTTTGGAAGCCTTCCACTCCAGTAAAAACTATGGATTTGGAAAATGATTATTTCATGGTGAAATTCCAAGTGGAAATGGATTATATTCAGGCTCTCACAAAAGGACCGTGGATTGTTTTTGGGAATATTTAACGGTTCAACCCTAGTCGGAATTCTTCTCAATTAGTCAACCTTATCCGTCGAATGTGGTAGCTTGGATTCGCCTTCTGGTCATCCCGGTTTTTTGTATTGGAAGAGTATCTTAACGAGTATTGGGGGAGACGATTGGTCATGTCATTAAACTTGATGATAATACTGGCAGTGCGCATCAGAGTCGATTCGTTCATATGGCGATCCTTCTCGATCTTAACAAGCCTTTGGTTTTGTAAAATTAAGGTGGATGGTCAACTTCAGCGTGTAGAATATAAGTCTATCCCGAATATTTGTTTTTCTTGTTGGCGTTTTGGACAGTTGAGATAATCTTGTTCTTTTGTCCCTGGCCACGATGGACAAAATATAAAGAGGATTGTACAAATGGCAGACAAAAGGAATCAAGAAGCTCTGGTTATGGCCAAAAATAAGAAAGAGTTGGACATGTTTGGGCCTTAGATGGTAGTCGATCGCCAAAATAGTAGACCTAGACGAAAACTAGTGGCTGGCCGTGAAGGAAGGAAAACGTCTCGTAGGGATCTCGCTTTAAGGCTTTCCATGATTTACGGGATGAAAGTCAAATTAATGTTAGGGATTCTGATCCCATTGATCTAGCTAGACTAAAGGGAAAAGGGGTTGCCATATATAACAACCCTTTAGGGGAAGAAGGGTCCACACATAAGGAGAATAACGCACAAACTTTCTTTCTTTATGTTTCAAGCCTAAATGTTAGGGCGACTGCTATAAGTTATGGCCCAGAGAAGAAACAGGTTGCTAAGGACTTGGCTTGGCTGGATCGCCAAAGACGGGCTCTAGGTCTGTTAAGTTAAATAGGCATCCCATGGCTGCTAGCTTCAATAATTCCGAACCAAATGCTAATGTGAGTGTTATTAATTCTAGGGACATTTTAAATCAACTGTCGAATGAGAATTCAAGCAGGGAAATTGTTCCATTGATGCAAGGGCCAACCCATGAGCTTGTGGAAAAGACAGGTGCGACGATTTTAAACCTGGATTATCATTCAATCATTAATTTCGTTAAAAATCGGAATCTTAATATTCCCATGGGAGATATGATTTTTGTTGATCCTTTACCAACGCATGATGAACATTTTAATATTTTGGCTTCGTTGAAAATTGGGGATCCTAAACGTTTGAGAGATTCCCACACCCTACGTGGTAAAGGGATCAAATTTAAGGTGAATGCGAGTCTATAGCTGAAGCGATGACCACAGTTGTAGACAGAATCGGGTTTGATAGCCTAGTTATGGATTTAAATTGTTTACAGGGGACTCCGTCGGGTTCCAGCGAAGCGACCAACTTGGATGTTTAAGGTGGGTTTGTTGAATGTTTCTTTTATCTTCTTTTTTTTTATCTAATGTTACCAAGCCTTTTTGTTTGGAATTGTCAAGGGTGTGCGTCTCCTAATTTTGTTCGAATGGTTAAAGATTACTTTGTTATTTTGAGGTTGATGGTGCAGCCTTCCTTGAGACTCGAGTTAGTGGTTTAAAGGCGAATAGAATCATAGAAAGAATTGTTTTGGATTGTTCCCATAGAATCGAAGCTAGGGGTTTTGTAGGGAGTTTATGGGTTTGTTGGAAAAATAGTGTCTAGTCCAAATTCTCCTAAATGATCCACAATTTATTCATCGTCATTTGGGGAAGAAGTTGGGATCGATAAATTTTCTAGTGACTTTTGTTTATGGTTATTCAGATAAACAGAAACGTAAGGCCTTATGGGATTGTTTGGATCAAGTTGCTCATCTCATTAACGAGCCTTAGGGTTTGGTAGGGGATTTCAGTTCGGTGCTTTCCCGGGATGAAAAGAGAGGGGTTGCCCAATTTTTTCTAGACATAAGTTTTTCCATAATTTTGTTCATAGCAATGACTTGAGGGATCTTGGCTTCAAAGGTCCCCAATTTACTTGGAGATTGAAAGACTTGGTCAAGTAATTGGAAATAGATTTCCATATTCCTCAATTTAAATTTGATCATAGACCCATTTTATTATCCATGAGTTCTCCTAGTTAAGTATTTCAACCTAGACCTTTTCACTTTCTAGCTTTTTGGATATCTCATCCAAACATCCTATTAAAAAAGCACCAATTTACCATTCCTAACCACCTAACGAAAGGATTCATTCCCAACTCATTTTGAAACATCCGCGGATTTTGAGTTATCCCAATGCCTTGCCACACTACTGACATCTCTTTTGGATTAGACGCTTTGAATCTCCATTGTTAAGGAAGAGAGTTGTACTTAGAATGGATGAATTTCCTCCACGGAGCACTTTTTTTTCGTAGCAAATCTCTATCCCCATTTAGTCATAAGTGTAACACTCTTAACCCATCTTTGTCATCGGATTAGGGTTACGGAGCATTACTGTACAATCGAAAACATTCAAACATTTTATCATTCAATAATTTAAATCACATCATAAACCATTCATATACATTCATACTGTTACTAAATCGAGCCTTCGAGGCCCTAAAAATAGCTTAGAAGCAATTGTAGACCAATTTGAAATAATTTAGAAAGTTTAAGAAAAAGTTGCAAAAATTCAAAACAGGCCATGTGGAATCACCCTAGGCCGTGTAACTTTTGAATAAGGGACACACGACCATGTCGCAGCCCATGTCCTCACCCATGTAACTTTCTGAGTAGGGTTACACAACCGTGTCACACACCTGTGTGTCAGGCTGTCTAAATCTCTGAGTTGCCCCACACGCATGTGCCAAGCCATGTGTTAGACCATGTAACTCACTAACTTGCACCTTAATAAATGCCCATATAACACACGGGCGTGTGACTCATATGATGTTGAGTATTGAACTAGGATATGATGCTTGAAATGTAGTAATATTGACATGGTCTAACACGCCCGTGTCTTAGACCGTGTGAACCCAAAATTTACATAAAATCAAGCCATTTCAAAATCTAGCCATGCATACACATTCAATCCTTTTTCTTTTCTTTTTTTTTTTTGATAAAAAGGCCTAAAGGTCAAATTTTAATTAATTATATCGATCATTACAAGGTCATGAATATCTATTGGGTAATCCATATTCAAACTCCAATTACAATTATTCTTAATAGCAAAATCATAAATAAAATCAGCCACTTGGTTGCAACTTCGGTTGTTCCATACAACTTTGACCAAATCAATTTTATCCAATTGCTTATAGGCCTTATTAATACAACTTCCCAAAATAGTGATATCTTTACCCTGTTTATTAACCCTACTGACCAAACTTGCACAATTAGATTCAAACACCGCTTTTGATATGTTGAAAATACATGCCACCTTCAAGCTTTCTTCAAAAGCTTCCAACCTCGCCCATTTAGCAGGCACTATCTTCTCTTTAAAGCCACCACTTCCCCTAATCACAAAACCATCTAAATCCGTAACTATTACACTAAAACCCACCTTACCATAAGAGGCAGATACATCGAAGTTGATTTTAACGTAACCATCTGGAGGTTTAATCCATTTTTTACACACTGGGGTGATGGGGATCACCGATTTGTTAGCCAAGTTATGGATTCTAAAGTCATGACAGAGTGTTTTTGCCCTCTCCCACACAACTCTTGCATTGTTCTCTTTTCCTCTAAAAACAAAATTATTCCTGTTGTTTCAACTGTTCTAGAGGGTCACACTTTAAAGGGACCTAAACATCATCCAAGCACACATTAAAATGCCATTTCAAGATCCTAATTCAACTAACCAATATGTCATTCAAAGGAACCTCAAATGCATACTAACAACATCTACTAAATATGTCAATATTACTACATTTCAAGCATCATATCCTAGTTTAATACTTACCAAAACATATAACAAATTTGATCATTATTATACCATTCCAAACATACCATAAAGAGCCATACTAACATGCATAGTAAAGTAACCAAAATAACACAATTTGACAAGGCATCAAATGGTACCAAACCAAAACAACTTCACAAGTTTATACATGCCAAAGCACCAAAAACACATTCATGAAAATACCATTACAATCACCCTATACATGCCATTATAAACCTTGGCCAAAATGCACAAAAACTACCGAATTTATTTATGGATAATGTGATAGATCTCCGACGAGCTTCTAACCCAATCGAGCTTTCGATAATCTATAAAATAATGAAAAGAAAATATGTAAGCATCAATGCTTAGTAAGCTCATATAAACATAAACACAACTTACCATTTCCATAATACATAACATAGTTAAAATACAATTCAACACCAATGTCACAAGCTTAGAAATGTCTAACCAACATCAACAACTCACAAGTTAGTAAGTTTTTCCATGTTAGTAAGTTTTTCCATAATATAATGAAATTAACCATATGTACAACATCATGTAGTTCATCAATCCTTTCATTTAACCATGATTCAATCCATTTACATACTTACCATTTCATTTCCTTTTCTTGCCTGTTGAACCATATAAAATTTTATCGGATACCCGGGAAAGCTCACACATAGTGTGCCTTTACATATAATCGTAACCCTTCTTTTACATCATTGCTCACAAGAGCTGTGAAATGGGCCTACTCACATGAGTTGTGGGTCGGAATATAAGCTACACGATACTGCTCACACGATTTGTGGAGTATATACAACAAATGCAAGATCTCAACCATAGGTAGGACATTCAAGACCAGCATCCGAACATGAAATCCCTAATGACATGTCATTGGTATCTTAAGAATTCCTAAGGTTCAACCGGGACTCGACATCCGTCAATTCATCATTCCATAGTTACATTGGTATATTGATTGATTTGCATTAAAACAACACAATAAGCATTCAATTTAAACAACATTAAACCAAGTACGGTTCATACGAACTTACCTCGACAATTAGGGGCGTAGTGATATAATCAAACTAGTCTGAAGTTTTAACTTTTCCTCGATCTAAGTCTAAATATGGTTTATCTTGATCTAAATAGGTAATTATGTTCAATTAAGTACTTCAATTAACCTCAAACATTCAATTCAATCCATAATTCACTTTTATATAAAATTACAAAATTACCCCTAATATTTTAACTTTTCATAATTTAGTCTTTAAGCTAATAACTTGAAATTTAACCATTTTAATCTAAATACATGTTAATCAAAGATGCAAGGGACATTGAAACAACTCATATTTACCATCATTTCACAATAAAACCATAGAATTTATACCTTTAACAAATTCGTCCCTAATTTCAAAATTCATCAAAAATCACTTAATAAAACTTATTTATTTTTCAACAAAGATCGATAAACTATCATTTAACATCAAAACTCATTCAAAAGCATTAATGACATAACCCTCAACCTTTAACAGTTTTACAAATTAACCCCCAGGCTAGCTAGATTAAGCTAAAACGAACTCAAAAACATAAAAATCATTAAAAATGAGACTTAAAAATCATACCATGCAAGTAAAATTCAAAACGAAGCTCTCTCCCCCCTTCAATGGTGTATTCGGCCAAGCAAGAAGAAGAAATGAAAAGATGAAAACATTATTTCATCTTTTCTTTACCTAATTTTCTTTTAATTTACCTAATTAACATTTTATCCTTATTACTTATTAAAATTTACAACAAAACCTTTTGTCTATTTACCATTCAAATCCCCTATTTTAAGATTTCATAGCCATTTGACTCCTTTAACTAATAGAACTCAACTTTTACACCTTTTATGATTTAGTTCTTTTCACTTAATTAACCATGCAAACATCAAAATTTCTTAATGAAATTTTAATACGACCTTAATATAATCCTGTATGCCTTAAATAAATAATAAAATAATAATTTACTCATCGGAATTGTGGTCCTGAAACTACTATTTCTGACATCACTAAAAACAAAATGTTACAATAAGTGTCTAGTTCTTGATTTAATGGTTAACCACTCCTGCATCCCTTCTTTTTCAACAAACAAACTTGTTTCTAGCCTACTCTTGCCATTTTTCTTTTTCCATTCGAACCGACCTAAAGGAAATTTCTTCTAATTTTGTTGATTTTTTTTAGTCACTGTAAGGAGAGCTTGAAAAAATGACATAGAGTAAATTGGGAGAGTAGATAATACCAAATTAATTATGACAACTCTCGCTGCGAAAGAAAGGGATTGACTTTTCCGTCTAGAAAGTTTCTTGCGAAATCTTTCTACAATCGGATCCAAAGTTGCTATTTTTCTTGGATCAACTCCCAATGAAATACCCAAATAATTAAATGGAAGTTTCCAAACCTTACATAACGCTACCATTTGCAAAAGAGACTCCTCTTTCATTCCAAAACCAACCAAGCATGAATTCTGGAAATTAATGTTGAGACCTGAAAAGTCTCGAAACATCTTAAAATATATTTTATGATTTTGACGTACACTTTCTCCGCTTTCAAAAATAGAATGGTATCGTCTGCAAATTGCAAATGTGAGAAAGATTGGTCAGGACTAATATTATGTATATCGCCTACAAGAAAAATTTCTTCAGCCTTCACGACCATAAGATGAAGCACTTCAGTTACCAAAATAAATAGAATGGGAGAAAGCGGATCCCCCTATCTGAGCCCTCTGTTAATTCTGAATTCGTTGCTAGCCGTACCATTTACTACCACTGGCACTCTTTCCATTGGCATTCTTGTATCCAACCTTTCCACTTTGCACCGAACCTCATATGAGATAGCACCAAATCCAAGAAATCTCATCTAACATAGTCATAGGCTTTCGAAAAATCCAACATCAATATTAGATTACCTCCCATGTTCGAACTTTTCTTAATTGAATGGATAATTTCGTTTGTCACTAGAATCCCATCGAAAACCTGTCTCCCTTTTATAAATGCATATTGTGTACCACTCATAATACCACATATAACTTCCTAGATTCTTCGAGACAGCACCTTGGGCACAATTTTATACATGAATCGCACTAGACAAATCGGTCTAAAATAAGAAATATCATTCAGACACTCTATTTTAGGTATAAGTGCTATGAAGGAAGAATTTATGTTGTTTTCAAGCTTTCCAGTTCTGAAGAAAACCATCAGCATACTGAATAAATCTCTTCTTACCAACTGCCAGCAACCTTTGAAGAAACACATTTTAAAACCATCTAACCTGAGAGCCTTGGACTCGTTATAGCTCTATATCGCTTCTTTAATCTCCTCCATAGTGAAAGCAAGTCAAGTCTCGTTGCATCTTCCTCTAATAGCTTCTTAAAGTTCAATTCGATATGTACTTCTCAATTTCTAGATGGGCTACTAAAATAATTACTGAAGTAATCAAACATTTTTTTTTTACTTTAACAACTTTGGTTCTTTACACCAAGAAGACCCGAATCTTAGGTCATGCACCATCTTCTTCTTCGATATAAATTTATACTGCTTTATGAAAAAAACAGAGTTGGAATCGCCTTATTTTAACCAGGTTATTATTGATTTTTTTACGCCAAATCAATTCACGAAATTTAATAGCTCCCTAGAGGTCCATATTCGACCGACTTAGCTCTTCCATTTTCGTGCCATTCAAATCTCTTTGATCGTCGATTTCATCCAATTCCAATTTTTTTTCAATGAACTCAATTTTTTTATCCACATCACAACCAGATTTTTCATTCCATTTTTTAAAAGCCAACTTTAATCTCCTCAGTTTACCCGACATCTACAAGTTAGACCTTCCCATCTCTCCCCATACTTTATTGATAAGAATCGAACTATCCTTTTTGGTAAGCCACGAATTAAAGAACTCGAATAGATGCGGCCCCCAATTAACTAATTCATTCGATAACAATATCGAAATATGATCAATAACTGATCTATTAAATCCCTACTAAGTAAAATCATTGAAATGAATCAACCATTATTCTTCCAATAAAAACCAATCCAATCTACTCCTCTTATTATTTAGTCTGAACCAAGTGAACTTTTTCCTCATTAAAGGTAAATCCACCAATTTGCTGTCATCGATGAAGCTATTGAAGTCCCTTGAACCATTCACGAAACCCATGCATCGGCTTTTTTCACTCTTGTTTCTTACTACATTAAAGCCGCCACCAATGATCCATAGGCTAGCAAACGAGTTCTTTAAGGCTAGAAGATCCCTCCATAATGATTTTTTATCTGAGACTACATTAGGGGCATATACATTAATCAAGGTTACTTCCATAACTTCAACTGTCCATTTACCTTTCACCATTACAAATCTTTCAAAAATAAGATAATTATCCACTTAAAAACTACCTTTATCCCAAATCATAATGACACCTCTAGAATGCCCATCAATTGTCGAAAATCTATAGTCAAGTTTTTCGTCAAACCAAACTTTCCTAAATATGTTGATAGTAACAGAAGCTATCTTTGTTTCCTGAATGAAGCACGTATCCACCTTAGCCTTGCATATAACTCTTATAACATAGGATTTTTTAACATCCGAAGCCATACCCCTGATGTTCCAAGACATAATCCTCATAATAAAGACGTCTCTCCAACACTCACCACAGAGAAAATACCACTGAACAGTGAAAGAAAAACCAAAACCTACACGAAATCAAACCTTCTCAGATATGTCCAACCCCCAAACTTCCCTTTGATCCTGTTTCTATTCATTTTCGAAACAGAGGAGTTTGTCAAATTTTGAGAGATACACTATGGGTGAATTAATCTTAAAGGTAGTGTTCTACATGCTTTAAGCATTATTTCAAATTTCTATTACCTTGATCCATTCTTTTTACATCAATTAGATCCTTTAAGGATGCTCTTCTAGTTGTATGTAGGGAAGGGTGTTCATGGGTTTTTTGGGCATCAAAGTCGAATGCAGAGATCCAGTGGATCATACATGGTAGATAAAAACATTAAACGTCTAACATAGTTGTCTAAATACATAAAAAATAAAAACATATTGTTGGCAAAGTAATACACAGAGAAGTTTCAAACAAAATCTAACATTTTCATTATCTTACTACAACAAGATGCAAAAAGGGTTTTCTAGTTTATGTTTCTATTTGCAAATGTGGTAGGGACTAAGAATATGACAATTGAGTTTGTTGTTGGAAACCATGGTTAACAATATGGTAAGATTTATGAGTGCCTAAGGGAGTTGTAGCACACCAATCTTGTTACAAGGACTATAAATTGTTTAAGAGGATGCATATTTGTCTAGAGGAATGTAAGGAAGCGTTCAAAGCCAGATGTAATCCCATTATCAACCTTGATGGTTGTTTCTTGAAAAGTTACAATGAAGGCCATTTACCGGTTGTTTTTGCCATTCATGTAAATGATTGCATTTATCCTATAGCATATACATATGATGAAAGTGAGAACCAGGCTTCGAATGATTGGGATAAAGGAGATTTTTCATTTATAAATAATAGACAAAATGTATTATTTTTACCTTTTAAATTCTTTTTCTAATAATTTTAACTATCGTATTCCCCCTGCTAACGATTATTCATCTCTTATAAACAATGGCTTGTTAAAGTACTGGTCTAGTTGTTCCCTAATGCATTTCACAAGACTTGTGTGAATCATTTATTCAAAAACTTCATACCCACGCTTAAAACAAAGGAAAGTCATTGAAGGATGCATTTCGGAAAGCTTCTAGAGCTATAGAGATTGAGGATGCCATGACAAAAATGATGTAACACCCCTTATTGGGATCGTTATCAATTCTAGACAAGAAATATTAAATTCGATGTTAGAAGCATCTTTTTTTTTTAAAGAGAAACATCTGGATCATTTTATAAGAGCAGCCCAAAAACATAACAAAACTAAAAACAAAGGAAAAGGCCGTTCAAGGAAACCAGGCCCGAAGTCAAAACTTGAAAAAACAAAACAAAGGAACAAAACATAGCAACCCATCAGCAAAATATCCAGCTCAACAAGTGGGGAGTCTCTAGATATTTCCATCCAACTGTTATCCAAATTGAAACCCCACATCAAAAGCAACAAAATTAATTGGAAAACGTTGCTTCATCATTACTTGTCATAACTTAATAGCAGCATCAATCAAAATCACTGAAGAAAAAAGGAAAAAAATAGCAACAGCTCTTAACCCTTCATTTTCTATGTAACACCCCTCGCCCGTATCCGATGCCGGGATAGGGTTCGAGGCGTTACCGGTAATTCACCTTTACAAACTTACTTAATCGGGTTACTGAATTTCGCTCGTGATTTAACACTTTTCAAACGTGTGCACTTTGTCTCTTATACAGGCCTTCGAGGCCTAAAAACACTCCTAGGGGTAGTACGGAACAAAATCGAAATTGTTCGATAGACTTAGGGCACTTTAGGAAATTTCCCCCTTAGTTGAAGTGTAACACGCCCATGGGGATTAGAACACGCCCGTGTCCTTTTTCCAGTATGCAACACGGCCAAGGCACACGCCCCTGTGCTACACTGACTTCAACCTCACCATTCTGTTAAATAAACACGGCCAAGGCACACGCCCGTGTGCTTAGCCCGTGCTCTATGCTGACTTAAAATTTCAGGTGCAGGGGACACACGGTTATAGCACACACCCATGGAAGTAGCCCGTGTGTCACACACGGCCTAGACACACGCCCGTGTGTCTACCCATGTGGACCTTGTTAGGCTATTTTCCAAGCCTTAAGTCACCCTCTACTAGCCAATTACACTTATAGATTACTATAGTGCATATTTGGGCCAAATTATCCATTTACAAATATGAAACTTTGATTAACCTCATTGCATGTGAACCTCATGTCATTGGTTTCATACATGCTAAGTTAATTCTCATCTTGCATTTAATGATTTATATGTCTATTTGACTAAGCCATCGCATATGAATATAAACATGCATAGATTTGTAGGGCATAGCCTACTTCAAAATGAGCCAATTCCCATGGCCATATACAAAATGATAAACATAATTTTACATGCTTTCACTAGGCAAATCAAATGACATATATAACAAAATACTCAAAAATCCTATACATGCCATTGGACAAAATAGAAATATCTTTATACCAAAGCTTGTCTAGTTGATAGTGTGTTGACTCTCCAATTGTCTTACAATCCTTATGAGTCCTTGAGCTCTGAAAAGCAGGGAAAAGAGAGGGGTAAGCATTTACATGCTTAGTAAGCCCGAATAACTGGAAAATAAACTTACTGATTGTTTAGCATACATCCATAATAGATAATGAAACCAATAAACATGAAAATGGTTTCCCTATCACATGCACTCAATCAATGAGTTAGTCACATAACAAATACCATGAACATTTTTATCTTAGATGAGCTCATCATTTTATATGTCATTCGTACATATACCTTGTGATAGTCCCGTTGAGTTTCTAGGGAATCTCGATGGATTATCCAGTCACCGTCAATTCATACGAATGATCATTTTGAGTATGCACTCCCACGAACCTCACATCTTACGGCGGGATTACCAGTCCAGGCTAAATCCCTTACGCGACAAACACCCTTAATGAGCTCGGATCGAATTACGGTCCGAGCTAAGTTCGAGACCTAATCGGATTACCCGTCCTGGCTAAATCCACAATGCACACATATTCTTCGAGAGACTCGATCACCCAAGGAACACCAGTCCAGGCTAGATCCTTTTTATACTTGAGATCTTCGGATTACCAGTCCAGGCTAAATCCTTTTCTGCAACACATGTAGGATCTCAAGTCTCATGTAAATCATGGTTTATCCATCGAATTCCCTTTCCAACCTCAACCGAGACATTATCCAACAATTCATTATTAAAGATGCAATTCATGAATTTTCATGCCATCAACAATGCAATTATCATGCATTCACAAAACATACAATTATGCATGTTATAGGCTTACTTCGAGTTATCCGAACTTACCTTGTATTCGTTTCGGAGCTGTGTTTCGGTTATTCTGAAACCTTGCGTTTACCTCGATCGACCTCTGAAATTTGTTCCTCGGGGTCTAAAACAACAAAAATTATATAATTAATTCACTACATTACACTTTTCAAGTATAATTTCTACCCCCGGTCTAAATGACCGTTTTGCCCCTAACCTTTGACATTTTTACGATTTAGTCCCTAGGCTCGTATAATGAAACACATGCAATTTCTATCTTACCCAGGCCTATCCGAACACTTTTCCCTCATATGGCAGCCCACATTTTCCATTATTTTCACATTTCTACCACATATTTAACAACTTTTGCAAAAATGTCCCTTTAGGGGTTTTTCATGAAAATCACCTAAGAAAAGATGTTTAACACACCTTCAACTTTCATACCCCTCCATAATCCACCAAAATACAAGCAACTCATGCATGGGTAAATTTTTAAACATGAACCCTAGCATGAAATATGGGTAGAAATGGAAAGATCAAGCTACCAGGATTTCAAAAATACAAAGAACATTAAAAAAAGAGGCTTGGGAACACTTACTATTGAGCTTGAAAATGTTGAAAACCCTAGCTATGGAGGACTTGAGAATTTCTGCTGGTACAAGGAAGAAGAATGGCTGATTTTGGCTTATTTTTCCCATTTTATTTCATTAAAATGCCAAATGACCAAAATACCCTTAAGTCTTTTCTTTGAAATTTCATCCATGCAAGCCCATTTTTATCCAAAAACTTAGAAATTGGGAAAAATTCTCTTTAAGACCTTCTAATTTATAATCTAAAGCAATTTCATACAAATTGCTTTTAGAATCCAAGTTTTGCAATTTATTCAATTTAGTCCCTGATTTCCAATTGGACACCTTACTTAAAGAATTTCTTCATGAAATCTTAACGCATGCATAGTCTCATATTCTAGGTCTCATAATAATCATAAAATAAATATTTTAAGTTCAAATTTGTGGTTCCGAAACTACTATTCCGACTAAGCCCTATTTCGGGATGTTACATTCCAGATTCAAAATCAATACACAAGCAGCTCTTCATTTTCACATGATCTCCAAACCCCGTTGATTAGTAAGTGCAACATCCTCTGCACCAGAGAAGACCCTACTAACCAGATAAGAGTTCTCTTTTTTCTTTAGTCCATCGATAGCAATAAAATGAGCGACCTGGTTTAATTTTCGATAGGTAAATAAAAAATCACAGGAGACAAAACCATAGCTCAGTTGCTTAGAGTCTTTTATAATAGCAGCTATCTTGGATCTATTTTCATTTTGCTCTTGCAGTTTGTAGATAACAGACTAAGAGTCCCCTTCGATTTCAACCTCACTTAACTGAAGGAATATACCGAGATGGATCGCCTGGAAACCCGCCAACGCTTCTACAACAAAAACAGAAGGTACATTCGAATGAAACACTATTTTAGAGCAAATCACATCTCTATTTTCATTTCTTACCACCATCCCAGAACATGACTCATTCATCTGTTTGTTAAAAGCAACGTCGAAATTGATTTTTACCCTCGACCCCGTCGGAGCAACCTATCTGCCAATAAGAATTTGCCTCGCTGGTAAGTCTGTCTCCAAACCATCAAATCCTTTTAGGGAGTTTCTCACATAATCTGCAATTTGAGAACCAGAAGAAAATATTCCTTCATGAATGAATCTATTTCTTGAAGTCCATAGAGCCCACAAAGTGCATGCTATCAACCTACACTTAGCCAATGAATAAGACTCAAACAAGTTTTTAAGCCACTCATTGAAATCTGAACTTGCTTCTGTGTTTGGCCAGAAAACCCCTAAACTCTCCCATATTTCCTTTGCTGTGGGACACTCTCTGAACAGATGCTCCCGTGTTTCCCCTCCACATTGACATCTTCTACAAGTGGCTAATTCCATCAAGCGTCTACAATGAAGATTACTGAAAGTAGCCAAATAGTTACTAGCAATCCTCCTATTTGTAATTTTAATTTTTGGAGGAAGATCAAGGGTCCACAATCTCTTGTAAAAATTTTTGTAATCTGGTTGTATTGGAGTCTGTCCATTATGTAAAAGGCATTTATATCCACTCCGAACAGTATACTCCCCAGTCGGCTTGCCAGCCCATACTAAGAGATCATCATGCGAATGCATAGACAGTGGGATACAAAGAATCCTTTTCGCAT
Organism: Gossypium longicalyx; assembly: GCA_025698465.1. Taxonomy (NCBI): domain Eukaryota; kingdom Viridiplantae; phylum Streptophyta; class Magnoliopsida; order Malvales; family Malvaceae; genus Gossypium; species Gossypium longicalyx. Next base: position 73,005,523 of record CM047004.1, on the reverse strand, counting down.
CCATTTCTTCAAAGGTATTGCGAATCAACTCCACTTTTCACTTTCTTGAATTAACATCAATCAAGTCTGCTACTATAAAAAGCCCTGAATTTACATTCATACTCCGAACTCTGAAATCCACACTGTTAGGTACCCACGCGTCTCCCCAGATAGAGACACTCTTCCCGTCCCCAATCCTCCAGCTCAGGCCCTTTTGAAGAAGTCCTTTAGCAGTCCAAATGCTCTACCAAGTAAGAGAAGGTAAATTTCCTAACCTGGAATTCAAGAAATCTGAGTCTTTAAAATATTTAGCTTTCAACGTACGCGCTAGTAAAGAGTTAGGATTACGTAATAATCGCCAACCCTATTTGGCAAGTAAAGCAATATTAAAAAGATTCAAATTTCGAAACCCCATACCACCCTCTTCTTTAAGCAAACATAACGACTTCCAATCGCACCAATGCATCCCTCTCTTACCAAAACTTTTTTGCCACCAAAACGCACTAATTAAGTTTTCCATTTCAACACAAAAAGTTTTTGGTAAAAGAAAACAAGACATCGAATAAGTTGGAATTGCTTGTAAGACGGCTTTTATAAATACCTTACTGTCACCTTAAGAGATATGCCTAACACTCCAATTATCTAACTTCTGCTTCAATCTGTCCTTCAATCCCTGGAAAGTGATTTTCCTTCTTCATCCCACCATGTTTGGAAGCCCAAAATATGTTTCAAGCTCTGTTGAGCAGCGAACGTTAAGAGCCTGGATAGCCATATTCTTATCATGATCAGTCACATTTGAACTGAAAAAAAAATTATGGATTTTTCGAAGTTTACACATTGCCTTGAGCAAGATTCGTGCTCTCTAAGAATATCTTTAAGCACCATGATCCCCCTATCAGAAACCTCACCAAAGATAATACAATCATCTGCAAACATAAGGTGGGTGATAGGAGGGGAAGATCTACAAACCTTAGCCCCTAGAATTCTTTTATCCCGACTAGCTAATCTCATTAATGCAGAAAGGCTCTCTCCACAAGACAAAAATAAATAAGGACTTAGAGGATCCCCTTACCTCAGTCCTCTCGAGGGATTAAAGCTTAAGCCTTCTTCACCATTAATTAAAATGGAATACTGAACTGGCCTAATACAGCGTAGGATAGTATCAACTAAAGAATCATCAAAACCCAATTTTAACATCATACCTTGAATAAAAGGTCATTCCTCTCGATCGTATGCTTTGCTCATGTCCAGCTTCAAGGCCATAAATCCTTTTCGCCCACCTCTCTTATTCTTGAAAGAATGAAGAACCTCATAAGCTAGCAGCACATTGTCAGTAATAAGTCTACCCGGTACAAATGCGCTTTGAGAGTCATCAATACAATCGTCCAGCACTTTTTGTAAGTGATTCGCCACCATCTTTGTTATAATCTTATAGATTACAATACATAGACTAATAGGGCAAAAATTCTTCAAATTGAGAGGATTTTTAGTTCTCAAGATAACTGTTCAAAAGGTAAAGATAACTTATATTATCAATGTGATATGAAATATTATTGGCCATATATGTGGCATTTGCCCAAATATTTTATTTCTATTAATATTTTTTGAGGAAGGATATGAAAATGTAGTAATGAATTTTATGATTATAGATAGAAAATATTTATATTATTTGGTATTGGAACAAACAAATATTATTCCAATATTTGATAGTACAAAATTAGTTGAAAGCTCCAAAAGAGCTAATATATCAATATCTAAAAAGCACAAAATTTGTGATTTAATGCATTAGTTTTAAAAAGATATTTGTAATGGATCTCATATTGAGATTGTGAATGAGGAAAATATTATATTTTATATGAATAAAAAAGGGGATTGGGTTAGTAATTTATATTTATTTTATAATCTTTGAGATATTCTTTTGTCATCATACCTATTAAAGGGTTGAAAGCAAAATATTTGACTGTGAAAGATATACTTATGAGAAATAGAATATGATAATTTTATCTAAAGCTTATTATAGTTGGATGCACTTAAAGTTCCAAATTTTTTTTTTAAAACCTATGAGTATAACTATACAATATTTAGAATACGTTCTCAATTAAAATTACGTGGTAAAAGATTACTGATGAGAACTTGCAAGAGAGAAAACTTATGTATGGAAATTCATTGGTTATCTACCTATTCTACACCTGGAAAATAAGATCCACTCTCAAAGTTTGCTATTAATAGGTTTTTGGGCATTTGAATATTTTGGCATATTCACTGAAGCGAATATTGCATATAATTATTTGGAAATTATATTTATTGACTTGGTGACATTATAGACTTCACATTGATTTAAACATTTCTAGTAGTAAATGTCACAATAGTACTTATATGTGGATACAAATTAAAAGGAATGATAATAAAATTATCAATTTTTTACAATTTAGTACAATTGAAACACATATTAAAGTAAATCAGAAGTTTACTAATACAAATGCGTTTACTACTTAGCGTGACTAGTTAGACCATCCTAGATCGTATATGATGCGAAAATTAATTGAGAATTCATATGGACATCCATTAAAAAACCAAAAGATTCTTTAATTTAAAGAATTCTCATTTGTTGCTTGTTCTCAATAAAAAAAAATTGGTTCTTAGAAACTTACTGGCTAAAGTTGAGATTTAATGTCTTGCATTTCTGAAATGAATATAGGTTCATTCATCCACCATGTGGATAGTTTTGATACTATATGATTTTGGTAGATACATCTATAAAATAATCACATTCGTTATCAACTTGCAACCTACCATTTGTGAGATTACTTGCTTAAATGATTAACTTCAGATTATGCAACTAAAACAATTCATCTTGCTAATGTTGGTGGGTTCACATCCCAAGTTTTCAATGATTATTGCATGTTAATTGGGATAAAAGTTGAACATTCTGTAGCTCATGTTCACACACAAAATGATTTAGCTGACTTGTTTATCAAATGCCTCCAACTAATAGTTAAATCATTACTTATGAGAACAAAACTTTCTATTTCAACATGAGATTGTATTGATTTACATGTTGTACGCATCAAACCAATAAATTATAAATACTCCCCATTACAATTTATTTTTGGTCAAAAGTTAAATATTTCCCATCTTACAATGTTTGGATGTGCAGTATATGTTGCAACTGCTCCATCAGAACACACAAAGATGGTTCATAATAAGAGATTGGGAATGTATATTTATATGAGTCTCCTTATAATATTTTTGAGCTATTAATTCGAGATTTAATTATGACATGAGTTGTCAGTTTTCCCAACATTAGGGGGAGAGGATAAAAAGCTAGATTAATAAAGTACTTGAAATGAATTATCAATATCTAAGATCCTCGTACAAAGCAAAGTGAACTAGAAGTTCAACAGATGATTCATTTTACAAATCAATTGCTAGATTCATTAAATCTCACATACCAACTGAAAATGCTCCAATACGAATTGGTGTCCTGATAGGGCAAACTGTTAGTACAAAAGAAAGTAATCCATGCCTGAAGCGTGGAAGACCGGTCAGTTCCAAAGATAAAAATCCTCGTAAAAAGAAAAGAGTAAACATTTAAGATGGTCATATAGTGGATGCGAGGGTTACTGAAGAGACCCATGACATAACTAATTATAAAACTCAAGAAGAGATTTAGATACCTAAAAGTGAAAATGAAAATGATAAAAATAAAGAGATCTCGATAAGTTATGTCAATACGAAAAAAAGATGGAATAAAAAAAAATGTAGTTGTCGACAACAATTTTGCTTAAATATTGCTATTGAAATAATAAAAGAAAATAAGGATCTTGAGCCTAAATCTACTGAGGAATGTAAAAATGGAAAGATGCAATTCAAGCAGAATTGATTTCACTTTTTAAACGTGAAGTTTTTGGACTTGTAGTCCAAACACCTAAAGGTGTAAAAGCCGGTAGGATATAAATGGGTATTTGTGTGAAAACAAAATGAAATTGATGAAGTCGTAAGATATAAAGCTCGACTTGTAGCACAAGGATTTTCGCAAAGGCCTGACATTGATTATGAAGAGACATATTCTCCTGTGGTGGATGCAATCACGTTTAGATATCTTATTAGTCTGGTAGTACATGAAAAACTTGACATGCATCTAATGGATTTTGTTACATCCTATTTATATGGTACACTTGATAATGAAATTTATATGAAAATCCCTAAAGGATTTAAAATCCCTGAAGGATTTAAAATCCCAAAAAGATATAGAGATTGAAAAAATTGCTCGATTAGATTAAAGAAAAGTTTATATAGATTAAAACAATTTGGACGTTTGTGGTACAATCGTCTTAAGGAATACTTGTTAAAAGAAGGTTACAAAATGATCCAATTTGTCCATATGTCTATATAAAAAGGTTTTGATCAAATTTTGTGATAATTGTTGTTTATGTTGACGATATAAATATTATTGGAACTCTTGAAGAGCTTTAAAATACAGTAAATTGTTTAGAGAAAGAATTTGAAATGAATGATCTTGGAAAAACAAAGTTTTGTCTTGGCTTACAAATCAAGCATTTAAAAGATGGAATTCATGTTCATCAATCAACTTATACGGAAAAGATATTATAGAAATTCTACATGTATAAAGCATACCTATAAAGTACTCCGATGATTGTACGATCGTTAGATGTGAATAAAGATCAATTTTGCCCTTGCAAGGATGGTGAAGAGTTTCTTGGTCCTGAAGTACCATATTTAAGTGCCACAGGGGCAATGATGTATCTTGCAAACAACACAAGACCTGATATAGCTTTCACTGTAAACTTGTTAGCAAGATTTAGTTCTTCTCCAACACATAAACATTGGAATAAAATTTAACATGTATTTAGATATCTCAGAGGGACTATTGATATGGGGTTATTTTATTCAAATGATTCAAAATCCCTATTAGTCGGCTATGCTAATGCTGGATACTTATCGGATCCACATAAAGGTAGATCTCAAATAGGATATTTATTTACATGTAGGGATACTGCCATATCATGGCGTTTAACAAAGCAAACATTAGCTGCCGCTTCTTTAATCATGCAGAAATAATTGCAATGCATGAGGCAAGTCGAGAGTGTGTTTGGCTAAGGTTATTGGCCTAACATATCTAGAAGATATGTAATTTGCCTTTACAAGAAAATATGTCAACTATCTTTTATGAAGATAATGCAGCATGTATAGCTCAATTGAAGGGTGGTTACATTAAAGGTGGTAGAACGAAACATATTTCATCAAAATTATTATTCACCCATGATCTTGAGAAAAAGAGGTGATATAAATGTTCAACAAATTCATTCTAGCGATAATTTAGCAGATCTTTTTACTAAGGCATTGCCAACTTCAACATTTGAAATACTATTACAAAAGATTGAAATGCGTCGACTCAAAGATGTAATGTAATGTTGCCATAATGAGGAGTCTAAAAACAAGTTGAACTCTTTTCCTTTAACCAAGGTTTTGTCCCATTGGGTTTTCCTAGTAAAAGTTTTTAACGAGGCAGCTTGTAATAGAAGATTGCGTACCCATTGGGTTTTTTCTAATAAGGTTTTAATGAGGCACATTATCTACCAATGGACATCCAAGGGGGAGTTTTATGAATATCTTATTAAGTGGATGTCCATTATGATAAAGATAAATTTTTGATGTACTTTAAATTCTAATAGTTATTAGAATTAGATCTCTACTTCTTTTATACTTCTTATGCTTATAAATAGATACTCTGATGAAGCATTGTAAATCATCCATTTGATTAATAAAGTACTTTCTCTATTGCTCTCATATTTTCTTTGTTTTTTATTCTCCCCATCTCTTTTTATTTTATAACATAATGTTATTAAAAATTATTTGAATTTTTATAATTATAAAACTTTTATGTCCAAATTCAGATGCATTGTCGGTTTTTTTTTATGATTTAGCCTAAAATTGTTTGTTATTATCTTTAAAAGTTTTATAATTTTATCTCAAATGCTTAACTTAAAATTCTCAATTCCTTATTTAAATATATATAATTATTCACTATATAAAATTAAATTAAAAGTAATTATATAAACACCTAGAATAAATAATAATTTTTTTGAGTTTTTACACATTTGAACATTTATATATATATATATATATATATATTTAGAATTTTTAATAATTTTTATAATTTAATTTTTTTTTAAATTTTGCACTCATCTAAAATGAATTTGAACAATTGTTTGTCTAGATTTATTACATATACATATTTTATTATTTTTTAATAAAATAATTTTTTTAAATTTTATTTTTTGAATTTTTGTTGACATGATACTTCTAGTTGCTTTTGTTAGCCACGTCAATACAATTAATAGTACTTATTGACTATATAAAATTAAATTAAAAGTAATTATATAAACACTAAGAATAAATATAAATTGTTTTTGAGTTTTTACACATTTACAAATTTCCACATATATTTTTGAATTTTTTATAATTATTAATATTTTTTATAATTTTAATGTTTTTTTATGTTACACGTTCAAAATGAATTTGAACAATTTTTTGTCCAGATTCATTTCATATGTACATTTTATTATATTTTTAATAAAATATTTTTTTAATTTTTTTTAATTATTGTTGACATGACACTTCTAATTAGTTTTGTTAATCACATAAATATAATTAATAGTTAAATAAAAAAACTAACAATTTCTGTTAATGAAAGAAGTTACTTAAATTTTTTTAATCATTAACTTATTTCTAATTTAATATGTATACTTAATTTATCCAACCATACTTTAAAATTTGTATGTCTATATTATACACCATTTCTCTACTCATTTTCCAATTTTTACAAAACAGTTCCTCGACTTTAAACTCTGCAGTTTTTACAAATCAATTCCTAATATTCAAATTTTACAGTTTTTTATATTTTAGTCTCTGAATTTAGAATCTTACATTTTATGCAATTTAGTCATTAAAATCTAAATATTATAGTTTTAGAGTTTAGTCCCTAACCTATGAATTTTACTGTTTTTACCAGTTAGTCCTTGTTTCAACATGAATCAAAATATCTTGTTGGGTCTGGATTGGGTTTGGGCCTTACTTGCTCTGTAAGTCTCCTTATGGAAGATGTGTATGCTTTTCATTTTTAAGAACAAAAAAGGTCAGAAATGGAGAAGGGGTAGGGAAAAAAGGACAGCTAAGACTGGGATTGTCAGGGCAATTAAGGAAGACGATGATGGGCTGGGATGTATGTTTGGGTAATGGAATTAAAACAAGCCTCCTTGCTTGGAATACCCATTTCCGGGAAGTTGGGTGCTATGGCGCTGTTCATTTTGGTATCTGAAAAAGGAGAAAGTGATGATTTGAAAGTTTTTGTCCACCTGTCATATATATGAATAATTTAAGAGATAAGATCTATACATAACGTGTTAACTACTGTATCGCCAATAATATTTCAATCCAAAAAAGCAAAGTCAATATCACACACAAACACCTATTTCATCTTATACCATTTTCTGTGTCGACTTTACTTACACACCGGGCCAAAAAGTAAAACATTTTGTAAAGCAAAAAAATTAAAAACATGTGTTGTGATGGAGATTGCAGGCCACTGGGCTTCCTCCTTGGCCTTCCCTTTGCTTTTCTTTCTCTCATCATCTCTATTGTTGGCGTTGTTGTTTGGATCGTGGGGTAGTCCTTTCCATTTCTCCACTTTCTTCTACTGTTTGCGAATTGGGATCTGGGTTTTAATTTCTTCTAATTTTCTACCTCAATCAACTTATCAGCATTTGGGGTTTTTTGCTTGCAGGTTGCTGTTGACACTGATCTGTCCTTGTTGTTTGTGCGTGACGGTGCTAGTAGAGATGGCGCTGGAGTTGGTCAAAGCTCCAATTCATGTCATGGAATGGTTCACTGAACAAATCCCTTGTTAATTCCACACTCACTGCTTTGTTCTGCTTTTTTTTTTTTTTCTCTTTTGGGGGTACAATTTATTGGTAGCATACATGTTTTTCTGGATCTCTTGATTATATGTTCTTGATGTAGACATGGGATTTATGAGGATTCCCAATTTATGTTTTTGTGGTTTGGATTTTGTTTATTGTTGATATTATTCATTGTCATTGGTTATGATAAAATAAGTTATGTCCACTATATGCTGATCAAAAGCGCATTCGTTCTGGCAATTCAAATCCTTAACCAGACCACCAGGGGAAATTCTGTAGAACCTTTTATTACTTATTCGCTGTTGATTCTTGCAAAAAATAAAACACAAAAGGTTGAATGGTAAAGAAACTGTTTTCTGGGAATTTGGTGTTTCCAGTTAAGTTACTTGTTTTAATGCGCTGCATTCAGGACAAGAGTGATAATGACAAAGACAAATCCAGACGAATGTTAGTGCTCACTTCTCTGTTCCACTTATCAGTCAATGGATATAGACTAATCTGATAAATTTTTAATCCTCTTTGTTGAAAATAAACAATTTGAATAGAAATCAATCCTCAATGTTAATTCCATATATTAAATGATTTAAAAAAAAAAAAGATAATTACTCTACAAGAATAAAGGTCTTTTATAAAACTGTATCAAACAAAAATTACTTATAAAAATCGGTCGAAATCTACAATCGCCGGTACCATCTAATCTCTACCACCAATCACATAATCATGTTGTGGGAAAACAATAATTTTCAAGTGTCAAGCAAGTATAAATATTCAAAAATAACTGTATTTTCTTCTTTACACAGCATAAATGATATATGAGGAAAAAATACTTTTTCAATGTGAGGGTAGCTTGATACATTGGCAACACCAATATTAATTTTTTTTTTTTTTTAAAAAGGTGGCTGATAAAAAAAAAATGTAAGGTGGTGTGGCCAAGTGGTCAAGCAGTGCCGGTTTGAATTCAAAAAGAAAGTGATCGTTTTGAGAAAAAATATTTTTTAATGGGTGCTGCCTGATACATTAGTGGTATCGATGAATTTTTTTTATTAAAAAAAGTGGCTGACAAGAAAGAAAAGAAATGATATTTTAATGGGTGTCGTGCGTCAGTATGGCGGCACTAATTTAATCACAAAAAATTCAAATTCTCGATTGTTTATGGTTTTAAACAAATAAAACAAGAGAGGAAAAATGGTTGTTAGAAATTAATATTTAAAATCAACAATATTTGTTTTTCATTTGAGAATTCAAGGTTTTCTTTTTTACCTCCTAAATCAAATTTAGATTATTTAGGTTAGTGTGTAATTATTTTTATGGTTTTTTTAAAATTTATTTTATTATTATGTATGATTATGTAACTATATATATGAGATGCAAGTTAAATTGTTTGATAAAAAAAATTGTTACTTTAAAATGGTATGAATTGTTTTAATATGATCTAATATTTTTTATTATTTATTTATTTTACAGGTTTAGTATAGAAGATGAATAATCAATTCTTCGTATACTTCTATTTCGATGGGGTAATTTTGCAAACAGCAGTTGATTTTATATTTGAGTCGCACCATCAAATAGGAATGAAGTTTAACAGGAGTGTAAAGTTCGATGAAATGAAACAAAAGATTAGTGCGAAAATTACTCGACGTTATGGGAGGAGAATGCCCAGACTATTTTACAAATTCTCAATTTTGTCAAATTCGTGAAAGCATAAGGAGATGGAACTTGTAAAGGATGATGATGTAGAGACTATGATTGCGCTGTATTGCTTGTCTGGAAATGTTGAACCAAATGAGTTGTTCATTGAGTTAGCAGATGTTTTGCCCATTCAAAATGTCACTCCATTAAATCAACAATATTCAGTTGATGACCTGTATATAGAGGTTCTGAAAGCCTCTATCGATAGGCGATCTTCTGTACACAAGTTTGACTTTGGTATGAATGTTGGGTGGGTAGAACTGTGAGATTATGGAGCGACATCGACATAGGAAGGCAATCCACACAATGCTCCGATTGTGTATAACAACCTTTATCCGCGTCCCCGTTTAGCTGATAAATCCATTAGTGATTGATATCAATGCTGACAGTGAGGAAGGACTCGATAATAATGGTGGTTCTGATCATCAAAGTGAAGATTTTAGTTGTAACAACCTAATTTTCAGTGGTATCGAAAAAGGCAATTTCAAAACCCTATTTTTGTAAACTAGATTTATAAATATTTAATATAGATATTTACGAAGTTGGTATAAATGAATATTAAAGTTTAGTCCTTTAATTTTGTCTATTAGTTGTTTAATTAAGGTACAAGTTCTATATTGTAAAAATCTTATTGCTAAATATTTTTAAATAGCTAAAGGTTCCAAATAGTAAATAAACTATTTTGTTTCATCAAATAGTGGAGAATGTTCTAATTTTGATTAATGTTAATTAATTAAAGTTTAATTAAATTTGTTAAGTGATTAAAGATTTAATTAAGATATAAAAGGCTTAAGTTAGTAGTTTTTCTTCATCTTTTCCACTCTTCTCCACCATGTTGTATGTTTAAGAAAGAAAAACCCCTTTTTAGCTTCAAGTATTCAGTCCTTCAATTGGTGAAATTTCTAAATCGTTTTCTTATAATTTTTATATTTTTGAAGTTATTAGAGCTTAATTTAGCTAGCCCACGTACCAATTTGTAAAATTGTTAAAGGTTTGAAAGTTTTCATTGATGATTTCTTAAAGAAATTGATGTTAAATTGATAGATTTTAAGCTTAGATCATAAAAAAAAAGACTAAATTGTAATGTTTGGTTGTTAGTTTTGTTCATAAGGACTAAAGTGAATAAAATGTAAAATTTATGTGAAATTTTGGTAATAATAGATGGTAGAGGGTCCCTAAAGTATGTAAATGAGATCGATTTTAAAATTTAGGCTCAAAATTGCAAGATATAGTTATTTATATTTTAAGGACTAAATTGAATCAAATGAAAAACTTAAGGGGCATTCGTAAAATAAAATTTTATAAGTTCATACATATCATGGAATAACATGAAAATGGTTGGTATTGATAAATGATCTAAAATAGTTGTTTAGATCAAAAATTGGATCAAACTGGAGATAATCAAGGAAAAGTCAAAATTAACGATTAGTCTTTGAGGATTCAACTTTTTTTTACTATCTTGACCAGGTAAGTTCATATTAAACTTACTACATTGTTTTATGTTATGTTGATTATGTTCCATTTTATTTACATATTAGATTGAAATGAATTGGTGATTTTGGCACTAATGGTTTGAAATTAATTGAATTATAAATTTATGGGAATATTGGTTATATGGAAATAGAAGATGATGTAAATGAGATTATTGACTGAATATATGTTTCATATGAGAAATGAAATTGTGGACATGACTTGAAATTGTCATTTATACGGAAATGATGTCCGAGTGAACTTAGTAAAAGGTTAGGATATGTATGACATGCCATTAGGGATATACGCTCGATCAAACAGAGATTCATATGATGTTACGAGATCTAACTTTTTTTACAAATTCTCAAATTATATGTATCATTGGTTTAGCCCAGACAAGTAACCTCGATATGATGTCACTTTATGTGAGCAATTCTGTTAAAATGTCACCTTGTGTGAGCATTACATTCCCGTGTATTCGAGTCCATTTTACTATAGTTCCATTAGGAAATGTTCAATTGATTGAAAATGTAATTTAAATCGCGAATTGAAAATGAAATGGAATTGATAATACTCGACATATTGATTGTTATGTGATTATGTTTAAGTGGTGATGGTATACAATTTGAGAACGTAACTAACGTATTCAATTTGTGGTGATGTTGTATGTATAGATATGTATTAAAGTGCCAAAGAAAGTTAATTTGGTATCTAATAGAATAATTGTTTATCCTTAAATGATCAAGGTAATTTTTAGTTTCCATATGAGCTTACTAAGCATTTTATATGCTTTCATGTTTTTTTTCCTTTTCCTTGTAGATCGTCACCTTGCGAAACACGTCAAGTCGAATTGTTTCAAAGCTCACACTATCCTAGCATCGAATTTGGTAACCTTGTGATTTTTTTGAGTTTTTGGATTATGGCATGTATATAGGGATTAGATGTGGAATGATGGAAATGTGTAAGTGTACACAATTGTATTAAGTAATAAAGTAACAAGCATGTCGAGTTATTGTACCCATAGAGACTGTATAAAGAAATACTTATGAAATATAAAATTAAACAATTTGGTGGAGGAAAAATATGTTGATTTGAAAGTGGTGATATATAAAAACTAAAAATTAACTAAGAAAATAAAATTCCAAATGCATGATTTCTAAAAAATGGTTTTAATCAATATCACATCAATGTGTTAGATCAATTTCATTCTTCTCAATTTCATTCTTTGACTTAGAATTATCAAAACTATGTTTATGTTGTTATGAATAATTTCATGGCAACTTGGTCTTTTGTTAACTAATGCACATACATACTTACTAAATCAATTAATCTCTTAAACATATTTCTATATCAATTCAAACAATTAATCAATTTTTATAAGCAATTATAAGATAAAGTGAGGTAACAATATATTCTTATATTGAAACAATTTAATCACAATAATCATACAAGTTATGCAAGGCTAAAGTATTGTTTAATACCATTGCTAATTTAACGCTCAACTACCTTAGAAGATTAAACATGCACCAATTAAATATTGTATCAATTAATTATAATTTCAATCTGATTAATAATTAATTCTTTCGTTACCTTACAATTAAAATGTAATCATAACATAGACATGATTTTGTTTAACTGAACAAACTACCAAGGCCTATAACAACACAAACATGATTTTAACAAATTAAGTGGACAGAATGCAATTAATCTAACATTAATGAAATTTAATTCATTTTAATTAATTTAAGAACATTAACACATCAAATATTCATATTCATGACCACAACATAAACTAAAAAAAAGATTAAGAGAAGGTAACTAGAAAACAAATCCCAATGATGTTCTGAAGCCAGTCTAGTGCGCTTCTCCTCTTCTCTACTCGTTCTGTCGATCCAAGTCCTTCACGAATACTTGATTGTTGTTGCTCCAAAGGGTGTGCTAGCTCTTTTTCAAGAGGAGAAATTGGCAAGGGAAAGAAAAAAAATGGGAAGACAAAGATGAACGAATGAGCGAAATGAAAGAAGAGATGATTGAATAATGAGAGGTGTGTGAGCTGATGATAAATGAAAAGGTGAGGAGAGGTATTTATAGTGGGAGATGGCAGCATGCATTAGCTAAAAATAGCACCAAATCCCCTTTCTTATGGTCGACTATGCTAGATGGAAGGAGAGGTTGAATTGGTTCTGTTATTTTTAGCTTATGGCTAGAAAATAAATGCATAGAAAGAGGAGGGGTTTGAACGACATTTAGGAAGAATTCAAGGGCTGATTTGTAAGTGTAAAATTCAGCCAAAATTAGCTGATTGGGTCAGCTGCTCTCTTGGGCTTGTCCATCCTCCCTCTTTATTTACTAAATGTAGGTTCTTTTCTCTACTTCAAGCTATATGTTTTTCTTAGATAAAAATTAAATTGGGCCAGCTGATTTGAGGAAGTCCAAGAGCATAAATTTAAGTCATCCATGGTTGTTAATTCATCATCTTGAGCCCCCAAGTTCCCTCATCAATTAATTTTTTCAAGGTGATTGTCGAGCTAATTTTTCACCTTTTGTGCATAACTGCCACAAATAACCCAAATTATGAAAAAATATCATAAAATAATTAAAATTAAAAATATTTTATAAATTAAGCTCAAATTAATTAGCTGAAAAAAATAGTATAAAATTTGATAGAAATTACTTAGAAATTGCATGAATTATTTCTCAAAATGTGCTAAAAAATCTATATATTTTAGTGTTTTCAAGATGTTAAGAAAATGGTCATTATCTTGATCACTTGATATGTTTTATAATTGTGGCAAATATTGAGTTGTTGAAAAGTTGGTATGTACGGCATGGTATATGATTTAGCTAATGCTTATTGTGGTTTAGTCGATGATTTTAAACTTGAATATGTCATTAGATATGCTTAGAGTTGAGTATTGAAGAAATGGTAAGTTGAACGAAAAGATGTACATATATGCTTAAGTGCTTGAAATGGAAATGAAATGGTATGATTCTATATGAATTGGTTTAGGTAAATATTAATAATTGAATGGTTGGTTGGTTTATTTGGAATGAAATTTGATAAAACGTATGGAAATGAATAGTTGGTAATAGGTTGAACCTATGTTGAACTGCTTGAATGAAAATAGTTACATGACTTTTTTGGGTATGAAATGTTAGATGTTTTGGTATGTTTCAGGTATGTTTTGATTCAATTTAAATTGGTAATTGTTGAACTTATTGATAGGTATGTTTGGAAGCTTTGAAGTAGGTACCAAATGATTCATTTTTACTAAAAACAGAATCTACATCCCGACGAGGAACTTACCTTGTCACAATGTTAACCAATAGCAAGTCACATCGTGATATCGAGTGGCCTGAGGTCAAGACGTGACAAACCATTTGGCGATGTTACGACATGGAGAAGGTGACGTCACGATGTCAACCCTAAAATTTTAAAACTTTACAATTTGGTTGTATTTTGTGCTCGGATTCTTAAAAGAGCTTTTGTAAACTCGATTAAGACTCAATTTTGATTTCTTTAACCTTAAATAAATGTGTTTGACGCTGAATTACATGTTCATATGAATATTTTCTATAAATTGACAGTAGTTGCTCTGGCAACGAAAGTAGCATCATGTAGCTCAGACCCGATGATCGGGTCAAGCAAGGGGTGTTACATTTAGTGGTATCAAAGCTACAGTTTAATCGATTCTAGGACTGAAATGTAGTGCGTTTGATTCTTAAAATACATGCCATAATAAACTGCGGTAGTATGATGTCTTCTGATTTGAATTGTCTCTGTTTTTCATATAGATAAACCATGTCGACCGAATCCAATCAAACCATATCTTATGAAGTAGGAAGTAATGTTCTTGCTTCCAAATAGGGATCTGCCCATAGTTTTCCCATTCTGTAAGGGCTGGGGAGTGAGGTAAGAGATGCCTTCTTACAGATGATGAACCAGAGGTTCACTCAATTTATGAGAGCTACCCCTTCATCTTTACAACCTCAAATGCACCCTCCTCCATCGTTTATGCCTCATTTGGCACCCCTTCTTCCTCAAGGTCCTAGTTCAATAACCATTTATTGTCCTCTGATTGATAAAATTCACAAATATAGGGTAAAAGAATCCAAAGGAAAGAAAGACGATGACCCTACAAAAGCCAAGAATTGACTAGAACATACCCTGTGAGTCTTTGATGAATTAATATGTACAGCAGAAGACTGCTTGTGATATTCAATATCTCTGCTGAAAGAGAAAGCCTATCAGTGGTGGACGATTTTGATGTCTATTGTTCTGAAAGATTAAATAAATAAGGATTTCTTCCAAATTGAAATTAAAAAGAAATATGTCAGCTGGTTACAGCTTGAGAAGAAAAAGAAAGATTTTATGGAACTAAAATAGGGAGATATGCCAGTAGCTGAATATCAATGAGAATTTATCTGCCTCAGTAAATATGCTAGAGAGCTTGTATCTACCAAAGCTGAAATGTGTACTCATTTTGAGTGGGGACTGAACAAGGATATACGTATGTTAGTGGGAGCTCTAGAATTAAAAAAAGTTTGTTGTTCTATCTGAAAGGGCTTAGAAAATGAAGGATATGCATAACGAGAAAAAAGCAAGCCAAATCTAATATTCGAGATTTCGAAAAACAGAGTATAACCAGATCTCTCTAGACTCCTTCATCTAAAATTTTGAAAGATGTTCAAATTCATTTCTCCACTCCGTTAGGGATTTTTAAGAGAAATGGACTGAGATTGAGTATTTTGTGACCCAAACTACGTCGGTAGCTAGTGTTGGAAGTGTTCATAATGGTGATAGACCAGTCTACGGACATTGTAAAAGAAATCACGGGGGTGAGTGTAGGTTGAAAAGTGGAGCTTGTTTTCTATGTGACAGAAAATTATTAAACTATATTTTTCCAACATAATCACACAAACAAAAAAAGTTGGGAATAGATTAGTAACCTAAAAAAAACCAAACATAAGGCTTTATCTTATTGTGTTTTCTTTTCCCCGATCACACAAGAAGAAACATGAAATCAACCTTTAAGCCATGTAGAAAGGGGCTGGTATATGGTCACCTTTTGATGCCCAAATAAGGGTTGTTGGACTTTGGCAACATTCATAACCTAACTCAAGAATTGGGCTAGCAAAAATGGACAGTCTGCTAAGGAGATAGGAGCCCAAATCATCCTCTAAGGAGGAGAAAGCCCAACCATCCAAAGAGGTGCCCAAATCATCCATCCAAGACTTGGTAAACATTGAAAATCAGCCTAAAAAATCCACACATGTGACCATCCACTTCCTTTCCTCATTTCAACCTTTCTCTCCCATAGATCAAGCATGAATCAAGAAAACTTTCAAAGCCATCCACTCACTTTCCTTAAGGCACAGGTCAGCCACATATGAACAGAATTCCTAGGCTCTCATTTGCTAAAAATAGTCGGCCTCTACAAGTATAAATAGTGGCTAGTTATTCACTCATTTCACTCATCCCTCATTCATCATCTTTTCTTTCATTCTTTATTCTTTAACTTCTCATTTGAGAGAGCAATACTAGAGTTTGAGAGGAGCATTTTAAAAGTTCTTTTGAGCAGTAAAATTCGACACCTTAAAGAGAAATTATGCGGAGGAGGAAAGGAAACACAAGTTGAGATACGGAGAAACACTAGATTTGTCTTCTAGTTTCTTTCCTTTAAATATTTTTATTTTGTTCTAAATTCATGAACATGGTTGATAAGTATTTTTCTACTTTTAATTTAATTAAAATGACTTAATTTTATTATTGTTAGATTGTTTGCATTCTCTTAGATTAGATTGTTATTATGTTGTTAATGAAGTTATGTGTTTTGGTGGTTTATGCATTCAAATAAAAACATGAACATGCCATTCTTACATTATGAATGTAGGGTAGCGATTGAATTAATGTAACGCCCCAAAATTTATGTTTTTTTTTGTGAATTTATGACATACGATTGTGTATCTGCTTCAGTAGTTAAGTGTTCTGGGTGTGTGTAAGAGGTCCCAAGTTCAAGCCTTAGCTTGGGCAAATTTTGGTATTTTTCTGAATAAAGCCTTAACCTTGCACAATAGGCTTATGTTTAATTTTTGATAAGATTATATCAGAATGGGCATGCTAGTCTGGTGGTTAGGTGGAGTGCTAGTTTGATGAGGTCCTGAGTTCGATTCCTGGCTTTGGCTTTATTTTTGCACGATTGTGGGGAGGAGTTTGAGCGGCGATAGAATTCTAAGTAGTGGGGATTTGGTGGAGAGAATTAAGGGGGAAAAGATTAAGAGGATATCAGAATATCCCATTTGGTTTCTTTTTCTACAAAATTTAGATTCCCATATCCCTCTCTGCCAAAATTCCCATCCCCTTTTCCCCTATTCTTTGTTCGTTATTTTCATTGGGTTCCAAATTGCCTTCGGTTGTCCTACGTCATTATCGCACGTTTGGTAAGTGTGTTATTAATGTTTTGGTTCTAGACTATAGAATCTTTATTTAATGAGTTTAGTCCATGTTTAGGAGGAGGCTGAGAGGCTAGAAGTCACGCTCTTCAACTTGAATCGGGATTGAGTTTGGTTGTTATCAGTTCTAGAGTGCTCGGGGTTGTCTTAGCTTCAAATTGATACGAAGTGTGTACCCGAAAAAACAGAAAGCGAGACTCGGTGAAAGCCGAAAAATAGAACAATCGACGCCACGCGGGCATGTGGTCGCTCGTGTGGTAGGCCGTGTGGCGGTACATAGGCATACGATCGACAAGCCAGGCCGTGCATGCAAGACACGAGCGCATGACACGACTGAGTGATTGCAAGCGAGGTCATGTGCGAGACACGGACTCGACCTATTGGGCCGTGTGGGTAACACGGTTGTGTGGGCCCACACGGGTGTACCACACGGACGTGTGGGATTCTGGGCCAGACTGTGTGATTCATACGGCCAAAGCCAAATTGGGCTGTATGGGCCACATGGGCATGTGGGCCCATATGGGCTGGCCACATGGTCATGTAAACCCATTTTTCTAAAATACTCTGTAAGGTTGCTCGGGTCTCCCAAGTCGACTAGGACTTACTATAGGGTCGGTAAGAGTTACTTAACCTCTGATTACGCGATCTGACTATGTGATATATGTGTTTTAGCATGTTACTCTTATCATGTATACCGATTTAAATGTACGATGTATTAAATTGCATATTAGCATATCATACTTGTATGTTGCATTGCATCGGGGTTGGGTTGGTATTATTTGGAGGAAGTATTCTGAAAGGCTCTTAAGCTTGATATCTGGCAGCTCTGCGTAATTATCTGATTATGTGCCGCACTTCAGTACAGTATGGTGTGTAGGGATGGTTGGGTTGATTTTATCCCCACATGGTGTGTAGGGTTGGACGAAGTTGGTGTGTAGAGGTTGGTGGGTAGGACTATGTTATTCTGTTCTGTTCTACATGCTATATTTGAGACGGGCTAAGGCCCTAATTTATATTTGACCACTACAGGAGAATAGACTTTTAGCGGCTTTTTTTTTGCCCTAAAACCCGCAAAAAAATGCCGCTATAGCAAATGCCGCAAAAATTTGCGACGTTTATTTTAAAAACCACCGCTAAAGACCATGACCTTTAGCGGCGCTTTTTCTGCAAATGCCGCTAAAGACCATGACCTTTAGCGGCGTTTTTCCCGCAAACGCGCTAAAGACCATGACCTTTACCGACGCTTTTTTACAAACGCCGCTAAAGACCATGATCTTTAGCAAAAACGCCGCTATATAACAGACCTTTAGCGGCGCTTTTTCACAAAAGCCGCTAAAGAATATAACCTTTAAAAAAATATTTTAATTAAATAATATTTATTTTCTATGATAAATATTATATTATGTTTTATTTTTGAAATTTAAACTTTAAACTATATACTTTTAAAGATAAATAAAAAATATTAATTAAATTAAATTTTCTATTAAAATTTTAACTTTAAAACTAAACATAAAAATTAATGAATTTAAATTTAGAGTTTAAAATAATAAATTAATAACACAATTAAAATCTAAAAGTTAGAACTCAAGTTATCTTAAATATTAAAATAAAAATAAAAATAAAAATTGATTAAGCTGCTAATGAATATTCTCTTTTCCAAGTCAAAATAGCAATTCGTGTTTTTCTTCTTTCAACTCAAAGAAAAATAAAATGTTGAAAACAAAACAATTAAATAAAAAAAGAATAATTAGTTGACACGAGATTATTATTAAGTATATGCAAATATGCAAGTAGACGATTACAAAACTAGGTGTAGTTTTTGATCAACTAATTAGTTGATCCTACCGCAGGTTCTATCTATAATCTGCTTAACTAACATACAAACATAAGGCACCTAATACTTTTTTGCACATAAAATATCTGAAACTCACACCTGAATTCAGATTCAAAGCACATACGATGTCAACTGCATGTTGATCAATCCCATTCTTATTCGTTGCTGCAATGCCTCCCACAAGCATTCGTAGAGGTAGGAGCCAGTCATTATGTGCCTTCTGCAAATTGTTTTTGGACCGTAATCTAGTGTAGTTGGTTTTTCTTGTTCCATTTACCACCCAAGATTCTTTAGAATAAACTTGGTATGTCAAAAATTTTGGAGAGAAACATCAAATTAATTATAATGATTATGACAAAGAGCTCATTCAATTAATTTGATATAATTTAATAAATTAATTCAATAGTCAATTAACAATATTAACTATTATGGCTAAAATGCTAAAATTTATATTTTTAAAATATATATATATATTCTAATAATAAAATTCAAATTAGCATTTTGATAGAATCAACAATATTAACTAACATATAACAATTAAATTAAATTATGTCAAATCAAAGTATGAGGATTAAATATTAAATTTTAGCATGATAGAGGGACAAAACTTTAGATTGTCCATTTTATTGGTTATTTCAATTTAATTTCAATTTATTCAAATAAATTGATTTCAATTTGAACTATTTGTAAGTTAGAAAACTATAATCATCTCAACTAAACTAAATTCTATTTTTATTTATTTTATAACTAGCTAATTTCTTTTACAAATGTAAAAATAAAAAAAAATTATTTAAATTAGTAAAAAAATTAAGATACTTTATACAAATATATTTTAAAAACTAATTAATCAAATGTATAGAACGTTAACTAGTGCTAAGAAGTCGTATTTACCTCACGTATCAAAGATCTTTCAGTCTGCACCATATCATTAAAAATAAGTTCAAATCACAAATGGTCAACACAAGCAGCATACTTCTTAATGGCATTACAATCTATGCTAATAAGATATGCATGAGACTTAGTTTGCAATAAGAGGACAAGCATGGATGTAGCCAAATCATCTAACAGATCATAAAATATGGGACTACAGTACAAATTTTATTTAATAGAATTATACTGAAGATGGATATTCTTGAAGAATAAAAAGGCTTCTTAACAATATAAACCAAAAAGAAACTTACCCTGGGCAGTTCCAATCCCCTTTCTTTATTTGAACATCATCTGTAGCAACCCTCTTTGGACCCTCTTCTTTACACTTTAAGCACCTTGTATTTCTAGAAAAGTTCATGAAACTGCACCTGTAAAAAAAAAAAAGCAATGAATAGCCAAGGTAGAATAGAGATAGGTCAGTTAAGTGTAAAGTCCAAAAGATAGATTGGGGGCAAATTAAGAAACAAAGACTAACATTTAGAAGCATTGAACCAAGTCGTATGGCAACAAATGAATCAAGGTGTGCCTTCAAATGCAAAAGAACAAATTAGATTCAGCAATAAAAAGGACCAGGATTGTAACTAAAAAAAATAAATTGCTAGCTTTTTTTAATATTGTTTCAATAAAGAAAAGGTAAATTGGCACCAGTCCAATAAAGCTATTTGATTGCCCATTTTATGATTCTTCAAAACCATAAGCCTATCATTTTAAAGAGAGAAAAATTTAAAACATAAGTTTAGTAGATTGATTGAATTTAAAAGAAAAAAAAATTTAGAAATTAATTTTTCAAGATTTGGATTTAAATTTTTAAAATAATGTAAATTGAGTAATATCTGTATGGGCATACATACAAGCATATACTTAACATTTTCCATGATAAAAAGTCACTATCACTGTCCTCACCTTGTTGCCTATCATAAAGGTAATTATTTAATATAACATAAAATATTTTATATAATTTTAGTTGAGGCAATTATCAAACAATAAAAATTGCTAGCAAATTACTAAACCTTAACAGAGGGATATAATTAAAAGTCACTATCCAGGTTATGTAGCATAGGGAAGTCGAGAGTATGTAAGTATAACAAACAAACTCTCACAATTATAAGTTGCACTAAATTACATTCAAAGGAAAAAAAATCATTCTTTAACTTTAAGGAAATAGATTGGAAAGGCGTAATTTCCATTAAAAGAGTTGGAGACTCATGCAATGTGGTTATTAGTAAGACCACAAACAAATCAAAATCAAGACCAATATAGAATGCATCAAATTTGGAAACAAGCACTAAGAAACTGATAATGACCTAAACTAAACAATTTTTAAGATTAAAGTCCAAGATAAATAGCCAGAACCCAAAAAAATGCCAACACTGAAGCAAACTAAGGCTCCCAAAGCACATCTATTAGATATGGCACTCAGTTGACTCATGGCTATATTCAGATATAAACAGAAAGATATATGACTCTACTACTACCACAAGCAGCCTCTTACAGATGAACCAAGGACTGGCAAGGGCAGGATAACCACAATTTTGGGTAATGATACTTGAACCTAATAATATTTCATAATATCGAAACCCAATAACTACCTAACTAATTTTTCAATCTTGTCACCTAAATGCCACACAAGTTAGATAAGTAAAATGTCTGCTAAATGCCTGAATCTCTTAAGTACCCAAAATTTCCAACACATCGGTTCAACAGAAAGAATAAACAGATCAAGAAAGGTCAATAAATCGAACTCTTCGATAAACTACATCAAAATCTTTTGAAGTTCAAACAGAAAACAAAAAATATAGAAAAAAACTGAAGCTAAGAATTGATGCGAAGAAAAAAAGTTTCAAGCAGACGAATAAGAAATAAATGAAACAAACATTAGGCATACAACGATCTGCAATGCTCCTCAATCACAGTGCTCAAACAGCTCTAGGCCTGAGAGAGAACTGCATCACTACTCTGCTGCATGATTGCAACTGAAATGAAAAAAGGGCAGAGGTCGGGAGGAATTGTATGAGCTTACCATCATCACTTGATGTTTCCTGGGTATTAGCTGAGGCCTTGATTCTATTACCGATAACAACATATGGACCACTACCTAAGCAAGGAAGTCAAGCATCCTTAACAGTTTTGGAGATGAATACCATTAAAGTTTCAACCACTTAAACAACTTAAGACGTTATCTACCTGGTTTACGTTTTCTCCTTGAGTTTGATCTGGCTAGTTCAATGTGCAAAATAGATCCCGCTTGAGGATCAAACTTTACCCCCTTAACATGGACAACCAAAATAAACATAATAAAAGGTCATAGAAACCTCCAGAAGCTTAAATAATTCTTGTAAATACTCACATTTAATGCATGCATTGCTGCGATTGCAGATTGATGATTGAGAAAGGTAGCAAATGCAACAACCTGTACCAAAAGATGCAGCTCTCTATTATACTGAGGTGCTCATGGGCCGGGTTCGGGTCGGGCTCAACTAAAAATTTAGGCCTACTCATCGGGCTCGAACCGGACCGGGCCTAAAAAATAGGCTTAAATTTTTGTCCAAACCCGACCCAAATAAAATTCTAAAATCCGGGCCCGGCCTGCCCCGCCCGTATTTATTTTTATATTATTTTATATGATTTTTAAATATATATATATATAATACATAAAAATACTAAAAAATCAAAATAAATATTTTTCAACAAATTAAAAATAAATTTTGAAAAATATGTAGATTTAAATAGCACTAAGATAGATGCAACTTAACAAGTAAATACCTCTAAAATAATAACAAAATTAACGAATACCTTTAAAATAATAACAAAATTAATAATAAAATAAGTTTTATACAATATTCAAATAATAACAATAAAATAGTAGCAACTAATAGTAATATGGTAGCAAAATATGGAGAAAACAACAAGAAAATAATATTCAAAAATAAAAAAAATAGCATAATTTTTTTGTCATTTAGTGAATTCGGGCCGGACCGGGCCCAGGCCAAAAATGCCTTACTCGAGGCCCGACCTATTTTTTAAACGGGCCTTATTTTTTTGTCCAAGCCCATTTTTAGAGCCTATATTTTTATCCAAACCTTCCCACATTTCGAGCGGGCCATCGGGCCGGGCCGAATAGCCCGACCCATGAGCAGGTCTATGTTATATTACTTTTCTGAATATTAATACCAACTGTACCAAAATATAGTGTATGTCATTAATACCAACTGATAATAACCTTAGGAGAACCTAATCCCAAAAGCTAGCTACTAGGGCAAAAGGTTATACCTAAAAAGGAAAATCTCAAATTTTCATAGGGAATTCAAAGCCCCGTACCGCAGTTAGGCACATACCAATGAAAAAGGAAAAAGAAAGGATTGCACAAATAAAATGTAGATTTATAAGGAAATAAAGGCAGCAAATTTCACTTTCATTGTATATTTCATCAAAAGAAACAAATCTGAGAATCGAAAAGCAACATCTTTGCTTAAGATTATAGGCTAGAATCGCTCTGGATAATATATTGACAGATTACAACAAAAACCCACAAAATAAAAATAGGGGAAGATAAAAGCCCAGATGGAAATCTAAAAATTTAGAACAAAGTGAAGTGGAATAATGCAATGGGGTAATGAAAAAGAAAGAGCATGACAGTTTCAGATCAGTGGAGCACAGGAATGCAAGAAGAATTTGAGATTTTTAAAAGAGAACTATTTACCTGGGAAAATTGGAAAGTAGCAAAAGCGGCGAAAAGAAACACCTAAAGGGTGTTTTGAGGATACCGATTTTAGGGGGAAAAATTAAGGGTTTCAAGGGGGAATTTGGGGATAAAACGGTGTCATTTTCTTTTAAGTAAAATGATTTTTTGCGGCATTTTTATAAAAACCCGCTATTGCATATCTTTTGCGGTGTTTTTCATGAAAACACCACTAATCTCTATTTTATATTTCATTTTTATTTTTGTATTTCATTTTTATTTGTTATTAATGTTTTTATTTATTTATCAATGTTTTTTTTAAATCTAATATTTAAATATATCAAATGGTTTAGATTAAATATTTTTGAAAATAAAAGCATTAATTGGTTGTATAAAATTTCATCATTTAACAAATATCAAGTAAACTTTAAATCCTAAACCATTTAATATATATAAATTTTATCTATTATCTCTTAAACAATTTAAACTATAATCATAATTTTAAGTTATTAAAATTAATATTATCTCTTTTACAATTATATAAGAAATTATTTAATATATAAATTAAAAAACACTAATTAATCTAAACCTAAACCCCCAATCCCTAAACCATAAACCTTAATTAAAATCCTAAAACATAAACCATTAACCTTGAACCCCTAACCCCTAAACCTTAAACTCCAACCCTTAAGCCATAATCCATAAACCTTAAAATACTTAAACCATTAACCATATACCCTAAATCGTAAACCCTAAACTATAATGATAATTGATTCAATATTTTAAAATTAATAATCTCTTTTACAATTATATAAAAAAATATTTATCATATAAATTAAAAAACACTAATAATCGAAACCCTAAACTCATAACTCTAATCCTTAAACTATAAACCCTAAATCCTAAAACATAAACCCTGGACCCTAGACCCCTAACCCATAACCCCTAAACATTAAACCCCAACCTTTAAACCATAATCCCTAAACCTTAAAATAGTAACTCATAAACCTTAAACCTTTAACCATATGCCCTAAACCGTAAACCCTAAACTATAATGATAATTAATTTAATATTTTAAAATTAATACTATCTCTTTTACAATTATATAAGAAAATATTTAACATATAAATTAAAAAAAAATCAGTCATATACCAAAAATCTTTAAAATTATTTTAAATAATAGTATTTTAATTGTTTTCATTTTTAACAAATATTTTTCTATGTTTTTACTTTCAAATTTTTTCTACATGTCATTATTTTTTCTGAAGAATTTAAATATTCAATTAAAAATAAATTGTATTTTAATATAAATGAACCAGTTAATTATAAATAGACAGATGAAATGTTTTTTGCGGCATTTTTCAAAAAGCGCCGCTAATACTCGATCTATAGCGGCGTTTTTAAAAAAGCGCCGCTAAAGCCACTAAAAGCTCAATATAAAACGACGACGTTTTGCAAATTTTTTTTATCGAGCATTAGCGGCGTTTTTTAAAAATCGCCGCTAAATGTGTAAAAAATGCCGCTAATACTCGATCTATAACGACATTTTTAAGAAAGCGCCGCTAAAGATTGAGCATTAGCGGCGTTTTTCAAAAAGCACCGCTAACGTCACTAAAGCTTAGTTAGAACGACGGCGTTGAGCATAAGTTTTACGGCATTTTTTTAAAAAGCGCCGCTAAATGTGAACTTATAGCGGCGTTTGTTAAAAAGCGCCGCTAATCGAAAAGCACCGCTAATGCTTGATCTATAGTGGCGTTTTTCATTCAAACGTAGCTAGAAACCTGTTTTGCTGTAGTAGACTCTGTATCTGAGTGGGATAAGGCCCACACTGATTCTATAATTGGCTCAGGCCCAAACTGATTATACATGATTGATTTCTGATGTTATGCTGTGTGCATGTATTTTGTGGGGATTACACACTGAGTTGCGAAAACTCATCCTTTTCTGTTTGATCTGTTCAGGTAATCCCCAGCATTAGATAGATCGGAGTAGCGGAGGACTCGGCAGTGACCACCACTATTTCATACTGTTTTAGTACTTTTTTTTAGTTAGTTAATTAATTTCTCGTTAACAATTTGGGTGTCATTTTTTTTTGTAATTGGGACTTTTGGGACTGACTGTCTAAATTTGGGTTTATACTTTGATTTCCAGGTTTATCACTACAAAATCACGACATTTTCTAGAAATTAAAGTTTTCCTAAAAACGAACGATTTTCTAAAACAAAAAGTTCACAAGCTTCCGCTAAAAAGTTACATTTTGAACCATAATAACAAACATGCGTTTTTCTGAGAAAATTAAAGACTAATAGATTGGAAGGGTTTTCACTCGTTGAATTGGACTACAAATTCCATTCCATGCTACATCACCAGATTCGACCATAACGTTTAGGCCGAGTTTGGGGTATTACATTTAGTGGTATCAGAGCCAGGTTACAAAACTTGGCTGTGGATTTGAGTTTTAAAGATTAGTTTTAAAGAAATGATATGTAAGAAATTTGAAATATTTTTGGAATAAGTATGTGGCATTTAAAGATTGGTTTTAAAGAAATGATATGTAAGAAATTTAAAATATTTTTGGAATAAGTATGTGGCATACCGAGTCTCCGGCGCTGTTCTTGTAAGCTTTCTACACCTCTATTTAAAATTATTTGAAAACATGATTAGAATATACTGAAACTACTTTAGGTAGTATATTACACTAAAAACACTCTATGTAGTGTAAATTGAAAAATGTAGTGAAACTACTACTCGCGATAACCGACCTTGAATATTCTGATACTGTACTGCATAAAATATATGTTAATAAATATTAGAACTGTAACTAATGCATAAAACTATTAATACAGATAAATTTTAAAATTTACGATGAACACACGTGGTACTTGTGGACGGGGTACTAGAGGCCGTGGTAGGGACCGTAAAGGGGCTCGAGCCGAGTCCTTGGCATCTAATACTACTCCAAATCTGGATATTAGTGAGACGCTCACCTACAACAGAGATTGGGTCTAGCTCCCATGATCGTGTGGCTGGGAATGATGCAATGTCCTAAACCATTCTACGAATTTCGGAGAGAGTCGCTGGGCCCAACATTAGATCTGGAGGTCAAGGGCCGGTTACAGGACGACTCCGGTCTAATTGGGCTGAGTTATTCAAGGGTGTCGCTAGAGTCGCCCCTAATGTGGCCGAGTATTGGATGGATGCTGGGGAGAGAATTATGGATGATCTGGATTTTACTGCTGAATAGAAGCTTAAAGGGGTTGTTTCTCTGCTTCGCGACGAAGCATACCGGTGGTGGTTGACAGTTAAGGAGGGCACTCAGCCTGACTGATTGACCTGGGATTATTTTAAGACCACGTTCCAAGGTAAGTATGTGGGGGCCAGCTACATTAATGCCAGGAGGCCTCAGTTCCTTAATCTCACCCAAGGAGATCGTTTAGTAGCTGAGTATGAGGCTAAGTTCTTAAAGTTGGGCCGTTATGCTTGAGGTATGGTGGCGACTGAGTATGAGCACTGTGTCCCGTTTAAGGATGGTCTCAATGACAGTTTGCGAGCTCTGATAGCTTCACAAAAGAAGCATAATTTCTCTGTTCTAGTTGAGAAGGCAAAAATTACCAAGGTAGTTAAGCGCGTTGAGCGCCAAAACCCAAAGAAAGGAAATAATAAGAGGGAATTGGAGCCCTCGAGTTCTACAATGAGGCCTAAGAGAAAGGCCAGACCTGATGGGCCAGTCAGAGTTGAGGCCCCTGTTGCACCTATTGGGGTGGCGTTGTGTGGGCATTGTGGTAGACGCCATCCGGGCGAGTGTTGGAGGACTACTGGGGTGTGCTTGATATGCGGGTCGACTGAGCACCGTGTTCAGGATTTTCTATTAAAAACTAATTAGATGCAAGCTCCGGTTACTGGGACTGTACAGCCGTCGAGGGTAGTTCAGCAGCCACCTAGGGGCCGTGGTCAGGCTAGGATGGTAACGACATGGGCGGAAGACAGATAGCACCGGGCAGAGGTGTTGGATCGACTGAGGCGAGGTAGCCTACTTTGGTTTATGCTGCTTGTCACCGTAAGGATCGTGATGCTCCGGACATCATTACGGGTACATTTTTAATTTTTAATGTACCTTATTTAGCATTGATAGACATAGACTTTACCAATTCATATGTAGCTAGTACTGTGTCTGAAACCTTGGGTATTCCAGTTGAGAGTACTTCTAGCGAGGTAATTGTTGTAAGTCCGCTGGGACAGTCTATCTGAGTGATTAAACTGTTTAGAGGCATTCTGTTAGAGGTTCAAGGGACAGTATTTTTGGCTGATTTAATGAAGCTTTCATTTGGGGAGTTCGATCTGATTTTGGGAATGGATTGGCTAGTTAAACACCGAGTAAGTCTGGACTGTACGGCTAAGACAGTTGTTCTGATAACCGAGGAAGACATCGAGGTAGTTGTGATTGCGGAACGTCAGAATTTTCTGACTAATTTGATTTCTACGTTAGTGGCAGAAAAGTTGGTCCAGAAAGGATGTGAGGCTTATCTGGCTTATGTGAGTGTTTCGAATTCTAGGAACTCTTCAATTAAAGACATCAAAACAGTGAGAGAATTTTCAGATGTGTTTTCTGAGGAGTTACTGGGGTTACCTTCGAGCCGTGAGGTGGAGTTTAGGATTGAGTTGTTTCCTAACACAGCTCCAGTGTCTATCGCCCCTTTAACGAATGGCACCGAAAGAGCTGACGAAAGTTAAGCCTCAAATTCAAGAGTTGTTAGACTGTGGGTTCATTCGTCTAAGTGTGTCTCCATGGGGAGCACCTGTTCTATTTGTAAATAAGAAAGATGGGATGATAAGGATGTGCATCGATTATCGACAGCTAAACAAGCTAACAATTAATAACAAGTACCCACTTTCGATGATAGATGACTTATTCGACCAGTTTAGAGGGGCTTCAGTGTTTTCTAAGATTGATCTGCGTTCAGGATATTACCAATTGAGAGTAAAAGTGGCTGACGTGTATAAGACGACATTTAGGACTCGATATGGACATTAAGAGTTCCTAGTTATGCCATTTGGTTTGAATAAGGCACCAGCGGCATTTATGGATTTGATAAACCGAATATTTCAGCCCTATCTGGATCAGTTTGTGGTGGTGTTCATCGATGAAATCTTGGTTTATTCTAAGACAGAGGATCAGCACGATGAGCATCTCAAAGTGGTTCTACAGATTCTTCGTGAGAAACAGTTGTATACGAAGTTCAACAAGTGCGAATTCTGGCTTCGGGAAGTAACATTCCTAGGACATGTAGTTTCTGCTGAGGGGATACGAGTCGATCCTCGTAAGATTGAGGCGGTGTTGGATTGGAAACAGTTAAAGAATGTGTCTGAAATCCGCAGCTTTCTGAGGCTAGCAGAATATTATCGACGATTTGTAAAAGGGTTCTCATTGATCGTAGCTCTGTTGACTAAGCTTCTGCGTAAGAGAGTTCCTTTCGTTTGGACCGATGCTCAGCAGGAGAGCTTTGATAAACTCAAGAAGATTTTAACTCAGGCTCCTGTTCTGATACAGCCTGAGCCAGGTAAAAACTTCGTGGTATACAGTGATGTGTCGCATGTGGGTCTGAGTTGTGTCCTGATGCAAGATAGAAAGGTAGTTGCTTATGCATCTCGACAGCTCAAGACTCATGAGGCTAATTATCCTGCGCATGATTTGGAGTTGATAGCGGTAGTCTTCGCTCTGAAAATCTGAAGGCACTACCTGTACGGTGAGAAGTGTACTATCTACACTGATCATAAAAGCCTCAAGTATCTCCTCACTCAGAAGGAGTTAAACCTTACGTAGTGTAGATGGGTTGAATTGCTTAAGGATTACGACTGCACTATCGAGTACCATCTTGGTAAGGCTAATGTGGTGGCCGATACATTAAGTCGTAGGGTTATGACCGACCTAAGAGTGATGTTCGCTCGACTTAGTCTCTTCAACGATGGGAGTCTGTTGGCAGAACTTCAGGTTAGGCTGACATGGATTGATTATATCAAAGATAAATAGATGGGGTATAAGTCTCTAGAGTTGCGCTTCCTTCAGGCAAAGAGTGGTGTTACTACAGATTTTGGGATTAATAAAGATGGGGTATTGTGTTTCTGCGGTCGAATTTGTGTACCGAATGATGGAGACTTAAGACTGTCAATTCTAAGGGAAGTGCATAGTATCCCTTATGTTATGCATCCCGATGGGAATAAGATGTACCGAGATCTGCGAGAATTATACTGGTGGCTAAGGTTGAAGCGTAAGGTTAGTGACTTCGTTAATAGCTGCTTGACTTGTTAGCAAGTTAAGGCTGAACATTAGTTACCTTCAGGTTTGCTGCAGTCGGTTAAGATACCATTATGGAAATGAGAGCTAGTAACGATGGAATTCGTTAGTGGGTTGCCTCTAACACCCACTAAGAAGGATTTTGTTTGGGTCATCGTAGATCGATTGACCAAATCTATTCATTTCATCCCAGTTAGGACAGACTTCTCTCTACAGAAATTGACTAAACTCTACATCTCTGAAATAGTGAGGCTACATGGGGTACCTGTCTCGATCATCTCCGACAGGGACCCTCGTTTCACGTCTCGGTTTTAGAAGAAGCTACATGAGGCTCTGGGATCAAGGTTAGACTTTAGTATTGCTTTCCATCCTCAGACAGATGGTCAGTTGGAGAGGGTGATTCAGATATTGGAGGACATGTTGAGGAGTTGTATGATTGACTTCTAAGGTAGTTGGGAGGAGTACTTGCCATTAGCAGGGTTCGCTTTCAATAACAGCTACCAGTCTAGTATACAGATGGCACCTTACGAGGCATAGTATGGTCGTAAGCGCTGCACTCCCTTATATTAGACTAAGTTGGGTGAGCGACGCATTCTGGGTCCAGAGATGGTTTTTGAGATTGAGGACAAGGTCCTTTTGATTCGAGATCGACTGAAAGTGGCTTCTGATAGGCAGAAGTCTTATGCGGATCAGAAACATCTAGACATAGAGTATTCTGTGAGGGACTTAGTTTTTCTCAAAGTCTCGGCATGGAAAAAAGTTCTGATGTTCGGTCGCAAGGGTAAGCTAAGCCCGGTATTCTGAAACGAGTAGGACCAGTCGCTTAACAGTTAGAGTTATCTCCAGAGTTAGACCGTATCCACGATGTGTTCCACGTCTCGATGTTAAGGCTCTACCGCTCTGATCCCACACATATTGTTTCAGTTGAAGAGATTGAGGTTCGACTAGATTTGACCTTCAAAGAGGAGCCGGTTTAGATTCTAGATCATGACATTAAGTTTCTAAGAAGGAAATCCATTCCTTTAGTAAATGTGTTGTGGCAGAATCATAGCACTAAGGAGGCTACGTGGGAGCCTGAGGATGCGATGCATCAACAATATTCTCATCTGTTCTGATCAGGTAAATTTCGAGGCCGATATTTTCTTTTAGGGGGTAGAGTTGTAATGCCTCAAAATTTATGTTTTTATTTTTCTGAATTTATGACACGCTTTAGTGGTTAAATGTTCTAGGTGTGTGTGTGAGGTCCTAAGTTCAAGCCTTAGCTTGGGCAAATTTTGGTATTTTTCTGAATAAAGCTTTAAACTTGCTCAATAGGCTTATGTTTAATTTTTTATAAGATTATATCAGAATGGGTCTGCTGGTCTGATGGTTAGGTGAAATGCTTGTTTGCATGAGGTCCTGAGTTCGATTCCTGGCTTTGGCTTTATTTTTGCACGATTGTGTGGAGGAGTTTGAGTGGAAATAGAATTCTGAGTAGTGGGGATTTGTTGGAGAGAATTAAGGGGGAAAAGATGAGGGGGATATTAGAATATCCCATTTGGTTTATTTTTTTACAAAATTCGAATTCTCATCACCCTCTCTATCGAAATTCCCATCCCCGTTTCCCCTATTCTTTGTTCGCTATTTTCGTTGGGTTTCAAATTGCCTTCAGTTGTCCTGCATCGTTATCGCGTGTTTGGTAAGTGTGTTATTAAAGTTTTGATTCTGGGACTATAGAATCTTTATTGAATGAGTTTAGTCCATGTTTAGGAGGAGGCTGAGAGGCTGGAAGTCATGCTCTTCGACCTGAATCGGGACTGAGTTCAGTTGTTATCAGTTTTAGAGTGCTCGGGGTTGTCTTAGCTTCAAATCAATACCAGGTGTGTACCCAAAAACGCAGAAAGTGAGAATCGGCATAAGCCAAAAAACAGAACTGTCGACACCACACAGACGTGTGGTCACCCGTGTGGTAGTTCGTGTGGCGGTACACAGGCATGCGATGGATGAGTCAGGCCGTGTGCATAAGACATGGGCGCATGACACAACCGTGTGATGGCAGGCAAGGCTGTGTGCGAGACATGGGATCGACCTATTGGGCCGTGTGGGCCCACACGGGTGAACCACATGGGAGTGTGTGATTCTGGGCTAGGCCGCAGGCCACATGGGCGTGTGAGCCCATTTTTCTAAAATACTCTGTAAGGTTGCTTGGGTCACCCAAGTCGACTGGGACCTACTGTAGGGTTGGTAAGAGTTATTTGACCCCTGATTACGCAATCTGACTATGTGATATATGTGTTTTAGCATGTTACTCTTATCATGTATACCGATTTGAATGTACAATCTGTTAAATTGCATATTAGCATATCATACTTGTATGTTGCATTGTATCGGGGTTATGTTGGTATTATTTGGAGGAAGTATTCTGAAAGGCTCGTAAGCCTGATATATGGCAACTTTGCTGCAATTATCTGACTATGTACCGCTTTTTAGTATAGTATGGTGTGTAGGGATGGGTTGGTTGATTTTATCCCCACACAATGTGTAGGGTTGGACGGAATTGGTATGTAGAGGCTGGTGGGTAGGACTCTGTTATTCTGTTCTATTCTGCATGGTATATCTGAGACGGGCTAAGGCCCTAATTTATATCTGACTCTGTATCTGAGTGGGCTAAGGCCCATACTGATTCTGTAATGGGCTCAGGCCCAAACTGATTATACATGATTGATTTCTAATGTTATGCTGTGTGCATGTATTATGTGGGGATTACACACTGAGTTGCGAAAACTCATCCTTTTCTGTTTGATCTGTTCAAGTAATCCCCAGCATTAGATGTATCGGTGTAGCGGAGGGCTCGGCAGTGACCACCACTATTTCGTATTGTTTTTGTATTTTTTTTAGTTAGTTAATTAATTTCTCGTTAACAATTTGGGTGTCATTTTTTTTGTAATTGGGACTTTTGGGACTAACAGTCTAAATTTGGGTTTATACTTTGATTTTCAGCTTTATCACTACAAAACCACGACCTTTTTTTAGAAATTAAAGTTTTCCTAAAAACGAACGGTTTTCTAAAACAAAAAGTTCACAAGCTTCCACTAAAAAGTCACGTTTTGAACCATAACAACGAACATGCGTTTTTCTGAGTTAAGTAAAGACTAATAGACTGGAAGGGTTTTCACTCGATGAATTAGACTAGCTAGATCCGACCATAAAGTCTGGGTCGGATTTGGGGTGTTACAATTAATTATTTAATCTGAACAAAATTATAATTAATTGACACAATATTTGAATGGTCCTTGTTTAATCATTTAATGATTAAATTAGTAATTATTTTAAACAATATTGTTACCTTGCATAATCCTTTTATGATGTCTGCTTATGAAATTAATAACTTGATTGAACATAGAAATATGCTAGAGAAATTTAATAATTAAATAGTATGACTTCATAATTTATTGTATTTGGTAAATAAATAGCCGAATTGCCATGGTTTTATTTCGTATCTTCATTAATAGTGTTTTAATAAATATGACATTAGCGGTTCTAATTTCAGTTGCCAACACTTTTATAAATATGACTTTAAGGGTATACTTAAGTCGTCCTAGACGCATTCAAAAAACCCTAGTATTTCAGGAGTAGGAATAGATTATTTTCTTTCGGATTTTTAATAACTCTTTTGTTTTTCCTCTTGGAATCAGTTTTGATCCAAGAGTTTATTTATTTAATTGAAGTATTTCAATTTACTTGTTCTTACATTTGATTTATTTCTTTATTCCAATTAATCGATTTGCTTTTCTGTTCCCCATTCGATATTCAATCCACGATTATTCAAATTTCTTTTCTCTTTTGAATCGATCATGTTCTTCACACAATTTATTCAATTGAGATCGAGATGATGAATAACATGAGTAGCTAAATCCCTTAGGGAATATTAACGAGTGCATAGAGATGTGATTAACGGAGGATTTAAGGTTTTCTGAAAGGGATTAGTTGGTATGAATTACACGTGCTTAAACCACTAGGATTGACAGCCCTAGGAAGTTAATAATAGGCTATAAGAGGTCGAGAGATAAGTTATGAAACACCTATAACCCGTTTTTGTCGTCAAATTAGGGTTACAGAGTATTACTAGACAATTCAGAACAATCCATAATAGATAGCATAAAGTTACCGAATTAATTAACGAAATTTCATAAATAATTCATATATGAGTAGAGCCTACACTTATGGGCATTAAATCAAGCCTACGAGGCATTTAAAATAGTTTAGGAACAATCAGGGACCAATTCAAGATAAAACAAAAGATGTGGGGCAAAAGTGAAAATTTTCAAATCTGAGGTCACACAGCCGTGAGTCCAAGTCGTGTTATAGAGCCTAGACTATGTGGCTCCAAACATGGCCGTGTGGCTATCCTACACGCCCGTGTGCTACGTTACACACTCGTGTTCTTAGGTCGTGGAGCTCACTGACGTAGCTCAAATAGTTGTGTCCCAGCCCGTGTGTTTACCCGAGTAACTCACTAACTTAGGCCACATGGCCATGTCACAGGCTGTGTGCCAGTCCATGTAAACCTTGCACCTAACACATCCAGGACACACGCCCGTGTGGGTTTCTATGACACACGACCATATAATAGCCCATGTGTGCCCAAAAATATTCCAAAACATGCTTATTTCACTTCCAATTGCTTAGGTACCTAATTATACAATTACATACATGTTCATAAGACTTTGGAATGCATTTTAAACCACTCAACTTAAGTTAATCAACCATCCTATGTGCCTAACCAATGTGCCACCATTGACACCATGTTTCAATCACATAACAAAACATTATCAAGCTAAACTTTCAAACCATCCGTGCATACCACCTGTAACAACCTGCTTTTTAATGGTGTCGAAAATAGTGGTTTCAAGGCCACAAATCGATGAGTAAGTTAGCAAATGTTATTATTTAATATTTACGAGTCAATTATGGTTTTAAAAAGGTTTTTGATTAAGTAATTTATGTCTTATAAACAATTTACTAAGTTCAAGTGGTAAGACCTTGAAGTCAAATGGTTTTAGAAAATGAGGTATCGAGACCTCGTTTCTATAAACCAAGATATAAATATTTGTAAATAATGAGTCATTAAACATGATGTGTCTTTAGTCTCTTAAGACAATTAAAATTGAGGTATCTTTAGTGGCTTCAACACTAAGAGGTTTGACACCAACTTTGACTAGCCCAAAATGGATGTATTTGTATTTTTGTTCTTTGAGTTTATTAACGATGACTTTATCTAGGAACTATAGAAACAAGCCTATATATTGGCCAAATACATTTTAATTGCTATCCAAACTTTATGGTTTCTTTAACTGACAAAAATATTTTACAATCTTTGACCCTCCAAATACATACCCATAACTACAAAATGCTTCTTGGTTCAGAAGTACTAACTTTAGTCTATAGACTCCACTTCAAAGCTATGTATTCTGTAGTTATTACCAAGGCTTTACTTCAAAGCCCAAAAGGAGAAAACCTCTTAATAGAAACAAATACTTCAAGATCTCATACCACAATCCCAAGAACAATACAATGGCATGAAATAAACCTTCCTGATAGGTGGAAACTTGAGTGTGCTACAGACCCTATGGCACCAACTCCAATAACAAACACTTCATGAAGTGAAATTTCTCAACACCAAGATGGCACAATTGAATTAATGTTCAGCAGGCCACGAAGAATGCCTCCAAGACATTCCTTTGAAATAGAAAGTACCAGTACAGCTTTTAAGAGGTTAAATTTCGAAGAGTCAAATCCAGAAACACAAACAACGGATTTTAGGATAGCTAGAGCCTTTGTCTCTTCTATCCAAACAACATTTAGAACCAATTTACAAGGAATAGATAATTCCTCGAATATAGCTCAACCTATCTATGCCAGACAGGAAGAGAGTCCCCAAAATTCACCTAATATGTCACCAACATATTCATCAATGACAAATAATGCAAGACAAGGAGAAAATTTAGAAATATTTGTTTTAGAAAAAAAATTGAGATAAATAAGGAATGGTGTAGAAAACACTTCTATTCTAACAAAAATAAGCAAAAAAAAAAGAAGATTATTTGCAAAATTATAGTGATAAAAAAGAAAATATTCTTCAAGAATATTATGAATTTATGAATACCCATAAAATTCATATAAAATTCTTTGAATGGTTTGAATAATATCATTTAGAATCTGTTAATACAATAAAACATAATACTAGATGGCAAACTAATAAAGGAGAAGTTGAATCTCAACATCCCCCTTTAATGGAGGTTCAATATCTTCACAAAAATACTGGAATAAAAGAAAATACTTTATGAATGGGAGCTCTTGATCCAAGAGAAAAAATCTCATCAAAAGATATTAAAATAATAGTAGAACAAAGCAACTATACAAATATCAGTCTTCATACAATAGGCAAACAACTAGATTATATTGAGAATTTGGTAGAAAGTCAACCGATTAGGAAAGAACCAGTAAAAGAGGTAACAGAAAAAAGTTCTAAAGAACCAATATTTACACCTTATAAGATTCCAAAACCTTTCCAAAAATCCCAAAATGATTTCTTAACAGAAATCCAAAATAGATTTAATGCTTTGGAAAGTTACAAGTCTGAATTAATTGCACCTAATACCCCAATCACTACAGCAAAATAGGTTTTTAGCAGCATTTTTTTGCCTTTAACAGCGCTTATAAATGGCACTAAAACTATTTGCGGCCGCAAAAACGCCGCTAAAAATAATGCCGCTAACATTTTGAGACGTTTATGTAAAAAAACGCCGCTAAAAACGTGGTCTTTAGCAGCGCTTTTTGGACAAACGCCGCTAAAGAACGTGATCTTTAGCGGTGCTTTTTGTACAAACGCCGCTAAAGTACATGACCTTTAGCGGCGCTTTTTGTACAAACGCCGCTAAAAGTCACGTTCTTTAGAGACGCTTTTTTCTCAAACACAACTAAAAATATATGTTCTTTTGCGGTGTTTTTTTACCAAAAAAGCCACTAAGTTTAGAAGATTTCTAATATCCTAATTCCATTCATATACAATCCTTCCTGCAATATAAAATTCAACCAATAACAACAAATCTAAATGATACTTCAAGCAATATCAAATCCAACCAATAACAGCAAATCTAAATGATACTTCAAAAATTCAACGAAAGATATATTTATAAATGAAATAACAAAATATTCTTATAATAATGATAAAATTTATATTGTTAAAACATTCTTACAATAAGGAAATAACCGTCTAAGATGGTGGCTTCTGGGACTGCTGAAACATCTGCATCATATTCTAAAGCTGTAGCTGGAGTTCTTTGTATTTTTTGTTTTACTCTGCTTTCCTCGCTGCTGCCTCCTCTTTAAGTGTTGCTGCCTCCGCTTTAAGTTGAGCAATTGCTCATTTGTGCTCGCTTGCATCTGAGCCATCCGATCTTTTAACCTCTGAACTTCAGCTTGAGCTTGACTCCTTGAAGGCATATATTGCTACGAGCTGGGTCCAAAATATTGGGTTGGGTTAACACCAGATCCTTGAATTCGAACCCGACCATACCTTTCAGGACCCAAAACTTTAGTAATAATTCTATTATCAATGTCCTCAAGATTAACAAAACTATCACTCGAAGTAATCGCTTCATACTCCGCCTTTTTATCATTTAGTTTCTCCTAATAAATCAATCAAAAAGTTAGAAACAAAATATATAATAAAAACAAATGCAACATAACTTAACATTATTTAAAACTACTAACGACGAATTAAACCATTATAATTAAACATTATAAATATTTAAAATAAATAAAATTTTATTAAGTAAATATACCATAATTTCTCCAGCGTCTGAAGTCATTGGAGATCCATCTTTTTTCCTATGTGTAATGTCAAAAAGCTGAAGGAGTCCAACATTTTGATCGGACTAGAGTTCCTACAATATAGTAGTAAAAATATTATTTACTAGAAAGTAATTAATATTTGACACAATTAATAAATTCAAACTATCTCAGCCTCAGCTACACAAGCAAAACTTTTTGACCCTGCTGTATGCGTGAATTTTTGTTTTTGCCTGCTGCTTGTTCCAACTCACTCTCCTACATTATGAAATTATTATTACGTATATAGTAAATACTATAAAAAAAATAATTCTAAGAGTTTGGAAGTACGTAATACCTCTCCTTTCTTTGAATTCCAGAATCTAACCGCATCTTTCTATTGGTACCTCAGCATTCCCGGCGGGACATTGCGCAATTTCTCTTCGAGGCTTATATCTTTCTTAAAATATTCTTTCTTTAAAGTGCTTTTATGGTCTCTCCATTTTTTTCCCAATGCCTTCTTGATATAAGTGTCCAAGACCTCCAAAGTAAATCTCTCCTAAAAAAACACAAGTTTAGAAAGTAAATATAAATGAAATTTAAACCAAAATATTATAAATTGCATTCATTTTTTTTTACCTTAATATTATCGAGAGCTTGATTTTTGTTACTATCAGGCATTTGATGCCATGATTCATAGTTGATAGGCAACATATTGGCATTTCGTGCTATAATGCCCAAATATCCTGCTAAAAGTTGAGTTTCTGATCCAACAGGCTGACCAAGATTGTTTCTAGATACTTTGACACGCTCAACAGGAGTTAACTCGTATAAATCTTTAAGCAGCGTATGTCCTCGACCTCTACGTATCCCACCACTTTCAGCTGAAAAATGATATATTATAATATAAGAATTTGAAAAAGAAATCAATAATAAAAGTCAACACGCATGTAAATTAAATTTAACATTACTTTGAATTTTTGCAGACTCATGAGGTGTTTTCGGAACATTCGAAGATCCAATGGCAGTCTGTTGTTCACTATTTGTTGCTTCCGAATTTGGAGTATTCTAAACAATACTTAGATCTCGTAATCTTCTTCTAGGCACTTTTCCTGCAATACACATAAAATAGTTGAAATTTTAGTAACTAATTACAATAATAATAGTACATATAAAATAGTTGAAATATTTAACAAGACTAAGATTTATATTATAGTATTACATATAATTAAAAAATCATAAAATCTTACTACATCATTATTCGTAAATATCTTCATCCACATCATGGCGAACCCACTGATGTTGTGTACTAGTACTAGGGATATTTTCATCTAAGTTTTATTTTGGAAAATACAAAGTTTCTAATCTTTCGATGATGTCATCTCTGCTTCCATTGCCCATGTCAAACAAGTCTTTAGGGGTGTTCTGGAGTACAACGTACCAACCCTCATCAGTTGGATCTTTCGAATAAAAAACTTGTTTCACTTGAGAAGAAAATACATACGGCTCGTCCATCAATTGTTGTCCAGTGTGAATCAAACGAGAGAAATTAACCATTGTAAAACCAAATTGATCTTTTTTAATTCCGTGAGCAGTATTAACATCAGCCCAATCACATCGAAATAAGACAACTTTCCATTTGCCATAGTAATCCAACTCAATAATGTCAGTAAGAAGTCTGTAATACTCCACATTTCCCTCAATAGGATTACTGTCCCTAGAACTAGCATAACTTGTAATTGAAGAATTAACAACAATTCAACAATTTTGAGTTCTCCTCATTCTCTCGCAATATTTTGTATGAAATCTGAATCCATTGATGAGGAAGGCACTATATCTTTTTACTACTCTATTCGGACCTTGGGAAAGCCATTTAACTTTTTCGTTGACGTCATTCCCACTCCAAACCTATTGAATCTAAAGTAAATTGAGTAATTATGAATGTATTATGTAAAAACATTATTATTTGATTAACTAAATTTCGCGATTATGTGTAACTTATTAACTTCAGTTACATACCGTTTGGCTTAACCATTCATGAAAAGATTCTATGAATAACTTATTAATCTCTCGATGTTGTAATCTTCAAGAGTGTGAACAAGAATTCAAGATTCATTTGTACTCACTATGTTAAAAAGAAGTTTTAATTGGTTAGAAGATAAACAAATCAAAAAGATGAATATTTATCAAATTTTAGAACTTACTTGCGTAATGGTTCAATTGAATCGTGGTGAAAAAGAACATATCGATGTGCTTGTATCGAAGATATATCATCTAATTCTACAATTTCAATTTTGCTGATTGGTTCTCCGTAACTTTGGAATAAATAAGTTTTAGCCAAGTTATGATCATTAAGCCCAGCATTTCTACTTGGTCTATTCCATCGTGTTTCAACATCTTCTAAATATCTAGAACAGAAGGTCATACACTCCTCTGCCAAGTAGCCTTCAGCAATTGATCCTTCTGGTTAACGCTTATTACGACAATAAGACTTCTATTTGCTTAGGAACCTAAACACGATATACAACATTATCAAAAGTTGTAACTAAATGTATAGAGGTGAATGAATGAATACTTTACAAATAAATTAGCACCTTTCTATAGGATACATCCATCGATAGAAAACCAGTCCACCAAGTATTACTTCACAAGGGAGATGGATTAGCAACTGCACCATAATAGTGAAGAAGGAAGGTGGAAAGATCTTCTCCAAATTGCATAAAGTCAAAGCGGCTCGATCCTGTACTTTCTCAAGTTCTTCAACATCCAAAACTTTGCCACAAATACCTTTCATTATATTGGATAGTTCAATTTTACAGGACATTACCTTTTTTGACATACAACACCGTAAAGCAACTGGCAGTAAATCTTGCATCAAGATGTGATAATCATGTGATTTTAATGAATATAGTCTTCGATCTTTAAGACTCACACATCGAGATATATATGATGCATACATATCTGGGACCTTTATATCCTTCAATACCATGCAAAACACTTCTTTCTCTTCCTTTGACATTGCATAAATAGAAGGCGGCAACCGATATTTCCCATTCGGAAGTACTTGGGGATAAAGATCACGCCGAATTCCCATGTCAACTAAATCAAGTCAACTCTGAAGATTGTCTTTTGATTTTCCATCGATATTCAAAATTGCCCCAATTATGTTCTTGCAAACGTTCTTCTCAATATGCATGACATCAATATTGTGGCGTAAAATGTTGTGCTCCCAATAAGGCAACTAAAAAAATACTCCTTTTTTTCACAAGTCCGCCTCATTAAGATCATCCTCTTCATCAGATTCATCCCTTGATCTTATCTTTGTTTGCGTGTTAGGTGGTTGATTCATCTTCCCATAACTACAATTGATATCTTTTAACATAAACAAGATTTCAGATCCAATGGTCTACTCAGGAGCTCCTCTGTACTCTTCAATACCATCAAATAGAGTCTTCCGAAATCTAAATTTATGATTTCCATCTAACCACCGACGATGCCCAATATAAGAGAACTTCTTCCCATTATACAACCACTTCGAACAAGTTTGCGCAGCACAACAAGGACAAGCATAACTTCTTTTAGTACTCCAACCAGATAAATTTGCATAAGCCAGGAAATCATTAATTGTCCACAACAAAGCTGCACCTAAATTAAAGTTCTCCTTTCTCAAAACATCATGTCTCAACACCCGACGATAACTATTTTAACTCTTCAATAAGTGGCTACAAATAAATGTCAATATCATTTCTGGGACCTTTCTCTCTAGGGATAATCATAGATAATATAAAATAAGATTGCTTCATGCAAATCCATGGAGGCAAATTGTAAGGAACAAGCACTACAGGCCAAGTACTGTACGAAGTACTCATGATTTTAAAATGATTAAAGCCGTCAGCTAATAGCCCAAGCCTCACAGTCCGAGGATCACTTGCAAAGCTTGGAAGTTTACTGTCAAACGATTTCCAAGCTAAAGAATCCGCAGGATACCTTAATAATCCATCATCGGTTTGTTGATCATTATGCCACCTCATAGAATCGGCTATCTTTGACGACATGAAAAACCTTTGAAGTCTTGGTATTAGGGGAAAATATCGCAAAATCTTGGCTGGTTTCTTTCCTAAATGTGCCCCACCTTCATCGGCATTCACATCTTCTGTATTCCTATTCATCCAATGAGAATTACCGCAAACATGTCAAGACTGTTGGTTTTTCTAGTCGCCCCAGTACAACATGCAGTCATTTGGGCAACTATTAATTTTATCGTATCCAAGGCCTAAATATTTTATTAGTCTCTTCATATCTTGACAAGACTGAGGGATTTTTGCAAACAGAAACATATCTCCGTGAAACTCTAGCAGCATTGTAAAAGAGTTTCCGGTCCACCCTCCCAAACATTTTAAGT
This sequence comes from Gossypium longicalyx, assembly GCA_025698465.1. Lineage (NCBI taxonomy): Eukaryota > Viridiplantae > Streptophyta > Magnoliopsida > Malvales > Malvaceae > Gossypium > Gossypium longicalyx. The sequence continues at coordinate 72,963,040 of CM047004.1, read as the reverse complement.
GAAATAGACGAATGCAGAAGGACAATTTCAAATATTTTGATCCCTCGTAAAGTTCTTCGTTCATTTCATTAAGTAAATTGTAGAACTTTGCTGCTTCTTCATTTGGCTCCTCATCAGGTGCACTTGTTCTCGTTTCGGTAAAAATATTTTCACCAATATTACAATCATCAGATGCAATAAAGTTAGGTGGAAACTGTTGCTCACCATGACCGTGCATATTAAATGCATCCTGCAACATACCTTCCATGTCATCTTGTCTAACATAATGATGGTAAGCAGTATCAGGATAAGTCAAATTAATCATTGAAGAAGTTCCACTAGATGTACACTCTCTATGGAAAATCCATTTTTTATACCCCCGAATAAAGCCATCAACAATTAGATGTTCGTAGACAACTTCACAAAAATGCCAATTGATGTTGCCACACTTCTTACACGGGCAAAAAATCATATTCTCTTGGCTTGCATTTTGAAATGCAAAATTTAGAAAATTTTGTACTCCATTTCGATAGCCATTGCTCACCCTTGACAAATTCATCCAACTCCTATCCATTTCGTAGTTCTTAAAATCTAAATTTGAGAATATAATACAGTTACTTAAATGTTCTCAATTGATTTAAATCATGTCATTGTACTAAAATAGATAATACATATCAAGTATCAAGTATCTAATGGGTGTAAACTAATTCAGGTAAGTTGCGGGATTTTCAAGTATATATTTATGTATTATGTAAGTTAAGTAAGTTTTGTAAGTTATGTAAGATATGATATGATAAATATTTAAGTATTATGTAAGTTATGTAAGTTATATATTTATCTAAGTTATATGTATTATGTAAGTTATGATATGATATATATTTAAAATTAAGATAAATATTATTTCCCTTGAAACAATTTATTTTAATTAAATAATATTTAAAAACTTATATTGAGATGGGATTTGGATAATATTGCAGCTAAAGTATAAACTATTTTGTAATGACGAACCTAAATTGAAACTTTGTTTAACTAATTACATTGAAGCTTTTAAATCATTTTTTTTGGAAAAAAAATAGTAATTTGATTTTTATATTAAAATAAATTTAAATAATGATCAATATTATTATATTGGTAAAAAAACATTTATAATTTTTAAAAACATTTAAAAATATTAAATATTAAAATCAAACATTATTAATAATAAAAATTAATTAGTATTAAATATATACTTTTAGTCAAAAAGTTAGTATTTAATCATATAATAAATTAATATTTTTAGTCAAAATATTGAAAAATGATGTTAATATTTAAATAGCAAAATTACATTCAAATGGTGCAACTAATTGATTGCAAAAAAAAATGTACAAGTTCAAAATGTACAGTAATTGCGGAGAAATAGTAGAGGGATGCCGGCGGAGATGTAGCAGAGGGCTGCCGACGACGATTTTCGACAAATATGAAAAAGAAAACGACACACACCATGAAAATGGCAACATAAGTAATTGCAAGCATGAAAATGAATTATAGTATGTTGCAGTTTAAGAGGTTTGAAAGAAGAATAAAAATGTGAGATTCAATCAACATACTAACTTTTGGATGGGAGATGATGAGCAACAAATGCAGGTCCTGATAATTTGATGCCAAACTGCTAGAAAAGAGCCACTCCAATAGGTTTCCTATGCCTGCCCTTAAATCACCTACAACACCAAGGAAACAGGTGCGAAAGCCATTACTGATCCTTCAAAAAATTTAGTATAATTTATAATACTGAGCTTCGTGCTTTTGTTAGTTTTGGGAACAAAATTTTCATTTTCTTATTGCTGATGCTTAAAAATAATTCCTTAGGATGACACAAAATAAAATACAAGCCAACATGGAAACCATCATCGTACCTATGAGAACTAGTAAAGCTCAAAGGAGAGTAGCTCTAAACCAGATTTAATCCAAAAGAGAAAGGACAAAGAAGATTACATTTTACGAAGAGAAACATCATAAAGAAGGAAAATAAGCAAAAATACTTGTCTACCATAAGTGGTATTTGTAGAAAATCCACAAAATTGGTAAGCTGAAACCCACAAGTGACAAAATAATTAGTGAAGAAACTAGAAATCACAACATAAGTAGCATCAAAACCAACAATCTTCTCTATAAACAGCATAAAGGAAAACCAATAGAAACGCAAAATTGAACAAACCAATGGCTACCACTCAAAAGACATTTGATGAAGAGAGAAAAAAAAGAAGAAGTCATTTGATAACATTCCTTAATGGACATTAGGAAAAGGAAAAAGCTTTAAACAAAACTGAGCACATACCCATATGAAATAACATGAAGAACAAAAACGCAAACAAGATGCTAGATTTCAGTAAACATTAGGAAAAGGAAAACAAGTTTAGAAAAAAAGAAAAAGAAAAACCCAAATGATTTAACATGAAGTGGAAAACAAAGAACTCATCTGCCACCAATCAAATAAAAAAAGAAAAACCCAAATGAGATAACATGAAGATAAATGAATACATACCTTAAAGTACCATGTTGATGGTGATTAACATCGGCCATGAACAGTCTTAAAACAAGCAAATACACCAAACCAAACAACAATGTGATAGACAGAAAGCAAAGCAATCAAATAAAACTTTGTAGTGGTTTCTATAACATTAAAGCCCTGTTCTTTAGTAACATAAAAAATAGTAGAAATGAAATCGAAATGAAACAAGGAGCTTCGGGTTTGATTTGAAATCGAAATGAAATGAAATTTGTGGAACCAAAAGAGAAAGGGAGACGACAAACGGTTTAATTTGGGGAAAATTTAGGGTTTAAGAGAAATTTTGCTTTGGAGGAAAATAGGGGGTTTCGGGTTTGCATTGGGGATGAAATGGATGAAACAAAAACGGCGTCGTTTTGTTAAACATAATGACGTCACTAAATTGCAAAAGAAACGACGTCGTTTTAATTAAACTTTTAGCAGCGCTTTTTGTAGAAATGCCGCAAAAGATTGAGATTTAGCGGTGCTTTTGTAAAAACACCGCAAAAGATTGAGATTTCAGCTAAATCTCGATCTCTTGCGGCATTTTTACAAAAGCGCCACTAAATCTCGATCTTTTGAGGCATTTCTAAAAAAAGTGCCGCTAATTCTCGATCTTTAACGGTATTTTTCGAAAAAGCGCCGCTAATGCCGCTAGAGACGCAACATAAAACGATGCCATTTTGGTTTTTTTGCGGCGTTTTTGACAAAAATGCCACTAATGCATTTGATAGCAATAAATTTTAATAGTTTAATTATTTCTTAAATTCCTTTTAAACTAAGTTTGTTTTCTTTCAAACAATATATCTAATTTGAAAAAATTTTAATTATATTGAATAATTATTATTTAAATATTTAATATTTAAATTTTAGGTAAATCAATTTAAAATAATTTCTAATAATTATTTAAAACATGAAATGAATTGAAATAAAAAATATATATTCAAAACCATTTTTGATAAAAATGAACTTGACAACCTCGAGAAAAAATGAAAATTTTTAAAACATTAGGTTTTTATTAAAAATACAAGAGTTGTCATTGATATTTTTAACTAGGTGTGACCAATACTTATAAAATTATCTTTCATAAAATAAAATTTAAAAAAAAAATTCTTTTAAGAGATCATTATTATCTACATCTTAAAATTAAAGTATGACGAGTTTAATTTCGAGAGTCCATTACATGCAAAGAAAGTTATAGCATCTTGTAATACTCGGAAATTGATACCTTATTAAACACATATTATTTTTTAGATTTTGAAATTATAAATTCAAATTCAATATTTAATCATGAGGCTATAAATTTTAAAGTGTGCACGAATTTTATAATTAAGTGAATTTAATTTAAAAAATAAAAATACTAATTTTATTTTATTTTATTTTTAAGATTGATTCAAGTTTAAGAATTTCATGTTAACATTTCGTATTCAATAATTTTAGGAACCACCTCATCAAATTTCGTAATACTAAATCTTGCGTAATTATCTGGGAATATAAACATATATACATCATAAATGTATGTATAAACATGAGATCAAGTATTTAATTAAACCACACTCCAAGCACTCCAAAACCTAGATTCAACCATAACATCATTTAATCAATTAACCCTTAAACCCTAATACCCTAACCCTTAAAACCTTGAAAACTAAGACCCTAAACTCTAAACACTTTAAAACACCAAACCCCAAACAACTAACTAATTTAAAACACTATACCCCAAACCCAAAATAACAAACCCAGCCCAAACCATAAACTTAACATACTACCATTGAACCTTAAACCATAAACTTAAAATATATTCTACCATTGAACCCTAAACCATAGGCCTTAAACCTTAAATATTAAATCCTAAACCCAAAAATAAATTTAATCAATATTAAGTACTGCTTCCACAATTTACTATAAACATAAACTTTTACATTAATATCTATGTATATACACATCAACATCCATATGAATTTTTTTTGGGGTTTAGGATTTTAGAGTTTATGGATTAGTGTTTAGGGTTTATCTTTTTAGAATTTAGGGTTTAAGGTTTAGGATTTTGAGGGTTTAGAGAAAGCCATACAACATCAATTTTAACAGCTTGCTAACTTAAATGAAAACTTCTAAATAGTTTAGTTATCAATTTGTAACATTTCATAATTAAGTAACTAAAATGAAACTTTCTCATAGCTAAGTGAATGGTGTAGTTTATATTTTTTATAAAGTTAGTTTCAAATACCAAAATAATTAAATCAAATTCAAAACAGAAATAAGAAAATAATATGAAAATTAAATCAGATCAAATTGAAACGAGTGTCGATTACCCTACTCAAATATGGCTACTCAACTTTTTGCGGCGTTTGGACCAAAAATGCCACTATTGCTCAGTTTTTAGTGGTGTTTTATATAAAAACGCAGCTATTGATCAGTTTTTAGTGGTGTTTTAGCTAAAAATGCCGCTATTGATAAGTTTTTAGTGGCGTTTGGGACAAAAACGCCGCTATTGTTCAGTTTTTTACGACGTTTTCTTAAAAATGCGGCTAATGTATAATCTTTGCAGCGTTTTTTGTTAAAACGCCACTAAAAACGCCGCTAAAGCCCTATTTTCCTGTAGTGAATGTAAGCCCAACATTTAGTAAATACATTACACCAATCCTCCCAATCTAACTCTGACTAGTCAGATGAACAACAAATTAACAAGATAGCTTGGAAAGAACCAAAAAGGTTATATTATCCAAAAACCACTACACCTGATCTTAATATAGAAGAAAACTCGTTTTCTAGAATAAATGCAATGCTAATACAATTTACGAATGGAATATAGACGGAATGTCTGAATACAATATTCTTAGTTTATTACAACAAATGAAAATGATTTCAAATGTTTATAAAACCTAAAACCAAAATGGATTAATCAGTGATCATGCTATAGCCAATCTTTTAGTTGCTGGATATACAGGTCAATTAAAAAGATGGTGGGACCATGCACTCACTAAAACCCAACAAGAAGAAATCTTAAAAGCAATAAAAAAAGATGAATAAGGAAGAGAAATCCAAGATGCAGTAGCAACTTTAATTTTCTCAATCTCTAAACACTTTATAGGAGATCCTTCCCATCTTAAAGATAGAAATTCGAAATTATTATCAAATTTAAAATGCAAAAAATTAACCAATTTTAAATGGTATAAAGATGTCTTTATGACTAGAGTTTATGCAAAGATCTGATAACCAACAACCATTTTGGAAAGAAAAGTTTCTAGCAGGACTTCCTACTTTATTAGTAGAAAAAGTTAGAAATCAAATAAGAGAAAATTACAAAGGTATTATTTCATATGAAAAACTTACATATGGTGAACTAATTAGTTTAACCTAAAAAGAAGGATTACAAATTTGTCAAGATTTAAAATTACAAAAACAACTTAAGAAAGAAAGATATCAATGTAGAAAGGAATTAGGATCATTCTGCCACCAATTTGACATTAGGAGTAAACATTCTTCTTCAAATACATGTTGCCTTGTAAAACCAAAAAATAGGAGAAAGAATATTTCAGAATATTATAAAAAACCCAAATATAGAAAATACAAAAAAGAAAAGAAACAACAAAAACATAAAACAAAATAGATAAAACAATAAAATGTTATAGATATGGAAAACCAGGACACATCTCAAAATATTGCAAAATTAAAAGAAAAATTAATAATTTAAATCTAGATGAAGAAATAGAACAAAAATTAAATGAGATTCTCTTAGAAACAACTTCTTCTGAAAATGATACATCTACCGAAATAGATGAATTACAAATAGACGAATTACATACAACATCCCAATCTTCTGATGGTGAAAATGAACCCTTAATTAATATGTTAACCACAGACCAAAAATTTATTATTGAAGTTATTGATAAAATTCAAGACCCAGAACTTAAAAAAGAATATCTTTTGAAATTAAAATCTTCATTAAACGATAAACTAGAAAAATAAATTATTTCTAGTCAATCACAAATGTATAATATACAAGATATAATATTTAATAAATATGAAAAAATAAAACCCAGACAAATTACAAATTCTTAATTACAGTTAGAAATAAAATAAATTAAATTAGAACTTTCTCAACTTAAAATGGAACAACAAGAAATGAAGAAACAAATGCAAACCTTAAAACATGAAATCCCAGAAAATAGTTCGTCAGAAATTGAACCCAAACTTGAAGAAAATACACAGGAATATATGATGTTCTAACTGAAGTATCTATCGCCAAAGATATTTAATAAAAATAAATATTGTCATAAATAATGAATTTCAATTAGAAACAATAGTCCTTTTTTTTATACAGGAGAAGACCAAAACTGTATTAGAGAAAGGATAATTCGAAAAAAAATATTTGGACAAAACATCAGAATCTCTTAAAGCTGCAAATGGCAAAAAAATAAAAATTACTTACAAAATTCCCAATGCAGAAATGTAACACCCCAAAAATCCCGAAACCCAAAAATCCTGAAATCTCAAATTTTTCTTTTTGCGCTTAGCAATTCCAGTTAAGTGTTAATTACGCGATGGTAGGTCTTGGTCAAGGTTTGAGTTCGAATCTAGAGGTAGAAGAAATTATGGTTTAATTATTAAAAGAATCAAGGCTGACAAGTAGGTGGGCTTTTGAATAAATGAAGAAACAATTGAACACAAAAAGAGCCTATGGTAGAGTGGCTAAGTGACGCCACATAAGGTGTAGTATGGTGGCGTTAGTAGTTAGCAAAGAGGTCCAAGGTTCGAATCCTAGCTTAGTATTTTTTAGAGTTTAATTTTGGCCTTCTAGAAAGATGGAAGTGGCGTGAAGATGAACTCCAAGGGAAGTGTTCAGGAGAGAAAATTAAGGAAAAGATCAAGGGGTTATCAAGGAGAAAAATGAGGAGACGAGAAGGGAGAAGTGATGGAGCCGAATTGGGAATTGGGCATGGAAAATTCGGCTATAAGGGCTATAAATAAGGGCCGAATACAGGGTTGCCAGGCTATTGCCCAAATTCTTCTTCACCTTGTTGCCAGAAACCCCTTTCTCCAAAAGCCGAAAACCATTTTCCTTTCAAGATCCAAAAAGCCGAAAACCCTTTTGTCTTTCTTTTTTTTCTTTCTGTCGATTTCTATTCTTCTCTATTTCACTTAGTCGATTTCTTCTTCTACTACTCTTCTTCTTTAATCTGTACCGAATAAACCTTATTCACCATACTTAGTTTGAAAAGCTGAAAAACTGAATCTTCCAAGGATCGAATACTCTTTGACTGAATCTAGTATAAGTGTTGCTCTTCCAATCAGTTTTCTTTGTTTAGTATCGATTATTATCCCTCACTCTTTCTAATCAACTTTGGTAGGGAATTAGTATCAGATCTTGGTTTTTAGCTCTCTACTGAATTGCTCCTTAAGGTGTTGTGGTTTTGATCTAGGAAATACATGATCAAGGAAAAAGCGATTAAGGATTGGGCACAAGGTAAGGTTAATGTTAGGTTTCGGTTTTAGTAATGATATGTATTAAGCATGCGATTAATGGAAGGGTGATATCGTTTGTAGCTTGGTAAATAAAGGAATCGCAGCACGCTTGCTTACCAGGTGTGTACATACACTGCACACACACAATGATTCGGCAAAAGCTGAAAAGCTGAAAAGCCGAAAAGTCGAAATGCCGAAAAGCCGAAAGTTTGGCTACGGTAGTCTTGCGAGTGCGCGAACACTCGTAAGAGGGAAACCGATAGGTTGCCTGAGGCCCACGGGCGGTTCTGTGGACTTGGGTTGTGATTTGGCCATATGGGCCGGAATGGGCTAAATGGGCCCAATGGGCTGTTGGGACCATAATAGGAAAAAACTGAATATTGATGCTATGTGATAGGAATTTGTATGTGAGCATGAATATGTATATGACTAGGCCTAATGGGCCATATACAGGTGATTAGGGCCTAATAGGCCATATACAGGTGATTAGGGCCTAATGGGCCATATGAATATGATTGGGCTTAATGGGCCAGATACAGGTATGTGAATTTTTTTGGGCTTTGTAAGGGGTTTTGGGCCTAGTATATGATATCCACATAAGACTTAGTTAAAATATTGCGACTGTGGTCAAGTCAAAGGGTTAAGGTGTGGCAACGGGTATATGCATGTCTAGGATTGGATCTAGGGAGAGCTTGGTACTTAAGCGGTCTTAATGACTCACCTCCTCTTCTATGGAATCCTACCTGGTGCATAGTATTCGTTCATCTTAGCTCACGGGACTTGTTAACAGGCCAAGATAAGTGAAAACCGTAATTAAGAGAAAATTATCGAAATGCCCTTAAGGGAAAAAATGACCAAAATACCCCTAGGTGTTGAATGTAGGTTTCATGGATGTGACATGCATACATATGATATTCTGCTTAGGTTGCATATCGATTGGGAATTATGGAACGGAGGAAGTATATGAGGATCGCATGGTTGCTTGACAATCGTGGATCCACCGACGGCTTTTAAAGCCCAATATGTAAATGAAGGTAGTTCTGCAACCGGGCTACCATGGTGTGTGGGTCGGGTGGGTCGATATTTATATCCCCACATAGTGTGACGGGAGACGGAGTCGGTGTGTAGCGGATGGATAATCTAGATGGGATTGCATTGCATAAATGATGAATGATTTTTTTTTTTTTTTGAATGCTTGTTTTCTTTGAGGGTTGTACACACTGAGTTTGCGAAAACTCACCCCCTCTTTTATTTTATTTTTAGGTGATGCTCAGTAGAAGGTTCGATGTTTGGAGGGACTCTGGGTGGCCAGCTAGCAAGATAATCTGGACTTGTTTTTTTTTTTAGCATATAAGTTTTTATTTAATTAAGTATGTTTCAGATCAGATTGTAATAAGGTTTTCGTTATGTTATTATTACTTGAACTATTATTATTATTATTTTCATTGTAATTTACAAGAAGTTGAACATGGGTTTCTTAAACTATAGTATATTTTTCTACGCTTTCGCAACTAAATTTTAAAATGATAAGTTTTCTTTAATCAAATGTTTTAAACAAGGCTTTCGTAACTGAAAGGTTTTTTTTTTTAAAGTTAATTAAGGTTTCTTTTATTTTAAGAAGGGTTTTCAATGAAAACATGGTTTTCGCTAAAACACTTCAACGTGACACACCAGATTCGACCATAACGTCTGGGCCGGGTTTGGGGTGTTACAAGAAATATGCAACAAAGGTATAAAGTATCAAACATGTTTTTTAATGGTAAAAGATATTACCCAAGACGTCATATTAGGAACCCCATTCATATCATTACTCAAACCATATAAAGTAACAAATAGTTCTATCTCCACCGAAGTTTTAAACACTAAAGTAGAATTTTCTTTTGTAGAAAAACCAAAAATAAGAAATCTCAACTTATTAAAATCTTTATCCATCTATAATGGGCAAATTTGTAATACCCTGAAAATATTTACAGTAAGATATTATCCTTGATATAGTAAAATAAGGAAATAAAGTGAAAAAAAAAAAAGGAAATTTTGAGATATGTCAATATTGAGAAGTATATTATGATATATTAATTCAATAAAGGACTAAATTGTAAAAGTGAGAAAAGTTTTGTTGCACAAGAGTAAATACTCAAAATTTGAGGGGTTAAAGTGTAAATATGAAAAATTTGAAGGACCAATAGTGTAAATATTTTAAGAGTGGAATAATCTAGAAACTAAGAAAAATGGATGAATTAGGACCAAATTGAATAGATGAAGAAACTATGAGGGACTAAATTGCAATTTTACCAAATTAAATGATGACTTAAGGATGGAATTTTAAAAGATAATGAAGGGCAAAATGGTCAATTGGAAGAGAGAGAAATCTAGAAAGTAATAATGATGCTAGAGATATTTTGATATTTTATAATTATTTAATTAGATAAATATTATTTTATTAATATTTTAATAAGATATTTTATTATTATTTTTTTATTATTTTATTAGTATATAAAGAAAGAAAGATGAGAAATTCTCATCCATATTTCCCATGCACTAACGTGAGAGAAAGAGAGGAAGAAAGAAAGTTTTGCTTTCTTTACAATTTGGTCCTTTTTACCAAAAATTCACCATTTTCACCCAAAAATCAAATGAATTTCCATAGCTACCAAGAGAGAAAAATGTTAAGAAGACTATGGGGAGTTAGAATATCAAGTTGGATTCAAGAAATAGAAGCTGGAGGAGAGAGAAAATCAAGTTAAAGATTAGTATCAATAGAACAAGGTAAGTATATCAAGATTTCAATATGTTTTTAAGTTTGTTATTATTGACAAAGCATGGAAATAATGTTATAGTAGAGTTTTCTTACATAAGGTCCTATGTTCATGATATGTTAGTGAAGAGAAAATAAGAGAAAGTGATGAGAAATGGTGTAGAAAAAGAAAATAAGGATGTTATAACATGATAATTAATATTTTGTACTAAAACAGTTTTGGACAGCAGCAGTAGTCTAACTTTGAAAAATCATCAAAAATTTTAGAAATCTAATTATAGGATGAATAAAATATGAAATTAAAGCTTATTAAGTCTAGTTTCTTATAGAATAAATTATGTAAGCAATGGAATTGTAAATCATGAGATATGATGAATTTTATGAGACAAGATCAGAATGATTTCGGGTTACCCTGTTCTGACTTTGTAAAATCATAAAAAAATGGATAAAAATAATTAGGGGTTTAAATTTATATTTTTAGAATCCTGAATGAGTCTATTTTCAATATAAACAAACGGGAACATCATTTGAATTCTGTACAAGGAGATAATTAATTTTTAGTGAAGAAGGGTCAGAACTGTTAGACAGCAGAACAGGGGTAATTTTAAAGAATAAACTGTACTTATTGGATAAACTAAAAATTCTGAAAATTTTATGGTAAGAATATATATGAGTCTAGTTTTAGGGAAAATTATCGGATCTTAATTTTGAGTTCTATAGCTCCAGATATAAATAATTTAGTGACCATGATGCAGATAGACAGCTTGAATATTCATAAAAGTAAATAATAAAAATTATGGATAATGTTTCTTACAAGTGTATTATCTACATTAAGGATGTGGAATGGAGAGGAGGAGGAGGAAAAAATATGTATGAATATTCATCTAGCATGGCTAATTTGAATATTCTAGGCTCAAGGACTAAATTGAATAAAAGTAAAATTTTATGGGCAATTTTGTAAAAATGTCAAAAATGATCAAATTACATGAAATGGATTATTTTATTATTTAAATTAAAAAATTGAATGAAATTATTATTTTATTTCAAGATCGAGGGAAAACATGTTTTAGGGATTAAATTGAAAAGTGTTGAAAGAATAAATTGAAAAGTGTTGAAATTATGGAAAATTTTGATATTTTATAGAATTCATGGACTATTATCAATATATATGAGAATAATAGCTGGAAATAAGGATTAAATTGCAAGAATTTTATTCTCCTGACCCTAAGGATGAAATCGTCATTAATTAAGAGTTTAGGGGCAAAATTGTAAATTTTGCCTAAAGCATATGAAATGAATGAAAATGATGATCAAATTTATTTATAAAGATCCGAACGACTCAAATATGAGACTCGATCGTGAAAAACAAAAGATATCGGATTAATGAAATTATAAACACAAACAAGCAATGAGGTAAGTTTGTGTAACTTGAATTGTATTTTAAATATTTGGAATATGTGGTTATGTGATGAAAATATGATTTGAATATTCAATTCATGATATTTGATGAAATATTGATAATACTCGAAATAAATTGGAAATAAATCTCGGTTGAATGGAAAGGAAAAATTCGATGGATCTCTCGAAAAGGAATTGACGGTAAAAGGATCTAGCCGGACGGGTGATCCTATCCTGATATAGCCCTCCCGAAGAATATGTATAAAATGGATTTAGCCCGGACGGGTAATCCGAATCAGGGTCTGAATTTAGCCTGGACTGGTAATTCAGATCCAAGCTCATTAGAGTAATTGTCGTTGGGATTTAGCACGGGTGGTAATCCCGACAATACTCTATGAGTTTATATATATAGGGATTTAGCCTGGACCGGTAATCCCCTTTGTAAGGATGAGGTTCGCGGAGTGTGCTCTCGATATGAAACGTGTAAGACCATGGTTGAAAGATACCATGGCAACCTGATATGAAATGTGTAAGACCATGGTTGAAAGATACCATGGCAACCTGATATGAAATGTGTAAGACCATGGTTGAAAGATACCATGGCAACCTGATATGAAATGTGTAAGACCATGGTTGAAAGATACCATGGCAACGTGATATGAAATGAACAAGACCATGGTTGAAAGATATCATGGCAACATGATAGAAAATGAGTAAGATCATAGTTGAAAGATACTATGGCATCATGTCAAAGATAAATAAGATCGTGGATGGGAGATGCTATGACATCTGTTGAACAATTGATATCCAGGTAATATGTATCAGATGACGAATGGTTATATGAAATGGTTGTGTGTAATGTTTACAAGAACTGGTCATATGGAAATATATATGTACAAAATAGTTGTATGAAATAATTATGAAGATAGATAAACGAAATAAGTATGAGTACGTGGAATATAATTTATGTTAGGTTTGATATAAGCTATTATCGGAATAAATATACATAAAATATATGGAAATGATGGAGCATGAAATATTAATATAATGAAATGAATCATATATGCTTATGAAGAAAGCGGTAAGAGCATGATATGTTTCATGACATGTACATATATGATTATCTTTGATATGTTGATACAAGAAAATTATGTAAGTTGAGACTATTATTGAACTCAAGTAACGATATGTCGAGAAAATAGTTATATCAATGTTGAATTTATATGAGATATGTGCAAGTACACTAACAATGTTCTTGTTTGATGCTTATACAAGTACTAATCTGTTGATTGAATGGTAATATATTTATTTACATGATGCATTGAATCGGTAAGCATTTAAATTTTTTTAAGTGTCTGCAAATGGTAGTAATGCTCCAAAACCCATTACGGCAATGGATACGGGTTAGGGTGTTACATTTAGTGGTATCGAGCTACGGTTTAGTCGGTTCTCGGACCAAATGTAGTATATGTGAAGTCTAAAAACACATGTCATTATAATATGTGATAGTATGATATCTCCGACTACGATGAGATTTGTTTTACTATTAAAATGAGATGTTTTTCGACCCAAGATAATTTCGATAATGCTAAAAACGATACTCGGATATATGAGTAAAAAGTTGATTAGAATCAATCGAATTCATAAAGGTATGAATAAATACATGTCGATGATGAATGTTATGTGTATTAATAAAAGTAAATTATATTGCTACATGAAATATTGTCTTTGATGACTAAATTACAAAATATATAAAATTGGTATATGAAGTACATGATAAGTATTATTAGTAAATTGTGGATGAATAGTGAATTTTGAAAAATATTACATGTATTAAAGGTAGAGAAGACATAAATAAACGGATTATTGGTACAAGGATTAAATTGTAAAGCATGTAAAAGCATTATGCGAAAGGTGTAAAAGTGATATGCGTGCATGAAATAATTTGCCCAAGTAGGCAAGATTAGAACTACTAGGATATTAAGAGACCTCAAAGCATGCTCTCTCGATTACTAGCAAGTTAGTGTTCTCTCGATTATTAGCACATTCAGCACATTCGCATTCTCTCTGTATAGCACTTGATTGTTCTCTGTTTAATAGTGCATAATAATGCACCTCAGTATAAGTCCCGTATATCCAAAGTGTTCTATCTAGTCTCATTGGGCCTCTACTAAGTAAAAAGTAAACAATTTTTAATTATGAGGAAAATGATTATCTCTCGAGTAAAAATGTTAGTTATGATAAAGCGAGAACTCGTAGAAAAGTACGGATAAATGTTTTATAGTACTTGAGAATGATAATGTTATATGAGTAAATACATAAAAATTAAATTATGAGGTTTTACGATCTATACCCCTTTACTAATACAGTTATATGCAATCTATACTAGTCAATAGATTGGTGAAAAAATTGCAAAAATATTTGAATATAGCCATTATAAGCTGGGTATATTATATTAAATTTTTGGGGTTTTATATGGGTATCTTATATATATGATATTTTCAGAGGCATATGGAACTGTTCATATTTGGATACTATAATCAATATATGGAAAGGTTGGATAAATATGCTAATAGATAGAGTAAATTATCGCAAGTTCGATTGATTCACAAGTGCTACTACTCTATTTTTCTTTGGTTTTCCAAGCCAATATATGTGATAGAACACTTGATAATAAGATTCATACGATATTATTTTCCATTTGTTGGTAGAAGCTCTGAAAGGCAAATGTGAAATAGTGTATTGAAAATAAATTGTGAAATAAAAGGATAGAGAATAGATATAAATGATAAACTGGGTGAATATGTACAAAAAGAAACTATAGAACTATAGAAATAATGAAATTCATGATCAAAAGAAAACAAGGAAATTTTGAGGACGAAATTTATTTTAAGGGGAGAGAAATGTAATACCCGAAAATATTTACAGTAAGATATTATCCTTGATATAGTAAAATAAGGAAATAAAGTGAAAAAAAAAAAGAGAGGAAATTTTGAGATATGTCAATATTGAGAAGTATATTATGATATATTAATTCAAAAAAGGACTAAATTGTAAAAGTGAGAAAAGTTTTATTGCACAAGAGTAAATACTCAAAATTTGAGGGGTTAAAGTGTAAATATGAAAAATTTGAAGGACCAATAGTGTAAATATTTTAAGAGTGGAATAATCTAGAAACTAAGGAAAATGGATGAATTAGGACCAAATTGAATAGATGAAGAAACTATGAGGGACTAAATTATAATTTTACCAAATTAAATGATGACTTAAGGATGGAATTTTAAAAGATAATGAAGGGCAAAATGGTCAATTGGAAGAGAGAGAAATCTAGAAAGTAATAATGATGCTAGAGATATTTTGATATTTTATAATTATTTAATTAGATAAATATTATTTTATTAATATTTTAATAAGATATTTTATTATTATTTTTTTATTATTTTATTAGTATATAAAGAAAGAAAGATGAGAAATTCTCATCCATATTTCCCATGCACTAACGTGAGAGAAAGAGAGGAAGAAAGAAAGTTTTGCTTTCTTTACAATTTAGTCCTTTTACCAAAAATTCACCATTTTCACCCAAAAATCAAATGAATTTCCATAGCTACCAAGAGAGAAAAATGTTAAGGAGACCATAGGGAGTTAGAATATCAAGTTGGATTCAAGAAATAGAAGCTGGAGGAGAGAGAAAATCAAGTTAAAGATTAGTATCAATAGAACAAGGTAAGTATATCAAGATTTCAATATGTTTTTAAGTTTGTTATTATTGACAAAGCATGGAAATAATGTTATAGTAGAGTTTTCTTACATAAGGTCCTATGTTCATGATATGTTAGTGAAGAGAAAATAAGAGAAAGTGATGAGAAATGGTGTAGAAAAAGAAAATAAGGATGTTATAACATGATAATAAATATTTTGTACTAAAACAGTTTTGGACAGCAGCAGTAGTCTAATTTTGAAAAATCATCAAAAATTTTAGAAATCTAATTATAGGATGAATAAAATATGAAATTAAAGCTTATTAAGTCTAGTTTCTTATAGAATAAATTATGTAAGCAATGGAATTGTAAATCATGAGATATGATGAATTTTGTGAGACAAGATCAGAATGATTTTGGGTTCCCCTGTTCTGATTTTGTAAAATCATAAAAAAATGGATAAAAATAATTAGGGGTTTAAATTTATATTTTTAGAATCCTGAATGAGTCTATTTTCAATATAAACAAACGGAAACATCATTTGAATTCTGTACAAGGAGATAATTAATTTTTAGTGAAGAAGGGTCAGAACTGTTAGACAGCAGAACAGGGGTAATTTTAAAGAATAAACTGTACTTATTGGATAAACTAAAAATTCTGAAAATTTTATGGTAAGAAGATATATGAGTCTAGTTTCAGGGAAAATTATCTGATCTTAATTTTGAGTTCTATAGCTCCAGATATAAATAATTTAGTGACCATGATGCAGATAGACAGCTTGAATATTCATAAAAGTAAATAATAAAAATTATGGATAATGTTACTTACAAGTGTATTATCTACATTAAGGATGTGGAATGGAGAGGAGGAGGAGGAAAAAATATGTATGAATATTCATCTAGCATGGCTAATTTGCATATTCTAGGCTCAAGGACTAAATTGAATAAAAGTAAAATTTTATGGGCAATTTTGTAAAAATGTCAAAAATGATCAAATTACATGAAATGGATTATTTTATTATTTAAATTACAAAATTGAATGAAATTATTAATTTAGTTCAAGATCGAGGGAAAACATGTTTTAGGGATTAAATTGAAAAGTGTTGAAAGAATAAATTGAAAAGTGTTGAAATTATGGAAAATTCTGATATTTTATAGAATTCATGGACTATTATCAATATATATGAGAATAATAGCTGGAAATAAGGATTAAATTGCAAGAATTTTATTTTCCTGACCCTAAGGATGAAATCGTCATTAATTAAGAGTTTAGGGGCAAAATGGTAAATTTTGCCTAAAGCATTAATTAAATGCATTAGTATATGAAATGAATGAAAATGATGATCAAATTTATTTATAAAGATCCGAACGACTCAAATATGAGACTCGATCGTGAAAAGAAAAGATATCGGATTAATGAAATTATAAACACAAACAAGCAATGAGGTAAGTTTGTGTAACTTGAATTGTATTTTAAATATTTGAAATATGTGGTTATGTGATGAAAATATGATTTGAATATTCAATTCATGATATTTGATGAAATATTGATAATACTCGAAATAAATTGAAAATAAATCTCGGTTGAATGGAAAGGAAAAATTCGATGGATCTCGAAAAGGAATTGTGGTAAAAAGGATCTAGCCGGACGGGTGATCCTATCTGAGTATAGCCCTCCCGAAGAATATGTGTAAAATGGATTTAGCCCGGACGGGTAATCCGAATCGAAGTCAATTTGCTCGGGTGGTAATTCGGATCCAAGCTCATTAGAGTAATTGTTGTTGCGAGGATTTAGCTTTGGATTGGTAATCCCGACAATACTCTATGAGTTTATATTATAGGGATTTAGCTGGTTGGTAATCCCCTTTATGTAAGGATGAGGTTCGCGGGAGTGTGCTCTCGATATGAACGTGTAAGACCATGGTTGAAAGATACCATGGCAACCTGATATGAAATGTGTAAGACCATGGTTGAAAGATACCATGGCAACCTGATATCAAATGTGTAAGACCATGGTTGAAAGATACCATGGCAACATGACAGAAAATGAGTAAGACCATAGTTGAAAGATACTATGGCATCATGTCAAAGATAAATAAGACCGTGGATGGAAGATGCTATGACATCTGTTGAACAATTGATATCCAGGTAATATGTATCAGATGACGAATGGTTATATGAAATGGTTGTGTGTAATGTTTACAAGAACTGGTCATATGGAAATATATATGTACAAAATAGTTGTATGAAATAATTATGAAGATAGATAAACGAAATAAGTATGAGTACGTGGAATATAATTTATGTTAGGTTTGATATAAGCTATTATCGGAATAAATATACATAAAATATATGGAAATGATGGAGCATGAAATATTAATATAATGAAATGAATCATATATGCTTATGAAGAGACGGTAAGAGCATGATATGTTTCATGACATGTACATATATGATTATCTTTGATATGTTGATACAAGAAAATTATGTAAGTTGAGACTATTATTGAACTCAAGTACGATATGTCGAGAAAATAGTTATATCAATGCTGAATTTATATGAGATATGTGCAAGTACACTAACAATGTTACTGTTTGATGCTTATACAAGTACTAATCTGTTGATTGAATGGTAATATATTTATTTACATGATGCATTGAATCGGTAAGCATTTAAATTTTTTTTTAAGTAATCTGCAAATGGTAGTAATGCTCCGAAACCCTGTTCTGGCAACGGATACGGGTTAGGGGTGTTACAAAATCAATAATTTAATTAATCATAAACTGAAACAAATCTCTTTTCTAAAAGAAGAAATATGTTTTAAAAAATTGACTGAACAATTAGAAAAAAGAGAAGTACAAAAAAGGATAAATCAAATCAAAGAAAAAATAAAATCAACAATTTGTTCTAACATTCCTAATCTTTTTGGAATAGGAAAAAACACGAAGTAACATTACCACATGAAAATAATTTTGATGAAAGACAAATACCCACAAAAGCAAGACCAATACAAATGAACAAAGAAATGGAAGAATTTTGTAAAAAAGAATTACAAGATCTTCTTAATAAAAATTTAATTAGGAAAAGCAATTCTCCTTATAGTTGTTCAGCATTTTATGTAATAAAAAATGCAGAACTCGAAAGAGGAACGTCAAGATTAGTAATTAATTACAAACCTCTCAATCAAGCATTAAAATGGATTAGGTACCCAATATCAAATAAGAAAGATTTGTTATAGAAACTTTGTACTGCAAATATTTTCTCAAAATTTGACATGAAATCTGGATTTTGGCAAATCCAAATAAAAGAAGAAGAAAGATATAAAACGGCATTTACCGTACCATTTGGACAATACGAATGGAATGTAATGCTTTTTGGATTAAAAAATGCTCCATCCGAATTTCAAAGAATAATGAATGATATTTTTTTACCAATATTCTCAATTCACAATAGTATACATTGATGATGTATTAATGTTTTTATAAAATTTAGAAAAACATTTCAAACATTTATCCATCTTTATAAAAGTCATAAAAATAATGGTTTAGTAGTTTCTAAATCCAAGATAAGTTTGTTCCAAACCGAAGTAAGGTTTTTAGGTCATTACATTACCCAAGGAACCGTTACCCCAATAGAAAGGTCCATAGAATTTGCTAGCAAATTCCTAGACCAAATCATTGATAAAGTCCAATTACAAAGATTCTTAGGAAGCCTCAATTATGTCAGACTTTTATCCAGGTCTTAGCAAATTATGTAAACCATTATACGATAAGCTCAAAAAGAATCCACAACCTTGGACAAATGACCACACCAATATTATCACCCAAATTAAAAAAAAACAAATCACTAAGCTTCCTTGTTTATATTTAGTTGATCCAAATGCCCCCAAGATAGTAGAAACAGATGCTTCTAAAATAGGATATGGTGGGATCCTAAAATAAGTTAAAGGGGGAAAAGAGTAAATAGTCCAGTTTACTTCCATACACTGGAATCTAACTTAACAAAATTATAGTACTATTAAAAAAGAAATTTTATCAATTGTTTTATGCATTACAAAATTCCAAAGTGATTTATTAAATCAAAAATTTCTTTTACGAATTGATTACAAATCAGCAAAAGAAGTTTTACAAAAAGATGTTCAACATATTACCTCAAAATAGATTTTTGCAATATTGCAGGCAATTTTGAACATATTTGATTTTGATATTGAATACATAAAGAAGAAACTAATTCTTTGTCTGATTTTCTCACCAGAGAGTTTCTTAAAAAATGTCACCCAAACTTTGAGACAAAGGAAAAGAAAAAATAAGAGAGTCATCCAAAACCCAAATTTCCTCAAAACCAATTAAGTCATGGTATGAAATTTGCCATGAAGAAGAAAATGAGAGATCATCATCCTCATCAAAATCCTCTAAAAATACAATTGTTCAAGATGCACAAGATCCAAATGAAATTGGTTCTCAAATCAAAAAGTGGATTAAGTCCTTTTCTCAATCTCTAGAAGTGGCAAAAGAACTTTTCAGTGGATGGTATTTCAAGCCATTGGATTCTCAAAAACCCCAGCAGTATTATGAAAACATACAGGTTCAAATTGGATCAATACTGTTCAAACACTACATAGACCCAAAATATCCAAATTTTATTACCCATTCAACAGTCCAAATATTAAAAATTCTTTGACCAAAGGGTTAGAGTGAAAACTCAAATTCTCCAGAGAAATTTCTAGCCAAATTTATCACAAAAATTAACAAGCACTCATATTTCACATATTGGGATTACCAAATGGCGTCGTACAACACCTTCTTAATGGACAACCAATATATGAGACCCAATATATGAGACATTATTGGCTCATACATTTCAAATACGGTACCTAATTCAAATTCTTGAATTGGTTCCAAGAATGGTGGAATTGGTATGGACCATCATCCTTCGAGATCCTACCAGAAAAAAAATTCAAAATTTATGGCCCAAATTCTTTAACAAATTTCAACCTAAACCAGACCAAAAACACATTTACAGAACAATCCATTTTTTCTCAAAATTGTGCATTTCTTGAATTGTTTCTTGGAATTATTCCTATGAGCAAGATTAATGTATTAGAATTCCATTATTACTTCGAAACTACAGAACTAAATGGTGGGACAAGTTTAATGATGAAAAATATGATTCAAAATATTTAGAAAATATTTTCAACAAGAATCTAAGATTATGTAAATCTGTACCCCAGATCAAACCATAGAAAAATTCCTTCAAGCAAAATTGACAGCTAGTGCGGTGATAGCTCAAGCCAAGAGCAAGAAGGAATACAAAAAACTCATGGCTGGAATGCTTAGCTTAATGGATTCTGAATCCGAAGATGAGAAATCTTTAGCGTCTTCAATCAAAACGGTGGATTTGGTAGACGATACCACCTCAATAACCATTACCAGAAGCAAGAAAAAATGATGCAAAAGAAAGAAATGAATGAAGAGGAGCAGGAAATATTCTCTGGCGTAAACAGTAAATATTCCCTGCAAGAAAAGACGAGTAAACAATAAATATTCTCTAGCATAAACAGTAAATATTCCCTGGCAAGAACAGTAAGATTCTCTGGCACATTCATAGTAAATATTCTCTGTAGTTTGTATTTTTGTAACTAGAGAATATATTCTCTGAACAATTTTAATTATGTAATGATGTAAGGGATTGAATTTCCCGATTCAAATGATGTAAATAGACAATAGCCCTCTATAAAAGGCTATTAGATTTAGAATGAAGGGCACGACTTGATATACCCATTTCAGAAACCCAAACTCGTTTCTCCAAATTTTTAAGTTTTCAAAATTTAAGTTTTAAATTGTAATACCCCTACCCGTATTCATTACCGGAATAGGGTAAGAAGTATTACCAAAGTTTACAAATTAAATTTTTTTTTTAACTCAATATATCCCCTTTTATAGATATCTAACCTTCCCTGTAAATTTTAAACCGAGACCAATCCACATCAATCAAACCAATTCAACATATTTTCAAAATAAATTCATGCATATATATAAGATAACACCATCACATACCCAAAACAGGGTTTGTTAACCATACCAATGGATAATTCTACATTCATTTCATAAAATCCTTTACTTTATTAGCTTATACATGCCATTGATTTCCAAAATAAAGTTTCTTTATATACGAAATCCACGAGGTTGATAGTGTGATGTATCTCAGACCAAATCCGATCTCAGAGCTCTTAACACTACAAAACAGGGGAAAATGAAAAGGGTAAGCACTTTGTGCTTAGTAAGCTCATGTAACAAGAATTATACTTACCTAATATTTTCAATACAATACAATAAACATTTATATATCCATTCAATGCATTATTACCCTAATATGCACAAACTCAACATTCAAGTTAGTACAATAATTTGCATGTACCAATAATATGTACCATGATTTCTATTTCCTTGTTATTTTTCCATATTTATCCCGTTGAATTTCTCGGAATTTTCGATGGATTTTCAGAGGTACACTTTTAGTGTACAATTCCGGGTCCGTCAATTCATATTCATGTGCACACATTTTCATTTCAGAGAGCACACTCCCGCAAACCTCATCCTTACAGCGGGATTACCAGTTCAGGCTAAATCCCTTGTAATATAAACCCATAGAGTATTGTCGGGATTACAGTCGAGCTAAATCCTCGCAAGCGACAATTACTCTAATGAGCTTGGATCTGAATTACAGTCCAAAGCTAAATTCAGACCTAATTCGGATTACCCGTCGGGCTAAATCCATTTTCCACATATTCTTCGGGAGGGCTATATCAGGATAGGATCACCCGTCCGGGCTTGATCCTTTTTACCGTCAATTCCTTTTTCAGAGATCCATCGAATTTTCCTTTCATTCAACTGGGATTTCTTCCTTTTTTTATTATTACCAAATATATCAATGTTTTATCAATTTTCATACAATGAACATTCAAATCATATTCATATCAAAAACATACATTTCAAGCATTTAAGAATATAACTCAAGTTACATGAACTTACCTTGATACTTGTTTGTGCACAAAAATCTACTAATCCTGAACTTTTTCCTTTCCTCGATCTAGCTTCGTATTTGAATCTTCTGGATCTAAATAAATAAATTTAATTATCAATTTAATACATTTCATGTTCATATACAACATTCTCTATAATTCAACTATTATTTATAGTTCATTCAAAGCTGTCTACTTAAGTCACAGCCACTAAATTATTTATAACTCGAGCTACGAAACTCCAAATTAAGTTCCGTTAATTTTTCCTGAAACTAGACTCATATATCTTCTTACCATAAAATTTTCAGAATTTTTGGTTTAGGCAATCAGTACAGTTTATTCTTTAAAGTCACCCCTGTTCTGCTGTCTAACAGTTCTGACCCTTCTTCACTAAAAATTAATTATCTCTTCATACAGTATTCAAATGATATTATAGTTTATTTATATTAAAAATAGACTCATTAAGGATTCTAGACATATAAATTTAAGCTCCTAAATATTTTTATTTAATTTTTTATGATTTTTTCAAAGTCAGAACAGGGGAACCCGAATTCATTCTGACCTTGTCTCACAAAATTCATTATATCTCAAAATTTACAAATCCATTGCTTACACTATTTCTTCTATGAGAAACTAGACTCAATAAGCTTTAATTACATATATTGTTCATCTTCTAATTCGATTTATACAATTTATGGTGATTTTTCAAAGTTAGTGTACTGCTGCTGTCCAAATTGTTTTAGTGCAAACTGTTTATTACCATTTTTCCCCTAAGCTTTTAATAAATGAGAATTTCGTCCCTACTCAATTAGTCTCTTAATTGAGCTTATTTTTTCTCAATTAACACTTTATTATATTACCTTAAACTAGTTTACAACCTTTAGGAATCAGAGTTTCAGAAATAGACTTTAATTCCAAACATTTTCACAATTAGGTCCTAAAAATCAATTTTCCATTGAAATTACCTAATAAAATCATCTCATAAATAAATTAAAACTTTAATTTCATTCTATTTCATCATAAAATTACATAACTCAATCATGGTTACTTTCAATTTCATCCATGAAATCAAAAACTAATGAATTTAATAGTAGGACCTAGTTGTAAAAGCCTTAGAAACACAAAAATTACAAGAAAAAGGCAAGGATTAACTCACTTAGTGTAAAAATTATGAAATACCAGCTTAGAGAACCCTCCTATGGCATTTTTAGCTGCTGGAATTGAAGAGAAATGAAGAGAAATCTAGATATTTCCTATTTAGTCCTAGCTTTATTTAGTTAATTTTGCAATATTCCAATTTTGCCCTTAATTTATCAAATTCCCTGCTGATTTCATGCCCTTGCCGTCCAGCCCAAATAAATTTGGGTCTAATTGCCTTTTAAATCCTTTCTCATTAGACTCTTAAGCTATTTAATCATTCTAGCAACTTTTACGCCTATTACAATTTAGTCCTTTTCATTTAATTGACTACCCAAACATTAAAATTTCCTAATGACATTTTAATACCTCATTACTAACATTTCATAAATATTTATAAAATTATTTTCGACTCGGTTTTACGAGATAAAGGTCTCGATACCTTGTTTTTACCCAATTTCTTCAATAATTTCTTTTTCTAACTAACCACTAAATCGGTAAAATTTTTCTATCAATATTTTCATACGATTTTCCTATCATATCAATTTTCATGCAAAAATATTGAAATAAATTTCTCTTTAAATCGGATTTGTGGTTACGAAACCACTGTTCCGATAATTTTGAATTTAGGCCATTACATAAATTATTTTCCTTTTCAAGATTTAATCAAATTTTAATTTCAATTTACAAATTTAGATTACGATTATCATGTAACAGTCTGTTTTTTAGTGAAATCAAAATAGTAGTTTCGGGACCACAAATTTGAGGTCAAAATATTTATTTTATTATTATTTTGAGGTCTATAGCATGATAGTATGATTGTATAAAGATTTTCGTTAAGAAATTTTATCGTTTGAATGCTTAATTCGATAAAAAAGACTAAATTGCAAAAGGTGCAAAATTAGAGTTCTATAGGCTAAAGGCATTAAATAGTTAAAGAACTTAAATGCATGAGTACTTAAATGATAAATATACCATTGTTTATTTGAGTGGACAAATATGGATATTAAATAGGTGAATTTTAAGTTAATCAATAAAGTTAATTTGGTAAATGAATAAAATAACATAAATTAAATTAAGGTAAAAGAAAGATATCATCTTTCTTTCTTCTTCATAAACCGAAAATAAGGAATAAAATACTCCATTTTTGTGCTTTTGAAGGTTCAACCATAGTCTCATTGCATGTAAGTGCATTTTTGCTCGATTTTTAGTGATTTCTATGTTTTTGGAGTAGTTGTAGCTTAATCTAGCTAGCCCAGGGACTAATTTGTGAAACTGTTAAAATTTAAGGGTTTTACCATTGATGAATGTGTATTTATTTTGAATTTTAATGGTAGAAAATGAATGGTTGTTGTTAGATAAACAACATTTTAAGTGATTTTAAATGAAATTGTAAATTAGGGATTAAATTGAGAAATGTGAAAATTATGTGGTAAATGTGTGAAATAAAGAAAAATATGGGTTGCTATGTGTATATATAATTCGTCTAGCATGGGTGTGGGTTAAATTGCATGAATTTGCATTTTTATAAGGTAGGGACTAAATTATAAAGAAGTTGAAATATTAAGGGTAAAAGTGTAAATTTGCAACAATATGTATTTTGGGCTGAATTGAATTGAATGAATACTAAATGGATTGAATTTGATTATTTAGATCAAGTTAAACCTTGTACGGAACTAGATCGAGGGAAAGATAAAGCTTTGGAATAGTCGATCCTATAACATCGTTTTGGTGACCGAGGTAAGTTCATATGTTAATAAGCATTAATGTAATTGTGCTTTAAATGCTTTATAATTGTATTAATAATGAATACGACTTTACGAAAATGTTTGACGAAGATTTGGTGACATGTGAAATCCCGGTTGAACCTTAGGAATAGATAGGATACAAATGACATGTCATTAGGGATTATTGTGTTCTGGGTGTTGGTCTGTACGTTCTACCGGTGGCTGAGTTTTTTGGCATGTGTTGCGGTTACTCATCAGCTTATGTGAGCAGCTCCGTGTAGCTATGTCTTGACCGTCAGCTTGTGTGAGTAAACCCGGTGATAGCTTGAGATAAGCATTTACATATGAGATATGAGATTGAGATGGTTTCGACCATGTATTTGCACTTAGGGTGCGAGATTCCCGAGTATCTGATATTATTCCAAATGGTTCAATGGGTATATTGATGATATGAAAGGGTAAAAGATTGATACGTATCGCTGCAGGTATGTACGTAAACCATATAAGTATTGAATTCATGAAATTTACTAGTTTCATGATTTACTATGTGGATGAATATATGTTAGCCTTGTGATTAAATTGAGTTGTAGTATATTATGTTTAAATTACTTAAATTTTGAATGAATGGTAAGTTATACTTATTAGCCATACGAGCTTACTAAGCTTAATAGCTTACTCTGTTTACTTTTTCGTGTTTTATAGTGATTTTGAAGCTTGCTCGGATTGGGAGTTGTCAGAGATCTCATCACACTATCCAACCGTCGTTTTGGTACTTTTGAACTTGTGTATTTGGTTATATGGCATGTATAGGACTTATGGTTAATATGGCATACATGTGTTTAATGTTGATAGCCAATTGATTTGGCTTGTAAATGATATATGTTTTTGGTTATGTGTTTAGCCATGTGATTTGGCTTATTTTGGTAAACTTGGGAATGTAAATATGTGTAAATAGCCTTTAATATGTGGTTCATAATTGCTATGTAAATGTCTTATTGAGATTTGGTATTGAAGGTAGCAAATGGTTGAATTTGAGAATGTGGTATGCATGTTGATTTAGGTACAAAGTCTAATAGGTGAGTTTGGTCATTTAAGTGATTTTTGGATGTGAAATTGGTATGAATTTTAAATGGCTATTTGGGATGCTTATGAGCAATTTGGTTGTTGGTATTGGTAGTATATGATTTTGAAATTGGTTAGTTACAAGTGCCTATTTATGCATTGGTTGTTTGTGCATTGTTGAACCTAGGTTGACAACATTCTGGGTGAGAAATATGGCTTGAAACAAAGCCTATTTTTTGTCCACATGGGCAGAGACACGGGCATATATCTTAGCCATGTGTGACACACGGAAAGGTGACATGGTCGTGTGTCCCCTAGTACTTATTTAGAAATCAAGTCAGTAGCTTCAAATGGCTTAGCACACAGGCGTGTGGCTTGGCCGTGTGGCATAAGTCAGTATACCATCCAGTTTTCACATGGCCTAGCACACGGCCTAGCACACGGGCGTGTGAGGCCATTTCGAAGGGTACACAGACTAGTCACATGGGCGTGTGGTTGGCCGTGTGACCCAAGTCAATGAGTTACATGGGGTTGGACACGAGCTGGGACACGGCTATGTGATCCCATTTCAAATGTCCACACGGCCTGTGACACAGGCATGTCTCTTTGCCGTTTGAGCCACACAGCCTGTTCACACGGGCGTGTGTCCCCTATTTTTTGAAAATTATCTATGTTTTCTCAAAATTTCCTTGAGTTTTTAGTTTAGTCCCGAACCACTTCTAATACTTGTTATAGGCCTCGAGGGCTCGTATTAGGGACTATATGATTGTATTTGAATGATATTTGTTTGGATATGAGAATGGTATGATTTTTTAATTGATAAGTCTAGTAATGCTCCGAAACCCTATTCTAACAACGGATACGGGTTATGGGTGTTACATATCACATTTCAAATTTCATCCTCAAATCATATGTTTATAAATATTTATGGAGTGTCATTAAGATTGTATTAAAGTTTCGTTAAGAAATTTCGTTGTTTCAATAGTTAATTAAGCTAAAAGGACTAAATCATAAAACATGTAAATTTTTATCAGTATTTGATTTGAGTGATTAAATGGTTTATTGAATAAAGAAAAAAGGACTTCAATGGTAATTAAATCATTTAATGAGTTAGTGGACTAATATGGACATGGATTTGATGTTTAATTAGTTCTTAACAAAAGTTAAAATGGTAATTTGATAAATTAATTAAATTGAACAAAAAATAAGTGAACGATGAATGGTTGTCATCTTCTTTCTCTTTTGTTTCAACCTAATTTCCATGGAAGCTTTAAGCTAGGTTCGGCCATGGTGGTTTCCTCATGCATGGTAAGTAATTCTTACCCGTTTTTAGTAATTTTGATGTTTTTGAGATCGTTGCAACTAGGTTCAGCTAGCTTGTACCTTCGATTCCGAAACTGTTAAAGATTTTGAATGATGCCATTGATGGATCTAGTGATTTTTTATGTTAAATGATGAATTTGAGATATTAGTTTTGTTAAGTGATTTTTGATAAATTTATCGATTAGGGACTAAATTATTAAAATAATAAAAGTATAAGGATTTGATGCTAAATTATTGCAAAAATGGGCTGAAATGGAGGCTATGAATATTTAGCTAATGGTAAATTGCAATAAAAAAGGTTAATTTGCATGTTTTAGGCCCAGGGACTAAATTGAATAAAAGTAAAATGTTAGAGGAAATTTTGTAAAAATGTTAAAATGACTAAATTGCATAAAATAATTTTTTTTACTATCTAAATTAATAATTTGTTTGAATTATTAATTTATATTAAGATCGAGTGGAAAATCGAGAATGGAAAATTACCAAAAAGCTCATGTACTTTGTTATTTCTGCAATTTAGCTAGGTAAGTTCATATGAACTATTATCATTTAATGGTTGATATAACTGAATGTTTAATGTATGGTTCCATTGATAATGAATCAATATATATGTGTTATTATGAAATTTATCATGTAAAGAAATGATGGAAATTCAACGACGTACGACGACTATCGAGCCTCGTTTGAACCTTAGGAATATATAGAATATAAATGACATGTCATTAGGGTTACCATGTTTCGGATGCTGGTCCTGAATGTCCTACCAGTGGCTGAGTTTCGGCATTTTTTGTAAATACTCGACAGCTTTTATGAGCAGCACTGTGTAGCTACGTTCCGACCGGTAGCTTGTATGAGCAGACCCATTTATGGCTCGTATGAGCATTTATGAAAAGGAAAAGGAAAAGGAATAGTTTCGGCCATTGTTTAGAACACTTTGTGTGAGCTTTCCTGCGCATTCGATATTACTCTAAGTGGTTCAACGAGCATGAAATGGGATGAACCAGTAAGGGTTCCGATTAATTTCACTATGATATTATGGAAATGTATGATGTATCGATGATCAAAGTATGAACATTCATGATTATGAAAAGTATGATTTAAGTGACGCTATATTTATGTATCATATCATACCATGTGATGATATTACTAAGTTATGTGTTCAATCACTAGCTTGTGGCTATGGTTAATGTTATGTTTACGTCTTATGTGTTATGAAAATGAAATGGTAAGTGTTTAATATGAATCAAGACATGTATGTATGAAACTATTTGAAATGGTGATACATGGAAAACATGATATGTTATAAAGGATGATAAATCCAATTGGATCATGCTCAAGTATAATGGTTATCTATGTTAAGTTCACATGAATTATGTTCAAGTATGCTAGCATGTGTTGTTGTTGGTGCTTAGGCTTGTGCCAAGTTTATGATTAGATTATATCATGCTTAATCTTAATGAAATACATTAAAATGGTAAGTGTTTAATTCGTAACGTGTTTATTTTCAAAAAAAGGTGGTATAAATCAAAGTATGTAATTTCTTATGAAATGGTTTATCATGTAATTGATTCTAAAATATTTATGTTTAAATGCACTAGCTTGTAGTCATGGTTGAGATTATGCTTATATCTTGTGTGTTATGCATATGAAACGGGTGAGGGAACATAAGGAAATCATAAATTCATAGTTGAAATGAAATTTTATGAAAAGGGAATAATGAGTTTGAAAGATGTACTTGTATGTGAGAAATTTACGTATGCTATGGATGAATATACATATATCATGGATAAATACACTAAGTCAGGAATTGATAATGTCATTTAGGCTTATGATAAGCATTGAGAACGGAATGGAAAGTAAGTAAATTGAAAGTTGTATAATCTTATAGAAAGGTTGATGATTATATATTACGTCCCATAAAATCCTATCATGTTATGAATGATAAATATATGCGACACTAATGAACTTACTCATTTGTGAGTCGGTGATCATATAGATTTATGAATCTTATGGCACTAGCATAGGTTTATGTTTATTCTATAAAGTTTATTATTGAAATGGAATTTTATTCTTAAAGCTTATACGAGCTTACTAACCATATATTGCCTACGTAGTTATTTTCCTCTACTTTATAGATTATCAGAAGCTCGATCGGGTTGGAAGCTCAATCGGGTTGGAAGCTAGTCAAAGATCCATCACACTATCCATTGATTTTATCGTAGATTTTGATACTTTGGTTGTGGTTATAATGACATGTATAGGTGGACTTATGTCTAATGTTAAGTTAATGATTTTTTCATGTAATGTTGCTTTGAATTTTTTAAACTTATATTATTTTGATGCCTTGATGGTTGGTATGCTTTCAGCACTTTGATGCTTAATGGTTGGTGTTTATGTGATCAAATTGATACATGGTTTTATGGAAAAAGTGGTAAGTGTTGGCATGTTTTCAATGTGATAATTTAGACCATGTTTTGATATGGAATTTAGTTAAGTATGTTAGCTGATTAATTGACCTCAACATGGTTAAGTTATTGTATACTTTAGAAAGGTTTTGACAAAACGTGCATGTTGTAAATATGGTATATAAATGTTGGTTGTTTGGTACCATTTGGAAATGGTATGGTTGATATGTATCAATTGTGATATGTTTTGGCATGGAAACAAATTAGTTGATAAATGGTAAATGTATAGAAATTTAGGTATGTTTGACTGTTGTGATTGAGGTGCCTTTTGGCATATCGGTTGTATGGATAGATGCCATATTGAATTAGCCTTGTTATGCATATTTTAGGTATGTTTGAAAGCTTGATTGTATGTGCAAATGTCTTGTAGGTGTGATCTTGAAATGGGTGAAAGAAATGGCTAGAAATTGGCCAATTTCTTGTCCACACGGCCTAAGACATGGGCGTGTGTCTCAGCCGTGTGTGACACACAGCCACACGACACAGCCATGTGTCCCTTGTAGGTTTTAATAGTTGTTTTTCGAAGGTTACACAGCCTGGCACACGGATGTGTGGCTTGGCCATGTGACCCAAGTTAGATAGCTACACGGGCTAGGACACGGTCGTGTGTCCCTACTTCGAATGCCCACATAGCTGAGACACATGACACGACCTGAGACATGGGCATGTGTCTCAGCTGTGTGAGTCACATGGCCATGTAACCCCTATAGTGTGAATTTTTCTATCTTTTTCCATGAGGTTTTTAAATGTTTTCGATTTAGTCCTGAATCATTTCTAAAGTGTTTCTTAGGCCTCGAGGGCTCGAATTAGAGACGTTATGCATGTGTTTGGTTGGATTTTGTAATGATTATGAAATGTTGGAAATGAAAGATTTGAGTTAAGTATTTACGGTAATGCTCAGTAACCCTATTTCAGTGACAAATACGGGTTAAGGGTGTTACACCACCTCAAATAACAAAACTTATCAGTTCATGCTGGATTAGCATAAACCATTCATGCCTTCACTAGAATCAAGCATACATGCCTCATATAGCTACTTGACACAACAAAAATACAAGTACCTCAAGCTACCACATATGTGCTTAAGACCATCACAAAACATCCACTATTAGCCTATTATATTCCACATAATCCAACCTTATAGTCAAAGTCTACCAAAATATTCTCCGATAGTGTGATTTTTCGAGTTGATTCAATCACTCGATTTCCACAAAAATATAATCTACAAAGAAAAATACAATGACACGAGTAAGCTTACATAAAGCTTAGTAAGGTCGTCGGTTAAACAATAAAACTTGTCGAATTAAATTAATAATTCAATTAACAATGTTACTAATAGAGTTCATGTTAATCACAGCTCACAACAGGTGAGTAATGCTCAAATAATAGTACAAATCAATTTCACAGTTCCTATCAACCACAGCTCACAACAGGTGAGTAATGCTCAAACAATAGTACAAATAAATTTCATAGTTCCTATCAATCAAAGCTCACAATAGGTGAGTAATGCTCAAACAATAGTACAAATCAATTTCACAATTCCTGTCAATCACAACTCACAACAGGTGAGTAATGCTCAAACAATAGTACAAATCAATTTCTTACATTTCAATAACATTCAATGATCAATAAAACATGGCCCGATGAATGATATACGGATATGAGTACATGGTTAACCATCTAGAACACACCAAACACTCGTATGAGTCAATCCAACCAATAACACACCTCGGCACTAAGTGCCTAACCCATAGGCTATCATCCGTCCTCGTAACACACCAAAAAACACTGTAATGTAACATGATAGTCTGCAACATATGTAAGACCTCAGTATATTCAGTGAATAGAGGATATACAGAAATCATCATCACATCTCATACCAATCCCGTACCGTACACAAAAATATATATTGGAATGCCAATCGTACTCTATCCTACATTCATCGGCTCAGAATATTCCAATCAGTGATCGATACCAAATCTATTAATTATTTCCATTCCCAAATACATGCATCAATATTATCCATCATTCTACAATTAAGTTCATATAATATACATTTAAAATGTATTAAAATCGAACTGAACGAACTTACCAAACTAAACTGCAGTAATGATAAAGGTACAGGGACTATTCAGAAACTTCTCTATGCCTCGATTTTCAACCCATTCTTGATGTAGAATAATAATTTCGTTCAATTAACTAATTTCAACGGTAAAATTAACTCATTTTATGCAATTAAGTCCTTTTAGACATTTTTACAAAATTGCCCCCAATATTTTACTTTTATGCAATTTAGCTCAAAACTTAAAATTTAACCAATTTTAACTAAAATTAAGCTCACCCAAATTGGATAGCACTCCACTACAACCCATATTTCCAGTTATTTCACATCAAGTCCTTGTAATTTTTTCACTTTAATATTTTAGTCATTAAACATTAAAATTACTAAAAACTACTTTACAAACCAGTCCTATCTAACAACCAAACTCAATAATTTACCATAAAACCTCAAGAATATCTAAAAATCATCAATGGCATAATCCACAACATTTGACAGTTTTAAAAATTAGTCCCCGAGTTAACTAGATCAAGCTAAAACGAACACAAAAACATAAAAAGTACTAAAAATTGGTATCAAACACATACCATAGATGAGATCCTAGCTAGGCCGAACCTTGCTCTCCCCTTAGCAATGGTGTTTCAGCTTTTGAAAGAAATTTCAAGAAGATGATATCTTTTGTTTTTTTGTTTTTTTATTTTATTAACTTAATTTAGCAATTTACTAATTTAACCTTTAATATGCATTAATAATTTACTAAATTAATGGCATCAACTATCAAACATAAAGCACAATGGGCTAATTTCCCTTTAAAACCCCCTTATTAACCTTCTTTAAACTAATAGCGATTGACTTTACAGATTTTACAATTTAGCTCTTTTTCTTTAATTACTAGTTAATAAGGATCTAATAGCATTTAACCACAAAACTAGAGAATTCCCCATCATTCTTACTGTTTGGCCATTTAAGGAAAGTCCAATTACACAACTGGACCTTCAATTATATTAAACTCCAATTTTAAACAAACTTTATTTTGATTTAACCTAAACAAATTAGGACTTAATAGGCAAATAGCCCAAAAGCTAGAGGATTAATCATATCCACCACCGTATGGACTTTTTTACCATGGTTTATTCACCATTTTGGTTCCTTTAGTATTTTAAATCTATAACGATTAATTTTTACTTCTTTTACAATTTAATCTTTTTACCTTAATTAAGCAATCAATCGTCAAAATTACCGAACCAAACTTCAATTCACCTATAACACGACTCTGTAAATATTTAATAAAAATATTTGCGGCATTAAATTATGGAAATGAGGTCCCAATACCTCATTTTCAAAAACCACTTGACTTTTGGACTGAACCACTTATACTTATTTATTGTTCAATTTATAAAAATTATTAAACCAAAATTTAATATAATATTGTAATCGACTTATTAAATAACAATACGGGCTTACTCATCGGATTTATGGTCCCGAAACCACTATTTCTAATACCATTGAAAAATGGGCTGTTATAAGTCAAACTGAGTAAATCTTAATTTATCCTA
This sequence comes from Gossypium longicalyx, assembly GCA_025698465.1. Taxonomy (NCBI): domain Eukaryota; kingdom Viridiplantae; phylum Streptophyta; class Magnoliopsida; order Malvales; family Malvaceae; genus Gossypium; species Gossypium longicalyx. The sequence continues at coordinate 72,928,871 of CM047004.1, read as the reverse complement.
GTTGAGAAAGTGAGGTTGGGAGATAAGCGAGAGCAATTTTTAATTCTATTTATTTTTTTAAAATTTTTTTAGCTCGTGTATGACCCAACGCTCTAGCACTCCAATTGAACCTTACCCAAGTTCAGAGCAACTACTCAATTGTAACTGTCCAGCCATGAATATTGATTCACCCACGATAATTAATTTACCACGGGGAAATCCGTTATTTGAGGATCTATAAGAACAACAAGGTAATAATTGGGAAGAAGTCCCAACGGGCCAACGAATGTTGCACGAGTATGCCCTACCTACACTAGATGTGGACAAGGAAGCATAGAATGATCATGGATTAATGCTAATAATTTTGAGATAAAGGTCGTCACAATCCAGATGATCCAGAATACATTAGAGTTCAAAGGGAACATGGTTCAAAACTCAAACCAATACTTAAAGTGGTTTCTTCAATTATACAACACCTTTAAGTACAAAAAGGTATCTGATGATGTCGTCCGTCTTCGGTTATTCCCGTTTTCATTATGTGATAAAGTGGCCAATTGGTTAGACTCGTTAGAATTGGGTTTCATTACCATGTGGAACGATCTAATGGAAAATTTTCTCTACAAAGTTTTCCTGATTAGTCGAACCATTCTGTTGAGGCGAGAAATCGTAAACTTCAACCAATGCGAAGCTAAGTCCTTGTATAAAGCATGAGAGCGTTTCAAGAAAATGCTAAGGAAGTGCCTACATCACAGACTGCAAGCATGACTCTAGATACAAATATTTTATAACAGTGTTGATGGACACATTAGATCTAACATAGATGGAGCATCGGACAGATCTCTAATGTTCCATAGAAGACATGGTCATGAATTCATACATGTGGCCTGTAACACCTAAAATAGGGCTTAGGAGTTTTAGGGGTATTTTAGGAATTTTAGCCTTAGAGTGTTTGAAATGTTGCGATATGGTATATCGGTAATATTTTTTATTATGGTTTTTAAAAGGTCAAATCAATTTTTGAAAAATTATTTTCGAAACCTTTAATTTTAGAAAAAAATATTGATTTATAAAAGAGTCAAAATTGTGAGTTTTTAATAGGCAATTAAGCCAAATTTTAAAAATCAACATAAAATCATCTCCCACCTATAAATTTCACGTTAGTCTCTTCCCTAATATTGTGTGTTGTCGTCCATTGTTTGAAGAAGCCTTTCCCAATCGATTTTGATTCCTAAACTTTATTCATTTGATTTCTATCATCCTCCTAGTCATAAACCTCCATAGAAGTTAAGAAAAACACCTAAAAACACCATTGATTTCTCCATTGTCAAGCTTTCGAGTTTTTCGGGTTTTCAATCAAACACTCATTTTTCATCGTCTAAGGTAACAATTCAACTTCTAATTATTTTTAAATATTAATTAGTCTTTAAAACTAAATTATTAGTCATTAAATCGTATGTTTTGAATAAAAGTCAAAAATTAGCTCGTTAACGGTGGATTTTAGGATTTTGATTAAAAATGTATTTTTAAAGTATTTTTCAATTAGTTTTGACATGATTAAAAGGTTTATAAACTTACTTTAAAGTTTCGTTAAAGATTTCTAACGTTTTAATGATTTTTTTAAAAATAGCCATAAAACATGTCGAAAAAGTCGATACCATGAATTGAGTAATTTTGTGTAGTTTAAAGGTTGGGAATTAGTCTTTGAGGAATAATTAAATGAATGAAACTCGTTTTAGGTGAAAATATTAAGTGTAGATCGAGATATTTGGATTTTAAGTTGGTTGTGTTAAAGGTTTTGACTACATGAGAACATAGCTTAGGCTTATGTTTTTGATTGCTTGTTGTGAGTCCTTCACTAATTTTTGGATGTATTGTTGTGTGAATTATTGTGTTGAAGCTTTGGATTCGTTAGGACCTTCTACGAGAATAGATAAAGGCAATGAAAAGCTAGTTAGAGCTTTCGACTTTTCGGCGAAAGTGTAATCGGTGAGTGTTGGGAATAATTGCTTGTGGACATGATTTAATGCATTATTTGAGAATTTAGTAGCAGCATAAACCCCTACTATAAATCCCAAGTGTAATATTTTTATTTCCCTTGTCTTATTTTGGCAAATTATGTGATTATGTGAATAATTACGGATTGATTACTATGATAAGATATAGTGTTATGAGACATGTGTGATGACTATTGTGAATTGTGTTGTGGGCATGATATATATGCCAAATGAGAATGATAATGATGTAAATATGTAGCGAAAACAAGCAAAATTTCGGTAAGTATATATATGTTGAATTGTGGGATGTGATATTATTACGACAAGTAATATGTGAGAATACTTGTTTGTGATATATGATGAACTGATTTTAATGCACACATATATGGTCAGATATGTGATGGCTCAATGAGAATTATTGTGGCACTTAAAGTCTAATTAAATGTGAATTCAATAAGAATTCTTTGTGTACAAGTTGTGATATAAATTGATGAATATGAATAGAGGTGTTTTGCATTAAATCAATAATTGTATAATTGTGGATATTTTGGCCTTGTGACCTTATGAGACCATTGGATATAGTTGGCATGCCATAGGATTATGAGTACTCACCTATATATGTTTTGTGATTTGGGCATTGAGGCCATGAGAAATGTTAAAGAGATAAAGGAATTTGAGTTAAGCTCCATTCAACGAGACATGTTTGGTGTGTTGGAGAGTGCTAGCTTTATGCTTCACTTATGGGACATGTTTTGACTCTTTAAGTCTATTTAGTGTGTTTGAGAGTGTTAGCTTTATGCTTCACTTATGGGACATGTTTGACTCTATGAGTCTATTTGGTGTGTTGGAGATTCGTGTATTCGGTAAGTGATGATAGAGCTCAATTTATGTTTCATAACCTTAAGAGCCAAACTATCATAAATGTGACTGAATGTGATTAAATTTGATTTATATATGCTATGATATATCTTAAAATAATCATGTGATTAATGTGATAAATATGTAATAGTATAAATGGAAGATGATTAAACGTGTGAATTATGTGACATGTCTACTTAGTCGATGCATCATGACTTGTTTGCGTAGTGGATTGAGTTTTTAGTTCGATTGGCATGAGTATGTGGTTGCTATGCAAATTAACGTTTAAATATTATATTATATGTTGTAATAATACAATGTGAAATGGATGCTAAAACATGAGAATAATATGCTAAATGAGTCGATTTGAGTTCCATGAAAATGTTAGTATGTTCTTATAGTAAACTGTGTAAGTAATTATGGTTTGGATCATTTCCATTTAACTTGTGAATGCATGTGAATATATCAGCTGGACTTGTGGGTTATTAAAGCATGTATACGTCATTTAGTCTTGATGAATTATTGTTAAATGAATTAAATATAAGCGAGTTGAGTGTAATTTCATGTAAGAGTATATGTTAGTTTTATAACTTAATGAAACGTGAATATGTTATTGTGACTTCATTAGAATATGGTTGTGAACGTGTTGTAGTATGCTTTTATTTAACCTTTGATATTGTGTGTACATTGTGGTTATTCCGAGCATTCACTGAGCTTGTTAAGCCCACCCACTCCTTTCTTAAAACCTTTGCAGAGTAGTTAAGTTTCGGTGTGAGTGGTGTAGTTTCCAATTGGTGATCCAAGCAACTCCATTTCTGTGATTTAGTAGGTGTTATTGTTATTTGTTTTCATTTTTGGAATAAGGAAATGTGGTGGACTCTTAATGATATATGTCATGATGTTTTGGAAGTTCCATAGCTTAATTTCTCTTAGGATTTTGAGAATTGAATCGTATTATGTTGATTATCATTTAAACTTATTTACGATGTTTGATACTACTATTATGGCCGTTTTGATGTTTATTTGATGATGATATGATAGCATGATGAATTAATACAAGTTAGAATGATTTTATGCTCAAGTATGTTGTGTTTTTCTGGCTTGGAGCAAAGGTATCGATATTAGTGTTTTTAAAACGATACATCTGTGATTTTGAAATGTGTAGGAAGCCAGAATCGTAAATTGGTATAGATACCATATCACGAGTATTGATATTCGGGGTAATTTTATCGATACTTTTGTAAAGGTACCGATATTTTTTGAGACTTTGATTTTAGACGAGAAACAGAATACTGATTTGGTACTAATTTTACAAATGGTATCGATACCATACTAGGAAAATATCAATACCTTGTTCTAGAATCGATACCTAGGTGATTGTCTTCATAATTTTTCTAAATAGACCTTATGCATGTTTAATTATTATTTTAAGACCTTTTGATGTATGTTCAACAAGTATAATCGATAAATAAGAATATATTTAGTCAAAGACTATCTGAATGTTGACGTAAAAGATATTGCCTTCTTTAAGTGTCTAGATATATTGTGTATGATGTGAGATGGTGGTGAGGTATCTTGATATTCGGGCACGGCAATCAAACCAAGTATAGGGTGTTACATGGCTTAACAAAAGATTCATGTACCAATCTAAGCCACCGACGACAAAAGCTGTGACAGAAGAGGATGACAATGATCAATTCCAACGAATCCTATAAAAGCTTAACCGTTTGGAGATGTCAGTCAAGCTAGCAAGAGTGGAGTCACATTATGAAAACCCAACCAAAGGAGGAAAGTTACAAAGTTAATAGGGGTCGAGATCCCTATTCAAAATCATCCGAACCTAATCTGTCGTAATTCGATGTAGCAGATTAAACTAGTTTTTGCATTCAAGTAAATACAATCATTTTCGTTATGTTTTAATTTAGTTTCTTTAGCTTTGTTTACATTCAATAAAATGTGCACATTGAGTCTTTTATTAACCTAAGGTTGAATAAGGCCTAAGGGGGAGCTAGCGTACATTGTGAGTGTGTAGGAGACCATTAGAAGGCTTCAGGGCAATACTAAACGCTTTGTCGCAACAAGGGGGATCCAATGTCGCAACATAGAAAGCAGAATAGAGAAAGTTAGAAACTGCCTTCAATGTCGCGACACAAGCTGAGGCTGTCATGACATATCGCTAAATATGGCTATAAAGGGACATGTTGTTTGCTACGTCGTGTCAAAGGTCCTGGTGTCGAGACATCGAATATGTGACGAGAATAAGACACAAAACAGGGGCGTTTTGGTCTACACAATCAAACTTTAAAGTTCAGGAACATTAGCTACCCTAAGGCTAAGGATGAGGGCTAACTAAAGGCTATAAATAAACCTATCTGGCACACATTGGAGGCACTATTCCAGTAGCTTAGACTTTCTCTTTAGATTTAATTTCGTTTTCTTAGGTTTCTAGAGTTCTGTTTATTTTGTTCTTTATTTTCTTTCTAGAGATTTGAGTTGTAAAGGAGATCGACTCTTGTGGATTTTCATTCATTATCAATATTAATTAGGTTTTTCTTAAACTCTCTACTATTCATTCATTATGATTAATTTTTATATCTACTCTATGTTGTTTATGAAAGCCGTGAGGAACTAATTCTTCTATGGTGGATTAGCGAGTGGAAGTATAATCTTTTAAATATTTTGTAGGGTAATTCAACGAATTAGCTATTTAGGAAAGAGAGAACACAAAATAAACCCTAGGCCTGACAATCCCGGGAAATAATCAAGGCAATAATTAACCCAAAATTTGTATTGTCCATCTGTGAACACCTTGACCCCAAACAATTTTGGACAATAAAGTCGAAAGATAAATAGTGTCCAAGCTGTGAAGGACATTCGACATGTCCAAGTTACATGTGGATGACCCGAATCCCAAATGGATAATCTCTGCGACTAAATGAACCAGTTAATGTCAATGTTTCAAAAGCAAAATGGCTATAGCCTCCCTAGTAATATGGTGAACAACCCTCAAAAAGATGGGAATGAGGCGACCACCTTGTGATCGGGCAAAGCATTGAAGCTGACGAGCAATCCCATCCATAAAGAGGAGAAGGCTCCCAAAAAGGTCAACAAACCCATGGAGAAAGAAAAAGACACCGAGCACCATGAGTCGATTGAGGAGGTAGTCAAATCAGTGCCTAATGCGGTAATCTCAACTCACAACATAACAAAAATACCCCATAAATTAAAAAACTCGGGTAGCTTTATCATTTTAATAGAGATAAAGGATTAATATTGTAGTAAACCCCTTTGCGATTCAGGGGCTAGTATAAATTTAATGTCCCTATCGATTCATTAGAAACTCGAATTTGGAGAATTAGAAAAACACCGATAATGCTACAATTAGCCAATAGACCTTTGGTGCATCCAAAAGGTGTGCTTGAGGACACATTGGTCAAGGTATGTGGATTCATAATCCCCGTCGATTTTGTAGTCCTTGATTGTGAGAAAGATCGAAAAATCCTCATTCTATTAGGTAGACAATTCTTGGCCACTTCTAAATCAACTATTGATCTAGAGCGAAACGAGCTTCTTTTAAAAATCGATGACGAGGTAGAAATGTTCAAGTGTGGTTGAGATTCCCAAAATGAGGGATTCCTTAAGGAGGAATGCTATGTTTTATTTAATTTATTTCCTAACGGTCTTCGAAGGCATTTCTAAGTGGTACACGTTTAGGTACTCATAAGAGAAGACAACGAGACAAATGGTGAGACTTCAATGGAAGAAAGAGTGATTAGAAAGCACGCAAGGGCATGAACGAGGATTGAAGTCAATGGTAAAGTTTAGAGAATTACCGGACACATTCGGAAGCACGACATAGTATCAACCGTTGAAATTTAATAAATTTGTAAAATTTTTCAAATTAGTTTCAACTTCTAGTTTGTAGTTAGATTTTAGAACAGTTATAGTGTAATTACATGTTGGAAATAGGAGAATTCATATTTTTGAATGTAACGGGACAAAGAGAAGCTACACAGGGATAAGAACAAACGATTTGATGACATCGACATATCCCAAAGGGTTAAGGACAACGTTGTTTCATGCCATGCATAAGCCATGGCCCACAACAGGCTCTTCAAAGCAAAGAAAAATTATATTAAAGTGTTGTGTCACACCACACACAAGTTATGGTGCGACACAAGCACTTCAAAGCTAAATGAGGCAATTTTAAGCCCCTGTGTTTTTAGCCAAAATTGGGTCGTTTCAAGCAGAAAAACTTTCAAAATTCTATTTATAGTCATTGATTTTAGGCATAGAAACATGCATCTAAAACACACCAAAAAAGATAAAACATCTTATTGGAGTCGTCACATGTCTTCCCCGCTATTGAGCTTCGATTTTTCACATTCCCATCCTCGGATTCACATTAGTGTCTTTTTTTTTCATTTTAGTTTTCATTTTCTATTTGGTTACATTCCATATCAATCAAGAGCCGAATTTCATCGACAACTACCCGAGGTATCGTGTTCTAAACTCGATCTTTATCATTTTTTTGTTTGGGTTTGTCGTTATTTTACTTTAATTCGAAAATGGCACCACGAAAACTTTTTTGCAATGAGATATGGGATTTAGTTCGATCCCACCCTTGGAATAAATTTTTTGCAACCTCGACCAAACTTGCGGTTGATGCTATAGTTTACAAATTTTATGCATCCCTAAAAGATAGGGAGAATCGCAAGCAAATGGGTGAAACAGTCAGCCATGTTACTATCATGGGCAAAGAGGTGTCGCGTACACCTTGAGATATTTTTCGATACTATGATGCCCTGTATTATACCCACGATTGTTTAGAGACCTTAAACTTTTTCACATTTGAGGATTTTGACATAGAGGGTACTATCAATTATTTTATGGAGGGGATTTCCTAGCGTCGACCCATAATGCCTCTGACATTACTACCTATCAAGCGGTTATGCTTTAATCTATCTTGCGAAAAGATGAAACTTGTGTAGCTCACTAGATCTACGAGGATCAAGTGCATATGACATCAAAAGCAAAGTATGTACTTCACACATCTGATCACCGCTCTATGTCACTGATTCGATGTCCCCAAGTTACTGATCGAGCCATTCACAAGGCCCATAAGGATCGTGATTGGGGAAAACTTGTACGACCAGTTCCTGAAGCTCTAACGTAAGTAAAATCAAGAGAATGAGCAAAGAACAAAACATAGGAGTGACACTCAAGGGTTGATGAAGAGGAAGGGTAAAGCACACAAATCAAAGAGGATGAGCCTCAAGAACATGTCGATATCGGAGTGGCTGACATGATTGACGCAAGACATGGGAGACATTTTGATCCAAATTACAGAACAAAATGGGTGGCTCACACCAGCACCACTCTCGGATATGTTCGAGCAGTTCCCACCGTTAGGCAAGGAGGGTGCCAGTGATGAGGAGGAGGACACGTTGATCGTGCCACCGGACTATGAACGAGTATTTAGACGAGACTGCTCATCAACGAAGGGCGTGGTAACCCACGACCCAAGCCAGCATAGCACAGCCCAGACTTCGAGAAGGCAGGCTTTCAAAGCGTCTACGAGGCACGAGAGGGGCAAGGCCCTGATGGAGCAGTTGGAACCTGAGTTCGACTAATATTGAATATTTTTATTTTTATTTTTTGAATTTGTACTCTATTTTTTTTAGGGATGATTTGTAATTTTTGTTTTAATTTTTAATTAGCTAGGATTTATTATTTCTATAAATATTTGTGTTTTAAATTTTCATTGTAGGAACCACACAATTTTTTACAGCACTACCATTGGGAGCCAAAATCGAAAGGAGGAACAGTCCCACCAATTGAGTTGCACGTATCACGTCAATCTGGTAACCTTTTTCCTTTATATGTTCTAATTGTACATTAGGGATAACGTGCGAAATAAAGTGTGGGGTGACTTAGGAAAATTTTTTAACTTTTTTTTTGTTTATTACTTTATTTTCTTTCTTTCATTTCTAGTTTTTTTTTAATTGCATGTTTAGTGTGCTTGAGCTTGTAGAAATACAAGTGATTGGTTTGGAGCATATACCTAGGTTGTTTGTTTAAATTGTAAATTTAGTCTGAAACTAAATAATTTAGGTTTTTTATATTTAGACTAAATAATTTAGTTTATTAGACTATAAATAGGAAAAATAGATTAAATATACCAAGTGGTAAAGGTAGCACGAATATGTAATTATATTTGTAGAAGTATAGGATGTTCGAATAGACAGTAAAGTCCATGGTTATTGAAACAGTAAAGTCCATGGTTCGAATAACCCTTACAAATAGTGCTCGAGAAAGAACTCAACCGTATTGGCACAAATAAAAAAATTCGTAAAGGATTATATGGGGAAATATTATTGCATTAGAGTTGAAAACATTGATAAAAATAAACTAATTAGGGAAAAGATATTCAAACTGACTATACCCTGCAAAAATAAATACTATATTCGTATATAAATTTTGATGGAGATCTATACCTAATTTTCTTTAACTTGTTTATTTTGTAATTTATTCAACTAATCTGTGTAAGTGTAAATAACTTTGAATTGTTTAAATTTCTAGCTAAAGCTATACATTTAGGCAAGTCTTCCTAGTGTCGATGCTCCGATCCATTCTCGTGTATCAAGCTAGCTCAAGTACATTCTATTTTCTTTAATGTTTATTTCTTGTTTTCAGTTTAGTTTTTATTTTGTTTCGCCTAGTTTGCCTGAGGACAAGCAAAGAATTAAATGCAGGGGTATTTGACCTATCATCAAATTTACTAGTCAATTTCACACTTAAGGAGTTTGTTTTTCTAAGAAATTTAGGATTTTAATTTACATTTTAGGTAATTAGGCCTTAGGAATAAATTTTAATAAAATAAGTGGTTTTTTTTACATATTTTGTAAGCGCTGCAACCCAATAGGCCAACACGGGCCTTAGGTAGTACTAATATGTTCAATTAAGCGTATAGGTTGACTTATTTTGTTAAAAAAACCACAGGTCGTGCCATAGACTTGGTTTGGCGCGACACAGGTTGACTTCCTACCCAAGTATTTTGGGGTTATTTTTGTCCGTACAATAAACTTTATAAGAAGACGTAGGACGTGTCCAGGACCTAATTTGGCTTGCCAACACTTCTATAAATAAGACAATAAAGACTTGATGTAACTAAGTCATCCTAGACACCTTAAAAAACCCTAGTAGTTTAAGAGTAGGATTAGATTATTTTCTTTCTGCTTTTTAATAACTCTTTTGTTTTTCCTCTTGGAATCAGTTTTAACCCAAGAGTTTATTTATTTAATTAAAGAATTTTAGTTTACTTGCTCTTGCCTTCGATTTATTTTTTTATTTCAATTAATTGATTTGCTACTTCATTCCCCATTCAATATTCAATCCACGATTATTCAAATCTCTTTTCTCTTTCGAATCAATCATGTTCTTCACATGATTTATTCAATTGAGATTGAGATGATGAATAACATGAGTGCCTAAATCCCTTAAGCGAGATTAACGAGTGGATGGGGATGTGATTAACAGAGGATTTAAGATTTCCCGAGATGCATTGGTTGGTATAAATGATGTGTGCATAAACCACTAGGATTGACAACTCAAGGAAGTTATCATAGGCTAGACGAGATCGAGAGATAAGTCAAACCAAGTAAATCGTAATTTATACTAGTTGAGAAAGTGAGGTCGAGAGATAAGCAAGTATGAACAAATCGATTAGTTAATTGGAGGCCTAGAGGTAATAATTGGTTAATCAATAGCTAATCCACCCTAAAACCCTAATATGAAGTTAGTTACAAACCCTGAAGTGAGTTAATCTTCTTGATTAGTTTATTGATTTAGTCTGTTTGTTCATTTTTCTTATTTATTGATTTCTTTTTATTCATTAATCTATTTTATGGTTTATTGTAATATAAGAATTAATTAGTACTATTTAAACTTATTATTGTAAAAAAAAAAGGTTTCCATAATTTATTTCATCCTCCCTCAGGGATCCTCGGAATACTTCCAAGTATTTTGTTGTACTAAATTATATTACAATTTGACCCATTCACTTGCGGATACCACTGTTCTCAATTCTTATATTTTTGGTATTATAATTTACTATAAATAATAACTCATTTATAGGCTGTCACCATCCATTTAGTACATGAACCTAATTCCTTAGGCATTCACGCGTACTAATAACAGTGTAACGTTTGGCCATCATTCTAACTTAAGTAGAGCTCCGTGATGAGTTACTTAACTAGAAGATCTTGAATGTATAACCATCAACTTAACACCTATTGCATCATGTACTACAAATGAGTCATCATGGGACACTTTCATCGAGTAGCTTTCTTTGACTAGTTGTCCTCTTTTGAAAACAAAATTTCTTGACCTATCGCATGATAATGCCTACCACAAGTGTCGTTCCAATTATCATTTTATCACAAGAGAATTCTTCTTCTTTTTAGGAAATATCCTTAGTGAAATCCATATAGCAATTCTACTGTGGGGCAGTGCACTTGCCATGCCATCTCAAGAGACCATTAATAGAATACGTAGGTCTTGTATAGTGACCTTCTCCCACTCAATATTTTAAAAACATGCAAGGTTTTTAATTTCCGGTTTTAATCATGAATGATTAATATATGCATGACAAGTACATGTGACATTCTTTCCTATACTATATTGCATGCTTATCTCATATATGCATGACATACTATGACAATTTTATAGTATTCACGTTCATTTATTTATAAAATCAATAATTTTGATTCTTCACAGTTTTTCTTTTAAAAGAAAATATCGAAGAAATGAATGTGAATCGTGCAATAGATAGGGTCCTAGGAAAGGGAGGTGAGTCATATTTGACCACTTAAAAATCAAGTATTTCCTTGCCAGATCCAATTCTAGATATGCACATTTTTATTACCACACTTCTCACAGTAATTGAATAATCTAAAAAAGTGAATGGAACAATACAACATATGTAATTTCTCATTACCACACTTCTTATCTTTAATAGATCAACTATAGATCATCTCATAAATATACATCACAAATATATCATATATAATTATTAAACTGAAATATAAAGATATAGGTAATAAAATAAAATTATTAGCCAATATTTTCATGGTTCTATTTTTAGAAAATAAATGAAAACCCAAAAAAATTACATAATTTTTTGCCACAATACATTACTTGTGTCTTTGATAGACATCACTCCATCTTCTAATCATCATGGACTCCTTTTTGGAAAAATTACATTTATGTCCTATGTCCGTTTTTTGGCTCACAAGAATTCTATAAATAAAAAATAATTCTACGTAGATATGATAGTCCACAGTCTATTTCCTAATAACTACAACCTTGATAAAAAAAATAATACTTAAATAACAAATATAGAATATTGCATTCATTCACATATATTCCCCTAAACATGCGAATAATTACAAGAATGTCACATCTTATCAAATATTAATTAAATAAGGTTAAGAAAAAGATTCATTCTAAGTTTACACCATAAACATAGCACAACCTAGCTCTAATACTAATTGTTGAAAAAAATCTGATTTGAAAACACTTTTCTTGCACAGCAGAAAATTAAAATTTTAAAAACTGACTCGATTTGTGATATTTATAGCAATAAATCTTAACTAAATTCTTACATGTGTTTTTGGCTTAGCGAACGTTCGTTGTTCCCGACTTTCAACCAAACAATTTTCTTTGTTATTCTCGTACCACTAACTTCTTCAAGTGTGCAAAAACCATGTTAGGATAATATAGAAAGTATTAATGTAATTCATAAATAGTTTTATTAACCAATCTACTCGAAAAATTACAAGTGTATTTGGACGAAAATACTACACTTAGGGCACCAAATCTAATAGAATCTGAGCCAAAAACTTTCCTAAGATGATGTGATCCTTCCGAGATACTAAGTAAGCCACAACACAACAACAGATTCTTCATCTCCTAATAGGTGGTAGAGCACTAACAGGCAAGGTTGATAGCAGACTCGTTCCTCTCTTTCTCAAACTTCGTTGCAGCAGCCCTATCAAACTTTGTTGATGTTGTCTTCTCGCTCTTTGTTGCCTCTCTCGGTAGAGCATGACCAATATGGTCACCAGCTCTACCCTGATTTTTCCAGACTGTTTATCTCCCCTAGCCATTTTTCAGTAAAAATGCAAGAAACAACTCTAATAACAACAAAAATGAAGCACTGCAAGGTGAGATGAAGCAAACAAGCCGTTAAAATGAAAAAGTCGTTGTAGAAAATCAATAAAAGAAAATAAGCAATCAACAGTAGTTGCATTAATTTCAAAAGAAAAAGGAGGCAAAATAATCTAAAAGAAGAAAACCCAAAGAATATATAGATTTGTCTCCCAAAACACATCATTTTGAAGAACAAACGATGTCTAATGACAACTCGTTACTTGTTCCAAAGGGTTGTTGACCATCAATATCATTAGTTCTAAAAAACACAGTCCTCAAAGTACATTTATGCCAGAATCTCAAGGGTTTTGATATATCGTTTCACCATAAAACAAAGCCACCATCCAAGGTAACCTATAAAAGAGAAAGTAAGCAAGTCAATGTGTCTCAAGGAGAGTCATTTTATAACCCTCCTCTCAATATGAAGGGGGAATATTCTTATGCCCCCATCTGCGTCAAAACACGTGGCAAGCCAAAAAAGTGCCCGAACAGTAAGCCTACCACCAGCAAATCGAAAGGTCACCTACAAGCTCACCCTTTTGGGATGACCATCTGGACAACAGATGATCTAATCTTCATCATAAACATGAAGTTGTTGGTCACCAAACATCACGTTGGCTCAATTGCTTTATCTTGTCAAGTCAGAATGAATGACAGAACATGTCCTGTCATAGACATTCTCATCCCATGGAAGACATCCCCCCCACGCGCTCTGTAATAATGGCTAGATAACAAGTCCAACACGTAATACCATCTTTCACAGAACCTTAGCCTATAAATACCTCCTGGAATAATGACGAGAAGATCGATTCTTCAAAAATACTAAGCCTACGCTCAGTCAACATTCCTTTTTCTCTCAGCCTTTACATTCTTTTTACCTCCACTCTTCATAACCTTCGATTCTCCATTCTAACTGTAACACCCCAAATACGGGATGCCACACCACCATCTCATCTCACTCACAACAAGTAGAAAGCCTATTCTAAGCAAAATGTCCTTTATTATAATATGCTTGTAGGTTTTAAGTCACTTAATTGGTTAATTATCATTATTACATGCAAAGCATACCATTAACAATCCCCTAAATGGTGTTAACATGCACAAGGTCAATTTAGCAAAATTCTCAAAAATATGTATTTAGGTATCGATACTAACACTAAGGTATCGATATTTTCTTAAAGTGGCATCGATACCACCTAGAAAAATGATACCAAACTTGCATTCTGTTTCTCGACTAAATCCCAAAGTTTCGAAAATTATCGGTACCTATCATGAAGTACCGATAAATTGACCCCGAGTATTGATACTCGAGAAAGTGTATCGATACCAAATCTCTATTCTAACTTCCTGCACATTTTAAAACACAGAGGTATAGATTTTAAAACCCGATTATTGATACCTCTGCTCTAAACCTCAAAAATGCAGCATACATATGTAATTAATCCATTCCAATTTAGTTTCTAAACATCATACATCAATTACTTCGACAAATAATCATTCAACGGCCTAATTAACAGTTCAATATCGCAAAACCGTGTTCAAGCAAGTAACGTCAATCCATTCTCATGTTCATGAACTCAAGCATAATAATAACATGTAATCTTGATAAACCGAACCAAAAACCAGAAAAATGTCTAGAAGTTAACATGGCTATAAACAAGTTATCAAGTATTAACGAAACAACCATATAGCCTAGAACAACTACCATGCAAGCAGTTCATCAAGCATTAATGAATCAACCATATAGCTTAACCTTAACAGTTTCAACTTTAGTGTCTTAATATACTTACTCGTGCATTATTATTATTTCTTTTACATGGTAAACATATTCACTTTTAAGCATATATCTTATTACATATATAATCGCCTAACATTCAAGCATATATCATAATATTCAAAAATAGGTTTAGTGATGAATTGCATAATGGTCACACGTTATATAAACACATATCACAATACACACATATTCATAAGTTAAGATAATTTGCATAGAAACCACATACTCATTTAGGCATATATCATATATACATTTTAAGATAATTTGGTACTTGAGCTATAAAACATAATAATGAGTTCTATCATCACTCATTAGATACACGGATCACCAACACACCAAACATAGACTCATAGAGTCAAACATGTCCCAAAAGTGAAGCATAAAGCTATCACTCTCCTTTATTCCCCTCACATGTCCCGTTGAATGGAGCTTTAGCTCACATTCCTTTATCCCTCCAACATGTCCCAGGGCCTTAACACCCAAAATCACTATACATATAGGTGAGTACTCAAAATCCTATGGTATACCAACTATATCCAATGATTTCAAGATCACAAGGCCAAAATATCTGAAGTCAAACACATATCACTTGTTGATTATCCGTACACAGTCACTACATATTTGCATCTTTAGCAAAACATTGTCACTAACATTTAACATTTATATAATATGTACATATTTGCACTTTCATAATAGTTATCATAACTATGTATCACATGTTATAGCATCTCATCCCAATTCACATATTCACAAACACATAAGCACATTTTTCACAAGATGACATAGGTATGAGAAAGCTTACACTCAGAATTTAAAGTAGGGGTTTAGGCTACTACTAAATTCTGAAATAATGCATTGAATCATGCCTACAAGTAATTATTCCAAACACTCACCAATTACGTTTTCGCTTAAAAGTCGAAAGCTCAAACTAGTTTTTCCTTGCCTTTATCTCTACTCGTAGAAGGTTCTATCGAATTTGAAACTTCAACACAACAAATTCACACAACAATACCTCCAAAAATCAGTCAAGGACTCATTACAAGCATACAAAACATAAGTCTAAACTACGTTCTCATGTAACCGAAACTTATAACATAGCAAACTTTAAATTCGAATATCTCGATTTATACTTAATCTTTTCATGTAAATCCAATTTCGTTCATATTATAATTCACCTACGACTAATTCTCAACCTTTAAACTACACAAAACTATTTGATTTAATATATTGAGTTTTTCGACATGTTTTATGGCTATTTTTCGAAAATTCATTAAAACTCAAGAAATCTTTAAAAAAAACTTCAAAGTCAGTTTAGAAACATTTTAATCATGTTAAAACAAGTTGAAAAACACTTTAAAATCAATTTTTTATCCGCAAACCTAAAATCCACCATTAATGACGAAAATTTCGACTTTTATCTAAAACATGTGTTTTAAGGGCTAGAAATTCGATTTGAAAGTCTAGATAACATTTAAAACTAATAGGAAGATGATTGGTTATCTTGAATGCAAGAAAAATGAACTTTGGCGAAATTCCAAAAAATCCACTCTTAAAGAAGATGATGAAATTAATGAATTTTTGGGTGTTTTCTTAGTTTCAATGGAGATTTATAGTTCAAAGGATGATGGAAATCAAGAGGGATTAGGAATTGGAGATCAAAAGTGATTGGGAGAGTTGGGAGAGCAAAAGGGACGGTACAATTAGCAAAGAAGAAAGAAATAACGTGAACGTGCTACATATGGGGTTTTTAGGTTGATTTTGAAATTCTGGTTTTATTGCTTCATAAAAACCAGTTTTGACTATTTTACAATTCAGTCTTATTTTCAAAATCAATAATATTTAAAACTCATTTTTAGAAATTGACTTGATTTTATGAAAAACATTGTCGAAAACATTATCGATTACCAAACTTATGAAATTTCAAGTTCATATAGGCCAAAATTCCTAAAATACCCCTAAAACTCCTAAACCCTATTTTGGGGTGTGACACTGACTGAGTGAACCGACCTTCATAGTAACCACCTCTTTCTCCTCTATACTCCTCCCTTTTTGTACACCGTATTAACAAACTTCAAAAGATGTAAGAATGTCCACTTCAAAATCCAAATGTTAATATTGTTTCTCGCTTGGTGAACCACAGAAAGGCTACTAAAAGAACGATTGACTTTAATCCATAGCTATTGAATTTGAAAACAATCTATAGCAACTACTATTAGAAGGAGAAAATACTACTATTGATGAGTCGACTATCCCCTGTATAGGGAAAAAAGAAAAGTAGGGTTGTATCTTATCAAAGGAATGCAAATTTTAATAGCGTTAGAATTTATCTTGATCAATTAGGAGTTTTAGTTGAGATGAATGTGAACCATGCGAAAAAAAAGCACAACACACTAGCATGGATGTAGTTGGTGGACTTTGATTCTCATTTGAACTAAAGAAACTGCACTTCATCCTTATAAAATAAATCCTATTTAAACTATAATTCAAATTATATTATCAAAGATAATAGAATGTTTTTCGATAGATTAAATCCATGGGCCATGCCGAACGACATGTAAGATGTTTTAACATCTAAAAATGATAGAAATTTTAGAAACAACATATTTAGAATATACAAGTGTATAAAAATAATATACAATAAACAATAAAATTTATTGTCTAAAATTAATTAATAATAACACAAAATATTTACGATATTAGAATGAAAAAATTAGATTAAATGGTGAGTAAAATAAAATTTAAACACATAAATACATCAGATTAAGAATACCAAATAAATACATCGATCCAAAGTTGGTATGAATTAATTTATGACACTAACTCAATCAGCAACATTATTAATATATATAATTGATATGGGTTCAAATTTTACAATATTCATATTTTTTTTATAAATAAAAAAGACTAAAGAACCCTCAAATAATATAATTATTTTAAATAAGAAAAGATATTTTTATAATTACTTTAATCGAATTAGTATCTAGTTAATTCGTGCCACCAACTCAATCAAAACCTTAAATAGTAACATAAATTATATTTTAACTTTTAAAAAATTATAATTCAGTTTTGAAGTAAACTTGAAAACTGAAACGACTAAAAAAAAAAAAACCTTAAAATGAGCATTTTTATTTTATTCTTAACTTTTGTTTTTGGAGAAAAAATTTAAAAGTTGGTAAATGGATCTGAAAATTTTTTATTAACAAGTAGAATAAAATATAACATCAGTATTTCTAGTCCAAATAAATTTAGAATTTAATTTATATATTTTTATTTTTAAAATTCTAAATTTTTTATATTTTAGATTTTAAAATTGATATCCAATTATTAAACTTGAAAATTGAAAAAAAAAATTAAAATGAGCACTTTTATTTTTATTTATTTTTTGGAATTTTTTTTTAAATTTGGTATATGGATTTGGAAAAAAAAATTATTAATAAGTAGGATAAAATATGACATCGATTCTTAATAAATTTAGAATTTAGTTTATATATTTTTATTTTTAAGAATTTAGTTATTCTATTGTTAAGATGGATATAAATTTTTGTTAAATTAATTGGTGTGATATTTTAAAATAAAAAATACTCACTTAATTAGAATTAAGAATAAAAGGAAAAAATGGTATAAAATTAAATTGAAAGTATGGTATTTTAACTTAACAAGTAATTTATATATTGAAGTGAGAGTGATATGTGAGTGCATCGATTGTGGGAGAATGGAATGATTGTTGCAATAATGTAGGAAGGCATACCATATATCAATTTTATAATATATTAATTTTATAGCATTATTCTAGATATTTTATCCCATAGAGGAGACTAATTGATGAGCTTGAGATTTGAAGGAATGACAGGTAAAGCACGAATGAGAACATTTATTTCTAAAAGTGACGCACAAGAATAAGAAAATTACAATAGTTGGAATGAGCAAATCAAATTTGTTCAAACAAATTAAAATTTACAGTTGAATTATGATATCATTATTTTCTCTTATTGCTCATCACAGAAAAAGGAAGTTGGTTAGGGTGGAAAACAAATGGTTTTCCATCTTCCTGACTAAATTCACTAAAAAACAGCTGCATAGAGTAAACTGTTCCAAGTATCTGGCACACCTGGAAGGCACCAATGGCTACAATCAGTCCCGCCGTCCATGCCTCTGTATGCCGACGGGTGTGCATCTTTTCGGTACTGAGAGAGTCCGGTAACGTCGAGCAAAAACACCGGTTTCTTAATCCTACTCAGGACCTTCTTCACAACAACCCAAGCCATGGGTGTGCCTCCTGGGTATCTCATCCCGAAGAATGGTTGTGTCTGTCCGGAGCAGGACTCGGTTGGCTTGTTCCAATCCTTTCCCCTGCAATTCACATGTTTCATTTTTATTTAAAGATGTATACATTGATAAAAGATATAGAGAGTGATGTTGGTTGCTTACTCATAATGGGTTGGAGAAATGCCCTGGAAAAAAACCTTGGTTTTCAAAGGATCCACGTTGCGGTTCACCCATCTAGCCCACGTTGTTAATCCTTTGTAAAAAGCAACCATACGGTTCATGTCTTTCCACGTTTTCCCACCGTCTTCTATGTAATCAAATCTGCACCAAATCCGCATCACATTATTTACCATTTATCTTTTATAATCTTCTATCATTGTAGTTACTAAACTAGATTTCAGGCGTTACTATCATAAATAAAATAATGGCAACACAACGACAGGGTTGGTGTTTTATTCCCGTCCCTTATAGACAATGCACATGTGTTATTTTATCAACATCAGTCTCTTTCTATTCTGGTTGAAAGGAAAAAAAGGATCTTACGGTTGGGTTCTTCCAGTGTGGGTCCACCAATGCCACGTGTTAAAGATCAGCATGTCCACTCCTTTCCATGAATCCCCGCCCCTGATTGAGTCCAGCTTCAACACTCTTCCATACTTCTGGTTCACTATGTCAACCAGGTACGGTGTTCTATACAGCATTATATTCACATCATAATCCTGACCATAATTCAAATTTCAGTTTTATTATTTAGAAAATTAAAAAAAAAAAAGACATTTTCCTGTAATTATTTCATTGGTGATATTAAATTTGACTATTATAACTATCAAATTCAGTTGTATACATGTACATTATCATTTAAATATAGGGACTAATAACAAAAGAAAAAAAAGGTCACCCGGAAATTGAAATGTTAAAATAAAGGAAGGGTGCAGTAAACTTAAGAGCTTGACATGTGATGTCCCGGTCTAAAGTAAGGGCGTCCACCAATCACGCTCCACTTTTAATGCACACTTACCTATCTCCGTTATTCATTTTTCAACAACAAAACAGCTACTCCTCAGATTTGTCTTTTCCTAAAACTAATATATTAATCCTCTACTAAAACATTTATGTTCAACCATTTTTAACTTTCAGAGTGAAAATCTATATAATTTTGAAGCCTCCAAAATAGAGTCGTAGCAAACTTTGACAACTGTAGCACCAAGTTTATGGGAAGTACTCTTTTGTCCTAATTCATGTTTATAAAAATCTACTTCAATTTTACTTTCAATATATTTATTCTTAAAAGTTTAAGTTGTCGAAATTTTACTGCCCATTTTAAACCAAGGATTATAATTACTATTCCTTTCCAACCATGCACCGAAAAAAGGATTTGAAATCCAAGAAAATCTAAGGCAACAAGATTGAAAAAGATAAAAGGAGATGACAGACATGAATGCATGCCCCAGCCCAGATTCAAAGCAATCATTGTAACCAAAAAAAAAAAAAAAAGAAAAACTCTAAGTGTACAAGAAGCATAGCGAGAAATCAAAAACTGACCAGAAAGGTAACTGAAGTAAGACCATCTCGTTTGATGTATGAAATCTGGGAATTTGGAACCCAGGCTTGAATCATACATGTCAAAGACTGGAATTGATTCAAGCTGAGTGAGTCACCCACGAACATGATCTTCTTTCCTCTCCATTTCCTCAAGAAATACAGCCCATTGAACCTAATATTCCAAACTTTATACTCCTATATACATATAGGGTGTAATTGTAAATATAATGAATGGTAAGCAAGCTGACCTGGGGAGACTGCAGGAGAAGGGTTGCCATCGGTATTTCAGATACGTGTTATCAGGTCGACCATATTTTTGGCAGTCGAATTCACCCTCGATGAAGGGGCACTTGTAGGGGTCGTAGAGAGGATAGGAAGGGTCATAAACCCACCTGCCTCTGAACCAGTTGCAGTTAGAAGCTAAGCTTCTGGTTCTGCCACTGGCATTGGTATTATTTATGGCATTGAAATCCTCACCTTTTGTTGGTGAGTGCTGTAAAAGAAAAAACAATAAGACTAAGAGAGAGAAGCGGAAGAGGAGCAGTAAACCCATACCCAGAGGTTGGGTTTTGTTGGGTTAATTCGCTTCCTCAAACTGTTAAGGAGAAAGGGACGAGTGGTGAAGGAAAAGTTGTCTGCCCATCACACCTTATATAAAGAGGGAAAGAGAGAGAAAGAAAGTATTGAAAAAAGAAAAAAGCTTCACATGGAACAGTACTCAAACTCAATGTCATATGTGCCAGAAGTTTTTTTTTTAGTTTTTTAATTTATTTATTTATTTATTTATTTTTGGATTATCGTGGATATTTTCTTTTAGGTAAATCTTTGATACTTAGGTGCATTACCACTTGAGGTTTTTTTTTTTTTTTTAATTCTATAAATCTAATAAAAAATTATTGCATATTATATTTTAATTTGTCAGGTATTCACATTAATAATTTAAATTTAAATGATAGTTATACCAAAAATTATTATTATATATCCTAGTTGTTTATATATGATTTCCTAAATCTGAAATGAGTAAACGAATTTATTTTTAAAAATTTTAGATGAAATAGATTTATATGTATGAATAAGTATTCAATGTAATTATAAGATAAATTATAGTTTTAAAAGAGGATATTATTATTAAGAATAGACACATACTGGAAACATATCAAATAATTTTATTTTTATTTCAATAAAAAAAATGTATTTATCTTCAAAACAAGAATAGTGAAATGTTTGGATGGATTGCGTTCCCTTGCGTCAGGTGGGGATAGATCCAAACACTTTGAAAAATTAGGAGGTATGGCATTATGAGATTTTTTTTTTTATTTTTTTATTTTTTGTTATTATTAAAAATAATGGAATCACACTTTTCCCTACCATAGGAGACAAAAGTATAACAATGCAATATTAATCCCTCTGCTTTCAAAGGTTTCTTTTTTTCCAAGTTGATGATACAAAGTCACTTTTCTTATTCTCTTCCATTTTCTTATAAATTGTTCTTTACAAACAATCTAAATCTAAAAACACCTCAACAAAATATATATATATATATATATATATGAAAAACCATCATTACTACATCCTATTATGGTTTTCTACTTGCATACGTCTCATTGTTAATTGTTCATTTAATGGAAAAAAAAAACACTTGTTTGGTAAAATATGCCAAAGTGCAATTCATATAATGTAAGAGCTGTATCACTTTTATCCTCGTTAAGACACCATTGATTGTGTCTTCATATCAACTCCATCATGATTAATTGTTAGTTTTTGTTCACCAGAAAAAAGGGAAAATGTTAGTTACAATTTTCATATATATTCACAAAGCCCCAACCAGAAAAGGCATTAATTTCTTTCACAAATTTATTATGTTACTACCTATTATCGATCCGAAATTTGAATATAACTTGAAATGTCGACCTGCAACTCGAGTCTGCGCCCTACAAGGTGGATACATTAAGGACTCGCAGGAGGGCTCGCAAGCCAAGTTCGCATGTTCTTGGGTGTTTGCAAGCAAAGGATGCGAAGTCAAGTGAGTTGACTGACAAACACGTATTAAGTCTAGGACAATATACGTGTTAGCGTGCATGGAGCATACTTAAGACGTCATTTCAATGAACAGTAACTGTATCTTATAAATACTCAATTCTCCCCATCATGAGGACACACAACAAAAACACTCAACAAATTGTTGCGATGAATGTGAACAGACTTCTGATCATCAAATTTTCTTTCAGTTTGTAATAACTACAATGGCTTATCCAGAAAAAAATTTTTCTTGTCAACTTTTCATCAAGACAAGCTAGAGCTTCAGGGGGAGGTGGCCAACCCACTAAAGCAAACTTGTTTGTCAGTTGGATTGCTGACCAATCGAAAAATTTGGGTAACGTGGCCCACGCAAGGGCCTCAAACTCCTTTGATTTGAATTTTCCGTCAGGTTAGGGGTTACCATTCTCTTCTGGTTAAAAAACATCATTGCAGCAATTTCTCACTCTTCAGGAGAAAATGGCCCTACAGAACATGAGGTTTGACCAGCAGCAAACTTTTCATCAAGAACTCTTAAAGCAGAATGAAGAGCTCATAAGAAAGGTACAATCTTACAACTTTGATATTCATGACAATGTAGCCATGCAGGAGAAAGGTACTGGCGTGCATGCAAAAGAGTGGTAGAGTGAGATGGATGCTCTATTATAGGATGTAACTATTTTGTAATAGCCCGTTTTTCAGTCATTTCAGGGCCACAAGTTCGACAAGTAAGTGCATGGCACAATCCAAAGGGGTGACAGGCAGTTCAGAAGCAGAGATAGGGTTCGCAGTAGACAGGGGCCAACTCATCAATCTTTGTGTGTATAGAATGAGAGACAATAGAGAGCACAACCATAAAATAAGTCACCTAGGGTATCTCAAAGAGCCCAACTAGAACGTATGAAGAGGTATATCCCCCAAGATAAGTTTGAAGCTTATACTCCCCTAAATTCTACTTGTGCTTATATTCTGAATCAGGTAAAAAGCCTGGGTATCTTGCCTGCTCCTTCCCTTACGAGGTACAAACTAAGAAGGTTAAATTTGAGAGACAAGTGTGCTTTCCACGACGATAGGGGGCACAAGACCGAAGACTGTTTCTTTTTAAAAGATGCTACTGAAGAATCGATGAGGAATAGTAAGCTCACGGACGTTGTGGCTCAAAGTGTGGCTCAACAAGGCCAAAGTTTGCATACTAAGGATAAGGGCAAGCAAAAGGTAAGAGGGACCTGGTGTAGATGAAGATTGTGCAGCCTCTAGTGCGAAAAGGAAAGCTCACTTAAGGAGTCTAATGTCGGTGAATTCGCCTAAAAGATTGTGTCAATAGGGGAAATGGAGAGTCGAATTTAGCAACAAAGATGAGGACCCTTCTTAAGATTAGATCCTGCATAATTGAATGGAGTTGCATGCAATTCTAGAAATAGGATGACATAAATCTATCGAATTAGATTCAAATCTAATAGGGGGACCTATAAAGCAAATTAATGCAATAATATGTGTTTTAATTAGGAAAAAATTTCAATTAATCAACCTAGAGTTAGTTGCTCTTATGCTCAAAAGAGATATTAGCATAAATTAGAGATTTCTACGGATCAAAAAGCTAAGAAAAGAAATTACATAAATTAGATTGAGAACTATAGATGAAATCTAGGCAGATTCTTACCTAGGTATTTTTTTGTCACTTGGTTGATATTTGATTTTTTTTTTTTTGTGTGTGTTTTATTCTTCGGTGCATTCATTAGCTAATTTAGATAGTTTGATTTAATTTTAATTAAACTCTTGAATTATTAGGTTAAATAGTAGAAAGATGCTAATTACTAGTAATTGTAGTCCTCGAGGGAACGATATTTGTGCTCACCATAGCTATACTTTTGATTGATAGGTGCACATGCTTTAGTCAATTTATTAGTTAGCTTAGTAGACATCAAGAAGTTGATCAAGTAAATGATCCCAACTATTACAAATACACTATTTAAATAGCCACCATCTCTAGAAATGCTTCGCGTTGAAAGAGAAGATCATAGAACTCTATGAAAAAGGGAAAATCAGGTTTGAAAATGTAACATAATCAAGCTTGGCATTAGCCGGTATGATTTCTTAAACCAATATGATGAATAGAACCATAAAATTCTACTCTTTTGATCTTATTGCACTGATTCCAAGCATAATCAAGATGATGGATTGCTAAGGGACTAGGGGCAATTTTTTGTTTCCAAGATATCAAAATAAATAAATAAACATTACTTACATCCAATAAAAAAGCAACACTCCTAGGCACAAGATTAAACTATTATATTTCTCCTAAACACAAGATTAAACGGTTCATCTCAAAGAAAACAAAATGATAATGCTCCTAAGCATGAGCTTAACTGTTCATCTAAAAAATGATTCTCAAGCTTAAATTGTTTATCCAAAACATGACCCTCAGAACATGAGTTTAAACTGTTAAATCCAAAATATGATGCTCCTAAGCACAAGCTTAAATTGTTTATCCAAAAAAAATGATGATCTTAAGCACGAGATTAAATTACCATCCAAAAAGACTTTGAATTACTTCATGACTTGCTCTTTCAAAATACGAGGGTATGTAGGCTGCATGGTTTCATTGCCTAATCCAATCCAACTAAAAAGAAAATATTCTTGATGGCATCATTAGAATATTGTAAATCTTGACAATTAGCTTCATAGATGAATTTTGACATTGAAAGCAAATCAAATTTCTAGACTTGCCTACTTTCTACACTTAACAAAAGTTATGTTTGTGACTAAGTCTTGAGAGGGCACTTGTAAAAGGAGAAAATTTGACCAATCAAAA
Source organism: Gossypium longicalyx (assembly GCA_025698465.1). NCBI lineage: Eukaryota > Viridiplantae > Streptophyta > Magnoliopsida > Malvales > Malvaceae > Gossypium > Gossypium longicalyx. Next base: position 72,903,415 of record CM047004.1, on the reverse strand, counting down.
TTCATCATGTGTCATTATTGTTGATCTCAAATTAATAATGAAAGGAAAAATCAAGAAATCAAATAATTTTAAAACATTTTTATAAAGAAATCATATTCTTTAAAAATGATTTTATTTCTAATTAAATTAAATTAATAAACGATAAATAATAAATAAAAGAGTTTAAACCTTGTAGATCACTCAAATGAAGAGTCTATATATTCCACAATTTTTTTTTACTTGACTGACTAACACTATAGAAATGGGTCATTCCTAAGCCATTTAACAGAGCTTCTAAACTTCACAAGTTTAAAAATTGAAGCCTAAAGAGAAGATCTTAAAAACTAGAAAGTTTTTTCCAAAATCTCAAGAAATCTCTTAAGAAATGAAAAAAAAAAAAATTTCTAAAGAGTGCCACCCTAGTTCTGAAGGAAGTTGTTATACGTTCCTATTTAACAAACATAAAGGAGGTTAAACTCGTTTTTCAAGGTCAAGCTTGAAAGGCCCTTAAGTGGAGTCATCCATCTAAGATCAAGTTTAAGCAACCCTTAAGTCAAAGCTCTCCCCAACTCGGTTGCATAAACACAAAGAAGATAAACTCATTCGTCAAGTTCAAGTCTAGAAAACCTTTGAAGTGGAATAATCCATTTAAGGTCAAGTCCTGTAGATCTTTGGATTCAAATTCTCCTTAAACTTGTTTTTAAGATCAAGTCTCAACAACTCTTGAAGTATATTTTGATTCAAAATCAAGTCTCAAATACCCTTAAATCTAAATAAAATCTTCAAAAATGTATCTCTCCAAATCTATCTAAGATCAAGTCTAGACAATCATTATATTAAAGCTCCATTAAGGAAAGAACCAAATGATTTATTTAGAGATTGTAACTCAAATTTTATAAAATAAAATTGATTTAATTTGTTCTAAATTTTCAGCAGGGATATAGCTAAGAGCAGGCAATGGAGTTGGCTGAATGGTATTATCATAAATTTTTATTGCCTCCAAAATGTAATTTGTTGAATTTAATGTTTCTAACTTTCTTTTAAATGGAACAATTGCGATTCTAGCCTTCTCAAAAGTTTAAAATTTCAATTTAAGTCATGTTAATATAACTTTTTAGTCCTTTTTTTAGTTTTATCTCAACCCGTATCACATAAATTTTAACTTGGGTTTTATTTTGACTTGAAGTTTGTGTATTGTAAGTCTTCAAAATTTGAACTTAAAGCTGGAGTGTAATGACATTTTATTGATAATTAATACATATTATTAAATTGAGTGATAGAAAAACAAATTATATTTCAATCTAGTAATGCCCCCTTAATACGACTGTGGCAGCTATGTTTTCGGCACAATTTTAGTTTTATTAGTTAACATGTGAACATATTGACTTCACCTCTATACCACATATTTCTATGATTTATTTTGTATAAAATTTCTCAAAAATTTATTTTGTATTTTTTTTTCATTTATATACACACCATAATAAGTTTTTTTTTTTTATAAAAAAATAATAATAACTAATTGAAGCTTTATGGGCATAGTTAAAATACTAAGAAGTGATACAATCGATAAACGGGTAAGTTAATTGCAATATAAACTTCACCCAAATTTTTATAAAACCTCCTACCTTTTTCTATTCAGTAATTTAATTCCACAGTTGTATAATTATTTTTAATTCACAAATAACTTAATAAATCTATTTTCAATTACTTATGAAATATTTCGTCTTATTTTTTCGTTAAATTATGAAATTAATATAAACATTTTGATCTTCAGTTAATTAATTTATAAATTTTATTATTATATTTAAATATTAAGAAATAATATTTTTAATTTTAACTAAACATATACCAAAATTAAATTTTAAGTAATACATATTAAAAGATATATTTTGTGATTTTGAATAATTTGTTTAAGTAGTTTTCTAACACATAATATTCAATAAATAATTTAATTTCAACATTTAATATTTACACAACCTTATTCAAAATTATACATTTATAATAACACAAGAATAAATTAAGTATTACTATATAAAATCCATAAATGAATAACATTAGCATTTGTTAATGTTTATTTAAAAATTTAGCATCAAATTTATTAATTTTAAATTAACATTATACTTTCTTATAATATTTTTAATAATCAATTAATTGCTATTCTCTTTGAAAATTTTTAATAATATATCATTATTATTTTACTTCAATTATTTATCAAAAATAGTAATTAATTCAATTTTATTTTAAATACTATTTTTATTATTTTTAGCTTATATTGATGATATTATAAATTATAAAGATTTAACATTAATATTATTTTGTTTTTATTTTCTAGTATTTCTAATTTTAAAAATTAAATATATTATAATTTAATTGATACGTACTATCACATTTGTGTATCATATGTAGATCTGATTACGGGTCAAGTTGGGTTAGGTTTGGGCCGAACCGATGTAATTTTTTAGGCCCATTTTCTAAGGTTTGGTTGAAAATGAGCCTAAAATTCTACTTAGGCCCAACCGAGATTAAAATTGTCAAACTCGAGCCTTACCTAGCCCAATCGTATTCATTTTCTTAGATTATTTTTTTACACAAAATCAATTTAAAACATATAATACATAAATTCACTAAAAATATTAAAATAAATGTTTTCCAAAAAATTAAAAATACATTAAATAATGAGTTTTTTTACCCAAATAATATAAAAAATTAATTAATTACGAAAAAGGTATAGATAACAGAATAATTATGAAAATAGTCATTTGCTATGGTATTCTGACGGTGCCGCCTAACACAGTAGTAGCACCAGACTAAAACATGATAATCTAAAAACCCCAGGGACCTTATATGAAATTTACCTTTTAAAATTGACAACTGAAGAAACGCTCGAAGGGTGCCGCCATACTGTTCAAAAGGGTAAATTGCGCCCTAAACCCCTTATTTATTATTAATTTTTATTCTCCTTTAACACCAAAAATAGATTGACCTTTAATCAATTCGTCTAAAATGTTTATATACCAAAAAGTATTTTTGTAAGTAAGCCGATTCCAAGTCAAAATAAATTTTATTTATTTTTAAAAAATATTTTTATTGTTCAAATTATGTTTGACATAACAGTTAACGGTATTTATAGTAATTTTCTTTTGCTCTCATTATATTTAGAAACTAAAAATTTAACTAAAAATTATAATTTATACATAATTAGATTTTTCTAAAGCTTTTATAATTATAATTTATATCGAGTCCATAAATCAAATTATAATAAAATTAAAAATATTTTTTAAAAAATAAATAAAATTTATTTTTAGTTGGAATCGACTTACTTGCAAAAATATTTTTTGATAGAAAATTTTTTTAGATTAATTGATAAGAGGCAAATCTATTTTTAGTGTTAAAAGATGATAAAAAATAATAATAAATAAGAGAGGGTTTAGGGTGCAATTTATTCTTTTAAAGTTTGGTGCCGCCAACCCTTTGAAGTGTTTTTTCAGCACCTAATTAAAACGGGAAATTTACATATAAGGTCTCTGAAATTTTTAGATCATCACATTTTAGTCTGATGACACCAATATGTCAGGCGGCACAATTAGAACAATGTAAGAAATGTCTATTTTTGTTACCTTTTTCATAATTAATTAATTATTTTTTTATATTATTTGAGTAAAAAACCCTTAAATAACATTAGGTTGAAACTTAATAAGCAAATGTTTCCAAAATAGTAGCAAAATTAATAATAAAATAAAAATTATATAATATTTAAATAAGAATAACAAAATAGTAGCAAAAAAGTAACGAAACAACAACAAAACAACTAATTTGGCCTGAGCCAAAAAATCTTACTCGATACCTGACCTAGATAGAAAACGGGTCTTATTTTTTGTTCAAATCTATTTTTGAACCAGTATTTTTGTTCAAATCTTTTACTTTTCAAACGAATTTTCAAGGCTAAACAAGTAAATTATGATAATAAGATATTAAAATTAGTTTTATATATTAATTTCAGTTGTGGCTATGCGTAAACTGAAAAGGAATGTAAAAGTGTCCCACCTTTGTATTGTTAGGTCAATTAAGACGGCTAAAACCACTCAAATGTGTATCTGAATTTGCTTTATTGATTTTTTTTAGATTGAATGTGATGACAGTTACATTATAATTGATTACTATGAGAAATTTGATTTTATGTATATCATTCTATATGATATATTTAAATAATAATAAGGTGAGTGGTGTCAAGAAAATTAAATATATTTGTAACTTTTCATTTTCATAAAACATTTTTAGTTAAATGAAAATATCATTTTCTAATTTTTTATATATTTTTATTTTTAACTTTTAATTTTTTTTTAAATTTTCAAACAAACACGTTTTTTTTAAAAAAAATAGTATTTTATTTTATTTTTTAAAAAAATAATCTTTAGGTTCGTATTTTATATATATTAGACATAATATCTAAAATTAATTATAACATCTCTCCAACTTATAATTAAGACACTCAAATCATATCTTATGAACTTGTAAATAGTATTTTATTTTGAAATTAAACAAAAATAAAATATATATATATAATGTGTAACTTATATATTACCCTCTTTTGTCAGAATTTGTTTTCACCAAAATGTTGATAATTAAAGATGATACTATAAAAATACAGGTGTAAAGAGGGGACCAGAGTTTTAATGGGTTTTGTCATTATCTTATTTTGGAATCAGTTTATATCTCAAATTGTTGTAAAATAACATACGCTTTAAATGTTGAGTTGTCATCCACTCGTATGAGTCAACTCAGATTTGATAAATAATTCAATAATTACAAATTTAAATATGCAACGATTTATGAGAGACTTTTTCTTTTTTTCCTTTTTTAATCTTTTTAAATTGAATATTTTTTTATTTAAATTCCTTTTTTAAACTTTTTCACACCCAGGTGTGAATATTATTTTAAAATAATGAAAATATATTTTATATACTATTAATAGAATTTTTACACTGTGATGAGATTGACAAATATTTTATATAAGTATAATGAAATATTTTAAGAAAATAATAACTATTTAAAGCTGTTTATGAAATCTAAAATCTTCACTTAAATAAACAAAAAAAAAAAAAAACAACTTTAATGGCGATAATAAACAAAAAATGCATAAAAGAGAAATTGTTCACTTAAAAAAATTATAATAATAAATCTATGAACAATATTTTTTTTTTGAGGGTATAGCTCTATAATACTTTAAACACTAGCAAACATTTAATTCTCTCTTCTCTTTTTGAGTAAACTATTTTGTATTTTGTTTTAATTATAAAAATTTATAAAATGGTCACTTAATTATTAATAAATTTTTTATCATTTAATTATAAAAAATTACAAAATGATTATTTAACTATCAATAAATTTTTTTCGTCATCTTAGATTTTAGAGTATTTTTATTTTTATGTTAGCTAAATGGTGACAAAAAATGAATAGTTGAGTATCTAACTTGTAACTTTTCATAGTTAAATGATAAAAAAAAAAATTACAATAGTCGGATGACCATTTTGCAACTTTTGATAAGTGGGTGACTAAAAAAGAAAAATACCCACAATTGGGTGACTTGTACAGTAATTTGTCCTATTTTGTATTCATTGTTTCCCGCCCGAGAAAGAAGCGAAGAAAAAGCAGGTGTCAACTGTTAATGATGGAAAACTATATTATAAATGATTAAAATTGAAATCTATTAGATGTGGTTTTCCAAAAATAATATACAATTATGAATTGGGTATTTTCTTTTCTTTTCTTAAAAAAAAAGTAATAGAATGGAAGTCGTAGGTTGTGTTGATCCACAGAGGTTGTGGGCGGGGATGAGTTTGTAACATCACAAACCACATGCTGTCCCCCATATTCTGTTTGCACATGCTTCGCCTTTATATACAAAATCAAATCCATTTCATTGCTTCTCCTAAACTTATATTATTAAATGCAACTCACAACATTTAATTTCTAATCTAATCTCATTTCCATATACCTTAGCTTTGAAATCTATTACACGTGGTTTTCCAAATTTAATATACAATCATAAATGTTTTTTTTTCTTTTTTTTTTAAATTAATTTATTGTTATTAGGTTATTAAAATGAGACTATTTATCTAAAACCACTCCAAATCCAAATTGAATCACCAATTACTAAATTAGTACAAAAATGTAGCCAATTTTGCCTTACCCCATCAATACATTTTGACAAATATATAAATAAAAGGTTAAATTTCACTATTAGTTGTCGTGTTTTGTGAAAGTTGTGGATCCATGTATATTAATTTGATTAAGTTTAGTCTCCTACTTTTTTTTAAAAAAAAATTTTAAAATTTTAGTCTTGATCCAAATAGTAACAATTAAATCCATTTGATTAAATTCAATTACTAGTCATGCACTATGCATAAAGTGGTAGATTCAGTCCATATTCTTCAATTTGATTATTCTAAGCCCCTATACTTTTTTCAAATTTTGAAATTTCAATCTTGATGTAAATGATGGGCATTAATCCATTAATTAAACTTTTAGTGAGTAATATGATAATATGTTTGTCATATCATATTTTAGAAATAGTAGAATTTAACTTAATAAAATTAACAGTTAGCCTTCGGTGAAGACTGAAATTTTAAAATTTAAAGACTAAAAATAATTAAATTAAAATATAGTGCGACTGCTAAAGCTACATATTTCAAAGGCAAACTTAACTTTATTTTTCATCCATAATCTGATATTGTTTTCCGGACATAGAGAGGTGAGGGGAATAAATAAAAATGGAACTTAAATTTGAAAATAGAGATTAGTATTCAAATGGTTTAAATGCCGTTATTTCAAAATTTAAAATTTATTTTTTTTTATTCTTCAACATTTCGAGTTTCATTTTTATCCTTACTCTTTAAAACTATATAAATAATTGTAAATTATATTTTTAAAATTAAAAGTTTTTCTATTTCCAAAAACTGTGAAAATTTAACATTTCTTTAAAAATAAAAATAAAAATTTCCATAAATTCAAACAATATGTTATTTAGTCCATGAATGGTAAAAATGTCTTTCCAAACTTTTAAGTCATTTCTTTTATCTATATTAAATCAATTTTGAACAAGTTTTTCTTAAATCAGATTAATTATATATAAAATTTTTATGTAAATTTAATTATAAAGTATATAAAATATTAATTTATAAATAATGATACAAACTTTCAGTTCATATTAAATTTAATATCATTTTTGGTTCAAAATACACTATATTTAAATTTAATTCGAATCGATTTAGAGTTTGTATCATTATTTAAAAATTATTTTTCAACTAATAATTTTAAAAAAAATTTAAAGGCATTGACATTGTTGTCTATATAGGAGGACATTGGTTCAAGCGCGCTAAAGCACGTTTATCCTCTTATTGAAGGGTTGGGAAGAGACTATAGGTAGTTATAGGCATTTGTATAAAAAAATGTAAATGATTTTTTAAATATATATTAATTTTATAGATTATTTATTTATTTTTCTTAATTTATTTTTAGATTATAAATTATAAATTTTTATGTTTTTATTTAAAATATGAAAATAAATAAAATTTAAGTTTTTATGTAGTTTTAAAGAATAAGGACTAAATTAACAAAACATGTAAGTATTGGGACTGAAAAATTATTTTGCCACTGCTACATCAATAACTTTAACAAGAAGTTAGATGGAAGGATTAAGATATTATTTTTTAAATAGAAGAACTTTTGACATTTCAAAAAATTGGAGTACCTCTATGATATTTAAACCTATACAAATTAATAATTCGCATTAATGTTGATGATAGAATTAATAAAATTAAGAATATCTTTATTATTTTCAAATCCATATATTTATAGTGTAATGGTAAAGGTTTAAAATTTTGGGTTGGATTTTTATCATGTATAAATATTATTTGTAAATTATTAATTTTAATTTTAGACTTAATTCTATAAGGTATTTTTAAATTATATTTTTTATTTTAAATTAATCCATAAATTTCAAAAAATTTTAATAACATCTTCAAGTTATCGATTTTATATTAATCAGGTCTTTTCATTATTAAAATTGTTATTTGATCATTAAATGACACGTCAAATTTTATGTAACATAATTTAAAATAAATTTTTTAAAGAAAAATAAAATATTTCCACATAACTTTTAAAAGTAAAAACTTAAAAAAAATAAAGTAAAATAAAAAATATATATCCATGTTCGATAAAAGCTTCTATAAAAGTTTCGTAAACCTCAAAACTAATATTTTTACATCCTCCATATTTAAAATATTCATTTTCTTTAAAATTTTCATTTTATATTATGCCAGCTAAGATCTAGCGTCTCATTTAACAGTTAAAATAACAATTTTAATAACAGAAGGACCTTATTGATATAATTCGATAGTTTGAGGATGTAATTAAAATGTTTTAAAGTTTAAAGACCAATTTAAAATAAAAGTCATAGTTTAGGAATCTATGGTGCAATTAACTCCAGATTTATTATAATTTAAATCACATCATGTGTAGAACTTTGATTGTTATTACACAGGCATATTGTTTATAATAATAATAATTACGTTTGATTATATTGATTGATTCTAATTTGCAGTTATACAAATGTATATGTAATTATAACTTTAAATTTTAATTCGATTGGTATTAATATAGAAAAATATAAATTCGAGCATATTGAAATAGTTTATTTTTCTTATTTAAATATCAAAAAAAAATTATAATTAGTTCTGATATAAAAAAAAACACACACACCTACATTTGCGAGCATAAAAATTGCATGGACAAATTGAATTAAGCTTCAACTTCATTTATATTTATTTAATAACGAATTCAAATTACGGATTCATGAGCTTTAATAATGTTAGGTTAAGGGTGAGTTTAGATGAACAATGCGGTGCGGTACAGTATGGTATATTTAAATTACTTTTTATCTCACGTTACAATATTATTACAATATTTAATATTATAGACACCATTATTTTTTCAGTAATCGCAAGTAAATACTTATAAAACAAATACTAATTTTGTGTAAAGATGTGACATGGATGCGATGTGACATCATGGATGTTGGAGAGGACTTTACTAGAAAAACCATATACAAATAAAACTGACTTTAAAAGATATGCTAATATTGGTTAAACAACCCATATGATTACGTAAATATGATCAATTAGTGGCATAGAATTTGAAAGTTCAAAACCCAAATTGTACATTTCATTTCTTATTTTTACTTTTCTTGAAAATTCAGCGGAATGATCTCAATTGGAATTTCTCGGCATATTCCTAATATGTACATGAATCTTAACTTATTACCTTTTAGATTATACTTCTTTTTCTTTTTGGGAAAGATGGTAAGGTTGCAATCAGTTGAATACAAATTTGTATATCATACTATATAAATATTTTATCGTTATATTAACACCTCGTTAATTAATTAATATGTTGAGATGACTGAAGATAACGAAACAGTCGATTGAAATGAGAGAACAATCGATTAATCAAAGAGAATAATCAATTGAAATAGTAAAAACAATCTATTCAAGAGTAAAAGAATTTCTTAGTCGATTCAATCCAATAAGCTTACAATAGTTGAATTTCACACACCATTCTACTAACAGTTTACTAAACAAACTTAATAACTACCTAACTATATTTACAACTTCTACACTCCCCCTCAAGTTAGTTAATAATAGTGAAATAAATCTTTCATACCCAACTTGCCAGCTAAGTGTTCATGTTGCAAAATTTCAAGTCCTTTTGCTAGAATATCTGCAAATTGATATTTTGTTGACACATACTCAGTCTAAACCAGCCCTCTTTGTATTTTTTCTCTCACAAAGTGACAATCAATTTCTATATGTTTTGTTCTCTCGTGAAGGACAAGATTATTTACTATTTGAATTGTTGTTTTATTATCACAAAATAACGTTGTTGGTTTCTTGTCTTTAACACCAAGCTCGTCTAATAAGCCTCTCAACCATACAATTTCAGATACTGTCAAGGCCATGCTTCTGTATTCAGCCTCAGCTGATGAGCTTGAGATGATTTTTTTCCCACGAGATCAATGAATCTCTTCATTTCACATGTTATCCTTTTACTGACTTTCTCGATATTGGACAAGATGCCCAATCTGAATCACAATATGCTATTAATTGTGTGGACCCATTTTTCGGGAAAAAACAACCCACTCCCGAGATCTTTCTTCACATATCTTACTATTCGTAATGCTGCCTCATAGTGTGACTTTTTTGGTCGTTGCATGAACTAACTTAAGTGTTAAACTGCAAAAGCAATATCCTACCTTGTGTGAGTCAAGTACAACAATCTTCTAATAAGTCATTGATACATTTGCACATCTGATAACATTTCATCACTATGATTGACTTGTACTGTTTCATCATATTCAATGGAGGTTAACTTCTGATTTTGTTCTAAAGGAGTAACAACTACTTTCCCTCCAATAAGCCCTATATCTAAAATCAATTGAAGAACATACTTTCTTTGATTCAATACAACCCCATTCTTTAACTGAAGAATTTCAACACCAAAAATATATTTAAGCTCTCCCAAATCTTATAAATACCAACATAACCAATTTATTAAATGTAACAAACTCTTACAAATAAAATAATGCATTAAATGTGTGTTGTGTTTAGTCGATTAAGTTCTAACTTAGATGACATCGATATTGTTATTAATGTAAAAGGATGTGGGTTCGAGCACACTAAAACACATTTATTCTCCTATTTAAAGGATTAATAAGAGGTTATGGCTTATGAATAATTCAAGACATTATATCAAAACAAATGTTGTGTCTAAAAGTGCTTATGGGCCAAGCCACAATCAATTTAAAAAAAAAATTAGGCTCAAGCCCGACTCATCTAAATATCAAATTTTATTATTTAAAAATAACAAAAATATAATTTTATATTAATATATATTAATATAATTAAATTTAATTAAAAATTTTTAATTTAAATTCAAATCAAACTACATTGATCCGAAAATATTTTATTTTTATCCAAACCCAAATACCAAATATACCAACATGCAAACTCAACACCAAGTCACAAATACTCTAGATACATGTCATATAACCGACTCATTCATACATACAAAAGAGGTAATAAAGTATATCTCGAGCTAAGTTGTTGAGTTGGATGCTTGACCTCCTTAGTCTGCTCACGTCTGAGACTTATGCACGGAAACAAACAAATTCTTACCTCAAATGGTGTAATACAAATATAGTATAACAAAAATCATATAAACAACTAAATATCAAGCATAAACATATTAATCAACAACTAATTCAATTTCAATATCCTTAGCATGTATACACCATTAAACCAATGATCCATCATTAATCAAGCATATTTATTTCATATAAATATTCGTTTACGTAATATAATTTTTTATGCACCTTTAGGGTATTTGCACCTAATTTATCATATTCAAACCATGCATCATTCAACATTTTTGTCTCATTTTAGTTGCACATGTATACACAATAAACAGTACTACATATTAATCCTTATTAACAGAATCGAATATCTTATTACACATCACATTCAACTCGTTAATTTAGCCCTTATTAACTAACTCAGATTAGAGGATGGATACACAAATCAGTCCACCAACACATCAATATATGCACTAAAGTGCTAGTCGGGCATAAAAGCATCGATCCCACTAACCACATCAGTATAACATGCACAAGGTGTTGAATATAACACGCATATAGTGCTAAATTAACACGCGCAAGGCGCTAAACATAACCCGCATAAAGTGTTGAAACTCTCACCTATCAAATGGACCCTATGGCATGCCAACTATACTCTAAACTCTATCCGACAATGTTAATAGGACAAATTCATTATTAATAATCATGTATCATAAAGTAAGTAATTTATATACAAATTACATACCAATCATCACAACCACATAGTCAGGTATATACGTACCTTTCAAATACAATCGCACTAATAATTTACCATTTTCGAACATTTAACGAGTCGACCTGTAACAACCCGTTTTTAGTGAAATCGGAACAATGGTTTTGGGATCACAAATCTGACATGGAAATACTTATTTTATTATTTTAATGTCTATAGTACGTTAGTAATGTCGTATAAAATTTCGTTAAGAAATTTTATCGTTTGCATGCTTAATTAAGTGAGAAAGACTAAATTGTAAAAGGTGCAAAAGTAGAGTTCTAATAGTTAAATGTATCTATTAGCTATGAAATTAAATTGTTAAGAGACTTATGTGTAAAACTAGTAAAATACCATGATGAAATTGTGAATTGATGCTTTGTTTGGGTTAATATGAGTCCCTAGGGAAACCGGCTAGCAAGGTATGTGGATAAAAGTGTATGAATTTCAATTTATGAGCTAAAGGACTAAATTGTAAAAAAGTTAAAATAAGAGGGGAAAATGAATAATTTTGTAAAAGTATGAATTTTGGACTGAAATGAATAGAATGAATATTAAATGAATTAAATTTGATTATTTAGATCAAGTTAAGCCTCGTACGGATCTAGATGGAGGGAAAGATAAAGACTCAAATTAGTGATACTATTTCGTCATCTTTGTATTCGAGATAAGTTCGTATGATTAAATAGCATTTTAATATTATTTGATTTAAATGCTATTATGCTATTCATCATATCATGTCACTACAGAAATTCAACGACGTTACGACGACTATCGAGCCCCATTTGAACCTTAAGAATATATAGGATACAAATGACATGTCATTAGAGTTACCATGTCTTGGGTGCTGGTCCTAAATGTCTTATCGATGGCTGAGTTTCGGAATTTGTTGTGGATACTCATCAGCTTGTGTGAGCGGCATCGTGTAGCCACATTCTGACCGTCAGCTTGTATGAGCAGACCCATTTATGGATTGAGTGAGCATCTATGTAAAGGAAAATGAATGGTTTTGACCATGTGTTAGCACACTTTGTGTGAGCTTCCCACGTAACCGATATTATTTTAAGTGGTTCAACAGGCATGAAAAGGGAAGGAAGGGTAAGTGTTCCAATAGCTAACTTAAGAACTTATAAAAAGGTATGAATTATTTATGATCAAAGTATGTATAATCATGTTCATGAAAAGTATGAATTCAAGTATGCCATGTTCATGATATTTATCTTACCATAAGATGATTTTGCTAAATTATTTGTTTAATCACTAACTTTAGTTGAGTTGTTTTGGTATGGAATTAAGTAGTTATGTATGCTTGAATTATGGATAAATATGCTTATGTTATGACATGATTAATGGTTGTGATTGAGGTGCCTTTTGGCATATTGGTTGTATGGATATTTGGTATAGAGATATGGTCATTTTATGTATGCTTTGGACATGATTTAGGGACTTGGTTATATGTGCAAATGTGTTGTAGGTTCATGCAAGAATTGGGTGAAAGAAATGGCTTGATTTTGGCCTATTTCTTGGCCATACAGCTATGCGACACGGCTATGTGTCCCCTGTAGGTTTTAATGGTTATTTTTCGAAAGTTACATGGCCTTGCACACAGGCTTCTAAGGCCATTTCGAGAGTTACACGATCTTGCACACGGGCGTGTGGCTTGGCCGTGTGACCCAAGCCAGAGAGTTACATAGGTACGAACACGGGCTGGGACACGGCCGTGTGTCTCAGTTGTGTAAGGCACGCGACCATGTGACCCCTGCAGTGTGAATTTTTCCAGCTATTTCCCTAAGGTTCCATATGTTCCTGATTTAGTCCCGAATCATTTCTAAAGTGTTTCTAATGCCTTGAGGGCCTGAGTAAGGGACGATATACATGTATTTGAATGGATTTTGCTATGATTATGAAATGTTTGGATATTGATGATTTTAATTTATGTTTTTATGGTAATGCTCTGTAACCCTATTCTGACGATGGATACGAGTTAGGGGTATTACATTTAGTGGCTCGAATAAGGGATGATATGCATGTGTTTGAATGAATTTTACTATGGTTATGAAATGTTTGGAAATTGATGATTTTAAGTTATATTTTTACAGTAATGCTTTGTAACCCTATTCTGACGTGTTACACGACCATATATATATAAATATCTAATCAGTGGTGGAGCCAAGGGACTGGCAAGGGCCTCAACCCCCTTAAAATAATTTTTTTTCTATTTAGGCCCTTTATAATTTATAAAAGTTTAAACTAGTAATGGTAAAATTACCCTCCAAATGATAAAAAATTGATTTAATCCTTTAAAAATTATAAAGATATAGATTATTAAAATGGTGAAATTACCTTTTTACTATCGTAAAAAAATACAATTTAATTCCCCAAAAATTTTTTTTTGACTCCGCCACTATATCTAATGAACTTGAATTATGTAAACATAAAACAGATTAGTTATTCATCGATGGCTTTATTTTTCCCTTTGCTTTTCGATGTTTTGACATCACCTTTAACTACGCACGATAATTTCAGATATGAAAAATCCATTAGATATATAATTTGGACATAAAAATTGTAACACCCTTAACCCGTATCCGTCGCCAAAATAGGGTTACAGAGCATTATCAGAATAAAAAGATCAAATATAGATATTTCATATTATTTAACATTCATGTCAGATATTATTCATAAAGTTCCTTATATGAGCCCTTGAGGCCCAAAACATACATTAGAAACAACTCATGACTAAACTGGGTACTCAAAGAATTTTTCGCGAAATTTCAAAATTTTTCCTAGATGCAGGGTACACACGCCCGTGTGGTCAGGCCGTGTGGGCATTCGAAATGGGGCACACGGCTGTGTCCCAACCTGTGTCTGTACCGGTGTAACTCTCTGACTTGGGTCACACGGCCAAGTCACACGCCCGTGTGTTAGGCCATGTGTAGGTGCAGGGGTCACATGGTCAAGCCACACACCCATGTGTTAGGTTGTCTGATTAATTTTAAACATTCTGTTTTGAAATTTTAAAAATGTAGGGGACACACAGCCAAAACACACGCTCATGTGCTAGGTCGTGTGTCATATATGGCTAAGACACACGCCCGTATCTCTGCTCGTGTGGACAAAATAAGGTCATTTCCAAGCCTTATTTCTCACCCAAACTTGTCTTCCACCTACATAAACATTTAAACACATTCCCTACCGAAAAAGAGCGATTGATAGTGTGATGTGGCTCCGACCAACTTCCAACCTGAACAAGCTTTCGGGTTACTATAAAACAAAAGAAATAAAACAAAGTAAACATTGCTTAGTAAGTTCGTATAACAGGAAATTATCTTACCATTTATTTCACATTTAAGGTAAGCTAACTAAACATGCTTAAACCAATTTGACCAATTGCATAAACACATATCCTCACCAAGCATGTTAGTCATGTAATTCACATACCAAGAAACATGAATGAGCTCATCAATATTCAATTTCCACATACATGTATTTATCACTTCAAGAATCCGTGAACATGTACATATCATATCTTTGTACTTCAAATATTTCTCATAGTAATTCATTTTGAATTCATTTCATCTCATATCGGAACTTTAATTGTTGAATCATTTAAAATATCGATAGATACAAGGGTAGTACACATGAAGTGTACGAATCTAAAATCTATCAATTCATATTCGGGGGTGCTCATTAGAGCACATAATCGGGAAGCCCTCTCTCGAGCAATATAACCGGAAGCTCCTGAGAGCCATTAATGGGAAGCTTATCCAGGCTGTATAACGGGAAGCTCATAAGAGTCATAATCAGGAAACTCATGCGAGCCAATAACGGGTAGCTTCGAAGAGCCATTAATCGGGAAGCTCCAGATAGCCATATATCGGGAAGTTCAAGCGAGCCATATCACATAGCTCCGGAGAGCCATTAATCAGGAAGCTCACAAAGAGCCTTTAATCGGGAAGCTCGCGAAGAGCCATATAACATGATGCTCATAAAAGTTGTGGTGTGCCCACAACACATGCAGGATCACGACCGATCGGGATGCTCCGAAGAGCTATTAACGGGAAGCTCGCAAGAACCATATAACGAAAAGCTTGAGAAGGCTAATAACTGGACGCTCTTTCGAGCTATGGTGTGTCTGCAACATATGCAGGACCACAACCAATTTCGAAACCCTGTATCCATCGAATTTTATTTACTCAATCGGGATTTAATACTTATCGAGCATTATCGGATATGTGACCAATTTTCATACATGTAAATTATACAATACACATACATAACATTCAATTTAAACATATAAATATATACAATTTAGCTACACGAACTTACATTGACAACTGTCTGTTGATTTGTTGTCTACTAATCCGACACTAACTCTTTTCCTCGATCTAATTTCGTATTTTGTCTATCCGAATCTATATGAGTAAATTTAACTCAATTTAATACAGTTCATATTCAATTCAATTCACATCTTAGGAAAAATTATCATTTTGCCCCTATACTTTTAATTAATGATGATTTCGTCCCTAGGCTCGGGAAATAAAATTCATGTAATTTAATCCTTATTTCAAGCCTAACTGATTTTTACATGTAACATTAACAGCCCATATATTTCATAAAATTCAAAATTTTTCGATGAATTTTACACCTTTACAATTTAGTCCCTAAATCACAATTTCATAAAAATTGACTTTACAAAAGTTGTTTATCTATCAACAATTTTTCATTTTCTACCATAAATTTCATAATTCATGCATATTAATCCATGGCAAAACTTTAATACTTTTATAACTTTGCAAATTAATCCCCAAGATAACTAAATTAAGCTATTACGATCTCGAAAACATTAAAATTAGTAAAAATGGGACAAGATTACTTACCCAATTAAGCCAAGTAAGCTTGCTTGAGTTATCTTCTCTTAGTAAGGGTTTCCATGTATTTAATTTTGGGAAAGATGATATAAATGATGATATTTTATTTTATTTTATTATTTATCATCTTTATTTTTCATCTTTCCAATTTTGTCATTTTCTTTATTTAATTTTCCATAGATGAATCATCATACTTATCTACTAACCCCTCTTAATGGTATATTTTCCATATAAGGACCTACAATTTTGAATTTCATAGCTATTTGATAATTATAGCTACTAGAACTCAACTTTTGCATTTCATGCAATTTGGTTCTTTTATCAATTAAACATGTAATCGGTAAAATTTTCCTAAAGAAATTTTCATATGATATTTCTATCATAATTCAGACCATAAAATAATATTAAAATATTTTTTCTTTTCGAAATCGAATTTGTGGTCCCGAAACCACTGTTCCGATTTCACTGAAAATAGGCTGTTACAAAAATATAATAATTAAACATGAATGTACTTTATTCATTTTAGTCCCTAATAGCCTTAACTTCCAAAATATTCATATCTCACAATTCACCCTATCAAACTTAAATTCAACTTTATAAATATAGTACAAGAAACTCCTACAACCATTATTTATTATTAAACCTCAAAGCTTTCATCCCCTACAATTAGGTCATTAATTACTCAAAATTTAACTATATGATCTATGCAGCTTACTTTTAACACTTTTCACTTATATTTGAACATATAAAACTATAATCTTAATTACAATCAACATGCATGAATTTCAACCTTAAATTTCTTTAAGTTTTTCAGTAATAAAACTTAAAATTAAATTCACTAAATTACTTAATGGATTGTTAACATCTATCATAATTTAACTAAGGATTCGATGGTAACTCACCAAATTTTCCCTTGGCTATATTTGGCTATGGAGGAATTGAAAGAAAAATTTTCTTCTTTAGTTTCCTTAGGCAATCGATGATGAGGATGAGAGAATAGGTGATGTTTTAACTCTACTTTTTCTCTCCCAGTATCTTAAGGTAAGTGATCAAGTTAATATTCACTAATTTTTATTTAAGTCAGTGGAAAACGACGAGAAGTGGTTTATTTAAGCATTAACATAACTTACGAAAATGGTTTAATTGCTAATAGAACCTTAGTTTAATTGCCATTTAAAAATCAATTTTCCTTCATTTTAGACACTAATCAATTTAGTCCCTATACTATTTTTATTAATCGATTTAATTCAATAACGCCTAATAATTTTACCTTTCCTATCCATACTTTGACTCGTAATTATTCAACTTTATTACTTACTAACTCAACTCAACTAATTCAGTCTAAAATCGAATTTTACGATACCGTTAAAAACTGGGTCATTACACAATATAATAGGTCAAATTTTAATATTAGACCATGTACTTTGAGTAGGTTGTGGATTTAGTACCTATACTTTAATTTAGTCGTTTTCAATTCCTTGTACTTTTAGAATTTTAAATTTTTAGTCTTGACCAAATGACAACTATCAAATTAATGAAGTTCTATTATTTTTAAAATTTGATGTGTCAAACATATTATCGTATATATAATGTCATGTCAGCTTGTCATCTCTACATATTACTCACAAAAAACTAATTAATAGATTTAACGACTGTTGTTTACATTAAAACTAAAATTTTGAAATTAAAAAAATATAACGACTAATAATGATCTAGTTAGAAAATATGAACTAAATCCTAACTTTACATGTAATACAAGAATAATAGTACAATTTAACCAAACAGATTTAACAGCTACTTTTTGGTCAAGACTAAATTTTCAAATTTTAAAAAAATACAGAAACTAAAATTAATCAAATTAAAATACAAGTATCTACAGCTTATATAAAATACAAGATGGAATGATAGAATTTGACCCAATAATAGTACAAATTACAATATCAATGGTTATGTATCATTCATTAAATTAATATATTACTAGAAATGTATATGACTAATATTATGTAATAATATTAATTATGTATATAAAATTACCACATATTAAGTAATCATAAATATTGCATAAAATATACACTTTAGTTATGATATATAAAATATCTATTATAATAAAACATCTTTATAAAAATTTCTATTATTTAGGAAGCGAATATGACTTTGTTCTCGTGGAAATAAAATATTTTTTTAGAGAATAAATAAAATATTTATAATTTATTAAACATCTAAATTATATAAATTTGTTTAAATCTACTTGACCCAAATTGATTTAAATACGAATTATTTAATCCCAAAATAATTCGAATCCAAAAAAATGACACTAATCTAAACCTTAAATAATCCAAATAGAAAGACAACTCAATCTCAACCTTCTTAAAGCTATCCATTTGCCCACTCTAATCGCTAAGTGATAAGGTTTCTGAATGCCCCCATTTAATTACTCAACCATCTGTGTATCGCCTAATTGCTTCAAAGAATGCTTTCTCTATATTGTAGTTTGGGCCATCCATGACAACAATGGATCATTTACGCACTCAAATATAGTAGACATATATACAGATATATCGCAGGGGATTACATATAGGTATTTTAAGGTCTTGTACTTATCAGACCATTGTGACCTTTCAATATTACACTTGTTGTCCTTTAGCAACATTATTGTAAATCTTATTATAAAAGTGTAAGTTTGGGTACAATTTGATCAGCATTTCAGCAAGGTTTTACTTAAAGATGTATACAAAGCTGCCATCCTCCACTTAAAGAAGCTCCCACTCTGAATCCAACAAATCTTGAGTTGATGATCTCCTTGTAGCCTCTCTTGTTTGTGCAGACATTGAGCTCCCCTTGGAGTCCTCATCACATTTTCCAACATCCCCATACCATTTAGCAAGTTGTTTGTACTCCATTTTCCTTGCTGACCTCATTCGTGAAGAAATAGCATCACGAATCTTTTTCTGGAAGAAGAGGGAATCATCAACTAAATATCACAAGGGGGGCAGGAGCAACATGAAAAAACAAACAGGAATGTGAAAGCACCTGGTAAGGTCTGTGTTTGCCTTGCCTATGAGGATGACAATGAAGTTCAGCTTCATTCACAATGATACAACTTTCATCAACTCCTGTTTTATCCAATGGTGGAACTGTTCCACTTTCTTTCCTACCAACAGCACTCCCTGAGCGATCCATGGTCCAGTTATTTGATTGTCCTGCAAAGTTCACGACACGAATTATACCATACAGCTTAGCAGAAACAGACAAAGATAAAAACAAACTTGCATATATTACTTGTGTAATAATTTCCCAAGAATTTATATATTTAAAGCTGACTCAATGTATACATTTAAAGATGATAATACAATAGATGTAATAATTGAACAAGATACTATCTTACTGTAATATTTTTGTTATTTATTTTACATAATAAATATTTAAAACTATTTAATATGAAGCAATTTTTGCATTTTCACAAAACAATTTAGAAACTGGAAATATTTTTTCTGGCCAAGATTTGTAAAGATTACTGCTAGTAGGCAGATGCAGTAGCCTATGGATCGCATTTTTATTTTTGTTTTATTTCACTGGAATAATCCAATAGTTTATGACTTATTCCCTTCTATCCACTGCAATATTGCAATAGAGTACATTAGAAACTAAGATATTGGTAAAAGGCACACATAAGGTCTGGGGCTAGGCTTGGAGCTGAGGTGGATACCAATCATAGGATTACCTCTACCCGAAAACCTCAACAAAGACTACCTCCATTGACTATACTGAAATGAGTTCCTTCCATGACTTTTATACTTGGACCAAAACTGATGCCCAAAGAAAAAAAAAAAAAAAAAAAAAAACCCTCTTTAACAACATAATCAAATTTCTAAGAGCATCTTCCCAACAGTGAAAAGACAAATGAAAGCAATAATTCCATCCTCAAGAGTCCAAGCACACAGAAATGTAATTTATCACACATAAATAAGGGGCAAGTTTAACCAATGAAAGCCCTTTCAAACATGCTTTTGGACCAAGTAAAGCTTTCAACCAAAACAATCATAAGTAAACCTAGATAATTCTAACGGTTCTTTCCTGCCAAGTGAAACCACAAAATCCAGAGTCGCAAAATACTACCAGCTTCAGGTGTTTGAACTTTGAAGCCTTATTGGAGATCCAATGCGTGAAATGATAAGCAAAAGGAAATAATGGCACGGTCTCAAAGTTTGATCATGCAACATGATAAAGTGTATGATTAGCAGGTGGTGGGAATAAAGGCAACATGCTATGGGGATGTTTCATTGCAAACTAAGGAAAATAACTTATGTTTCTTCTTGGTGCAGTAAAGAGAACACCTCAAATTTGATTGAAGCTAACCTCAAGATGATCAGTAGTTATAAACAAATAAAAGAAGGATTTAGTCTGAGTCATTTTCAAGACTTTATCAACTTTAAAAAATGCAAAGAAGTAATGCTCAAATTCCAATACTGAACTAATGAAACAAATACAGTTCACAAATTGATGCATAACATAGATTAAACTATTGAAAGGACTTGAACAAAGAATGTAACAACTAAGTAAACATAGTGGAGAATCACATAAGAAATTAAAAACCCAACATACGGTACATATATCACAGCCACCAATCATAAACAAATTTAAATATACAGGACTCACCAAGATGCAATGCAACAATTGCAATTTAAATTGGTAAAACCAGTACTAGGAGGCTCTAACATAACAAAACCTGTAAAATTGAATACCTTATCTTTATATGAGTTCCAGCATACAAATTCCAGTTCTAC
Source organism: Gossypium longicalyx (assembly GCA_025698465.1). Taxonomy (NCBI): domain Eukaryota; kingdom Viridiplantae; phylum Streptophyta; class Magnoliopsida; order Malvales; family Malvaceae; genus Gossypium; species Gossypium longicalyx. The sequence goes on along the minus strand of CM047004.1, from coordinate 72,881,842 downwards.
CATGACCCATTAATAAATAAAAGTTTCTCAAATTATAAAGAAAAGGTTGACAGCAACTAGTACATAAAAGCTCCAATAGCAAACAAAGAGAAAGCACCAGATAAATAACAATGTCATTAAGCGAAAATGGAAAAAGAAAAACATATTTAAGGATTTGATACCAATTTTATTCAATGTTCAGTAAAAGGGCAGGTGGAAAGGGAGAAGGTAGGCAGGGAAAAGACTTTCAAAACTAGAACCACACCTTATTCTTGAACACCTGAATTCAACATGACCCATTTTAGAAAGGTGTTGCCAAACCATTTTAGCTAAAGCTTGTTATATATAACATTAACTTTATGTATAATCCTAAAAACCACGACGAAAAATGCTTTGAAGTACTCTTATAAGCTCGAAGTCAAAGGTCATAATGCATAAATAGGATTTCTCTATACATGGAGACTTTGGTGTAGTTTGATAAACTAGGAAAAAGATTACTCAATTATAATAACTAATTTGTACTAAAAGTATTATTTGGCATGTTAATAAAAATTAAGCACCAAATATAATGTATATTGTTGATAACTGTACTTGTTGAATTTTGAAAATTAATCATTTTATGTTTTTAACCTTATTAACATAAATTTTATATTGTTATTGATAATTCCAGATAAATTCAAAGGGCTGATTTCAATATCTCATGTTTTTGTAACTGAAAAGAAGAGAAAAATTAGTTCAAACATAGATTATTTTTAAAATAAAATCGACTTAACATGTTCAGCATTAAAATTACAGACTTATCCTATTCAACATTTTTTCTTTTTTGAAATTTTTTATTAACAATTATATTAAGCTATTGAACACATAGAAAATTTAACACGCCAAAAATTTTCCTTATCAATGCATTATAAAAGATGTCCCTTAAAATAGTTGAGATTGTACTAAATTGTAACAGCTACAATATAAAACATTTAGCAAAAATAAAACAAGGACAAATAAAGCAAGTATCATCTGGGAAACTATATCCTAGAATAGCCAAAAAAAGGGTACCCCAAAAGGGTTAACAAAAAATATTGATAAGAAAAAGGAAATTGGCATGGCTTTAGAAGAAACAAAGATGGCTTGCCATTGTTAACTAATGGTCATGTTCCAAAAAGAAAACACTAGTAGCGGAATTGCTGAACCTTTTGGAAGAATTTCACTAAAATCATAGTTACCAATGCCAATAAATGAACTTTTCTAATCTTCTTAACAGTAAAGTTTATGAACTGTAGCTAAATGATATATAGATACTTGGACAGGAAGCAAAATCAATTTTATAGGAAATTCCTCTTCTTGACTGTCACTATTCAGTGAGCATCCTATTAAAGAAATCATTCCAGCATTTGAACAACTTCCTGCAGTTGCTAAATCTAAATCAACAATAGCAACAATAACGTAGGAAAAATTTTAATGCAATAAAGTTAGGAATTATCACCATTTGGTTCTGCTGATCCAATTACCGAGGATGAACATCTCCCATCCATTTTTATCCCAATCGATTCAAACAACTGTAAATCATTGTCTAAAATTTCAGGCACAGACTCACTTGCAGATTCAATTTCATTACAACTTTCTTCTATTGAGTCACAATCATCTTCTCCAACTGTAACACGGGTTGATGTTGTGGGTATCTGCTGACATGACTCTTCAATGTTTGCATCAGCATTTCCAGAAAATGATGACAACCTGCCGACTTCATTCCCCATACAAGCAACTTCAGAAACTGTCTCAGCCCCAGCTGCAGGTAAATTTTCAACATTTGCCTTGACAAGCATGCTCCTGTTGTTATGCTCCCTAGAAAGAAAGTAAGAGGATTCTCTTTCCATAAAACTCCGAGGGCAAGAGTGAAATATGTTATCTACCATGTGAAGCTGGCAGGACGAAGGCACATGGGCAGCATTTTCAATAACATCAGAAGTTACTTCTGAATCTTCAATTAACTGCTCACCCTCATCCTTCACAGCAGCCACCTTTAAACCTACCTGAGGCTTTTTGAATGTCCCAGCATTTTTCTCTATTGCCGTGTCAGAGGCAGCCACTGCTTTCACCGGCTCCAATGAAGATGGGAGAAGCAAATCCTGCATCACATCCTGCATTACATCTGAGTAGAACCTTTTGACACTAGCACCTACAGTCTGCACCTGATCCTCCACATATCTAACTGTGTCCTGTTCCCAAAAATAATGAGTCAATGGAATTCTGTAATAAACTTATATGAGAGTACACAGGACTTAAGGGGGTGGGGAATCAAAGGCTACAAGTGAGTAACAAGCACATCAAAATGGCATAACAAGGAAGGCTCTATACAGATACAAGTTAACTGAAATAAGAAGCCCAAACATAGTAATACATAATTTTGCAAGAAAGCTGTGCCAAAGACGGTTACTTATATGGAACACAGCAAAAACAAGGGAAAAAGATCAAATGCTGAGTAGGTGTGACAACATTCTACCAGGGTTCTCATGAATTGAATGCATAGAACCTCCTTTGGACATGAAAAAGGTTGGGGAAGATACAAGAGAAAGATTATCGAATGGAGCATACCTGGTACATAATTTCTTCTGCCTCTAGGCACATGGCTTCAAATTTCTGATATACATGACCAACCCAAGTTATACCTTTTAAATCCATAATGACCATCAATCAACCTTAGCAGAACAGCAGTTGGATTTCTTCCACTGTCTTCTGTTTGCAATTACCTCTAAACACTTATCTGAACATAAGTAGATTTAAATTACTAATCTCTTACAAGAACAGAACCAACATTTTAGGAAGCTCAGTTTAGACACACACGCATATCATAGCCCAACAGGGATATGCTAAATAACTTAAATTAGTATAATTAGATTTAGTAATTGCATTCACATGGTGCCAACTCTGACAAAAAGGAAAGAGTTAATCGGAGAATGCCCTTAATCTAATTGCTCACCTAGGTAAGCTATTTGAATGAACAAGGCCTTATACTACTACATTTTTTTAAAAAAAAATCATTTAACGCCAAGACATACAAAAAGTCACTGTCTGAATCTTATATAACTTACATTAGTCTCGTCGGAGGCCACCATGTGGTCTCCTCTCATGCTCAAACAACATCAAAGTTGAGCCAAAATTTATAATATAAAAGGTAAGCAAAACAGAAAAAATCATGGAATCTTCATTGATACTCAATTTGTCCTAATTTCCGGTCTTCATTCTGCCAAGCCTCTACTAGATGCATAAACTAGTTAAGTTTTAACCAAAAGACACAAAACATGAATCACAGGAAAAGGTAGAAGACTTTTTTTGGTGGAACCAAGGTATCTTTCATGTCTGTTTTATGGTCCATAGAAACTAATCCCACTGTTTTCTAAACCAGACCAGTTGGATTGGGAACTGGCTGGGGTAATAGTCCAAAAAGGGGGTTGGACTAGTTGACCCACAAACCGGTTGTTTTTCCTATTTTTTTTAATTTTTTATTCAATTGAACCTGATAAACTGGTCAGACCAAGAACCGGTGGATTGACCGGTTCGATCACTGGCCCAGTTCTGAAAACCTTGACTAATTCATGGTTGACCCTTCCAACAATGTCATCTCGGAAGTTTGAACTCAAGTCTTCCACCTTGTAGTGCAATGTGAGTTGGTAAAGTGGGAGACACTTGAGGAACACCCAGGATTCCAATACCAGGAAACATGTATACTATGAAACATCAATTTTATAGATGCAATCAATGGTAAAAATGACACATATAGTAAAAAAAAAAATTATACATATCAAACCCTAGAAAGATCAACAGAGTTTAGAATCAATAATTTGAAGCGAACAAATTAATGTTTTAAGCACAAAAAGCCCATTAAAGCATTAACAGCTTCAGCTAAAATTACATAATTCGACGCCATATCATACACTAAACTAAAACGAAAGATCATTTTAATCCAAAATGATAATAAGTTTAAGTTAGCAGGCAAGCCAAAGGGCATTAAAACCAGAAGCAAGACAAAAAATAAAATACCCAGGAAAAGAAGCAAACCCAAAAATACAAAACAGAAACCCTTGATGGAAATTAATTAGATAGTGAACATACGTATAGAAGGCGAGAGAGAGTTTTATCTGAAATCCCCCTTCCAGTTTCCTCTTAAAAAAAAAATGGATTGAAGGTAGAGAAGATGGAAGAAAGCAGAAGCTAAATGATTGCTGGGTGGGAAAGTTAAATGAATTACGTTGTGTGGTCGGGAATCATAAACACCCAAGCCGATATGTTTGGTTAGTTTTATTGTTTAAAGCTTTGGGTTGAAGGAAAATGGAAGAAAGGCAGGGGAAGTGGAGAGAGTTTTGATCACATGTTATTTAGTTATTGGTAGAAGCGTGTCCGTTCCGTTCTCTCAAAACCATAAAACTAAGGTTTACTAATGCCAATTGTGGGCCCATCCCCAAAAATATGTCTTCTTTTTCTTTAATGCTTCATGGTGAGAGTTGAGAGGGATGTATTGTAGACCCTCTTATAACATTTTTTTAATTACCACTTATACTTTTATTTTAAAATTAGATAAATTGACTTTTTTTCCTTCAAAAATTTCATTTATATGGATGATTTGACTTTTTCCACTTTTTTTTTTATTTATTTTTTTATTACCCCTTCAAAAACCTTAATTTGCTTCATAACCTTTTCTTATTTACTATTTTATTTTATTCTCCTTCAACACATAGTCTAAAAAGTTTTTTTCTACCAAAAAAATATTTTTATAAAAATTCAATTAAAATTGAAAATAAATTTTATTTGCTTTTCAAAAAATAATTCTTTTTGTTAAATTATTTTTCAAAATTTTATTCTTGAAAAAATATATTTTTTAATATAAATAAATAAAATTTATTTTCAGTTGAAAAAATTTTCAAGAAATATTTTTTTGGACTAATTGGTAATAGGCTTCTCTATTTTTTGAGTTAAATGAGAATAAAAGAAAATAGTAAATAAGAAGGGGTTATGAAGCAATTTAACCCTAAAATCTTTTTTTAGCAATCAATTAAAATGGAAAATTTGCATATTGGGTCCCTAAATATTTTAGGTCATCACATTTTAATCATGTGCCACCAATTTATCAAGCGGCACCAGCAAAATACTGTAGCAAACATACAATTTTGGTAAATAATCTCATGGGCATACTATTTAAGCTATTAATTATTATTATTTTATATTATTGAAGTAAAAAAGCCAAATTTATAATTTTTTTTATAAAATTATTAAAATTTTAATAGTTTTTAAATAATTTGCTATAAAAAATTATAATTATTTTAAAAAAACTACATCCATGATGAATATAGATAACCTTTGTCCATGCTAAAATGAACATGGACAACCATTTGTCTAGGTTCATCTTAGATATTTTTAAATAATTATTAAAATATATTTATTTTTAAATATTTGTTGATGTGGTAAAATATGGCACACCAAATATTGTTATCCGGTTGTTTCACTAGTCACGTTATCGCTTAAAAGTAAAAATGCATGGAATTTTTAATAGAATGACCAAGTCGCTACTTGATCTAAATTACAATGACTAATTTGCTCATTTTTTGAATAGAGGGGGCAAAATGCAATTCGGCTCCTCAAACAAGGGCCTCCATAATACTTTTGCCTAATCCTACTCATCCTTTAGTTTCACTCACTTGCATTAAAAAACTTTTAAAAAAATTCGAATAATCATTCAATAGCACGTATGGATGAAATTTTTAACTGAATGGTCAATTTAAACTTTTTTAACTTATAAGGACTAATTTACCAATTTATTAAATAGAAGAGACAAAATGCAATCCGCATTCTAATATAGAAACCTCCATAATATTTTTACCACATAATTATCTATAATCTATAATATATATATATATATATATGTAGGAATTTAGAGAAACTTTTTAGTCAAAATAAATACCTTTTATTATTCATTATATTACAAAATCTATATTGAAGTGACTCTTTACATAAAATCATATAAATATTGAATTAGATTTTGTATTAGCATTAAATTGCATTTATTATTTTAAATTAATAATTAATATGATAATTAACCTCTTCTTTTTCTTTTTTTTTTTTTTTTTTACTTTTATCGTCACGTTCAACAAATATGATATGCATAATGGAAAAGACCTTTCGTACAAATATTGAATAACATTAAACACTTAATTATAATTAAATAATTTGTATCCTCTTATTATTATTATTATTAAACTGGAATTAAATAAAATTTATTAGATAAAATCATATCAATATTGAATTACATATACATATTTTTTAAATTATTTACCACTTAATTAGTGTTACAGTTATATAGCAATAAAAATTAATATTTAACATTATAAAATATATGTATTAACATCCAACACTCACATTTCATGAAAAAAATAGTTTTTAGTATTATTTGATAGGTTTTACTTCCTTTCAAATGATATTTAATGAAAAAAAATTAACTTTTAATATTATTTAATAATCTTTACTTTTATGAAATATTGAGTCATATTCGAATGATAAAGGCTTCGAGAAGATATGGTGATGTTAAGATAATGGCCTCAAAAAAAATGAAACATCATTTTTAACAATGGTGAGCTAATATTATAACCTATATTTTAAATTAATTTTTTATTCAATTTATTTTTAAATTTCAAGAATTAAAATCAAGTTGTGATGTTGAATCACATTTTGAAAAAATCTTTTTCTTTGTATTAATTCAAGGGTGTAATTAGGGGTCGGCCCCTAAAATGAATTTTTTTATTTAAGTCCTTTAAAATATTTAAAATTTTAATTAGTAAAAATAAAATTACACTTTGACCTTTTAAAAATGATAAAAATTTGACTTAATTTTTTTAAAAATTATAAAGAAATAGACTATTAAAATTGTAAAATTATATTTTTACTATCGTAAAAATTACAATTTAATTTTACCTTCGTAAAAAAAATTCTAACTTTGCCCTTATATTAATTTTAATTTTACTTTATGCTATTTTTAAAATTTTATTATATATAATTATAATGCTATGAGAAAGTTCGCTTTACAATGGTAAGTTTTTATTATTTACTATGTTATTGTTGTTTATTTAATTTGTAATCTTAAAGTAATTCGATAACCACTTTATAAATTAATCTAAATATAAGTGGTAAAGTTAGGGGTTGGCAAGGGCTCCAATTTCCTTAAAATGAATTTTTTTCATTTAGGTATAATTTAAAAATTTTAAAGTAGTAATGGTAAAATTACACTTTGACCCCTCAAAAATGATAAAATTTTGATCTAATCCTTTAAAAATTATAAAAATGTAAGTTTTTAAGATAGCGAAATTAAATTTTATTGTTGACCCTTGCTAAATATATTCAAATGAAGCGGACATTTTACCACCCGTTTGCACAAGCAACACAAGTTACCTTGAGAGCTATAGTTGACTAATAAGAATCCATGTTGATCGAAAGTTGTGACAAGGATGATAGATTGAGAATATTTCAATATTTTTTGTAATATTATTAGTATTTTTAAAACTTAAATCTCATTTTAACTGTTCTTAGAAAGTTGAAGTGTTTAATCTGTCTAAATATAATTTTATGTTAATTGATTTTACAATGTATTTTTTAAAATTTATTAAATATTATTTTTAGAATATAATTGAATATATTCTCAAAATTTAATAAAATTTAACCAATTATGCTTTAAACTTACTTTTAAATATATATAAATTTTTTAATTTTTATTAAATATTAATATTTTAACATTAAACTTAAAAAATAATAGTTAATTTAATACTTTTTTGACATAAAAATAATAGTTAATTGTGTTAATCACCAATTGCAATTAAATGAAAATGTGAAATTTGTATTCAATTAAGTGTAACAAAATTGAAAGGTTGAATTTTTTAAGTTTATAGGAAAAGTTCAAATATAAGATGAAAATGTATTAAGGTAGAGAAAGTGGATAAGGATTATGTAGAAATGCTATAAATTTAGCTGAGAATCCCAAGCTTAATTAAGATATTTACTTGATTCAAAAAAAAGGATGAGATATTGTGTAAAAGTTAAAAGTATGATTGGAAGATGTCGTCATTAGATAAGTATATAGAAGTTTACGTAATTTGGACATATTTTGGCCTAGCTAGTTGATTATTAAGTGTTCAAAAAAGAGAAAGAGGTTTCTTGTTATAGGGATTTATTTTGCAATCAAATTCGGCTTTTTCGAATTACTAAAAGAATGATTTTGTGGAAAATTGCTTGAATTCTTGAACTTGGGATTAAGCATTTTAATATGATTATAACAACCTCTAAGGTGGTGAGATAGAGGTGATTTCTATTACCCTATTGTAAAATCATGTATTTCAAATAATCCAAATAGTTAAAAAGTTAAATTGAAATTTCCTATATGAACTTTATAGGAAATCAGTAATAGCTTGTTTATTTACAAGTATGGATTTTGATTAGCCCTTTTTAGGTGATACACTTAGTATTTTGTAGAATAAACCCAATTTGTTTAATAGATAAATAAATTAGTAGAGGCTTGGTTCTAAAAACACTAAAATCGACATATTAGTGAAGCCCAATAGAGGATAGCCAAGTTAAATTGTTTAACCTAACTTAACCTCCAAGTAACCGAGTGTATTTGTAAACCCTACACCTAACTCGATTTCCAGTCCAAGCTACAAGATGTCACATCCGTCGTTGGAGCAACTACGGTCAATTTTATTCAACTTTAAACCATTATGATATTTAATTCAGCCCAATGAGCATTAATCACTATAATAAACCATTTACGGGATTTATACAAGCTCACAAAAGCTCCAAGAATTAATCCAAGTTTGAATATAGACCGAACATCCATCATATGTACCAAATTCAACAGGAGCATTCACTTAAGAACAAACCAAATTAGACTCAACTAGGTACATGCCAACTTAGAATAAAAACATGATATACAAATGTTGATGAGTTCGGGATTGTTGACTGGATGTTGAAGTCGGAGTTCAAATATCTTGAATTATACCTAACATGTGCATGAAAAACAAATCGTATGTTGAGCAATGGAACTCAATAGTATTTCTATAATTCAAATAAAAAAAGTGTAAGTTAAGAAAATTGTAACATCCAACTAATATGTCATTCATATCAAGTGGGAAACCAATTCATTTAGCATTGCAATAAAAGTGATCAATTTCATTTACATGTCAACACCTATCATAAAGCCTTTTTAAAGCTCAATACAAATCATGAACCAAACACTTATATAATTAACATTATAACAATTAATTCCATGTTCATTTCCACAACAATAAACCATTTAAGAATCACTCAAGTCTTTTTCTAAAGTCTGTCGACTCATTCATATTCATTTAGCCTCCCCCAAGGCTCGTTTCCAATTTATTCACACAGAATTTCATATATTTCCTTTATCATGATCCACATATATATGCACAATTGATTCCATAGCATTATACTATTTAATTTCGATATTTTTTATCAAGTCGCAAACTCATACCAATTTCACATAACTCATTTCAATACCATATTTTATTGTCAATCTATTTCATTACATTTTCAAATTTCCAATTCCAATTATAATATCATGCCCGGTGGAACCATTCATATTTCCACATATCATATCCTATAATTATTTTCAATTACATATCATACCCTGAATTCGGTCGTATTTGCATACTCGTACCTTGTGCAATGTTCTTATCATATAACAATGATTTTATTACAACTCAATCCAATTTATATATATATATATATATATATATATTCACATTCAATTTCAGAATCACAATTCAATTCATCATCAACACACAATGTCTCATGATAAAATGTGTCTTATGAATCATTTTAAAAATGAACAAACAACTAGTTTAAGAATATATCCTATTAACATGCTATTTCTCAAACTGAATCGTTGAATTCATCACAATTTCATATCAATCTTCCGGACTTATAAATTTAGTTTACAATTTTTTTTACATTTATCATTATAAATTTACATATTAAATCCTTATTAACTTTACCTATTGATGATCGTTTTATGATTCACTAAACTAGACTACGATCACGATAAAGGCAAACGCACCTATCGAATGGTAGTATAGCTATTGTGAGTTTAGTATATCATATCCACAAGGACTAAAAGTACTAGTATTAACTATATTTCTATTATTTAGCCTAAAATAAAATGGATTTAGTTTAATCTAAATTTAACTAAACTAATTAAATAATGAACGCAACAGAGAGTGAAGAAAATAATCGAATAAACCAATGATAAAGACAATACCCAAGGAAGAATCCACCTAGACTTCGCTTATTATTCTGACTCTGAATCAAACGATTTATTCACTTGTCTTGATCGTAGAAATCCCTAAATTATGTTAATATCTCTTTCGAGACTAAGAACAACTGACTCTAGGTTGATTAATTGAAATCTCTTTCTAATTAAAACCCCTATTGTCGCATTAACTCAATTTATGGATTCCCCTGTTAGATTTGACTCTAATCCGGCAAATTTATGTCATCCTATCTTTAGGATTGCATGCAACTCTGCTTAATTATGCTAGATCTACTCTTAAATAGAGACTTTTGCTCCACTGAATAAGCACATCAAACTTGGATTAATATCCTGAAAATATTAAGGCAAGAATTAATAACACATAATTAAGAATAATAATAAGTATTTATCGTGTAATTTAGATAATTAAATAATAAGATCCATCGTAGGTTTCATCCTCCCTAGGTATTTAGGGAGTTTAGTTCATAATGTAATAGGAAAACATCTCAAAAATAGGAATCTCAAAAATAGGAAAACAACAAAACATAAAGAAACCCAAAAACTTTGAGAGAAATTGGAGGGAGATCTTCAGTCTTGAAGGAGATCCTGCTTTCAAACTGAATCCATTGGCATTCTTCAAATAATTTCTATGTTCTACTCTGCGTGCCCCCTTTAGGTCTTCTTCTAGTGTGTTTATATAGACTTTAGAATGCTCAGAAACCCTAAAAATTGGTTTTTTCTGCGTGTTTGGGAAATAGGAAGTGACATCGACACGGGCCGACACATGGGCATGTGGACTGCCCGTGTGGATCACATGGGCATGTGCCTAACCCGTGTGGATCCTGAAAACTCCAATTTTGGCCCTTTTTTCGCTCCTTTTGCTCCCAAATGCTCTCATAAGTATAGAAACATGAATTTAAGGGATTAGGAGCATCAAATTCACTAATTCTCATCATAAATCATCCAAAAATATGCCAAGCATGGAATTAAAATATGTTACATTTATGGTTTATCAAATATCCCCACACTTAAACATTTGCTTGTCCTCAAGAAAAATCCTCAACTCACAATTAAAATTAAACTTTCTCAATTCATAATTCTCATCAATAATGTTTTATCATAATTCACAAATAATTACACATTGATAATTCAACTAAAAGACCACTAAAGATTCAAATAATCCAAGTCAAACATTTTTTTAAAGTATGAAAACATAGGTATTTCCCCTTATCTAAGTAATTACCTTTAATTCAAAACCGACAAGAATTGACATCCTCACTAAAGATTCACTCAAATCACTCAAAGTGTTTAAGGTTTAAAAATTAAGCACTCAAAAGTCAAACATGAAAAGTTATTACCATAGGCTTGCATGAAAATCAAATCTCCACCACTATAAAATTAGATGATACACAAATCAAAAGGTCTTTACAGGGTTGTAATGGGGCTTGGTTAAAGGCTTGGATAAAGGCTGAAAAAGAAGGTTAGAATCGAGATCGAATTGATGAATTACCTAACTAGAAAAATAAGCTAATGCTGAATAATTACATCAATCGAAATTATTAAAGAATAACAGAGCTTCTTCACAGAATATGAAATTAACTACTTAAGCTCAGAACAAAGAAAAAATAATAATCAACATATATGTATTTTTTTTTTACTTTTTTTTTGAATGAATAATAAGATAAAATTAAACAACTGAAATAACAGAACATAGTTAGGCAACTAACCAAATCAAATCTCGACAAAAAAGGGAGTCAATAAAAAGGGAACAACAAATCAAAAAATGAGTCACGGGTTAATATTGATGGGTGAATCAAGAAACGGTTTGTTAGACTCAAAGGAGTTCACTAAGGGTTAATTATGAAGGTAGGCTTTTAATGGGATAAGTGGGTTAAAACCTAGGTGCCTTTATCATCTCAGTATATCAAATCAATGTGTGGTCTTGACATGTATAATCGAAGCAAGTTCTAGAATAACAAATCAATATTAACACACTCATAACCAATAATAAAGTGAGCAAGAAAAGTGTATGCTCTAAAGGCTCAAAGTCTCACAAAAATTATGGTTTTTTATGTCAATTTTACAAATTTCAAACTTCAAGGTAACCTCAATTTAGAGAAACAACCTAAAAAATTTTAATTCTGAAAATAAACTTATCATGCTTGATTCTCTAATGTCTTAAATTTTAAACAATCAATGCACAATTACCTATGAATTTAATCTAGAACATATCAGTAAGAATCATAAAATGAAGAAAAATTCATTCTAACAGTAATATGAGAAAATTACTTAAATATAAGACATAATTCAGGGATTTTCTAATAATTATATAAATAACCTCCCCACACTTAAGATATACATTGTCCTCAATGTATGAATATATATAATGACAGTATAAGTAGAATATCATAAGAGAGGGAGAGAAGTGAAACTGCCCTGAATTTTGGATGAAGTCCTCAAATTAGTGACTAGCGGAATTGTAGAAAAAGCTAAATGTAACTCATGATTCCGAGCAAACTAACAAGAAAATAAACACAAATAATAAAGAAAATTAAGGGGTTATAACTCGATTAGAAACAACCATAAATCTTTCAAAAGATAATAATGAAAATAAGTTGAAGAGAAAAAAAAATAAAACAACTAAAACAAAATTAAAAAGAAAGATAAAAAAATAATAAAAATAAACTCAATGATGTCAATAAACTTAAAATGGTAATTGTAATGATAATAGTACAAAAAATACAAAAGAAAAAAAAGAAAGAAAAAAATAAAAATAGCAAAATAAAAATAAAAATAATAAAAGTATATAAAAAATTAAAATATAAAATAATTAAAAATATAAGTATAAGAATAATAAATTACTTAATTAATTAGTAAAATAAAAATAAATAATATAACAATTAAAAATAAATAAAATAAATAAAATTAGGGTGATTAACCCAATTTTCACATGGCCATGGATATGCCCGTGTGTCTAGGCCGTATGGGTCACATGGCCATGTTGCTAGGCCGTGTGTTTTTTCCTTCGCTTTTCCCACGCCCATGTGAGATCCCACACGCCCGTGTGGCCAGGTCGTGTGCTCCACACACCCGTGTGGCTAGGCCGTGTAACTCTCTGACTTCGAAAAAAATTAGCTCCAGGTTTCACACGGCCTAAGACACGCCCGTGTGTCCAAGCCGTATGGGTCACATGGCCATGTCGTCAGACCATGTGTGTTTTCCTTTGCTTCTCCCCTGCCCATGTGAAATCCCACACACTTGTGTGGCTAGGCCGTGTGCTCCACACACCCGTGTAGCCAAGCCATGTGGGTCAAAAACACATTTTTTTTTAATTTTGAAAATGAATTAATTTTAAAAAAAATATATGAAATAATTTTAAAAAAATTAACAGTGTTAACACTCGGGTTGCCTCCCGAGAAGCGCTTATTTAAATTTTAAGCTCGACTTACCTCGTATTCGCACGGTTACGATGGTTCACGGAGTCGAGACTCCTCTTTCTCACTGTTAATTCTATTATCAACATAAGGTTTTAACCAAGTAATATTTAACTTAAAAGTGCCAAATTTAGAATGATTTACCTCGACTGTACCATATGGGAAAATATTCAGTGCCGTAAAAGGAGTTGCTCCATTTGCATTATGCTCTAAAGTGGCGATTCGAGGGTCCGTTTTATCCAACAATATCTGATCACCAATCTTAGCTTGTCTCATCCTTAAGCTCGTGATGGAGTCGCTTTGGTTCATTGTGTATTCTAGGTTTCCCTTTGACGTGTTTCTTCCATTCATCTAGTTCATCGATTTGTAATCTTCTTTCTTCATGATTTGTTCTGTTTTTGTTATGTAAATTGGACTGCGGCTCTGTCACGCTTTTTCGAGGTGTTTCCTGCAAAGAATGTTAAGCCACAAGGTTATTAACATTAACAGAGCTTGTAATATCATCTTGATCACTAGATATCCTAACAGAATCACGAGCTTGGAGTTTAATCGTGTTATCACCTACACGAAGTATTAACTCACATGTACCAACATCTATGATAGTTCTAGCAGTTGCTAAAAAGGGCCGTCCTAAAATCAATGGCACGACACTATCCTCATCCATGTCTAGAACAACAAAATTAACTAAGAAAATAAAATTATCAATTTTGAAGAGTACGTCTTCAACAATACCCCTAGGAAATCTAATTGTTCTATCTGCCAATTGAGTGCTCATCCTAGTTTGTTTGGGTTTCCCAAGACCTAGTTGCTTAAACATTTTGTAGGGCATGACATTAATACTATCCCCTAAATCAGCCAAAGCATTATTAACACTTAACCTACCAATTAAACAAGGAATAGTAAAACTCCCTGGATCTTTCAATTTGTTAGGTAGTTTATTCTGCAAAATGGCTGAGCACACTGTATTTAGCTTCACGTACGACGAATCATCTAACTTTCGCTTATTTGCTAAAAGCTCCTTTAAAAATTTAACAGAATTTGACATCTGATAAAGAGCTTCAATAAACGGTAAGTTAATATGTAATATTTTCAACAATTTAATGAATTTATCGAATTGTTCATTTGTGTGGTCTTTCCTTGTCGCATTTGGATATGACACATGAGGTTTATATTCCTTAATGACCAATTTTTGCTCATTGTGGCTCACCTCAACCTTACATTTACCTACTACATCTTCTTGTCTCGGTTTTGGTTCATCTTCAACTAACCCTTCTTCATCTCGAAAAATAATCACATGAAGTTGCTCTATTGGGTTAGTTTCGGTATTACTCGGTAAGCTACCTTGTGGTCATTCTGAAATCATCTTGGTAAGTTGACCAATTTGATTTTCGAGCCCTTGAATCAACGCTTACTAATTTTTTAGTGCGATTTCAGTGTTTTGGAAGCGAGTTTCTGACACCGAGATGAATTTCGTTAGCATATCCTCAAGGTTCGGCTTCTTTTCCTACTGGTAAGGTGGTTGTTGGAAACCTGGAAGGGGTTTTGGTTTTTGATGTCCTTGATCACCTCACGAGAAATTAGGATGGTTCCTCCAACCTGCATTATAAGTGTTACTATGTGAATTATTCTGAGGTCTAGAATTATTACCCATATAGTGGATTTGTTCATTCTCTGTGCTAGGGTTGTAAGATGAATATTCTATGTTGTTCATTCCTCCTCCATTCGCATCGCACTGCATTACCGAATGTACCTGCGTAGAAATACATAAATCATCAATCTTTTTATTTAAGAGCTCTACCTGGTTTAATAACATGATGATCGCGTCGAGGTTGAAAACAACGGCTACTTTATTAGGCTTTGTCCTCATGATTTACCACTGATAGTTATTTAGTGACATCTCTTCTATGAACTCATAAGCCTCCTCAGCTGTTTTATTAATTATGGTACCACCGGCGGCTGCATCGATCATCTGCCTAGTTGAGGGGTTCAAACCATTATGAAAAGTTTGAACCTGTAACCATAAAGGCAACCAATAGTGAGGGCACCTTCTCAATAAGTCCTTATACCTCTCCCATACATCATATAAAGTCTCTAAATCCATTTGCACGAAGGAGGAGATATCGTTCCTCAACTTAGCTGTCTTAGCTGGTGGGAAATATTTCAATAAAAACTTCTCAGTTATTTGATCCCAAATAGTGATGGACCCTCGTGGCAAGGAGTTCAACCACTGATTAGCCTTATTTCTCAATGAGAAGAGGAATAATCGTAAGCGAATGGCATCGTCAGAAACGTCATTTATCTTGAAAGTATCACAAAATTCTAAAAAATTGGCCAAACGAGTATTTGGGTCTTCATCCTGTAAACCATCAAACTGAACAAACTGTTGAATCATTTGAATAGTGTTAGGTTTCAGTTCAAAATTATTTGCAGCAATGGCAGGTCTAACAATACTCGATTCAGCCCCAATGAGAGTGGGTTTAGCATAATCGTACATAGTACGAGAAGCAAGATTCTGATTTACAGGAATTGCAGCAACCACAGGAGGTAGCGCATTATTCTGATTTTTAGCCATCTCCTCGGTATTGATATCGTCCTCGTGCTCTTCCTCTATATACTGTAGACTCCGCCTTATTTCTCTATGATTTCTGTAAGCTGTGCTTTTAATTTTACTGTAAAAAAGTAGACGCCCTAACGGGTTTCTTCTAGTCATAAACTATAAGAACCTGCCAGAAGCAAATAAAAGAAAAGTTAGTAAATTAAAAGTAAAACAAAAATAAAATAAAATAAAATAAAAATAAAAAAGGTTAAAGTAATAAAAATCTAGTGTTCCTAATATTTTAGTCCCCGACAACGACGCTAAAAACTTAATGATCGTTTTATGATTTACTAAACTAGACTACGATCACGACAAAGGCAAGCGCACCTATCGAATGGTAGTATAGCTATTATGAGTCGGGAATATCGTATCCACAAGGGCTAAAAGTACTAGTATTAACTATCTTTCTATTATTTAGCCTAAAAAATGGATTTAGTTTAATCTAAATTTAACTAAACTAATTAACTAATGAACGCGACATAGAGTGAAGAAAATAATCGAATAAACCAATGATAAAGACAATACCCAAGGAAGAATCCACCTAGACTTCGCTTATTATTCTGACTCTGAATCAAACGATTTATTCACTTGTCTTGATCGTAGAAATCCCTGAATTATGTTAATATCTCTTTCGAGACTAAGAACAACTGACTCTAGGTTGATTAATTGAAATCTCTTTCTAATTAAAACCCCTATTGTCGCATTAACTCGATTTATGGATTCTTCTATTAGATTTGACTCTAATCCGGCAGATTTATGTCGTCCTATCTCTAGGATTGCATGCAACTCTGCTTAATTATGCTAGATCTACTCTTAAACAGGGACTTTTGCTCCACTGAATAAGCACATCAAACTTGGATTAATATCCTGAAAATATGAAGGCAAGAATTAATAACACATAATTAAGAACAAGAACAAGTATTTATCGTGTAATTCAGATAATTAAATAATAAGATCCATCGTAGGTTTCATCCTCCCTAGGTATTTAGGGAGTTTAGTTCATAATGTAATAGGAAAACATCTCAAAAATAGGAAAACAACAAAACATAAAAAAACCCAAAAACTTCGAGAGAAATTGGAGGGAGATCTTCAGTTATGAAGGAGATCCTGCTTCCGTGTTGAATTCGTTGGCGTTCTTCGAGTAATTCTTATGTTCTACTCTACGTGCCCCCTTTAGGTCTTCTTCTAGTGTGTTTATATAGTCTTTAGAATGCTTAGAAACCCCAAAAATTGGCTTTTTCTGCATGTTTGGGAAACAAGAAGCAATATCGACACGGGCTGGCACATGGGCGTGTGGACTACCCATGTGGATCACATGGGTGTGTGCCCAGCCTGTGTAGATCCTGAAAACTCCGATTTTGGCCCCCTTTTTTGCTCCTTTTGCTCCCAAATGCTCTCCTAAGTATAGAAATATGAATTTAAGGGATTAGGAGCATCAAATTCACTAATTCTCATCATAAATCATCCAAAAATATGCCAAGCATGGAATTAAAATATGTTACATTTATGGTTTATCACCTATACACTATAACACCCATAACTCGTTTTCGTCACTAGAATAAGGTTATAGAGTATTACCATACATATCAAAACTTTTCATTTCAATTAGTATCCAATCATAAAAATAATTTCATAAATTCAAATAAGATTCAACATGAAATAAATCAAATACCTACAGGCCTTAAATCGAGCCTTTGAAGCCCTAAAAATAAGTTACGAACATTCAGAGATCAAATTGGAACAAATTAGAATATTTAGGGAATTTTTAAAAAA
Source organism: Gossypium longicalyx (assembly GCA_025698465.1). NCBI lineage: Eukaryota > Viridiplantae > Streptophyta > Magnoliopsida > Malvales > Malvaceae > Gossypium > Gossypium longicalyx. The sequence continues at coordinate 72,863,763 of CM047004.1, read as the reverse complement.
ATTCAAAACAGGAGTCACACGATCGTGTGGCCAGACTGTGTGGCAGTACTCAGGCCGTGTAGTGCAGAGACATGGCCTTATGGCCAACCGTATCCCAGACTGTGTATTATTCGAAATGAATCTACACGGTCATGTCGCAGGCTGTGTGCTAGCCTGTGTAACAATTGAGATACTCTCACACGGTTCTGTCTCAGACCGTGTGGATACTGCACTTAAACACGCTCAGGGCATATGCCTGTGTGGGTTGCCTATGTGTGACATACGACCGTGTGACAGCTCGTGTCCTAGGTTGTGTGTATCCAAAATTAATCCAAAACATGTTTTTTTCTTCTCCCATATGTATACATACCTAAACATACTGAAACATACAATCTAATAGATCATTTGACACATTCAATATCAATATATTCATGTAATATAATCAATCCTAAGCCTAACCAATATGTCATCATAGATACCTCAATATTTCATTACAATTCACTTCCATATTTTCATATACAAAGCACAACTAACACATCAAAATCTTACATCTATATCATTTCATATCAAGTCATTGAAGCACAACTTTGAATCAATCATGCATACCGCATATAGTTGTTCAAACAAATTATACCAAAGCATAACACTTACAACCAAAAATAAATTATGAACCTTTGCAAACATAGCCTAATTATCCTATTACATGCCATATAAGGCAAGTTAAATTTCAAAATCTACCACACAGGTCCTCAGATAGTGTGATTCTTCGAGTTGATCCAATCTCCCGACCCACAAACGTATCTACAAGAAATAAGACAAATAACACGAGTAAGCATTATGATTTAGGCATGAAAAATTTACCAACATGTGAGATTTTTCACTTTCTAGAAAAAAGCATTAATACTATAGATTGAAATATTGGTACTTTACCAAGTGAACAGGATTTTAAAACGACAGAATTTCAATTTGGTATCGATTACCTGAGTAAAGCATTGATACTTAATAGCAAAGGCCGATACTTTATAAAAGTATCGATACAAATTGACTTACATCCAAAATTTTGAAAATGGCAGAATGCCAAAACAGTATCGATACTCGATTTGGTATTGATACGCCCTAATAGGGGTATCAATACCTTATTCCAAGTATCAATACTTGTGTATTTTAACTTGATTTTAGAAACATAGAAGCTAATGATTGTATCGGTACATTACCTGGGTATCGATACCTATGCTCACATTTTGAAATGTTTGCAGTTTGGTCTAACTCAAAAGCTTTTGTAAGCTCGATTAAGTTTTGCTTTTGCTTATATGTTGTAATATGCATGCATTTAAAATTTGAATCGATGATTTAATGGATTGTTATTGAGAATTTAATATGATTTGCTCCGATAACAGAAGTAGCATTCTGTAACTCAGGTCCGACAATCGGGCCGAGTGAGGGGTGTTATAATGCTAGATTTGGTTGAACTATATCCATTATATTGGCTCGATATTGGGAATCCCCCATCAATAATAAGATCCTTATTTTTGCTCTAAAATCATCAATCCATGCCATCAACACAAAGGTTTTTTATTTATTTATGAAAGATGCTTTTTCACACCCATGAATCATTGGAATTAGGGTTTTCTTTGAGGAATATGTTCTCTAATAATACTTCATTTCCCAATTTTCAAACAGGAGCCAATTATCATTCTTGATAAGCTTACATGCCTAATTGGTTAAGAGAGCTTGGCTCATGAATTCAATTTTCCTAAAACTAAGGTATGTCATTATTGAGGAGGCACAATTTGTTCTGATGGTATGTCATTATTTCTTTCTACTTTATATTCACTAGAATTCATACCAGTCACAGGGTGAGATACTAATCTCTTTTAATAATAATTATAATTTAAAATACTTTTATGAAAAATCAAAATAATTATATGTTAAAAAATTAAAAAGTTAAGTAATGATTTTTTTTTTTTTTGGTTATGGTAGCTATTTGTTGTTATAAAAAAAATATTGTGGATAATTTTTCCAAAGTAAATGACATATTTATCTTAGTTAAATACAAGTATATTATAATAATATTTTGACTGTTTTCGTAATTTTATTGGTATCACTAAATCGAAGTGACATTTTAATTCACAATAAGTGAAAATTTCAAACTGCAAAAACAAAGTTAAAAAGGCAACACATAATTTAGTGCATAGTAAAAAGGGAAATAAGAAATACAAAAAAAATGTTTAAACAAGTTTGTAAAATTAAAGAACTTTAACTACGGAGTTAAATGAGATGATAAAAATCTCTCCTACCTTAATAAATGGTCAAATGTTTGATTCTCTTTCTAAGTATAAAGCATCTTTAAAATTCATGGCCAAATTTATCCCTTAATAAACTTATGCGAAAAATTAATCATTTAACTCACTCAACTAAATACTTGAAAAAAGAAAAAAGAAAAAAAAAAAAAAGAAAAAAAAAAAAAAAAGACGAACCCTATGGACGGTAAGTTTGCTTTAATTTATCAGGCATGACTCTTTGTTCAATGGCACCTTTCCAGTCTTCTCAGTATGCAGAGCCAATGAGATATATGTAGGTTTGTAATCAAGTCAAAAAGTCAAAACAAGGTCAGAGTAAATCTCCAACCATTTTAAAGGAATTCATATTTTAAGCAAGTTATATAGTTAAAACAATGGATTTTTTATGGTGTAACTAGTTAGCTATCATTCTTTGTGTGGTTACCCAGTACTGAACATCAGAAAAAAAGAAACCTGAACATCATTTGGTCTTCACCACACCCTCAATTTCTTCACAGTAGAGTCTCCCAATGAGACTAAAATTCATGATGACACTGGAAAAAAGGTCTTCAAAGGTTTTCGATCGGTTCGAAGTTTGAACTCATAAATGCTTTCCTTTTCAATGGAAAATACTCAAACATGCTGATGAGGCACGGTTGCAGTCATGGTCATGTGCCTGGGATCAGTAAGCAATGTTTTCATATTGACAAAACCAGCTTCTCTCAATCTTTCTTCCAGATCAGTGAGGTAGTATTCGTTCAAGAATGGTTCCGTACTCTTCATTAATGTGAAAAGAGCTGGAGACAGTTCCTGAAGGATCTTAGACTTGGGCTGCAAAAGCAACAAAGTTCAAATGAGAATGAGTTGTACGTATAGAAGCAGAAATGAAGGTATTTATTTGTAAACAAGTTAGGTTGTAGTATGTTACCGCCTGGTCGGTTATAGCAAGTGTGCCTCCAGGTTTAAGCAATCGGAATGCTTCATTCACTAAAGCTATTATTGCTCTTTCAGGACATTCATGGAACTGCAGGCAAACATCCCCAACAACCTTTTAACAAGCTGTTTAAAAGGAATGACTTAAGCAGGCTGAAGAAAAGGCCATACCACATAAGAAAAAGAAACAAGATCGAAGGATTTGGATGGCAAGCCAGTGTTTTCCCCGGCTGCATGTATCCATCTGATGGGGTTCTTTCGAGGGGGTCTTTTCTTTTCCTTATATTGAGCTACGGAAAGGAAGTAGGGTGACAAATCCAGTCCCTGCATGCAGTAGATCCGATCAGCATATATATTTTATATGTTAGGGATTATAAAAACGTGTTGTGTTGTGGTGATTTATATACTTGCATCAAATCCATGGTGGTGAAGGAGGATGTGTAATATAGCACTTACAGTGACTTTAGCCGAAGGAAACTCGTCGGCAAGAAATCTTGTACTCACACCAACAGAACATCCAATGTCTACAATATTTTGAATCGTGACATTTCCTGAATGCTTCATGTGATGTTGTTTGATTGCTTGAATCCAATTCCCACGCATTTCTTGAGTTGCTTCCTCATTTGATGGAGCATATGGAATAGCTCGTCTTGTCATAGACATGGTTGCCACCTCCGCTTCAGCTGCTGCCTGCCATACACTATTTTTAATTTGTACAACTATATTGAAAGATTAAGCTCCTAAGAAATGAATCGTCTATCATAGTTATGTATTTTTCATGGTCAAATTAAATCAATGATTCAATAAGACTGTATGCCAATCTTTACATTAGTGTTTTTCTATTTGTAATTTGATCCATATGTTTTAAATATGTTTCATATCATATTTGAGCTGGTATTTAATACCCAGGCTAATAACGAGATTGATAGAAAGATTTGATTCACTTATTCTTTGGGGATTCAATTAAAACTTTGAAGTATGGGGACTGATTTAGAATCCGGGCATAGTTTGGGGATGTATGCTGGAATTAACTCCTGTAATCAGCCCATTTGGAGATTGAACAATCTTGGGCCATTTCTGGGTTGATAGTCCAAGAACTTAACCCTAAATTCTATAAACAAGTACTCATAAACTTCTGTATGGGTTAAAGTATCTGATAGATCCTTGTATTATAGGGACTGAATCAAATTAATCCCTTCATTATTAAATAGATCAATTTAGTCCCTATACTAATAAAAAAATTAAATAAGTCCAAGTTGTAACAAATGTAACATTTACTATATAAAAAATATCTTGAAAGTTATTGCAATTCAATTCGAAACAAAATATTTTATTACAAAATGATAAAAAACCTTAAAAATATTAACTCATTTAAACCGTAAAAGTTAAGTCTATTGTAATTTGGTCTTATTGTATTCCTTTTAATGGTATAAGGACTAAATTGACCCAAATAAGAGGGTAATTTGTTTAAATATTAGATTATAATTTTTGGAATTTGGTGATTGCAAATTAAATACATGGTGAAAGCATGAAAAATAAAAACAGGGGAAAACTAAATTGGATACTTACCAGCCATGAAAGATTGCCATCGTCATATGCATGAAAAGGACTCAGATAATCTGTACACAATTATATAGCTTTTAATTTGGACTGAATACCTTAAAAATAAACAAATAAATCCCAAGGTTTCATAAATCATTAAAAGAAGATGAGAAATGCATACAATCAGGGTATTGAAGAGAGGTGTTCTGAATGGTGTTGAGCTCCTTATATACGTCCGATTCCAGAATCTCCTTCGTCATCTCCCTCCATGGAATGTTGTTCTTCTCCGCTGTACTGTTGGAATATTGTATTCCATTATTTCATATAGACATATACATCAAAAACACAGAGACACAAAAAAAGAAAGAAAGGAAGGAACCTTATAAGGACTTGTCGGGCACCAAGCTTAAGCAGGGAGTAAAAGGGCTTAAATGAAATGAGAGCTTCAAGAAGGCGAGAGAAAGGGGTCTCATCTGCCCATTTAGGCCTTTCACGATCTCCCTCCTTGTAGGCTATTGATATAGTCTCCGTCTCAGCCTGATCTGTCATCCCAACATGAACTAAATCTCTTCTTCTGCTTCCCATCCTTCTTCTTGTTGCAGCTGAAGATGCGAGGAAAAGCTTCTCAGAAGACGAACAAGAAGTTGCCCACAGCGCCATTTGTAGATGGTTAGCAAACACTTGGAATGAAGGTTACAAATCTGTAATCTATCAGGATTCTGTTTCAATGTGAGTGAGATTTGAGACCAGAAGCAGTTTTGCATTTTCTTTTCTTAACCTGAATTTTCTCAGCCTATTGCATAACTCCACGTGGATGATAAGACATCAAAGTTTATCTGCTTGCTTTGTTTCCCCTATAATATTTTGTTCTTTCTTCCTTGATAATTTATATGGGTAATGACATCAATGACCCCTGTATTTTGGAGTTTGTTTTAATGCGGTACTTAAAAGTTTCAAAACACATTCATGAGCTTAATGACAAGGCCAAGCTTGACGGCGAGAGAGATGATGTGGCCGTGGCACTCGTTGATTTCGTCTTCCATCTTGGCAAGGACGTAACCGACGATGCGGCCATTGTAGTCCTTGGCCACGAAAAGAAGCTAAGGCCATGAGTGGGTGTGGTAAAAATACTACTTCATTTGGTAATTCTCGAGAAGGAAAAGCAAGTTGCAAGTTTGCATCATTGATGGTGGCCTTGCTTATGGACACCATTGTTTTCTTCGATGGATTTGTTGTTGCCGAATGGAATTAGGGCTTTTGATTTTTGATTTTATGTTTTATGGTTGAACAAATACAAGATGATAATGAAAATAGAGGTTTGGGTTTTTTCGTTTCATTTTCTACATTTTTCCTTCCAAGAGATGAAAAGAGCGATAGGAACATGAAGAATTTTAATTTCTACTCTTTTTTTTTTCTTCTACAATAAGAAGAGATGAAAAGAGGGATATGAAAAATTCTTGAAAATTTTTAATTTCTGGGTTTTTCTTCTACTTAAGTATAGGGATTTTATGAGAAATTGGGTTTTTTTTAGATTTTTTGAGAATTTTTTTAAAACTTTTATCCTTTTTCTTCTATTTTAGTTAATAATAAAAAAAAAGTGTACAATTTAATTTTTAACCTTTAATGAAAAATGCCACATATCACTATTTTATTAGTCTCACAGTAAAATAATAGTGTTAAATTCCAGATTAATTAACAAAATTAAACTTCAAAAATCAAATTAGACATACCTTAAAATACATGGGCCACTGCTGCCATTACCTTTTTATGGAATTGTTTTTATTAATTTGTTGAGTTTTTTTTGTTTAAATTTAGAAAGCATAAATGATTCAGATCTTCACCATTATATCCACAACATATAACGTGGGTTAGTCAATTAAATTTAATTTTAGGGTAAATTACACCAACAGGCACTCAACTTTGGGATAGCTGATAAAACAGTCACCTGGGTTTTATTTCAATCATTCAACTTTGAAAAAATAACAAAACAGTCACTAACGTTATTGAAAAGTGACAAATCAGTCACTCATTAACATTTTCTGTCACAAGCTTAATGGAATAGCTGATGTGGCAGTTAATTAGCTGACGTGGCCAATTAACTTGCCACGTAGGACAAGTAGTAAAAGGGTTAAAAAAAAAAAGATGATTGGGCATTCTCTATGCATTTCTTCATTTTCTTCTCATCTTTCTCTGCATCTTCTTCTCCCTCAACCTCTTTCACTTTATGCTTGATGAACTTCCATTAACGATTTTGTAGATGGTTCAATTAACGATTTTGTTCATTAAGAAAGTGAAAAACAAATTTCAATGCTAATTCATACGTGAAAATAGACATCATCTTAAACCTACCACAAACAATAACCAGTCATCAGCCCTAAGATGCCGGTGGAACCACATCCATGAAAACTCGAAGGAAAGAGTAAATAATGTCAAAATGAAGTTTGGGTTGCGGGATTGTGACCCACATACGATAAGAATAATGTTGATATGATGCAGATTATAGCAGATGCTTACGAGTGGTCCAGGCTAAGGGAAGCTGACTTAAAACCCTTTCTACGGTGTGGATTCAAACTGAAACCACTAAATATCAAATCTGAAGCAAAGGCCACTACACATTTGTAAAAAGAAAACCACATAAACTGAATAAAAGATAAGAAAGTCTGAGCTACACCCTCAATCTATATACATACACGATTGTTGCCATATGATTATAATTCTCTGCCAAGATGGGAAACTGGAAAGGATGTGTGTGTGCACATGGGCATGGATAGAACAGACTTGAGTAAGCTACACTATATGCAGAAAAGGTTTCAAGTATTTTGCTAAGTCATGAGCAGCCACAACTAGTAAGGAATACATATAGACAAAAAGAAAAGTATTTGGCATTTAAAGGGATCACTGACCTATGTAGAGCTTGATCATCTGAAAGTTTTCCTTTGGCTCTAAACCAATACCTCAAACTGTAAAGCAAAATATAATTTTCAAATAAGATATAGCACTTAAGAGTGAAAACATGTTAAGGTGGCAGCTAAATGGGTTGATAAATATTAACATATAACATTTGTATTTCCAAAATAACTGGAAAAGATGATATTTTGAAACACCAGAAAAATTGCCTAACCTTGGATTAGATTTTGTTTGGTTTGTGTTAGTATTAGGTGCACAAAACCTTATCTCAATGGGCCAATGAACAAATTTCGTTGGGGCCACCTTTTTCCAGTAACTCCTGAAATAAAAGATATAAATCATGGCACAAAATACAATGAAACTCAAAAAAAGCACGCTATACAAAGATATAAATATTAGCCTACCAGATAAGTTTTTGCCATTCTTTTCTTGGGGACACTATAAGAAAACAGACTTTTAGCGGCGTTTTTTTAGCCTTTAGTGGCGTTTTTCCAAGAGCCGCAAAAAATGCCGCTATAGGAAACGCTGCCAAATTTTGCGGCATTTATCTAAAAAAAAGGCCACAAAAGATCAAGACTTTTAGCAGCGTTTGTGAGAAAAGCGCCGCTAAAAGCCATGGCTTTCAGCGACGTTTGTGAGAAAAGCCATGGCTTTTAGCGGCGCTTTTCTCACAAACGCCGCTAATTTTGGAAGATTTGAAATGTACATTTTTCACCAATATCCAACCTTTCCTGCATTAAATCCAACCAAAAACAACAAATATAGCATGAAATCCAACCAAAAACAGCAAATGTAGCATAAAAATACAACAAAAAACATTAAATCTAAATGATACTTCAAATTCAACGAAAGATCTATGATGTAAATTAATAAATTAAGTATAACTCAAAATATTCTTACAATAATGTTAAATGTGACAATGTTAAAAACATTCTTACAAGGAGAAAACTAATGTCTACGATGGCGGCTTTTGCGACTACTGAAACATCTGCATCATTCATTTGTGAGTCATGAAATGGAGCTCACCGTATTTTTGCTCGCTTCATCGCCCTTTGCACTTTGTCATTTGTCTTCTCGCAATCGCTCTTTCGCCGCTTCGCCTCTCTCTGTTGCCTCCGCTCTAAGTTGTTACTGGAGTTCTTCATATTTTCTTTGAACCTCGGCAATTTGCTCAACTGTGCTCGCTTGTATCTGAGCTATCTAGTCTCTTAACCTCTGAACTTCAGCTTGAGCTTGACTCCCGGAAGGCATGTATTGCTAGGAGCCGGATTCAAAATATTAGGTCAGGGTAACACTAGATCCTTGAAATCGAACCCGACCGTACCTTTCAGGACCCAAAATTTCAGTGATAATTCTATTATCAATGTTCTCAATATTAACAGAACTATCAGTTGAAGCAATCGCTTCATACTCCGCCTTCTTCTCCTTTAGTTTCTCCTAAAAAATCAATTAAAGAGTTAGAAACTAAATATATAATAAAAAGGAATGCAACATAACTTAACATTATTTAAAACTACTAATGACGAATTAAACCATTATAATTAAACTTTATAAATATTTATAATAAATAAAATTTTATTAAGTAAATATACCATAATTTCTCCAACTTTGGATGTCATAGGAGATCCATCTTTCTTCCTATGCATAATCTCAAAAAGTTGAATGCGTCCAATTTTTTACCAGACTAAACTTCCTACAATATAGTAGTAAAAATATTATTTAATAGTAGAAAGTCATTAATATTTGAAAGAATTAATAAATTCATAATACCTCTGCCTTAGCTACAGAAGCAAAACTTTTTCGACCACTGCAAAGGTGTGCGTGATTTTTGTTTTTGCTCACGCTTGTTCCAACTCGCTCACGGTCTTACATAATGAAATTATTATTACGTATATAGTAAACACTATATATAAGAGTTTGGAAATACGTAATACCTCTCATTTCTTTGAATTCTAGAATCTAACCGCATCTTCCCATTGGTACCTTAGCATTCCCGGTGGGACATTTCTCAATTTTTTCTTGAGGCTTATGTCTTTATTAAAATATTGTTTTTTTAAAGTCCTTTTATGGTCTCTCCATTTTTTACCCAATGCCTTCTTGATATAGTCATAGGAGACTCTAAAGCAAATCTCTCCTAAAAAAACACAAGTTTAGAATGTAAATATAAATGAAACTTAAACCAAAGTATTATAAATTACATTCACGTTTTGTTACCTTAATATTATCGAGAGCTTGATTTTTGTTGCTATCAGGCATGTGATGCCATAAGTCGTAGTTGATGGGCAACATATTGGCATTTCGTGGTATAATGCCCAAACAGCCTACTAAAAGTCAAGCTTCAGATCCAACAGGCTGACCATGACTGTTTCTACTTACTTTGACACGCTCGATAGGATTTAAGTCGTATAAATCTTTAAGCAGCGTACGTCCTCGACCTCTGCGCGTCTCACCACTTTCAGTTGAAAAATGGCATGTTATTGTTTATATTAAAAATGAAAAATAAATCAATAATAAAAGTCAACACACATGTAAAATAAACTTAATATTACTTTGAAATTCTGCAGGCTCGTCAAGTGTCTCCGGCACATTCGAAGATCCAATAACTGTCTACTGTTCACTATTTGCTTCTTCCAAATTTGGAGTATTCTGGACAATACTTAAATCTCGTAATCTTCTTCTACGCATTTTTCCTGCAATACACATAAAATAGTTGAAGTTTTAGTAACAAATTACAACAATAATAGTATATATAAAATAGTTAAATTATATAACATGACCAAGATTAAAATTATAATATTACATATAATTAAAAAATCGTAAGATCTTTTACATCATAATTTGTAAATATCTTCATCCACATCCTGACGAACCCATTGATGTTGTGTACTAGTACTAGGGATATTTTCATCTAAGTTTTGTTCTGGAAAAGACAATGTTTCTGATCTTTCAACGATGTCATCTCTACTTCTATTGCCCATGTCAACAAGTCTCTAGGGGTGTTTCAGAGTACAACATACCAACCCTCATCAGTTGGATCTTTTGAGTAAAAAACTTGTTTCACTTGAGAAGAAAATACATACGGCTCGTCTATCAATTTTTCTCTAGTGTGAATCAATCGAGAGAAATTTACCATTGTAAAACCAAATTGATCGTTTTTAATTCCGCGAGCAGTATTAACATCAGCCCAATCACATCGATATAAGATAAATTTCCATTTTCCATAGTAATCTAACTCAATAATATCAGTAAGAAGTCCGTAATACTCCACATTTCCCTCAATGAGATTACTGTCCCTAGCACTAGCATAACTTGTAATTGAAGAATTCACAACTATTCCACAATTTTGAGTTCTCCTCAATCTCTCGCGATATTTTGTATGAAATCTGAATCCATTGATGATGAAGACACTATATCTTTTTACTACTCTATTCGGGCCTTGAGAAAGCCATTTAACTTCGTTATTAACGTCCTTCCCACTCCAAACCTATTGAACCAAAAGTAAATTGAGTAATTATAAATGTTATAAGAAAACATTATTATTTGTCAATAAAAGGTTAAGTTGCATACCGTTTGGCTTAACCATTCATGGAAAGATTCTGTGAATAACTTATTAATCTCTTGTTGTTGTAATCTTCGGGAGCGTGAACGAGATCTCAAGATTTGTTTGTACTCACTATGTTAAAAAGAGGTTTAATTGGTTAGAAAATAAACAATTAAAAAAGATGAATATTTATCATATTCTAGAACTTATTTGCGTAATGGTTCAATTGAACCGTGGTGAAAAAGAACATATCTATATGCTAGTACCCAAGATCTTTCATCTAATTCTGCAATTTCAACTTTACCGATTGGTTCTCCATAACTTTGAAATAAATAAGTTCCGGCAAAGTTGAGATCATTGAGCCCAGCATTTCTACTTGGTCTATTCAATCTTGTTTCAACATCTTCTAAATATCTAGAACAGAAGGTCATACACTCCTCTGCCAAGTAGCCTTCAGCAATTGATCCTTCTGGATAACGCTTATTTCGACAATAAGACTTCAATTTGCTTAGGAACCTAAACACGATATACAACATTATCAAAATTTGTAACTAAATGTATAGAGGTGAATGAGTGAATACTTTACAAATAAATTAGCACATTTCTATAGGATACATCCATCAATAGAAAATCGGTCCTCCAATTATTGCTTCATGAGGGAGATAGATTACCAAGTGCACCATAATAATGAAGAAGGAAGGTGAAAAGATCTTCTCCAAATTGTATAAAGTCAAAGCGGCTCGATCCTGTACTTTCTCAAGTTCTTCAACATCCAAAACTTTGCCACAAATAGCTTTCATTATATTGGAAAGTTCAATTATACAGGACGTAACCTTTTTTGACATACAGCACCGTAAAGCAAGTGGCAGTAAATCTTGCATCAAGATGTGATAATCATATGATTTTAAAGAATATAGTCTTTGATCTTTAAGACTCACACATCGAGATATATTTGATGCATACGCATCTGGGACCTTTATATCCTTAAACACCGTGCAGAACACTTCTTTCTCTTCCTTCGACATTGCAAAAATTGGAGGCAGCAACCGATATTTCCCATTTGAAAGTACTTGAGGATGAAGATCACGCCGAATTCCCATGTCAACTAAATCAAGTTGACTCTGAAGATTGCCTTTTGATTTTCCATCGACATTCAAAATTGTCCCGATGATGTTCTCGCAAACATTCTTCTCAATATGCATGACATCAAGATTGTGTCATAAAATGTGATGCTCCCAATAAGGCAACTAAAAAAATACTTCTTTTTTTCCACAAGTCCGCCTTATTAGGATCATCCTCTTCATTAAATTCAGCATCAGATTCATCTCTCGACCTTCTCCTTGTTTGTATGTTGGACGGTTAATTCATCTTCCCATAACTAAAGTCCATATCTTTTAACATGAACAAGATTTCAGATCCAATGGTCTACTCCAGAGCTTCTCTAAACTCTTCAGTACCGTCAAATAAAATCATCTGAAATCTAAATCTATGATTTCTATCCAACCACCGACAATGCCCCATATAACAGAACTTCTTCCCATTATATAACCATTTCGAACATGTTTGTGCAAAACAACAAGGACAAGCATAACGTCCTTTGGTACTCCAACCAGATAAATTGGCATAAGCCGGGAAATCATTAATTGTCCACAACAAAGCTGCACGTAAATTAAAGTTCTCCTTTCTCAATACATCATATGTCTCAACCCCCGACCATAATTGTTTTAACTCTTCAATAAGTGAATGCAAATAAATGTCGATATCATTTCCGGGACCTTTCTCTCTAGGGATAATCATAGATAATATAAAAGAAGATTGATTCATGCAAATCCATGGAGGCAAATTGTAAGGAACAAGCACTACAGGCCAAGTACTATAAGAAGTACTCATGATTTTAAAAGGATTAAAGCCGTCAGCTGCTAGCCCAAGCCTTACATTCCGAGGATCGCTTGTAAAGCTTGAAAATTTGGCATCAAACGATTTCCAAGCTAAATAATCAGCAGGATGCCTTAATAATCCATCATCGGTCCGTTCATCATTATTCGACCTCATAGAATCAGTTGTCTTTAATGACATGAAAAGCATTTGAAGTCTTGGTATTAGGGGAAAATATCGCAAAACCTTGACTAGCTTCTTTCTTAACTGTGCCCCACCTTCATTCACATTCACATCTTCTGTATTCCTATTCATCCAACGAGACTTACTGCAAACATGATAAGACTGTTGGTTTTTCTGATTACCCCAATACAACATGTAGTCATTTGGGCAACTATGAATTTTATCGTGCCCAAGGCCCAAATCTTTCATTAGTCGCTTCATATCTTGACAAGACTGGGAAATTTTTGCAAACGGAAATATCTCTCTTAGAAACTCTAGGAGCATTGTAAAAGAGTTTCCGGTCCACCCTCCTAAACATTTTAAGTGAAATAGACGGATGCAGAAGGACAATTTCGAATATTTTGATCCCTCGTAAAGTTCTTCGTTCATTTCATTAAGTAAATTGTAGAACTTCGCCGTTTTTTCATTTGGCTCCTCATCAGGTGCACTTGTTCCCGTTTCGCAAAAAATATTTCCACCAATATTACAATCATCGGATGCCATAAAGTCAGGTGGAAACGATTGCTCACCATGACTGTGCATATTAAACGTATCCCGCAACATACCTTCCATGTTATCTTGTCTAACATAATGATGGTAAGCAGTATCAGGATAAGTCGGATTAATCGTTGAAGAAGTTCCACTAGATGTACACTCTCCATGGAAAATCCATTTTTTATACCCCCAAATAAAACCATCAACAATTAGATGTTCGTAGACAACTTCATGAAAATGCCAATTGATGTTGCCACACTTCTTACACGGGCAAAGAATCATATTCTCTTGGCTTGCATTTTGAAATGCAAAATTTAGAAAAGTTTGTACTCTATTTCGATAGGCGTTGCTTACCCTTGACAAATTCATCCAACTCCTATCCATTTCGTAGTTCTTGAAATCTAAAGTTGACAATAAATTACACAGGTAAGTTGTTTATTTATAACTATAATTAAGTTATGTAAGTTATGATATGATATATATTTATGTATTATGTAAGTTATGTAAATTATGTAAGTTGTTTATCTTATATAAATTATGTAAGATATGATATATATATTTATGTTGATGGGATTGTGATTGTGTTGATGGGAAAACACAAGGGAAGTGAAGAATTGATTATTAGATTAAATTTACAAGTTTAGGGTTAATTATTTATTTTGAATTAAGTCCATAATGTGTGCTCAATTATGATTATTTTTTATTCAGTCACATGAATGCTTATGAGTTAAATTCATAATATGAAATATGAAATATTTATGAGTTTAAGTAGCATCAAACACTAGTAGATACATATTATGTAAACCTTATGAGTAAATATTTATGAGTTTAAGCAGCGTCAAGCACTAGTATATAAATTAAAAGTTAAAGACTTCATTAGGTATAAGTTATTAGAATATAAGTTAAAAACAAATGAAAACCTGATATATAAGAAGTAAAGTGAGTTATTAAAATAAAGTGGTAATGTTTAAGTCGAAATTAAAATAAAAATAAAAATAATATCTTTAAAATTTTGAAATTGAAGTATAGAATAGGTTAAAATTAAAATTTAATGAAAAGTTGAAAAAGTGATAGTGTTATACTCTTATTGACATCCAGAAATTATCAAATTTTTTTTTATAAAAAGTTTAAATAATAAATAATTTATATAAGGAGTAATGAGAAGTGGAATAATGGAATTTATCAGCATTGTATAATAATTAAATAATCTCGTCTCAAGTTTAAAATTTTCATGATGAATAATAATTTACTATCTCCCAACAAATTTTCTCTATTAAAAGCCTAAATAGTTATGGTCGAGGTTGTAATATAACTGAGTTGGAATATGTTTCACTTTCTCAAAAACAACTGCTTTACTTTTAGCGGCGTGAAAAAAAAGAAGAAAATTTCTCATCCTATATTAACTTCTTCTAATCACATATTATATATCTATGATTACATAACTCTGAAGAAATTGCTAAAAAAAAAAAAAAAAAAGATGCCAAAAACAATATAACTTTTGACAATAATTATGAAAAACTTTTCTTGTTTAACACCATTACGTAATATGTATTACAACTCATAAGGAATTTTCAATTTCACATAAACATATATATATATATATATACGAAATTAAAATTTAATTGAAAAAAAAGAAAGTATGGGAACAATTATTAATGTAATATAGAAGGAGAAATAAGAAATATTAATAAATTTTAGTTGCCAAATTAAGATGAACAATTATTAATTGTGTGGTTCCTCTCTGCTTTCTTCCTACTTTTCTACCACTCTCTTCATTTCATTTCAACATAAATCCACATTTTATTACTAACTAATAATGTAAATGAACAATCATTTACAGACCCCACCACCAAATACATTAGCATGGCTTGGGCTGCTGTATCTAAAACTTTTTATTTTTCTCATCGAAGTAATATATTTCAGTTCAAGCAAATATAAAAACATTTAACAATATCAGTACTAAATATTACTTCGAAGATTAAAAAGCAATGTACAAAAGTTCATGAAACTGTACCTGTAACATAAAAAGCAATGAATAGCCAAGGTAGAATAGAGATAGGACAGTTAAGTGTAAAGTCCAAAAGATAGATATAGGCATTCGTACATATAGGCATTCACACATAAACTGAAATTCTTAACCAACATGCAATGTACAAGAATTAACAGATAGCCATTTGATACTTGATAAGGCTGCTAACAAATTGATACAAAAATTATCAATGACACGAAAAGAAATCATAAGAAAAGAGCATGTGGATAAAATTAACATTACAATTTTAAAAAACGAAAAAAAAATAAAAATAAAAGATTAACTAACCTTCTGGTTATCTAGGCTTTCTGTGTATTTGAGTAGTATTTGTAGTTTGTATTTGGTTTCTTAGATCTCGAGTGGTAACTGATAGAGCAGTTGAAAGAAAATAAAAGGGGAATGAACTTGATACAACATTACTGCGGATAAATATGATAAATTTGGAACTATACAAGATATATTTGGCAGCAATGAATTCTGTAACTCAAACATATTCAAGATTTAAACACACATCTGCCCTTGGATTAAGTTGACCTCATTTCTTTCGCCAAAGGCTAAATCTGTCTTTGGCAAGATCATATATATATATATGTATATATGTTTTGAGTTGCAGAATTGATCAATCAATGAATAAAAATAGCAGGATCATGATGTCTGTCAAGACAAAATATGTAATTCCATAATTTAAACCTGATAAAAAAAACTATGATCTGCTAACACAACTTAAAGGAATTTGATTTAAGCAACTTGATAACCATTTCATGGAAGATAAGAAGTCCTTCAAGGGAAGGCAAAGCCATTATTAGTTTTATTATCAAAGGACAGTGAAGTGAAGGTCATGATTTTTGTAAAAGCCAAACCACTTCTTTAAATGATGAAAGGACACACCAATACTAATGACACACCACTCCTTTAAATCAAATCATTATGATAAAAACATAAAAAAAAATAACTTAACAAAATAATTAATGAGTAACAAAAATAACTTTTCATTTTATAAAGCTTTCAAAAAGTTTGGTAGTCATAGACATGGAGATACAGGATAATGCAATTCATATGATGTATAATGATGTCATTCAAATGATAAACCTTAGAACTAAAATTAAGTTAAATATACTCAACAATTTTAGGATTGGGATCAAGGAGCTTCTTTATTAATAAATTTGCTTCTGGAGAAAACCAAAATGGAGAAGAAAATTGACCAGCCCTAATCTGCACGTTGAATAGAGAAATAGTTAGTTTCACAACTAACACCACAACGATTAACATGGAAGAAAAGAGGAGATTCAAGTGTGGCCACTGGAAGATCTCCATTGGAACTCGTAGTGAAGAAGGAAAATAGACAAAACTATAGTGCAAGCTGTGTTTTCTGTGCTTTCGTTAGATGAACTTGGTGCATGAGAAATAGCGAAAGGAAGCATAAAAGGAGGGCATAAAGCATGAAATAGCAAAAATTGCTTAATCAGAGATAAAGGTGAATCGTTTTTTAATAGCAAGAATCTATACTTATTAGGCAATTAACATGACAGCTTATTTAAATACTGTTACAAGAACTTGACCAAGTATGAATCCCAATATTCCTCACTTTAAACCTTTTTAATCCCTTTTTTGGTTTTCATTCTTTTCACCTGAATGTCTAGAATCATTCCACCAATACTGCTAAATGACAAGTTCTATTTCTACGCTATCACAACAAAACAAGCACAAATCATTTTATGAAATGAAAGAAATAAGTATCATGCAGTAAAAAAGAACGACTAGGAAAAAGTAAATATTTTTGTTGGCTTTTCTAATTTAAAAATCTAAATACACAAAAATGTATAGTGGATTTGTTATTGCAAACAAACAAACAACAAATTGGAACAGTGCGGGGTTTTTAAATATTAAGCTGAATATTTTCAGGAATTTTAAAAATAATGTGATTGAAACTTTTTTACAGACTTGAAATAAGCTACGGAGAGCTAGCAAAATTTACCGATGAGTAGCAGAGAACGGGACGCAACAGAGACGACAAAGGACGACAATGAGTAGGTGGGTCGACTGAGGAGCTTCAGATGCCTAGGGATTTTGGGGGAAATTTAAGGATTAGGGGAAATATAGAGAATTAGGGAAATCTCTGGAAATGTTTTGGGGGAAATGTTTTGGGATTTTGCTGGAAATGGCTAAGTGTTTGAGGAAATTTGTTTTGGGGTTTTTGGGGAAATGGCTAAGTGTCGGGCATGACATAAGAAGATGAAATTTAAGAAAGGAAAACGACGCCGTTTTCGTTAAACTATAGTATTTTTTGCGGCGTTTTTATAACAAACGCCACTAATGCCCTGCTTTTTGCGGCGTTTTTTTAAAAAAAACGCCACTAATCTCTTAGTTTTCAAATTTATTTTTATTTGTTATAATTTGTTAGCCATACAAATTAACTTATGATAGTCAATATTTAATAATATATATAAAGTTTATCTATTATCTCTTAAATAATTTAAACTATAATCATAATTTTAATATATTGTTAGTGATCAAAAGCCAATAAACCTTTTAATGAATCAATATTTTCACCTTTAGAAATTTTGTCTCTTACGAGTGAGAACTACTCATTCAAATATTGAAAACACTAACATACGATATTATGAATAAAGATATTTGCGCAATCTATTTGAAATGAAAAGGAATTAATATTTCAGAATATTCCATTATTCAAAGGGTCCCCATTTCTCAATTTTAGTTTAGTTTTTCTTTGTAGGTTGGGAATTTACAACAGTTTATATATTTTTTTCCTAATTAAAATAACAACAAATTTTACTAAGTATTAAAGTTGTCCAATGGCCGAATTATCTACTTAAGCTCAAAGATCCACTCGAAATATGAGAAGGTTTGGACAAGTAGAAAAGACCTAGAAAATGGGCTTGGCGAAAATATAGTCGTAATTGGACCTTTACTTGAATGAACAATCATTTGAGTTGAATAGTCAATTGGATGTATTGGATTATTGGAATAAGACTTCAATTTGATATGTCGAGCTTTCAGTACTAATATTATTGGGATATTAAGATTAATATTATCTCTTTTACAATTATATAAGAAATCGTTTAATATATAAATTAAATAATACTAATTAATCTAAACCCTAAACCTCTAACCACTAAACTCTAAACCCTAAAACCTTGAATTTTAAAACCCTAAAATCATAAACCCTAAATCCCAACACTTAAATCATAAACCCATAATCCCTAAACCATAAAACATTAACTCATAAACTATAAACCCCTAACCCCTATCCCTTTAACCACTATCCCTTATCCCCTTAACCCTTAACCCTTAACCACTCCACTAACCCCTAAACCTTAAACCCTAACCTTAAACTATAAAAGGTTTTAAGGTTTTAAGGTTTATAGCTCATGGATTATGATTTAGGGGTTAGGCTTCATATTTTAGGGTTTATGCTTTAAGGTTTTGGGATTAGGCTTTAGAGTTTAGGATTTAGGGGCTAAAATTCAATTGTAAGTAAAAATACAATCTGATCATTTTCTTATTGGATCATTATAAGTCCTCATATTTTTTCCATTTATAATTTTTTTAGGGTTTAGAGTTTTAGTGTTTATGTTCAGGGTTTAAGGGTTTAGTTAAACCCTAATAAGGATTTAGTTTGTAGGGTTTACAATTTTAGGGTTTAAAGGTTTAAATAATAACATTTTCATTTTAGAGGGGCCGAAACCCTTTCAACCTCGTAGCTATGTCCCTAATTTAATATGATTCACTTGAGATTGTAAAAACTCGAATTTAAATTGAATTTGTAGTTTGAGACGTAAAGTTTTATTTAAGTTGGATTCAATTTTATAAGATTCAAAATAAAAATTGATGCATTCAAAAGTAGTTGATTAAGTTTGATTTTGGGGAGGGGGAACTAATTTTGGAAAAATACTAAGGCATTTTGGGGATAACAAATAAAAAATAATAAATATTCGCGGCGTTTTTATAAAAACGCCACTGTAGCTCAACCATTTGTGGCATTTGGACCAAAAACGCCACTATTCAGTTTTTCGCGACGCTTTGGTTAAAAACGTCACTGTTGCGCAGTTTTTAACTGCATTTTGCTCAGTTTTTAGCGGCGTTTTGGACAAAAACGCCACTATTGCTCAGTTTTTAGCGGTATTTTGGACAAAAACGCCACTATTACTTAGTTTTTAGCGGCGTTTCGGATAAAAATGCCACTATTGCTCAGTTTTTAGCGGCGTTTTGCATAAAAACGCCACTACTGCTTAGTTTTTAGCGGCGTTTAAGATAAAAACGCCACTATGCTCAGTTTTTTGTAGCGTTTTGCTTCAAACGCCGCTAATGTATAATATTTGCGGCGTTTTTCATTAAAACGCCACTAAAAACGCCGCTAAAGCCCTATTTTCCTATAGTGGGAGGGGTTAAATAATTAAACAAAAAATTGTTGAACTTGAATGAGTTCCTAATGATACAAATATACTCTATAAAATATATCAGCAGAGAATGAGAAAATATAACTCTCTTTACCACAAAAACAAACAAGTAACCAGGTAAACATAAAATAAAATGAGATAAGACAAATGTTTTGAAATCATATTGACGCTTTGAACCATGAAAAGTTACATATATATAAATAAAATTGGGTACCAAAACTCTTACATAGGAAGACGGGGATCAGTGAGACGTAATTCTCGTAGCTCATCCAATGACAGAAGCTGCAATATGTCAAAGAGCAATAATGTTATCTTGTCCACCACAGCAAATGACTGGAAATGTTAACTTAAGCATATATTAGTTACCCTGTATGGAGCTGGCACAGATGGCATCATTGCTTCTTGATGATCAAACCTTTCTTTTTCTTTCTGGAAAATCAACACAGGCAAAAAGTGCAAGTAATCTGAGATGCTACAAGTATCCATTCAGCAGTAATCACTTATTACACCAAATCAAGAAGTTCATTAAACTAATGGGAGCCTGACATTACACCAACAAAGAGAAAGAGGTTGAGGGAGAAGAAGATGCAGAGAAAGATGAGAAGAAAAAGAAGAAATGCACAGAGAATGCCCAATCATCTTCTTCTTTTTTTACCCTTTGACTACTTGTCCTACGTGGCAAGTTAATTGGCCACGTCAGCTAATTAACTACCACGTCAGCTATTCCGTTAATCCTGTGACGGAAAACGTTAATGAGCGACTGATTTATTATTTTTTCAAAGTTGAGTGACTGAAATGAAACCCAGGTGACTGTTTTATCAGCTACCCCAAAGTTGAGTGACTGTTGGTGTAATTTACCCTTAATTTTATTAACTTTTTTTCTAACTCGTTTGTTTCTCTCTTTTTTATTTTCCTCAGCTCGAAAGTTGTCCCTGCCAATTTTTTTCACCCTTTCACTAATCAACTCTTTCTTTTTCTCTCCATTCATTCACATGTTTTTTGTTTTTTCAGTTTGCTAATTTATTTTTTCTCTACATTCATTTCATGTACCTTCTCTCTTTTCAGTTTGCAAATTTATTTTGTGGGTATCTTTATTGTCTTCACAAGTTGTGATGGACAAATGACAGTGTATGTTATTGCTGAAACTCCACCGACCACCAACAGTTTCTCTTAGAAAGTGGGTGGCTCTTCGTCAGCTTCTTAATATGTTTCTATTTTAAGAGTATTTCAAAATAATAGATAATTTCACGAGTCAATTTGGACCTGTGTTGTATTAAGTTTTATATGTTTTTCTTTTGTTTTTCATTCTTTAATAAGTCTTCATTTTTAAAAGTTTTGTATGCTCTTGTAGCACTTTTTTTAGTTTTGCTTATGCATGTAGCCTTGCTTTTGCAAATGGTTTTAGGGATGATTTTGTCGTCCTCTCAAATTTAAGAGATGCTTTTGTCGTCCTCTCCAATTTAAGAGATGCTCAGTTTTTTTGTCGATTTTTACTCGCCACTTTAGAATATCTAAGGTTGTTTCCTTATCATATTAAGTGTTTGCAATCACTCCAGATATGTCATACTTAAGTTGTAACAGAGTCAATTGTCGACATAACATAATATTTTATTAATGTTGAGATTAAAACTTTTGTTGTGTTAATGGAACTTCTCTTTCATCACTTACAACGAATGTTTATTATTATTATTTCTCGAATTATATAATCTCAATCATATAATAAATTAATTTACATCCTTTCAAAGGATAAAAGAAAAAAAAAGCATCAATGATACATAATTTTTATTCAATATTTCATTTTCATTAATGATCTTTGGAGGTTACATTAATCATTCATAACTTTTGTTAATATTTCATTTCCTTACATTATCTTTAAATTTACATTTATCATCTTCAAATTTTCATTTTTTTGGTAAAATCTTCAAAATTTCATTTTCATACATGATTTTTAATAATATTTTATTTTCATTCATTATTTAAAAAAAAAATAACAGCTTAATTCATAAATTGATACTTAAATTGTATTGTTTTTCTCCATTTTGGTATCTAAACTTTTTTTTGTCATAAATGATATCTAAATTATTTTTTTCCCAAGTTGATACCTCTATTAGTTAAACCATTAAATTTATTTTTTAAAAAGGCTTAACCTATAAATTGATACCTAGAACTATGCGTTTTTTTTCTTATTTTAGCATCTAAATTATTCTTCTATTGTTCATTTTATACAAAAATATTATATCCATAAAAAAAATAAAAACCCAACCAATAACAATTTACCACATTATATAAACTGTAAAACAATTTTTTTATTCTTTTTTATGTTTTTTATCTTTCTTCTTTAATAATGTATAGTGATGCTCGAAATTTGCCCTTTTGAAATTGAGATGGTGATGATTAATCCTATTTTCATACTGCATCACCTACACACTCAACTTGACGAGATCGAAAAAGTTATTTCATTGTCCAAAACCAATTTTTTTGAACCGAATTGAAATGACCAATTGGACCTAAAATCAATTGGGGGTACCGGTTCAGAGCTAGGGTTAAATTGATTGTCTTGCAAATCAATACAAGTAAGTTGAACCAAACTAATAATAATAATTTAACCAAATCCAGAACTAGTGATTTGATTGCTTTGGCCATAAGTCCAGTTCTAAAGAAATAAAATAAAAGAGAAAAAATAGTACTTTCTTCTCTCTTTTTTGCCACATGTTATTTTTGAATTGGTTATCATTTTTAAAAAAATAGACTTAAAATTTAACTAAAAATTGAGCTAACAAAGGTATGGGAAAAAATAGTTCAAGTGTCACTTGTAACAAAAAAAAAAAAAGTTTGGGTATCAAAATGAAATAATAAAAAAACATAATTTAGATAAAACAACGATTGGACAAACAAATGTATCACCTTGAGAAAAAGAAAGTTTAAATACCAAGATGTGGAAAAGGTACTAATTGATGAATAAAACCGAAAATAACAAACTTGTTTTATTTGTTTCCTATTCCTCTTTTTGTGTCTTAATTTATCATAAAGCTTGTAATTTGCCTTGGTGTGGTTTTCTTACTGAAAATAACAAACCAAGGCAGCTGGAAAACACTTGCAGAAAGATGCATTAATAAGTTGACGAAATTAAACATATATTTGCAATCCAACTCAAAAAGTTCAAATAAATACATCTTGCCTTCGAAAAAGCATTTGCCTTTTCTGCTTCAAAAAGGAAAAAATTCGACTTAAACTTGCGTTTCGATCTAATCTTATGACAGGATCCTTACAATACTAAGGAAGAAAGAAGCAACAATCAGCGGTTGCCTTAGCCAGGACTGAGCACTGCGATGAGAAGCACTCAGATCTGCAGTATCTGGTCCCATCCCCAGTGTTCCTGTCGACTGAGAAATGCTTACATTGTTCACTGTCTTGCTGTATTACAAAAACATGCATCCACTCAATTGAATTAGTAGGTATTGCTGTTTTAAACTTTCAATCATTGATTGAGAGTTTCGAAATTCAAATTATTAATAAGCAAAAGCATTACCTGGAAGGAAACTTGCAATTTCCATAGCCTGAAAAAAAAAAAAAAAAAAAAAATATATATATATATATATATATATATATATATAGAATGAGCACTGCATCATCAAATGAAATGAAAGAGTTTATTGGAAACTCTGAAGTCTGAACTCACTAACTGGCCGATATTTAAAAAAGGAAAAAGAACTCACTAGGGTCTAAAGAAGTGAGAGCAGCATTGTTGGAGAAGGAGCAAGCATCGTCAGTCATGCCGTGCTTCAAGTAGTAGTCATTGAAGGCATAAGACGCCGTTTTCTGGACATCAGAGGGGTCGTAACAGGGTCCGCCTTGCTGGATCCGGCTGCAGTCCGTTCCGCCAGGACCGCAAGCCCAGTCCAGCGCTCCCTGCAGCGCCGCGTCCTCGGCGTTGTTCTTTGCGACACACCAAAGCTCCGTGACCACCGTTCCGCCGCCGTGCTGGGCCAAAGATCGCGGCAGCGACACGAAAATGAGATAGAGAAAGAGAGGAAGGAAGTGATTTTGGGACATGGTAGGAGGGAGAGAGGCGATTGATGATTTGGAATGTGCGGGGGATTGAATACTAATTAAAAAGGGAAAGTGTGGGAAGATCGATGGAAAAGCGACCGTTGGGACACTTAAGGGTATAAGTAGTTGGGAGATCTAAAAACAAAAGGCAAAGGCAAAGCAGAGATGAAAGATCTGGGCTGGGGATACGAAAAGAGTAAAGTTTTTAAGGCAGGAGGAACCCTTCCGCACCTTGTCGTTTCTTAGTTAGCGTTGCTGTTACCTTTCGCCATTCTATATTATTCAAGGGGCAATTTATTACAAAAAGCCCTTTTATTTCGTTATTTATCGAAATGGTTTGACTTTTTCATTATTTACCGAAAAGAACCATTTTTCCTTAAAGCGTGTCCACGTCAGCACGAAGTCAGGGTACGTGTCAACAAAACACTTTCTAGGGGAAGCGTTTTGTCCACGTCAGCACAAATCGCTTCCTTAAGGGCGCGCTTTGTTGACGTGGACAAAACACTTCTCCAGGGAAGCGTTTTTCCCCTAACAGTCATATGACCATTTGAGCTCCAACGGTAAAAAAAAAAAAAAAAAAAACTATAAAAGGCCCCTCCCCCCTTTCATTTTTTCACACAATAGTCTTCTCACAATTCTCTCTAAATTCTTTTAAAATTCTCTCAAAATTCTCTCAATTTTTGTCAAAGTTATCTCTAATTTTTACAAAAAAGCTGTGTTTAATTTTTTTTGAATTAGTTTTATTTTTTAAATTACAAAAATATCTGATCGTGTTAGTAATGGTCAGAAAATTAATTCATCTCGATACGAAACACATCTCCGTCGATCAAATGACAATGATAAGTGATAAGTTTAATTAATTTTTGAATAGTATTTTTTTATTTATGCAATTTTAATTAATATTTATTTTATATTTTTTTATAACAGTCTGTAGATCGAGTGTTGCAATGTTATATCTGTAATGTCTGGTCCTCCATCGCCGTTGATAGAGAATTACCTGCGGGAAGTGAATTTTTGGCACGTGGCCACGATAGGCCGAGAGTGCAAGTTGGACCCGAAACTAATCAGTGTATTGATAGAGAGGTGGAGACCCGATACGCACACTTTTCATCTTCCATGCGGAGAGTGTACTATCACTCTAGAAGACGTGCAATTGCAATTAGGATTGCCGGTCGATGGGTACACAGTCACCGGGTCCGCTCAATCTGCTGATTGGGAGGCCGTATGCTACGAGCTTTTAGGTGCTATTCCGGATAATATTAACGGAGGTCGTATCGAGATGGGCTGGTTACGAGACACATTTTCAGAGCCGGATAATGATTCGACTAAATTAGAAAGAATACGATATGCTCGGACATACATTCTTGAGATGATTGGAGGTTATCTGATGCTGGGCTTGTCACGAAACCACGTACATCTGAGATGGCCGCTAAAACTCGTCGATTTTAGAGCAGTAGGTGAATTAAGTTGGGGGTCTGCCGTGTTAGCAACATCGTACCAGGAGATGTGCGGGCGACGCGACCGAATAAAGCCAAAATCGGAGAATGCCTATCACTATTGCAATCATGGGCACGGTTTCGCTTTCTATTTTTACGTCCTAGAGTGAACCACCCATATACATTCCCACTAATAACGAGGTAAATTTTATATTAGATTTTACAATTATTACGTAGATTTAAAATATAATTATTTAATTACGTAGAACCATTCAGTGAGTTATGTTGGAATACCCACATCTCTTGAAGATATACAGCTTCTATTAGACCAACAGTCGGAAGCACAAGTAAGTATTAAATAAAATATATATAATAAAATAGTCGTTTTGTATTTAGTATTTAGTATTTATTATTTAGTATTACCTATATAACTAATATTTTTATCATGTTCATATAATTTCAATAGACACCATATGAGGATCAGACAATTGGGGCAGTAATTTCGGATGATTTTTTTCAAAATCTGAACATTTGGCATGTGAAGGTCCCATTGGTAACCTATGCTATTGCGGAGATACACCAGTCAGATAGGGTATTGCGACAATTTGGATTCCGACAACCGATTCCCATGAAACCTGAGGTGCTCGATGATGAGCACAAAGTCGACTTACGGCTATTGAATACGGATTGGTCGAGACACTGGTCAGAATATATCGAAATGTGGGAAAATCGGTATGACTATATACCTACTCAAGAACTAATCATCGTTCCTGAGTTAGCATTAATGCCGGAATATATGCCATGGTTTAGGATCCATGACAAGCCATATTTACTGTCGAAAGAGGAGAGGCGATGAAAAATTCATGTGCAAAAGGAACGACGGGGCCCTTTAAATCCAAGAAGAAGAGATGATGACGCGGGCCCATTAGCAGCGCCCACACAATCACTGGGCCCATCAACAGCGCCCATACAGCCATCTAGGCCAACACTTCAACTGACGACACCCATATCACAGCCTTTTTAGATTATGCCAGGTGCGTATCCTAGCCCTTATATGTATCCTAACCCTTTTATGTTTCCTTGTCCCAGTCCTATGGCAGGTTGGAATGCATCGCCCGGTTCATCTCCGTTCCCAATTACTCCGAGTCAACCGCCAATCAAAAGGCCACTGTTGCATGAGGGATCGCACGAGACTCCGTCGGGGAGCTCTTCTTTTTATCATTTCTCATCGTCTTATGGGATTCAAACACCTTCACCATGAGTGATGCAAACATCTCCGCATTCATTATTTTATCAAGGTGGGTTATCCTCCCAACACCCACAACCAGATCCCCTGCCGAAGCAACCACAATCCCCACCGGAGCAACCACAACCCTCACAGGAAGCTGAACCAAGGAGGAATCCAGCGCGTAACCGTCGACGACCCCCATGTGGCACTGATTTTGACCGGCACCAATATTGGTTTTTTTAATATATTTGTAGAAACTTTTTTATATAGTTTCATATAATAAAATAAAAGTTATTTTTAATATTTTAATTATACTTTATTTTTTTAATTTTAATATAATAAATGTTCTTTTAAATTAGCCAATAATTTTTATTAAAATAAATGTTATTTTGACTACAATAATATTTTTAATATTTTTTACATTTTTAATAAAATATAAATAATGCAACATAATTTTATTACAACAACTATCAACTATTCCGATTTGGACATGATCGAGTTATATTGCCTAAGTTCCTACACTATCTGCACAACCTCTGTTGGTTTGTTCTTTCTCGGATATCCATATTGTTATGTATTCTAGTCGGGCAAGGTCGACCCTTTGGTTTGCGACGCAATTCTCTATCTGGTAACAGCTTAAACGGAGCAAGCGATACAGGCGGCCATATACGTTCATCTCGGATCGGTAGGAATACGTGTCTCCATACGTTGTACATGTATTCTATTTTGTACACTTGGTCGAGATACGTCATGGGGTCCAGATGGAGATTCTGACAAGCTGCAATTACATGAGAGCATGGATAACGTAGTACGTCAAACACCCCACAGTCGGGTGTCCTATTTCTCAAGTGTACACGATATTGCCCTCCAATAATACCTTGGTTTGGTCTGTCAAACTCCATCACACAAAACCATAGGTTGTCGCGATCGTGACACACTATGTGTTGTCGCGATCGTGACACACTATGTGCATGGTGTTGGCTCGTGCCTTCGCCTTGTTAATCTCTCGCAACACCTTTGCGCACCATACATGACATCCCTGCATTTGGCCTTTATAACTCGTTGCTTGCTTTGGAAATAGTGCCGCTAAACGAAAATATGTCTCTCACACAACGACTGTTATCGATAAATAACGCGTTCCTTTTAGAACAGAATTTATGCATTCAGCCAGGTTTGAGGTCATATGGCCATATCGTAGGCCGCCGTCGTATGCTTGTGTCCACTGTTCGAAAGGTATGTTACAAAGGTAGTATGCGCCTTCTTCGTTAACGGAACGTAAAACCGCTTACATCTCATAAAAACGGTCCTTACTTATCTCATACCCTGCCAATATAAATTGATAACGAAAATTACATACCATTCTTCCATTCAGAATAAATTGAATATTACAAACGAAATTATATTAATAGAGATTAAATACCCATGTTGGTCACTTGTCGTCGTTCAGTTGTAGATCGATATTGCCCATAGTAGTTGGACGCAATGTGCCTTAGGCAATACCGATGGTGTGTGCGATGCCATTGGCTTCATTGTCGCTCAATTGCGGCTAGTATTCCAGTGCCCCGATCTGATATAACGCATATATCAGGTTGGGGGAAGACATGCCTCCTTAACCTAAAAAGAAAGAAATCTCAGTCATCAGCTGACTCTCCCGGTGTTATTGCAAACGCAATTAGAATGATTCCCCCACTACCATCCTGTGCCATAGCTAGCTATAGCCAATGGGTATATCTACCATACATAAAGGTACCGTCAATTTGTACCAATGGCTTGTAGTATATATGTAACACCCCTAACTCGTATCCGTCATCGGAATGGGTTACGAGGCATTACCAAATAAATACAAATTAAACTGACTTTTCTTACATCTCATACCACCAAGAATATCATAACATTAAATACTTATCAAAATCAAATTATCATGTTCCATAATTATCAAATTCGAACCAAACTTATATATATAAAACAATGTTCACATATTTAAAATTTTCAAAGTTTGTTTCTCTATAACAATCACCTTAATGCCATTTTTATAAATAAATAATACTCCATCATAACACATCAATACATACATCAAATATATGCCAATATCCATTTCGTTAATTGTATATCAAACAAATCAATTATCAACATCTGTATGAACTCACATTAAAACCAAATGAAATCATATTGCATAATTTAATATACAGTTACACATGCAATTTAAACATACTATAACATGGCTGAATGTATTAATATTTTATATATATATATAGTATGTAATCTACCCTAAAGTTAAAGGACAAACTTAACATTTGAGTACAAGCTAAAACAATCAACCAAAACAATCATGAAACACATTCATTACTTACCATTTAATAACCGAACTTATCAAACTAATAAACTACCATCCATCACTTTAATTATATTACATTTCATAATTCCATCATTAACATTTATTATACTAAATACATATTATACTTATTATCTTTCATAGCCAAATCATGTTACTTAAAACCACACATACATTCAAAACTCCCATCACCGAAATACCAAAATATAATTCATTAAACATTTTAATCAAGATCATATAAGACTAAATTTTAGCATAATAAGCAAACCAATTGCGTATCACATGGTACCTAGCACAACATCACACATACCAGGCTCATAACTACATAACCAGGGTGAACACAAACCAAACTTAACATGACTGAATTTAACATCAAGCCATTTTCGCATGGCTATTTTACAAACCAAAATCAAACATTTCCAAAACACTTTCTAGCCTATACATGCCATAGTTTGAGTTAAAATATTTAAATATCGAAGCTGTGGATAGTGTAATGAACTTTGCTGACGATCCCCGAGCTTGTAACTTGAATCCAAAATCTATAAAATAGAGTAAACATGAACACATAGAGTAAGCTATTATAGCTTAGTAAGTCATAAGCAATCAACATCTTCATGATATAATCAACTCGATTAAAGCTAATCCAAATTTCTTTATCATTATCAAACTTAACCTCAAATCTAAAAATAAAATAAATAACACATTTTCATACATAAAATCTATCTTGACCGAATACTCATTTACTTAATTTGACCTAATAATATTCAACTTTCAAAGCCAAAATGGCTGAATATAAGTAAACATACACATACTCATTTATATATGCTCAAGAACCATTTTATAACATTATGAATATATACTATTTATATGGTCGAATATTCATAATCACAAATATGCACATATACAAGAATCAATCCTTCAATATTCATGCCATTTATTCACAAAGCCGAATACACATACTAAATTCACACGTAATCTTCATTTGTATCACACATAATTAGCAATAAGTATCAAGCTACTTATTTACCTTATCTCAAATAAACATCAAGCTAATTCGTACCTGATCATTTAGCTCGTTAAACGTATTTAATAACCACATCAGCGTAAAGTCTTTTAAGCATAAACTTATAATAATTCACCAGCATAAAGTCTGCTAGGCCTAAGCCTGAATCACACACCGGCACAAGGCCTGCTAGACTTAAAGTCTGATTTTATACACCAGCATTAAGCCTGTTAGGCATCAAGCCTGATTAAACTCACCAGCACAAAGCTTGCTAGGCTCAAAGCCCGAATATCATTATTAATAAGCTGTCTCATAAACAATTCATGTATTAAACATTTCAGATAATTTCATATAGTTCATACTGACTTTCAAATGTTATATCTCAATCGAGTAAAACTTAAATACGTTATTTCTATGCTTTATCACATTCGATTATCTCTACTATAAGTCCTTGAATTCCAAATCAGCATATTAAACTTACTTACATTCAAAATTTAACGATGTTTAATTGCTTAAAAACTTACCTCGGATGATGAAAAATCGGTACGAATCGGCTAGTCGACAACTTTATTTTTCCTCCGATCTAAATTCGATTTTCTCTTTTCCTGATCTTGAATCAAGCTTGAAATTGGCCGAAAATCACAAAACTCTTGTTTCTTTTTGTTTTATCTAGTTTCAGTGATGAGATATATAATGAATATAATTTTAATTTATGTTTTAATATAATATATGTTAACATATAACATTTTTACTTATTTATCCTTTAAAAATAAAATAGAAAACAATTATAAACATGGGCACAACCGTCCATCACAAAGGCTTATGGTTTATTTTCAACATAAATACTCCAATTTAAAAAGCCACTAACAATTCAACCCTTATGCTTTAAACTATCAAGTTTTCAATTTACGCAATTAAGTCCTTTTATTAAATTAAGCACACCAGCAATCAAATTTTCATACGAAACTTTCACACATGCAAATTCACATATAATAAACACGAAAAATAATATTTAAATATTTTTTGACTCGGATTCATGGTCCCGAAACCACCATTTTGATTAGAGTTTAAATTAAGCTGTTACAATATAAATGCGTCCCAACATTGCTTAAAGCTCCAGAACAGACGCTTGAACACTTGGCATCCACGGAGCAATGGGTCGTTGTAGTACGCAGGTGTCGTTTCAAGGTCTTTTATACACCCTGGGAAATATCTCTCCAGCACTTGACACGACTGCCACACTTCATTATATGAAGCGTCCCACCTACCATGCATCTTTTCCAACGCATTCTGCTTAGCTATCCAAACCTTGCGGTAATAGGGCGTGTACTTCAATTGGCTACGAATATTGGCAATTAAGACAGACACTGAAGTCTTTGGATCTGCCTTCAACGTCAGTAATATTAAGCTAGCTAACATATCTGAGTCCATCTTGGGATGATATTGTGAAACACCTATCAACGAAATATGTTAAATAATACAACATTATGTAATAACAGTTTTATTCAAAAACCCTAAACACCTAGTGATACTTTACCGCCAACACATATATGTGGACCTTTGTACTTTTTTATCTCCCACAAGCATGTCCTTTTCCTCAATGAGGCCATTATTTTCCATGAACACGTACCGTCTTGCACTGCACACTTGGCCTCAAACTTATCAGATTTGGATTTAACCACGTTGTAGTTAACCCCGTTCATGATGCTATGTTATTTCAATACAGCAAGAAAACTATCCTTATTGGAAAACTCCCTACTAACTTCAATTTCACCCGAATTGAATAACGAACTTGTACGGTCACGCCTTCTGTATGGTAGATCTGGAAACTTCAACGCATCATCTTGAAATAGATCAACATTATGCATGTGGGCTGAAGGCGAGTACGCCCTGAATAGCAGATCTTCTTCTTCTTCATCTGAATCTCCTTCAACATCTGCAGGTATGGTTGGAACAGGCTCCGGTTCAGAAAATAATTCAACTTCTGCACCATCGGTGCTGAGCTCTCGAGGTGGATCCACATCGAACTCATTATCTGACCCACCATCATCTGCAACGAACGAGGTCCCATCGCCGGTGGATGTCATAGGGAGTACATCATCCCTTCTTCTGGATATTTCATAATGTCCCAAATCCGATGTGGATTGCCAACCACTAGAAGTTGATGTCATTCCCCAGTACGTATTTCTAGTATCAAACATCGACCCACCGAGGTGCATGTCCCATCCACCAATGAAATGTCATGCAGGGGTTGTGTATTCCATACTGCTACCAAACACGGGCGCTTCTGTGTTTTGCCACCCACTAATGGAGTGTCGGGCAGGGATCGTGTATTCCTCTCAAACAGCATTAGATGTCGAAGTCGCAAATGCATCATTTGGTGATGAAAATTGTACATATAACTCAAGATAGTGTGATCCACTAGCAAGATGAGTCTGCACTATTGCCTCCAAGCTACGAGGACCTTTGATGTGGAATGAGTCATATCTCACGGGATTAACGAAGTACAAAATCGATACTTAATAGACAAAACTTTCATTGGCGTCGTTCCGAAGATTTTACGCTTAATTCTTTTACGAAGTTCTGTCAAATTTATGTTCTGGTTAAAAAACAGTCGCGCTGTGCTCTTCGATAAAAAAATAATGCCATTCTCGGTGTCACGGACCTCGCCATCATAGTAAATAACAACACTAACACATTCACTCATCTTCAGTTTCTATTTTACTTTAGCCTCAATTTCTCTTACTGTAACTTATGCAACCTGAGAATGAAATTTGACTCATTTATAGTCTAAGGCTTTTTCAGATACTACTGTAGCAAAAGAGCGTCCACGTGGGAGCTTTTTTCCGTAGTTTTGCTGACAGTTCATCCTTCTTGAAGCGTTTTTGACACTATTTGTTCAGAAACATCTTTTCAAAATTATTTTATCAGATACTACTGTAGCAAAAGAGCGTCCATGTGAGAGATTTTTTCTATAATTTTACTGACAATGCATCCTTCTTGAAGCGTTTTTGACACTATTTGTTCAGAAACATCTTCTCAAATTTATTTTTCAGATACTACTGTAGCAAAAAAGCGTCCACGTGGAAACTTTTTTCCATAATTTTGCTGACAATGCATCCTTCTTGAAGCATTTTTGACACTATTTATTCAGAAACATCTTCTCAAATTTATTTTTTAGATACTACTATAGCAAAAGAGCGTCCACCTGTGAGCTTTTTTTCTGTTATTAATAGTTAATTTAATTAATAAACCCTAAAAAACCCTAAACCCTAATTTAATTGATTTTTTAATTTTCATAGTTAATTTAATTAATTAACCCTTAACTCTAATTAAATTAATTTTCCCTTAAAAAATACTAAAACCCTAAACCATTAAAACTCTAATCCTAAAACAATCAAAAACACTAACCTTAAAAAACCCTAAACCCTAATTTAATTATTTTTTTTAATTTCATAGTTAATTTAATTAATTAACCCTCAACTCTAATTAAATTAAAATTTCCCTTAAAAAACACTAAAACCTTAAACCACTAAAACCCTAATCCTAAAACAATAAAAAACACTAACCCTAAAAAACCCTAAACCCTAATTTAATTGATTTTTTTTAATTTCATAGTTAATTTAATTAATTAACCCTCAACTCTAATTAAACTAATTTTCCCCTTAAAAACACTAAAACCCTAACCCTAAAATAATAAAAAACCCTAACCCTAAAAAAAGGGGGACAAAACGCTTCCTTGGGGGAGCATTTTGTCCACGTCAGCAAAGCGCGCCCTCAAGGAAGCGATTTGTGCTGACGTGGACAAAATGCTCCCCCAGGAAAACGTTTTGCTGACACGTACCCTGACATTTTTGGGGATTTTTAGATTAAGTCACCGCTCTCCCTATAATTCAATTGTGTTATAAATATTTTATAACTTTTTTTATTAATGTTAAATTTTTCTTTCATCAACATGATGACATTTTAATGTGTTATCACTAGTGAATCTTAGCATTAAATTTTTTTCTTGGAAGGCTAACTAAAATTTTTTGAAATTTCAAGGGTTTTAATCAAAATTTTCAAAAAAATAAAAATAAAGTATGTAATTGAAAATTTTAAAAATTTTGATAAGTTTAATAAAAAATTTTAAAAAATTTGAAGGGTTTAATTAAAATTTTCAAAAAACAAAAAAGTGTATAATGAAAATTTTCAAAAAACTTTTAGAGGAGAAAGGCTCCTGAGCCTTAATTACCATCCACTTCTTCGTGATATAGAAAAATAGCAATAACAGTAATAAAAAAAAAAACAATAAGAATGTACATAAAATTCTTAATCATAACTATTTACCTATTTAAGTTTATTTTTTTTTCACAATTTAAATTATTTTATTTTATTTTATTTTTTAAAATTTTTTTATATGTTTTTATTATTAGTTTTAAATCATATGTTTCATTTTTAATTGAATGTTATTTGTAAACATAAATCTATATTTTAAATACATGATTTCCACATATATACGTGTGTGATAGAATTTCTAGTATTATATTTTTATGAAATTATTTGATTTATTATCAATAATTTTAAGAGTTCACAAAACTCTTATTAAATCTCTATACTATGTGTGCAAGTTGTAAATTTAATTTATATATTTTAATTGAATTATTTTTAGTCTTTATATTTTTCAAATTGATCAATTTTAATATGTGCTTTTTGAATTTAAAAATTTTAATCCTAACTATTAGCCATATACTATATGTAAAGTTATAGATTTACTCCATGTTCTCTAATTTAATTAATCTTAGTTCTTATATTTTTTTAATTTTGAAATTTTAATGTTGATGCAAACAAAAATCGATAAATCCATTAGTTATTTTTTTTACTAATATATGAAAATAGAAAAATAACATGGCATTATTAATATGATAATATGTTTACAAAAAAAAAATTGGAAAAACCAGACCTTAATGGCTATTGCTTGGTCAATATTGAAATTTCAAATTTCAAAAAATACAAGGGATAAATATGAACAAAGTAAAGTATAAGGATTTATTTAAAACTTACGGATAGTATAAAGACTAATAGCAGAATTTAACCATCAATTAAATTATCGGTGCAGTGGGAGTGAAACAAATTTGAGTTGATTTTATTTCTATAGTTAATATCTATACTGTATTTAAGTGTCATATTGAGTTGATGGCATGAACCAATTGAAAAATAATTAAAATTTATTCTTTTACTAAATATCAAATCTATAGTATAGGTATTAACTATAGGGTTTGAGTCATGTTGGTTTGTATTGAAAATAATTACACAAAAATAACATGACTCAAACTCAATTGAAAAAAATTAACTTTTATCTTTAATAATGGTATACATGTTGAAAATAATTACACAAAATTATTATTATTTTCATTAAAACATATAATCACTTGTGGGTCGGACAGGTAAAAAAATTAATTAATAATATATATTTAAGAAGTTTTCACTTAAGTAGTGGATGTCACGTAATCTAATTTAACTAATTGAATTGGTGTCTGATTAAATTATGACAAGACCTAAAATTAATAATAGAATATTGATTCCAATTTCTAACCCATTTTATCCTACCCCACGTCTTGTTTTAGTTGCCAAAATGCCTTTAAATATGTTTAATAAATTATAAAATTAAGTGCTAATAAAATAAGTGTAAAAAAAAATAAGTATTATATTTAAGTTTTAAAATATATCTGATATATTTCTTTTTTGGTGAATTACAATGATAGGAAAAAGTTCGAATAATAAACGCGATTAGCGCAACTCGAATACAGACCACATATGAAACAATGAACATCCTTAACCATTAAGCCATCACATGGGATAAAATATTTGATATATTACTTACAATGAAATAAGAAATATAATTAAATTGTTTGAAAAATATAAATTTTAAATTATATAAAAAAAGGTTATTCTTTATATTATCTTTAATTTTAAAATATTTCACTATATTATAAATAAAATCAAATTTTAAATGTAAAATCTTTATATGATATTATAATGTTAAAATAAAAC
Source organism: Gossypium longicalyx (assembly GCA_025698465.1). Classification (NCBI taxonomy): domain Eukaryota; kingdom Viridiplantae; phylum Streptophyta; class Magnoliopsida; order Malvales; family Malvaceae; genus Gossypium; species Gossypium longicalyx. Next base: position 72,827,461 of record CM047004.1, on the reverse strand, counting down.
TAAATTAAGTAAAAGTATTCTCAATTAAGTGATAAGTAATTTTTATTTATTTATCATTTTCGACATTTTTTATATATAAAATTTATGGTGTTGTTTTTATATAAAAATATGAAAAAGGACAAAAAAAAAAAAAAAAACACTCTCAATTGAAACATAACTAATGTTTAATCGATTCACAACTTCTAATGATTTAATTTAATTGGAGCTATAGATATATTTATCGTAACCTAAAAAAGGAGAGAGTAATGAAACTTTTTTAGAAGGAGCTATTTCTTCGGTTTCTAAAAAAAAATAGGATTTTTTTTATAAAGATATAATATATTATTTTTAAAAAAAATATATATTTTTCATGATCATGGTATTAAAAAAATAAAAACCCTCTTCAAGAATAGTTCTTTTTAGAAGAGTGATTTCTTTTATAGAAAATGGATAATTTTTTATGTTTAAATTAAATTACATAATTACCTTTATATTTTACCATTATTTGACTGAGTTTTTAAGAGATGAATGTTTTTATAAATTTAATTATCAAATTAGTATCACTTAACTCGTGACATCAAGCTTAATCAAACATTTATAATAAATATATTACAATTTTATTTTTAGTATATAATATTTAGATGAATTTAAGGATACTTAAATAGTTTATTGTTTAAAAAATTATTTAAACCTTGTAATTTTTTTAAAATAAAAAAGAAGAAACCATTATCTAACTATAAAAATTTCTTAATTTTTTAGAATCTCACATCACTCATGCATACATATCATGTTGAATAGGGAGCCACCCTTACATTAAGGGTGGGTTTGAGGCAGCGGTGCGGTGCGGTGCGTTTAGTTTACTTTTTGTCTCACGCTAAAGTATCGTTACAATATCTAATCTCACCGCCACCACTGTTTTTACACTAACCGCAGGTAAACGCACTGTCCATCCAAACTCACCCTAAGCCTTTTAATTGCTCCCTTGGACCCAAGAGAAAATTTTATGGGTGAACATCCTTGACAACCAAATAATTATTAGGAGTCCAATGTGTCATAATTGGGTTTTTTTACTAATTTAATACAAAAAAAAACTAAACATAAAATTATGTACTAAAATGGTACATGCAGGGTGGTGCCGCCTCTGGCAGAGGCGTGACCACCTTGCCTTTGCCACTAACTGTTAAAAAAAACAAAAACAGTTAAAAAAAAACAAAAGCTGTAACAAAAAAACAAAAAATGATGTGATAGGACAGGGCCTGCCGTAGGCGGCACAGGTGGAGGGCTTGTCGCAGGTGGCACCGATGGTGGAGGTGGCAAAGGCGACACCGAGACAATGGGACTCTTCGTGCAGGCTATTTGTTTTTTCTTTGTTTGGGGAGTTCATTTCGACTGAAGGAAGGAAGAAAGAAGGAGAAGAAGAAAAGAAGAGAAGAAGAAGAAGGAGAAGGAGGCGGCACTGGTAAGGGAAGAAAAAAGAAAAAGAAAAAGAGAAGGAGAAGAAGAGGGAGGGAAGGAAAAAGAAAGAAAAAGAAGGAAAAAAAGGTAATTATTTTTTTATAAATTGAGTAATTAATATTAATTTAAGGAAATAATTTATTTATTTTAGTTGTTATTATTATTGTTGATTGATTTTGATTTAATTCAAACTTAATTTTTAAATTTATTTTTTTGCAAGGTATTATTTGGTTAAAAAGAGATATTAAGGTATGCTTATATTTATTTTATATTTTCATTCATTCATAATTTATTTTTAATTTTTATTTAAGTAAAAAAGCCTATATTTGTTATGTACAAAGAATGTTTTATTATTATTTATTTGTTAAGTGTGTTTTAGGTTGATTAGATATATTTTTTTATGAAATTTGTTTGGCGTGTTATATTCTGATTATATTTTTTTATTTTTTATGTGATGGGTTTTTTTTACAAAAATAGAATAAAAAATAAAATACTAAAAAAATATATTGATGAAAAAATAAAATACGAAAAAAATAACTTTTTGGGAGAAAGAGGTGCTGGAAATTTTTTAATAATATAAAAAATAAAATACGAAAATAGTATATTTTTAAAAAAATCCGAAAAAATACAAACAAATGGCCAAAATCAGGTTTTTTATTAAATTAATATAAAAAACACTAAAATAATACATTTAAAACATTATGTACTAAAATAATATAAAAATAAAATACAAAAATAGTATATTTTAAAAAATAAAATAAAAAAATACCAACAAAGGGCCAAAATCATCGAACAAAAAAAATTAAGAATATTGCAACATAACCCCTCATTGTTTTCCCGTCTTTTTATTTCTCAAGGAATTTAATTACATATTATAATATATTTTAAAATATTATTGAACTACTTATCATGTTTTTTAATTATTATTACATCACTCACATTATTATTAAATAAAAATTAATTTAAAATATATTAAACTATATGCCGGGTATATTATATATATTATATTTTAAACCAAAATATTTTACTTATTATCATTTTAAAATAATAATAATATTTGTACTTGAGTTGGATATATATATTTTTTAATGTAGTATAGCAAAAAATATGTTGTCGAAAAAACTGTTTGGTATTTTTTTGTAATTAAAAGCAATATATAAAATTTAGTTATTTTGATAAATATTTAAAATCCATCAAACATTGAAATTAATAACCGATTTTTTTTTGAAATTGCAGGCATCGTAGTGGTTTCATTGATTACGAAAGATCCTCACATATCTGACACAATTAATAATATGATAATATATTGTTATTTGTTAATCACAGGTTCCATTAAAAAAAGATCTACGTAATTTACGGAAATAAATTATGTTATTATAACTATTTTCTGTAATTTGACACTGTCAGGGCCCGTACCGCGCATTAAGGGCCCGGGTGAATGGTTTAGGATATTCTCCAGATGCACGACTGATGCCCTACTTGGAGCTAGCTGGATTCGGGTCAACAACATTGATTCAAACGTTTAATTTGCAGTACGATTTAATATACGCATTGGTCGAGTGTTAGCGCCCGGCAACCCACACTTTTCATTGCCATGTGGGGAGTGCATTATCACTCTGGAGGATGTTGCATTGCTACTTGGGCTCCCAATCGACGAGAGTGCCCTAACAGGTGTAAGTGCAATAGTTGAGTCGGTTGCATTTTGCTATAGCATACCAGGAGCCTCGCAGGGCGATGATGAGTCCAATTTTTCGAGTTTGAAATTTACATGGCTAAAACCCAATTTTGAGTATTTATCAATTAATGCCACTGAAGAAGAGTTGATGTGCGCAGTTCAAGTGGACATTATGCATATTATAGAGGGTGTACTGATGCCCGATACGAATAACAACAGGGTTCATCTCCAGTATTTACCTCCATTAGTTGATTTGCGTAATGTTCGCTCGTATAGTTGGGGTTTCGCAGTTCTTTATATTGTATCGTAACCTTTGTCGGACGACAAAGCCTAATTCCGTAGACATAGGCGGATGCCTTGTATTGTTGCAGTAATGGGCTCTTTATCGGATGCCATTCTTGGCATCGATTAGTCACCAACCATACGTATTTCCACTAGTTAACAGGTGACAAAATTTAACTTGTTATTAATTGACAATTTCTTTATAATGATACTATTCTAACGATACTATATTTACTTGAAATTTATTTTCGTAGATGAAGTATTTATCCAGGTATCGGGAGGTCGTACACTGTCCCAATATATTGTCTGATGATTGAACAATATACCGGGGAAGGGGTAAGCTATTCCAATATTCGTGACATGTAATTACTTTGTATATCTTACTCGAACCGTGTTAAATTTTAACCATGGTATTAATCGTGCAGTCTATATGGATGCCATATCATAGACCAGAAATTGCAGCTATTATACCATCGCCTGCCTACATTCATTCTCAATTGTGGTGCACTAATGCACTAACTATCAATTTCAATATAGTCGAGTGGTACCACAGGGATCGAGTACTACGACAATTTGGTTGCATCCAGTATATCCTGGATCTGCCAATGTAGGTGGGGAAGGTTCACGGTATCAACAAGAGAGGAAAACATGGAAGTTATTAGGGGGTTGTGCACCAAAAATATATTGCAGTATGGGATAATTGGATGGCTCGAAGACTTCAGATAGATATGTCTTCCAATTTGCAACCATCGTTAGAGTACATACAATGGTACTCTAGTATGGGAGAGCCATATTTACTTGGTGGGCAGTCGACTGTAGTCCTATCGCACGTGCAGCGACCTGAGGCATACGAGCCAGTGGCCGATATAGAGGCTGAGCCAGAGCTAGATCCCTGGCTCGAGCTGGAGTCAGAGCCCGAGCCACAGCTGGAGGCTGAGTCTGAGTGATCGCATTTACATTCGGCAGATAGTTCTTATCATCCGGATTTTCCGGGCAATGACTATTTTCTAAGCTTGTTAGGGGGCAGATACCATTACGGGTTTGATATCTTTGGGTCGTATCTACCGCAGTACAACACTACCCCCGGCCCGTATCCACTGCAGTACTCCACTCCTCCTATGTTGTATCCACCACAGCATGGCACTCCTCCCGGCTCAAGTTCATCGATGCTATTTGAGCCATATGATTTTTCTTTTATGTCTCAGACACCCTCATCTACGACTGAAGAGGATGTTGGTCGTCGCAATCACCCACAACATGAACGTCGACCTCCGCAGAAATATACCCTTAGGACCACACCATCGAACCATCAATTTTAGGGATTTCTTGGGTTTTGATATTAAAAAGTTTGTATTTTTTTGTATATATTTAATTAGATTAATTGGAACTTTAAAAATTGGAACAAATTTTGACCATAACGTAAATTAGATTAATTTGGACATTTTGAACATTAAAACACTAAAACTTGTAACAAACTTAGTCTTGTAATATAAATTAAATACATTACAACATTAATCTAATTGGAACAAACTTTGCAATATAATTTTTTATATAAATTAAATACATTACAATATAAGCTCAATTCCTACCTGATCGTGACGATTGTCTAACATGATAGTTTCACTGCAGGCATTTACTCCAATTATGACTAGCTAACCTGCATAATCTACAACTCTTACCGTCAGATTTCTCCCTAATGTCCATTTTATTACAGATTTTGAATATTGCAGACGACCTCTCAGATTCCTGTGTAGCCCTCTGTTTGGAACAAGCTCAAAAGTTGTTGGAGGCACCTCCTACGTAGACAGGTCAGGTAAGACTGGAACTCATTTTCCCAGACATGCAACGTGCGTTCGAGTGTATACACATTATCGACAAATTGTTCAATATTAAAGTTCACTTTAGCATATGCTGCAACGACATACACACATGGATAATGAAGTGTTTGGGACCTACTGCAATCGCACCGTCTATTTCGGAGATTAACTCCATAAGACCTAGGTTGTATACCAGGTTGACGACCGATGGTCTCTGTAACTCGAAACATTTCAAGGTGTCGTGAATATATTTCTATATTCATCGAACTCACCATCCAACGATTTGAAACCATTGCATCCCTAACATCTTCGACAAACACGTGTCCCGCCTCCATCTGGTTGACTTGTTGCTGACCCATTCTTGGCATCAAGGTAGTTAACCTGTAGAATGTAGCCGAGAAGACAGATGAAATTGGAAGATGTCATGTTTTCAACAACACAGCGTTGACTTCTTCCACTAAGTTTGTGGTCATTTGACCATAACAAAAGCCCTCATTAAAACTTTGAGCCCATTGTCATGGCTTCATTGTACCCAACTAATGTCGGAAAGATATGTTCGTTTGACCCTCCATGTCACTCTCAAGTCTCGTCATTCTTTGGTTGAAAATATATGGCTCTAACTCGTATGCTGTATATGTATTAAGAAAAGATAAGTTACAGTAGCTCAATAACATAAAATATTACAACTTATATTAAAAAGATAAGGTTATCCTTTACCCGTTTTCATTACTTGTCTCTTCCAATCTATATTCTTATAATTTTGATGGAAGTTAGCCACAATGTGACGGATGCAGTAAATGGATCTTTATGGTACACCGAAATGCCTAATTACGGCAATTAATCCTTTCTCTCTATCAGAGATGATGAAAATATTATTGTTGCCAATAACATACCTCCGCAGGTTGGTAAGAAAGAATTCTCAAGATTTCATATTCTCTTTATCTATGATGGCAAATGCTATCGGGAGCACGTTCTTATTGTCGTCTTGAGCAACCACAAGGAGTAGGATCTATGTATATTTTCCATATAGCCAGGTCCCATCCACTTACAGAAATGGCTTATAGTGGGGAAATGCCCATACACATGGATTAAACGTCTAGAACATTCGATGAAAAATTCTTTTTCCCAGCTGTAGTTGGTCATCAGGGCCGTATTAAGGTCGTGTCTGTAACTCAATGATAGTCCCCGATACGTACTCTCGCATATCAGTTATCCATTCCGTTAGCTCGTTATATGACGCATCGAAATCCCTATACAATTGCTCCATTGCCATCTGTTAAGCTATTCATGTCTTTCGATGTGATACTCGATATTGAAATCGTGTCTGCATTCCGGCAATCAGTACTGAAACTTTAATGGTCGACATGTCCTTCACCATTGGCATGACACATGTACAGATAGTTTTAGAATCAAGTTTTCGATGATCTTCTGTCATACGTGTTGATGTGCATGTGTGAGGCTCAACAAATTTGTTTATCTCTTACATCTGCGAATTTTGAATAAATATAGCTTATACTCGCTAGTTGTAGCCTTCCGCCGACTTCCAACACTCCCCAATATATAATGTCGGTTTAGACAATGCAACTTTGTAATCCACTGATATATTTATGCTATACCGCTTAATAGCAAATACGCACTCTTCTTTACTTTCAAATCTCTAGCCTACAAATAACTCCTCAAGATCAGAATTTACGACCAGCCGGTGAGCAGGAAGTATTTCAGGGTACTCTGGGAACTCAGTTACATGTGCCGCGTCGGGGTTTATAAGCGACATGTGTCTCTCAAGATTATTGTGTATCACAATATGTCGCATCTGGTTCCCAATCGAAGACGCGTTAATGTTTCCATTGTCATTCACGTATTCATCGTCAATATAATTGGGGACATCATCTACATGGGGATCACTATCACTATCGACCTCTTGATCACAAGGATCACTACTACCATATCCATCATCACTAGCCACATTAAGGTCAAGTGTAACATTAAGATCGATATCGATCCATGTATAGTCGACTCACTATCAACGTACAATATTGAAGCCACTATGCACGATTCTTAAGCTCCATGTTCTTCACCATATGTAGTGAGATCTTCATTTTGCTCCATATTGGCTAACTCAACAAATAAGTGAATCAGTGTATTTTTGTCACTCTCATTCCCACAGTAAAGAGTGATCATTATCTCTACGTCTCCATCTTCTACAAGTTCTATTTTAGTGAATTTAATGGGATCTGTCGAAACTGGAAACTTGTAGAAAAGTTTTGAGATCCTTCTCCCACAACATCTAACAATTTTTACGTTAAACCTTCCATTCATGTCATCCAATAAGACATTTCTATTAAATCTTATTACTATTTATTACCGACATTCAAATATATATCCAACGATTGTTGTCCAGATGATTCCATCAAAATGAACGCATACGAAAAACTAATTATCCATATTTAATACTGAATCTGTTAAAAAATAAAAAAAATTCTTAAAACAATTTCGAACAGCAAATAAATTACTTAAATAAAAAATTAATTAATCAATATGCAATTTTTTCATTCATAAGCTCAGACTTTTTCAGTTCCCATTTTGTACATGAATAACATTTATCTTTATATTTAACCACTTAAATTCAGTTTTACATTTTCTTCCATCTTCTACAATCCAATTTAGAAATTCTTGATTCTTTTCATATTCATCTTCTACAATCTAATTTGGAAATTCCTCGGGATCTTCTGGCTCTTCAATCTTTATAACGGGTATTGAATATACAAGTTCTCTTGGTAATTTCCTAACAACTAATTTATCCATCCATGGTTTGTCAAACACATTTTGCTTCCCAGTCAACTTTCGTGAACCTATACTTTGTCTCGCTATTTTCCTTGCTCCATAAGAGGTTATAAACTTCGTGAAATTTATAACTAGATTCCAATAGGTTCGTGGTACCGATGTCTTCCAAAGTTCGTCTAAAATAATTTGATGCTCCCGTTCTATTAATGTAACAGCCCAGTTTTAGCTAAATTAGAACAATGATTTGAGAACCAAAAATCTGAAGTCGTAAATTTATTTTAATATTTTTTTATTTTTGGTGTTTACAGCATGTGAATATATATATGTGAAAGTTTCGTATACTAATTTTATCATTTAAGTGGTTAATTTGAGAAAAGGACTTAATCGCGTAAAATGCAAAAGTAGCATGTTATAAGTTAAAAGTGCCAAATTGCTATGTTTTATTAAATGGAAAGTCCTTATGTTGTAATTAGACCATTAATAGCTTGAGTGGACCATTATGGACATGTATTATTTAGTTTTCATGTTATATAACTAAGGTTAAATGTGTAATTTAGTAAATTAACATATAATAAGTAAAAGCAAAAATCAAAAACATGTTTAATTATCATCTTTGTCAATCAAAAATCAGCAAAATAAATAGGGTTTTGAGCTTTCAACCATTCGGCCATTGTTCATCTTGATTGAGGTATGAAATTTGTTCGGTTTTTGATGATTTCTATATTTTTGTGATCGTTGCTTTGAGTACTAGCTAGCCCATGCCTTAATTTCTAAAATTGTTGATGATTTTGTGAAATGCAATTGATGAGTGCTTGAGCTTTTGAATGTTTGATGATGGAAAATGAGTATTTGTTGATAGATTATCATGTTTTGTAAAGTGATTTTTAGTGAAATTGTATAAAAGGGATTAAATTGAGAAAATATGAAATGTTATGGTTAAAAGTGTGAAATAAATGAAAATATGGGCTGTTATGAAGCTATATAGAATTTAGCTAAGCATGGACCATATTGAATTTTGTGAATTTTGTGTATTTATGAAATAGGGACTAAATTGAATAAATGTGTAACTTTAGGGGCTAAATTGCAAAAATACCCAAATATGTGTTTTTGGATTAAATTGAATGTGTTGATGAATAAAAGAGTTAATTTTGAATGTATATAGATCAAGAACGAAAGAAATCATATTTAGATCGGGGAAAATCGAAAGTTGACGAATAGTCGATCCAGTTCGTTTATTCCTAATACGAGGTAAGTTCATATGAAAATAAATGTCTTTAAATTGAATTATATGTGTTTGCTTGCTATTGAATTGTTATGAATGTGGAATGAGTAAATACGAGCAAGAAACAATAAAGTTTCGATATCCGAAAGTCTCGTATGAACCTTAGGAATAGTATAAGATACGAATGTCATGACATTAGGTTACCGAGATGAGATTACATGTAAGACCATGTTTGAGATATTAGCATTATATTGTGATTACGTGTAAGACCATATTTGGGACATTGGCATCGTTAATCGATTACGTGTAAGACCATGTCTGGGATAATGGCATCGATATGTGATAACATGTAAGACCATATCTGGGATATGGCATTGTACGAGCTATATGTGATTACCGAGTATCCTTAATGATTTCGAACTGTTCAACGGGCAAAGTCATGTCAAAAAATAATGTGTGAATAAGTTAAACGACTTAGGCACGTACGAGATTCATACAATTATTAAAAAGGAAAGCATTTGATGAATTCAATCATGATATTGAATATGTGTATAATGAGAAAGGTTTGTGAACTTGAATGTGTTTTTAGATGTACTTATTCATATATTGTTTAATTGATGGAAATGATATTGATTCATGAGATGACTTTATTTGTATATGGCTTACTAAGCTTTTAAAGTTTACTTTGTGTGTTTTTCCCATGTTTTATAGATTATCGAAGCTAGCTCAAACTCGGGGATCGTCGGGAAACGTCATCATACTATCGATCATCTCGTTGGTATTTTTGAAACTTTGTATATATGATATATGTCATGTATAGACTATTGTTATCTTGGTATGTTTTGAGTTGTGATTATAGCCATGGGATTTGACTTGTAAATGTTGGATTATGGCCATTTAAGTTGGCTTGAATTATATGTTTGATAAATGATATATGTGATGTATATAATGTCCTAAGTGTTGGCTTGTTTGGAATGGTGGTATAGATGCTCTTCTGGATAATTATATGTTGTGGTATTATTGCTTGGAAGTTGATATATTTTGGTATAATTTGAGGCTGAAGAATTAGTATGTTTGAAAAGCATGAATTGGTTGATAGAAAGGTGAGTAAATGCATTTAGAAGTTATATAAGTTATGATAAATTGGTACGTTTTTGAATATGGGATTGAGTAGTTGAAATGGTTGTGAATAGATGACATGATATGTGTATGAATTAGCATGTTTTTGGTTGCCTATATATGTGTTAAAATGATACCATTTTGATGGCTAGGTGACCATGAGTGAATGGTGGCAAATTGGCTTTGCAAATGGCCTATTTTTGTCCACACGGGCAGAGATACAGGCGTGTGTCTCAGCCATGTGCGACACACGATCATGTTATCATGTTACACTGTCGTGTATCCCCTGGGGTACCTTTTGAATTAAAGTCAGTATACCCTATAGTTTTGACACGGCATAGATTCATGGGCGTGTCTACTGGTCGTCTGTGGCACACGGACTGGCACATGGGTGTGTGATCGGCTGTGTGACCCAAGTCAGTAACCCCTTTAGATTTCACACGGCCTGGCACACGGGCGTGTCGTCAGTCGTGTGGTACAAGTCAGTATGTATGCCCTGTTTTCACACGGCCTGTGACACGAGCGTGTCTAGTGTGTCGTGTGAGGCACACGGCCTGTTCACACGGGCGCGTGACCTTTAAATGTTTTAAAATTTTCTAAGTCTTCCAAAGTTTGCAATGGTTATTGGTTTAGTCTCAAACCACTTCTAAGCATGTTTTAAAGTCTCGTAGAGCCTTATAAGGGACAATGTGAATGATTTGAATGAGTTTTGATTATGATTGTATAAATGTATATGAATGAGGTGTATTATCCGGTAATGCCTCGTAACCTTATTCCGGTGTCGAATACGGGTTATGGTTGTTACAATTAATGTCCCTCTAAGTGTTAATTATTGCACTTTATTCTTTCTAATCATTTCATGACCATTCCACAACACTTTTTGCATCTTTCGATTTACGGTAATAATGTGTTGAACAATGTCTTCTTTTGGTTTTATTCTGTAATCTTGCATTTCTCTCATTATCTTATCAACTTTCTCCTTTTGTGCTAAAGTTATTATCTCATCAGGCAATACCAAATATGTTGCCATTTCTAACAATATGTATAACAGAAATATTTTCAGTTGTTATCACTAATTGACAATTACTTTATAATAGTTTTACTAACATAAAAACTTTCAAATATATTAAAAAATTTAAACATTACATTCACAATAAACACATAATTAATCTAAATGCAAAACTTACTTAAAAATCACAATAAACAAAATAACTTTTAAAACAAAACATAAAAATAAAACTAAACAAACTATATAATACTAACAAAATAATTTTTTCTTATAATAATCTATTCTATTTAAAAATAACAAAAAAGAATATACCTTTTCTTTCTTTTGTAATTTTTTTTACTGGAAAAAATTATTTTTCTTTCGTTTTTCTCTTCTCCCTCTCTTCTTCTGTAATTCTTTTTACTGGTATGTGCCTTCGTTTAACACTGATGGCTTAAATAGAGAGTTTGGGGAGTGGGTGTTGCTTGTGCCACGTCAGCAATTGGTACGGCCTCTGACACATCCTTCTTTTTTTTTAACAGTTTATGTTTTTTTAAACTAATATTTTTTTAACAGGTGTTAGAAAAGTAGGGTGGTTACACCTTTACTAGAGGCGGCACCACCCTACATGTACTATTTTGGTACATAATTTTATGTTTGTATTATTTTAGTGTTTTTTTTTGTATTAAATTAGTAAAAAAACCCGCCATAATCTAGTGCCTATTAAAGTTTTATTTACACGAAGCGTTATCTTTATTGTTATAAAAATCTTGATTGAATTGATATTTTATTAACTTGTAATATTAATTAACTGAAAGAATTACTAAAATATTATTTGAAAGTAAATATTACAATAAACGTAACCATTCTATTTTTATAGTGTAGAAACAAAATCTATAAGGTTGGGTTTTGGGCACTTGATTGATATCTGAAAATTTTGGCTCTCAATCAAAATTCAAACTTAAAATATTCTGTCTTTATAATTTGTATTTAGTGTTAACCTTTCTCAATGAACCTAATCCCAACCGATTTTTCTCTCGCAAGATTTGAGAAAATTTTGGATATGGTTTTTAGACGCGGATGGGCATCCACTTCCACCGTTTTTAATTCTCCTATTGGATTAACGGGTAAATAAATACTTTAACTCAAAATTAATCTTAACTCTGACACTTGTAAATGTTAAGTTACTCTTTATATATTTTGCAAGATTTTTTTCTTAACATGCATGACACGTATTAGCATGATGATTTAATATCATCGTGAATTCAACACTTATGAATGTCAAGCAAAAATAACATATATTGATGAATAATAGACATAAAGATAAATTTAGCCCGTAATATTTATACTTTTTGTCAATTTGATCATTATTCTTTTTTTAGTTAAATTTGATCCTCATTTTTTTAAAATGTGTCAAATTTAACCATTAAACTTTTAAAAAGAGTTGAATTGTTGTTTTTTAAAATATAATAACTTATTTAGCCTCTAACTTTACCAAAAAAAAAAAGAGAAAAAAACATTTTAGCTCTTCATTTAATTTATATTATTTGTCTTATTACTCCAAAATGACAGGAAAAGTTAGGCATCCATGTGGCAATTTATGTATATGTCACATTAGCAATTATTTTATTTAAAAAAATAAAAAAATAAAGAATATTTTTATATTTATTAATTTTGTTATGATTTTTTTAAAATTTTTTTAAAAAATAATTAATTGTTGATGTCGCATCTACGTGTATATCACATTAGCAAAGTTAGCATATATTAAAATTTTCATTCATTTTTTGGTGATTTGACAAATAGTGCTAGTTTAAGGGGGTAAAAGAGACAAAATTAAATGAATGACAAAAATGATTTTTTTTTGTAAAGTTAGAGGACCAAATAAGTCATTATACATTTTTAACAGAAATACTAACTAAAACGTTAAATTTCTTAAACATGACAGTTTAAATGACAATTCTCGCATGATAAATTGTGTCATATTAACATGAAATACATGTGAATTGGCATGCGAGTTATCACACTAATATCGTTAACAAATATTAATATTCAGTGAAATTTAACTTAAAAAAATAAAAATTAAATTAAGTAAACGTTATTCCTAAACAATATTAAAATGTTTAATATAAAAGTGAAAAAATAAAAAAAATTAATATAGAAAATATTAGAATTTGGTACAGGAACATTATAGCAAATATTTTTCTATTTTTTTTATTTAAAAAAAATGTTTTGGAAAATGGGAATAAGATATGGGTTTCAAATGACTGCAGTTTTATTTATTGCTTCTTAACTAACACACGGTAATATTTGTTTGTATCAAGGTTGGGGCGTGAAAGTTTTAGGGATGAAGTCGTAAATCGTCGCTTCCGTCTCGTGTAATGCCAGTTCCTATTCCCCCAAGTCTCAACCCAACCTAACCTTGTGTCTCTGATCTCATCTTTGATTCAACCCCAAGTCCACCTTCATCCCCATGGCCTCCCCCAGTGACTGTCCAGATCAATCCCAACCAGACCCCATCGAAAACCCTAACCCTCCCCAGGAATCGCTCCCTGAAACCCTTCCATCCCAAGACAAGCTCGATGATCAAGAAGATCTACTCGAAGATGAACCCAACGCTGACTACCCGGATCTGTCTGTTCCTTCTTCTCCACCCAATACGGACCTCCATGTCACCACCCCCACTGGCTCTCGCCGTGGCGGGGGTCCTAAACGGAAGAAGGCCGCAACCAAGAGACGCGCTCAAGAGAAGAAGGCCCAGAAGAAGCTCGAGATGCTGACTGAAGTCTTCAACCCCATTCCCTTTCTCCCCAACAAAACCCTAGATTTTTCTTCGCACGAAAACCTCCTCAAGCGACTTGGTTTGTGGGATTTTGTTCATTTGGATTTCGATGGAAACCTTCGACCCGATCTGATCGCGCAGTTAATCGCTACGTACAACCCGCAATCGCGCGGTAGCTACGTTAATGGCTATCGCATTGGGGTCAACCGGGCCGACTTAGCCCGTGCTTTGAATTTATCTGTCAAGAAGGATAAGGATAAGGATAGCATCCTTGATATTGAAGAGTCAAAGGAATCGGTAGGCTTTCTTGAGGAATTTGTGTCAAATTGGGTGCTTTTGCACGAGGATACGTGGATGATGCCAGCGGAGGTATTGAACTGGACTAAAATGATTAAAGAAGGCCATTTCGAGAAGATAGATTGGGCTGGTTTGGTTTGGTTTATGGTGGAGAAAGAGCTCACGTCTGCCCCTAAATTAGGGAATTGTTACTATGCCTCGCACATGCAGTGTTTGATAAAATACCAGAAAGAAGAGCTGCTGCTGGAGAAACCAGAAAAGGATGCTTATGAGGCCAAGGAGGAAGAGGAAGAGCATAACGTTCCTGAGGATTTCAAGACGTCTGTTGATTTGGCTGATGAATCTCACGGGGGATCACAGTTGGAGGAGCATAATATTGAGTTGAGTCTTGGTGGGCAGGATAATTTGATGAATAAAGATGATGCTGAAAAGGAGGCTGCTGTAGGGGATGAGGATGCTATGGATTGTGAGGAAAGTAAGGGGGATGGGCCTCAAGACGTACAGTGGAATTTGGATGGAGACAGCTATATGGATGTGGGTGGGGAGAATTTCTTAAGACCGTGTAATCTTGGTGATGTTGATATGGTGGGAGAAAGGAAACAAGAGAAAGGAGAGATGGAAGAGGGAGAAGGAGGAAATGTAGAGGAACAAGAGGATCACGACGAACAGGAGGTACAAGAGGAGCAGCATGAAGAAGGCTTTACTATTTCCCCAAAAGGTGACAATTTGGAGGCTGTGCACTCGGCAAATCTTCTTGAAGGAATGGAAACTGCCGATGTCCCTTTTACAACTGGCTTGCACATTCGCGATAACTCATCAGGGGAATTCCTTGTCTCCAGGGTCGATGCTCGGACAGTTCCTGCTGTCTCATCATTTCTGAGTAATGGTAACAAGAGAGAGATTGGTCATGAGAATGATATATCTCATAATTCCTTGAATCTTAGCAATAAGAGGTTGAGAACTGATGAGCAATGGGATAAGTCATCTGATTTTGATACGTGCATGGAACAAATGCAGCATTGGATGGACAAAGCAAGAATGTTGTATGCTGCGAAAGACCAGGCTTGTGGAGATTCGAGTATGCACCAACAAGTGTTGCTCCATGAGTTGCAACGGAGGGATACCCTTATCGAGCATTTGCAGAAGGCCAAGTTTGAAGAGCAGCAGAAGAGACAGATGGAGGTTTATAGGCTTGAGCGCGAGCTCTATTTGATGGAAAACCTTTTAGATGGATACAGAAAGGCTTTGAAGGAAACAAACAGAACTTTTGCTGAGTATAGAGCACGTTGTCCCCTGCCTGATGAACCACTTTACAAAGATGTCACTGGGTCTGGGGGCCTAGTTCTGAGCACCAGGGAAATAGAAAAGCTGCGTCTGAAACAAGAAGAAGAAGACAGGCTTAATAGACTGTTAATTGAGAATAAGATAAAGGATTTTGAAGCTGGGTGGATAAGGAAATTCGATGCACACAAGGATGCAGTTTCTCTTCTGAGTGACAAATTGACCAACGCAGAGAATGAAGTTAAACTTCTCAAAGAGCTTTGCAACCGAAAGGTTTCAGCAGGTACTCCAGAATGTGTTCCAAATGAATCTGGAATGTCTAGTCAGTAAGGTATGTCTAGTAAGTTTTTATGTAGTGCAGAACTACTCTTATTTATATGTTAAACACTATGCATCATGCGCGGCATCTACGAATGGAGGCTTTTGTTCTAGTTGGCTCACTATATGGCAGATTTGATTTGCAAAGTTAGTAGCAGCAGGTAGTTTAGGTTCTCGAAATTTTTTGTGTTTCATATTAAGAGGTCCATACTTCATTCTGATTTACCTGTTCTACTTAAGGACTTCACTGGAAAATGCTGAGAACCGAAATGGATGCTTCAATCTATCTCTTCAGTGGATAAGTTAGATGAGGACTCCGCTGGATTATATATCTTGTTATGAACTGGTTATTGTGCTATGGCAAGTCTGTCAACAATGGGGATTTGGGTAGACATGGTTTGAAAGGTTTCTTTTTCGATTAGTCGGTTTCTAATAAATATGGAAATATGATTCAATTTTAGTCTTCTATTAGGGGGGAACTTAGTCTAGCAGAAATTTGAGTTGATCGAGGAAACTACTAAAACCGAAGTTATAATATATATATATATATATAAATTGTAATCCACTGAAATGAGACAAAAATTGTTCTTAAAAATACTTTGTACCTGAACAGAGATTTAAACCCAAAGCTTGATTTAAAGTTTTAGGGATACATGGGGTTCACTTGATGAGTATAGATTTTTATTCACTAAATCTCATGCACGAGACTGGTTAAAATATGTGCAGAAAATCCTGTTCAAGCCTGGTCCGTTTTATTAACACCCTACCTAAGTCTAAAATAAATTGCTTAATTTTAGACATTGATCCATCCCTCTTTAAATGGGGGTACATCTTTCTTCAGAAATTTACATAGTATCCATCCCATTGATTCTCTTAAAAGATTTGTTGTATTGGATCGTCGTGGGTCTAAGAAAAAAAAACTTGGTTTTTATTCCTGGTTTAAATTCCAGTACTATGAATGCTCTTGTATTTAAGAGAGAAGATAACATTTTATTAATGGATAAATTAGTCTTTATATATGTTAAAAAAAGTGTAAATTAACCCGGGTTAAAATTTTTATCCATTTTAGCTGTTAAGTGATGATTTTTAAATTTTTTTTTATGTAAGTGATGTGGAATGAGAGGATGAGTAGGATTAGTTAAAAATATCATGGAGGCCCAATATTAAGAGTAGGGTTGCTTTTTATCTCCTCTACTAAAAAAAGAGGCAAATTAATACTTATAGATTATATTAAAGAGTAAAATAGTTCTTTTGTTAAAAGATCCATCAATTTTTAATGTAAAGTGATGGCATGGATGGTGGAGCAATTAGAAAACATAATATGTGTGACTTGTACCTTATGTTGATATGATGTTTTATTATGTCAGTAAATATTTAAAAAAATTAAAAATCCACTAAAAACAATTATTTTAAGATTCACGTTCAAAATGAACTTAGAAAAAATTATAAAAATATATTGGAATTATTAAAAACGTCCATAATGAACTTAGACAAAATAATTATTTAAGAATTATAATAAATTATAATTTATTATTAAATTTTTAAAAATTAATTAAAAAATTATTATGCAATGTTACTATTATATGTATATTTAATTATAAAAAATAATAATAAAATAGTACTCATAAACTTGATTAACTAAAAATATTAACTTAATTAAGAATATATATATATATATATATATATACACGTATGTATATATAAATTCTTTAAACATGTTACATGTATATATAATTTTTACATTTTAAAACAATTTTCTATATACTTTTAGATTTTTATAATTATTCAAAAAACCATTTGTCCAGGTATATCTTAAATGTGATTTTTTTTAATAATTATAATTTTTTATTTTTTAGAATTTTTTAATTTTTAAGTATTGCCACATCAGCATGAGGCACACGTGACACGTGACATGTTATGTGTCAGTGTTTGATTGGTCTTCCAGCCACTAGTACTTAACAATAAAAATGGATGAATCTTTAATAGGACTACTTTGTCCTTTAATTTAACGTATAAGGGCTAATTTGCCTATTTGTTTGAATAGAGGGGGCAAAAATACAATCTAACTCTTAATACAAGGGCTTACATAGTACTTGTACCTAATCCTACCCATCATTTATTTCTAAGTCACTTGTATAATTATTTTTTTAAAAAGTTAAAGTCATCACTTAACAACACATATAGATGGATCTTATAACACAAGTATCAATTTAAACTTTTTTCTAATGTATAAGGGGTTAATTTACTCATTTGTTTAATATTGGGGATAAAATTTATATAAACTAATTATTAACTTGTTGTAATTATTTAAATATAAAATAACAAATATGAGAAAATACGAATTGTGAACTCTAATATCTCCTCATATTGTTTCACAGTGATATATTATTTTGTTTAATTACACAATGATATTCTGTTTTAATATTATGGCTAAATTAGCTTTAAAAAAAAATCCATTTTTTAATAAATATTTGAGTGGATAGGTCGATTTCTGGAATATTTACTGGAATAGGCTGATTTTGGAGGACGCGTTTTCACTTTCCTTTTTCTCGATAGGGTTTAGGGTTTTTAAGGGCCTTAAGGTTTGTTTAGGGTTTTGTTTGTTTAAGATTTTGTTTGAGGGTTTTAGGGTAATAAATGTATTTCAGGGTTTGTTAAGGTTTTTTTAGGATTTATTTTTGGGTTGTAGGTTTTAAGGTTGGAAATAATGGGAGACCGATTTATTTGTGTTTGTGTCTGAGGTAGACATTGGAAATAATGGGAGGCCAATTTATTTGTGTTTGTGTTTGTGTTTGTAGGTTTTAGAGTTGCAATACAATAAACATCTAATGCAATGGTTTCGTCTCGACACGATAGATGAAATGTGGGTCTTGGAGTGCAACTGCATCATCGTTAACTCAAATACACCTTAAAATTAACACACTTTCTTTCTTAAACAGAAAAATCTATCCGTCGAAAAAGTTAAACACTTGAAAGTAAAATATAAACAATGGTGTAGAGAAGATTTTAGGGGGGAGGTGGCCAAGAAAGTTGATGGAGTAAGGGGAGCAAACCCTCTTTATATACGTAACTGGGTGGGCAACGAGTGAAAAAGAAAACAACATTGTGCCTTGGTTAATCTAAAAATATCCTGAGATTCTTAGGATATCTGAAAAATGAGGACTGGTAATCTCGAGTTCTAGAAACTTTTTAGGGGGTTGAAAATGGGAGAGGGAAAACACGCTGCCCAGGCGCATCAGTTGAAAATGCATCCAACAGGGCGCGCTTTCAGTGTATCTTTCTGCCACATCACTAAAAGCGCGCGCCGAGCGGGGCATTTTCCCTCTCCCGTTTTCAGCCTCCCTTAAAAAGTTTCTAGAACCCGAGAATCCTAATCCTCATTTTTTAGATATCTTGAGAATCTCAAGGTATTATTTTCAAACATCCCGAGCTACATCTGTTGTTTTTATTTTTAAAACGCTTCTAACAACACGCATTTAAAAAAAAAACTCACAGAACTGTAATTTCTAAATTGTTCTACTGATGTCAAGTTATATTTGATATTTGGGGTAGTATTTTCCATAATGCGAGTGGACATTCTATTAGAGACGTTCCAAACAGGTTATTTGGTTGAAAATGAGTGGACGAGTTAATGTTGTTGTTTATTACAACAGTGAAATTCGCGACACTGAGATCAGGGTCATTTTTTCTTCAGCCTACGCAACACAATTGGCTTTCAAGCCAAACATTCAATTATCAGAGCCCCGATCAAGAATTAGGCAAAAAGTGGGCAATCCTAGCTGCAGAATATCGTCGTTGAAGTATAGATATTTAGTGTCAGAGGACCCCGTGAAATATGAAACATTTCGGCCTAATGGCGATCAATGTGATGGTCCAAACACATCATGCTACTGGATCACATATACTTGAGTTATATGTCGAGTTTGTCGACGTCGATGAAAGTGGTCGGAGGTTGACAAATGTTCTGGTTCATGTTAGAATGGAACAGGAATCTGGAAGTCCAACTACACGTTTATGTGGTAAGTTCTCAACATTGTTAGAAAGATCACATTATGAAATCTTTAAATCACCAATGGGAAAACATTCATCGGTTTCAGCCCAAGATTTCAACTTTGGCACACAGTCTATCCACCAGTTGGGGTTTGTCAGTAATCGAAACTTCGACACCTCGGCATGACATTTTGTTAGTGCTTTTGATTTCAACTTCCAAACGCTGATGTTTTATGCTAGAAACACTTATACGAGTATGTCATCATGTTAAATCGGTTGACAACCCGTAAGTGATTTTGGTTGTAGTGAAAGGTATACTGTAATATCCCGAAATAGGGCTTAGTCAGAATAGTGGTTTTGGGACCTCAAATCTGACATCAAAATATTTATTTTATGATTATTATGAGGTTTAGAATATGAGAATATGCGTGTGTTAAGATTTCATAAAGAAATTCTTTGAGTAAGGTGTCCAATTGGAAATTAGGGACTAAATTGAATAAATTGCAAAACTTGGATTCTAGAAGCAATTTGTATGAAATTGCTTTAGATTATAAATTAGAAGGTCTTAGAGAGTAATTTTCCCAATTTCTAAGTTTTTGGACAAAAATGGGCTTGCATGGATGAAATTTTAAAGAAAAGGGCTTAAGGGCATTTTGGTCATTTGGCTTTTTAATGAAATAAAATGGGAAAAATGAACCAAAATCAGCTCATTTTCCTCTCCATGCTGCCGAAAATTGAGGAGTCTCCATAACTAGGGTTTCCAAGCTTTTCAAGCTCAATAGTAAGTACTCTTAAGCCCCGTTTTTAATGTTCTTTGTATTTTTAAAATCCCAGTAGCTTACTCTCTCCATTTCTACCATATTTCATGCTATGGTTCATGTTTAAAAATTTACCCATGCATGAGTTACTTGTATTTTGATAGTTTATGGAGGGATATGAAAGTTGGAGATGTGCTAAACATATTTTCCTAGGCAATTTTCATTGAAAACCCCTAAAGGGACCTTTTTGCAAAAGTTGTTAAAGATGTGGTAGAAATGTGAAAATAATGAAAAATGTGGGCTGCCATAAGAGGGAAAAGTGTTCGGCTAGGCTTGGGTAAGATAGAAATTACATGTGTTTCATTATACGAGCCTATTGACTAAATCGTAAAAATGTGAAAGGTTAGGGGCAAAATGGTCATTTGGATCATGGGTGAAATTTAAGCTCATATAGTATAAGGTGAGGTGTTAATGATTTAATTTTATTGTTATAAACCCCGAGGAACAAATTTTGGAGGTCGACTGAGGAAAACAAAAGGTTTTGGAATAACCGAAACATAATACCAAAACGAGTACCAAGAAGTTCGGATAACTTAAAGTGAACTCAAAATGTGTTTAATTATATGATTTATGAATGCATGATGATTATATTTATTAATGACATGAAATCATATGAAATGCATCTTTATAAATGATTTGTTAGAAAATGTCTCGGTTGAGGTTAAAAAGGGAATTCAATGGATAAACCATGAATTAAATGTGACTTGAGATCCTGCATGTGTTGCAGAAAGGATTTAGCCCGAACGGGTAATCCGTTGATCTCAAATATAAAAAGGATCTAGCTCGGACTGGTGTTCCTTGGATGATCGAGCCTCCCGAAAAATATGTGTGCATTATGGATTTAGCCCAGACGGGTAATCCGATTTGAGGTCTGAATTTAGCCTGGATTGGTAATTCAGATCCGAGCTCATTAAGAGTGTTTGTCGTTATAAGGGATTTAGCTTGGACTAGTAATCCCGACATCACCATATGAGTTTATATTACGAGGGATTTAGCTGGACTGGTAATCCCGCCGTAAGATGTGAGGTTCGCAGGACTGCATAATAAAATGATCATCCGTATGAATTGACGGTGATTGGATAATACATCGAGATTTCCTAGAAACTTAACGGGACCAAAATGAAGTATATGTATAAATGACATGTTGAATGATGAGCTCATCTAAAATAAATTACATGGTGTTTTGTTATGTGACTAACTCATTGATTGAGTGCATGTCATAAGAAAACCATTTTCATATTCGATGGTTTTATTATTTAATAAGGATGTATGCTAAATAATCGGTAAGTTTACTCTCAAGTTATTTCGAGCTTACTAAGCATGTGAATGCTTACCTCTCTTTTTTTCCCCATTTTCAAAGCTTGAGGACTCAAAAAGATTGGAAGACGGTTGGAGAATCAACACACTATCAACTAACTCAACTTTGGTTTATAGATACTAATGTTTTGTTCAATGGCATGTATAAAACTTTGTATATTTGGTTATATGTGTCATTTGGTTTGCCAATATGAAGGCATGTAAAGTTATACTTATCTTTTTGTATACGACCATGGAAATTGGCTTACTTTGAAGTAGGCTATGACCTACGAATCTATGCATGTTTATGTTCACATATGATGGCTTGGATATAATTGGCAATGAGTTATAAAAACGAGCCAATCTTAAATATGTCAAGTAGACATGGAAATCTTTAAAATGCAAGATGAGAATTAACCTAGCATGTATGAAACCAATGACATGAGGTTTACATGTAATGAGGTTAATCAAAGTTTTATATATATGTACATAAGTGTATAATTTGGTCTTAACATGTACTTAAGTAACTCATAAGAATATTTGATTGATAGAGGGTGATCAAAGGCTTGGAAAATAGTCTAATAAGGTCCGCACGGGTAGACACACGGGCGTGTGTCTAGGCTATGCGTGACACACGGCTCACCTCCATGGGCGTGTGGCATAGCCGTGTGTCCCCTGCACTTGATATTTTAAGTCAGTATAGAACACGAGCGTGTGTCTTGGCCGTGTGTTTTTAACAGAATGATGAGGTTAGAAGTTAGTGTTGCATACGGGCAGAGGGCACGGACGTGTCCCAAGCCACACGAGCGTGTGTGACCACACGGCAACACCACACGGGCGTGCCACACTCATAATAAGGGAAAATTTTCTAAGGTACTCAAAGTTTATCGAATGTTTTCGGTGTTGTCCCGTACTATCCCTAGGTGTGTTTTAGGCCTCGATGGCCTGTGTAAAAGACAAAGTGTACATGTTTGAAAGGTTTTAAATTTGGGCGAAGTTCGGTGACTCGATTTAGAAAGTTTGTAAAAGTGAATTACCGGTAATGCCTCAAACCCTATCCTAGTGTCGTGTACGGGTGAGGAGTGTTAAATTTAGTGATATTAGAGCTACAGTTTAGTCGATTCTAGGACTACTGTAGAGGGTATTGAGGTTCGCTATACATGTCATTATACGAACGTTGATAGTATTATATCTCCTAACTATTTAAATTGTTTCTGAATATAGTAAATATCTTCCAATCATGCACAAGATGAGTCCGAGGGAGCCGAGGGCCATGCTCCAGCTTTCGTACAATGAGTTGTATCTAGTAGTAATAAAAGGGTTATGTCTGAATGCTAGGAAGAAGCTTGTGCCGCCTTTTTTAACATGATAGATGAATGGTTTGGGGATTATTTGAGGAATCGCCCCAACATACCACGACCGCTCCCACCCTCTAACCAACTTAATGAGGATTTGCCATGAGATATGGCACTGGTAAGAATTGGTAATGCCCTTGTTGACAAGCTTAGAAAGTATGGGGCTAAGGAATTTGGAGCTAAAATTGAGGATGATGCTGAGAGAGCCGAGTTTTGGCTCGAGAATACCACAAGGGTATTAGATGAATTATCGTGCACACCTAGGAGTGTTTAAAGTATACCGTGTCTCTCTTGAAGGATACCGCGTACCATTGGTGGAAGACTGTATCTTCGATGGTGCTAAAGGAAAATATCACTTGGGAATTATTCCAAGCAGAGTTTAAGAAGAAGTATATCAGTCAAAGGTTCTTAGGTTCGAAGCGAAAGGAGTTCCTAGAACTCAAAGAAGGGAATAAGACTGTGGCAAAATACGAAAGAGAGTTTGTAAGGTTAAGCCAGTATGCAACTGAATGGGTTCAAACCGAGTTAAAAATGTGTAAACGCTTCGAAGAAGGTTTGAATGAGGAAATCAAGCTGTTGATTGGGATATTTGAAATACAGGAGTTCGCTGCATTAGTTGATCGAGCCAAGAAAGCCGATGAACTTAATAATGAAAGAAAGCAAGCAAAGAGAGAGGCTCGAATTGCGAGCAAAAGATCCGGTGGTAGGACGCTCTCATTTTTTACAAAGAAATCAAGGAGCCAACATGAACGCTCCACTTCATCTGTAGGATATTCGGGTAGAATGAGAAGCTCTAAACGACGAGATCAGAAGTCTTCCTCCCCGATGGTGACTAGTGTGGGGAGTGTAGACGACCAAAAGCTGAAGTGTAAGAGTTGCAACAAATTTCACTTCAGAGAGTGCCAAATAAAGAGCGGAGCGTGTTTCAGGTGTGATTCTCTTAACGACTTTCTCAAGGATTGCCCAGAGCAATTTGAAAAAGAAGTGGAAGTAACTCCGAAGTCGAGTGCTCCTATGGCCCGAGGTAGACCTCCGAGATACCCCGGAAGTGCTAGTAGCAGTCGAGTTGTGGCCAAAGACACTGTAAATCAGAGGCTCGAGCCTCGACAAGAACATATGCAATACGCGCTCGAGAGGAAGCCTCTGCTTCAGACGTTATTACGGGTACTTTTTCTCTTTTTAATACATGTGTTATTGCCTTAATTGACCCTGGGTTGACACATTCATACATTTGCATGAGATTAGTGTCTAGTATGAACATACCTGTTGAACCTACAGAATTTGTTGTTAAAGTTTCGAACCTACTAGGCAAATCAGTTCTGGTCGATAAAGTCTGTAAGAATTGTCCTTTGTCGATTCATGGTCAATGTTTTCTGGCTAACCTTATGTTGTTACCTTTTGACGAGTTCGATGTAATGCTTGGTATGGATTGGTTAGCTTTGCATGATGTAATTGTAAATTGCAGTAGCAAGTATATTAAATTGAAATGCCTAGATGGCAAGATTCTACGGGTTAATTCAAGAGATTTGGCCACGTCGCCAGCTGTAATCACGGCAATAGTTGCTCAGAGATATATAAGAAAAGGGTACGAAGGCTACCTTGTATTTGTGTTGAACACGAAGGAAACAAAGTTGAAGATTGAGTCTGTACCGATAGTATATGAATATCCAGACGTATTTTCGAAAGAATTACCCGGATTACCTCCAGAGAGCGAGATAAAGTTTGGTATTGAATTGGTGCTAGGGACAACTCCCATCTCTATTTCCCCGAACAGAATGACGCCAACCAAGTAGAAAGAATTAAAATCACAGTTGCAAGAGCTGACGGATAAAGGTTTTGCTAGGCCAAGCTTTTCACCTTTGGGTGCCCCCGTATTATTTATCAAGAAGAAAGATGGTTCGATGAGACTATGTATAGATTACCGACAACTGAACAAGGTAACTATCAAGAATAAGTATCCTTTGCCAAAGATCGATGATCTATTCGATCAATTAAGATGAGCCACTGTGTTCTCTAAGATAGACTTGAGGTCTGGCTACTGTCAATTACGTGTTAAGGAATCGAACGTGCCAAAGATAGCTTTTAGAACAAGATACGGCCATTATGAATTTCTTGTTATGCCATTTGGATTTACGAATACTCCGGCCATATTCATAGACCTAATGAATAGGATCTTTCGGCCATACTTGGATAAGTTTGTCGTTGTGTTTATTGACGACATCTTAATTTATTCTAAAGATGAAGTAGAAAATGCGAAGCATCTGAGAACTGTGTTGCAGACCTTACGGGAAAAATAATTATATGCTAAGTTTAACAAGAGTGAATTTTGGCTAAAAGAAGTTGGATTTTTGGGTCATGTTGTTTCGGGTCAAGGCATCCGAGTTGATCCAAGTAAAATCTTTGCTATTGTTAAATGAAAACCGCCTAAAAACGTAACCAAGGTTAGAAGCTTTTTGGACTTAGTCGGTTACTACCGAAGATTTGTGAAAGGATTTTCTATGATAGCAACTCCAATGACGAGGTTGCTACAAAAAGACATTAAGTTTGAATGGACAGAAAAGTGTTAGCAGAGTTTTGAGAAGTTAAAGACATTGCTGACTGAAGCTCCTATTTTAGTATTACCTGAGTCGGGAAAAGAGTTTATAGTCTACAGTGATGCATCCTTGAACGGACTGGGTTGTGTATTTATGCAAGATGGCAAGGTGATAGCTTATGCTTCACGGCAGTTGAAGCCATATGAGAAAAACTATCCGACACACGATTTAGAGCTTGCCACCATTGTCTTTACCTTGAAAATCTCGAGGCATTATTTATATGGTGAGACTTGTCGTATATTCACAGGCTACAAGAGTTTGAAGTATTTGATGACTCAAAAAGAATTGAATCTGAGACAGCGGATATGGATAGAATTGATTAAAGATTACGATCTGATCATTGACTATCACCCGGGAAAGGCGAATGTGGTCGCCGACGCGTTAAGTAGAAAATCTTTGTTTGCATTGAGAGCCATGGATGCTCGGATAGCATTGCTCAATAATGGTTCGATCTTGGCAGAGCTGGAGGCTAGGCTGATATTTCTTCAGGAAATCTATGATGCTCAATCTAATGATAGAGACCTGCAGGAAAATAGGACTCAATGTGATTCGGGCATTGAATCAGATTTTCGGATTGGTCCTAATGAATGTTTGATGTTCAGAGATAGAGTATGTGTACCCAAAGATGAAGAACTTATTCAAAAAATCTTACAAGAAGCACATAACAGCCGTTTGTCTATTCATCCGGGAAGTACCAAGATGTACAACGATTTGAAGAAAATATACTGGTGGAATGGCATGAAAAGAGACATTTCTGAATTTGTATCGAAGTGCTTGATATGTCAGCAAGTTAAAGCTGAACATCAAGTGCCTTCAGGTTTGTTACAGCTTGTAATGGTCCCCGAATGGAAGTGGGACAAAGTTACTATGGATTTTGTGACAGAATTGCCATTGAATCCGAAAAATAAAGATGTTTTATGGGTTGTAGTGGATAAGTTGACAAAGTCGGCTTATTTCATTCCGGTAAGAACAGACTACTCTCTTGATAGATTGGATGACTTGTACATATTTGAGATTCTAAGATTACACGGGGCACCGTTGTTTATTATTTCGGACAGAGACTCGAGGTTCACTTCGAGATTCTGGAAAAAGTTACAAGAAGCCTTGGGTACAAAGTTGAATTTTAGTACGACTTTTCACCCTCAGATCGATGGTTAATCTGAGCGGGTGATTCAGATTCTTGAGGATATGTTGCGATGTTGCATCCTCGAATTTCAAGGTAGCTGGGGAAAATACTTGCCATTGGTAGAATTTGCCTATAATAACAGTTTTCAAACGAGTTTGAAAATAGCGCCTTATGAGGCCTTCTATGGTAGAAAGTGCCGAACCCCATTGTACTGGACATAACTCAATGAAAGTCAAATTCATTGAGTTGATCTGATTAAGGAAACTGAAGAAAAAAATTAAAGTGATACGAGACTGTTTAAAAGCGGCATCGGATAGGCAAAAGTCATATGCTGACCTGAAAAGAAAGGAGATTGAGTTCCAAATTAGAGATAGAGTATTCTTGAAAGTGTCTCCATGAAAAAAGGTGTTGAGATTTGGTCAAAAAGGCAAATTGAGTCCGCAATTTATCGGACTGTATGAGATCACTGAAAGAGTTGGACCATTAGCCTATCGTTTGGCGTTGCCACCCGAATTGGAAAATATTCATGATGTGTTTCACATATCTATGTTAAGGCGATATCGATCTGACCCCTCTCATGTGATTTCTCCAGCAGAAATTGAGATTAGACCAGACATGACCTATGGAGAGGAACTGGCCAAGATTTTAGCTCGTGAGGTTAAACAGTTGAGAAATAAAGATGTGGCTTTAGTAAAAATTCTATGGCATCGACATGGTGTAGAAGAGGCTACATGGGAACTAGAAGAAACCATGAGAAACCAATATCCGAACCTATTTACTTGTAAGACTTTCGATGACGAAAGTCCCTAAGGGGGGAATTGTAACATCCCAAAATAGGGCCTAATCAGAATAGTAGTTTCGGGACCACAAATTCGACATAAAAATATTTATTTTATGATTATTATGAGGTCTAGAATATGAGAATATGCGTGTGTTAAGATTTCATGAAGAAATTTTTTGAGTAAGGTGTCCAATTGGAAATCAGGGACTAAATTGAATAAATTGCAAAACTTGGATTCTAGAAGCAATTTGTATGAAATTGCTTTAGATTATAAATTAGAAGGTCTTAGAGAGAAATTTACCCAATTTATAAGTTTTTGGACAAAAATGGGCTTGCATGGATGGAATTTTAAAGAAAGGGCTTAAGGGCATTTTGGTCACAATGGCTTTTTAATGAAATAAAATGGAAAAAATGAACCAAAATCAGCTCATTTTATTCTCCATGCTGCCGAAAATTGAGGAGTCTCCATAGCTAGGGTTTCCAAGCTTTTCAAGTTCAATAGTAAGTACTCTCAAGCCCCGTTTTTAATGTTCTTTGTATTTTTGAAATCCCGGTAACTTACTCTCTCCATTTCTACCCATATTTCATGCTAGGGTTCATGTTTAAAAATTTACCCATGCATGATTTACTTGTATTTTGATGGTTTATGGAGGGATATGAAAGTTGGAGATGTGCTAAACATATTTTCCTAGGTGATTTTCATGAAAAACCCCTAAAGGGACCTTTTTGCAAAAGTTGTTAAAGATGTGGTAGAAATGTGAAAATAATGGAAAATGTAGGCTGCCATAAGAGGGAAAAGTGTTCGTCTAGGCTTGTGTAAGATAGAAATTACATATGTTTCATTATACGAGCCTAGTGACTAAATCGTAAAAATGTGAAAGGTTAGGGGCAAAATGGTCATTTGGGCCGTAGGTGAAATTTAAGCTCATATAGTACAATATGAGGTGTTAATGGTTTAATTTTATTGTTTTAGACCCTGAGGAACAAATTTCGGAGGTCGATCGGGGAAAACGAAAGGTTTCAGAATAACCGAAACACCATACCGAAACGAGTACCAAGTAAGTTCGGATAACTTAAAGTGAACTCAAAATGTGTCTAATTATATGATTTATGAATGCATGATGATTATATTTATTAATGGCATGAAATCATATGAAATGCATCCTTGTAAATGATTTGATAGAAAATGTCTCGGTTGAGGTTAAAAAGGGAATTCGATGGATAAACCATGAATTAAATGTGACTTGAGATCCTGCATGTGTTGTAGAAAGGATTTAGCCCGGACAGGTAATCTGTTGATCTCAAATATAGAAAGGATCTAGCCCGAACGAGTGTTCCTTGGATGATCGAGCCTCCCGAAGAATATGTGTGCATTATGGATTTAGCTCGGACTGGTAATCCGATTTGGGGTCTAAATTTAGCCTGGACTGATAATTCAGATATGAGCTCATTAAGGGTGTTTGTCGTTATAAGGGATTTAGCCTGGACTGGTAATCCCGTCGTAAGATGTAAGGTTCGCGGGAGTGCATACTGAAATGATCATCCGTATGAATTGACGGTGATTGGATAATCCATCGAGATTTTCTAGAAACTCAACGGGACTAAAACGAAGTATATGTATAAATGACATGTTGAATGATGAACTCATCTAAAAAAAATTACATGGTG
This sequence comes from Gossypium longicalyx, assembly GCA_025698465.1. Classification (NCBI taxonomy): domain Eukaryota; kingdom Viridiplantae; phylum Streptophyta; class Magnoliopsida; order Malvales; family Malvaceae; genus Gossypium; species Gossypium longicalyx. The sequence continues at coordinate 72,797,837 of CM047004.1, read as the reverse complement.
TTTTGTTATGTGACTAACTCATTGATTGAGTGCATGTGATAGGGAAACCATTTTCATATTCGTTGGTTTCATTATTTAATAAGGATGTATGATAAATAATCGGTAAGTTTACTCTCAAGTTATTTCGAGCTTACTAAGCATGTGAATGCTTACCCCTCTCTTTTCCCCATTTTCAGAGCTCGAAGACTCAAAAAGATTGGAAGACGGTTGGAGAATCAGCACACTATCAACTAACTCAGCTTTGGTATATAGATACTTATGTTTTGTTCAATGGAATGTATAGAACTTTGTATATTTGGTTATATGTGTCATTTGGTTTGCCAATATGAAGGCATGTAAAGTTATACTTATCTTTTTGTATACGACCATGGAAATTGGCTTACTTTGAAGTAGGCTGTGACCTATGAATCTATGCATGTTTATGTTCACATATGATGGCTTGGATATAATTTGCAATGAGTTATAAAAACGAGCCAATCTTAAATATGTCAAGTAGACATGGAAATCCCTAAAATACAAGATGAGAATTAACCTAGCATGTATGGACCAATGACATGAGGTTTACATGCAATGAGGTTAATCAAAGTTTTATATATATGTACATAAGTGTATAATTTGGTCTTAACATGCACTTAAGTAACTCATAAGAATATTTGATTGATAGAGGGTGATCAAAGGCTTGGAAAATAGCCTAATAAGGTCCGCACGAGTAGACACACGGTCGTGTGTCTAGGCCGTATATGACACACAACTTACCTCCATAGGCGTGTAGCATAGCCGTGTGTCCCCTGCACTTGAAATTTTAAGTCAGTATAGAACACGGGCTAAGCACACGGGCATGTGCCTTGGCCGTGTGTTTTTAACAGAATGATCAGGTTGGAAGTCAGTGTTGCACACGGGCAGAGGGCACGGATGTGTCCCAAGCCACACGGGCGTGTGTGACGACACAGCCCTAGCACACGGGTGTGTCACACTTCATAATAAGGGAAAATTTTCTAAGGTACTCAAAGTTTATCGAATGTTTTCGGTTTTTTCCCGTACTATCCCTAGGTGTGTTTTAGGCCTCGAAGGCCTATGTAAAGGACAAATTGTACATGTTTTAAAGGTTTTAAATTTGGGCGAAGTTCGGTGACCCGATTTAGAAAGTTTGTAAAGGTGAATTACCGGTAACGCCTAAAACCCTATCCCAGCGTGGGTTCGAGTGAGGGGTGTTGCATATACAAAGTGGGATGACATACTCTCTACAACTTGTATCAGCGAAGGGACATCTAACCTTGGAAATGCAGCAAGGGTTGACACCGAATTAATTTTAACTTGTTACGAGTGAGAAAGTATAAGGGTAGTTCGCTCAGTAACATAAAAATGGTAGTCAAAACCATGCCCATGACTGCAGAAGGAGTGTCCAACCACCAATTTTTTTTTGGTTGCGTCGCCTGACACATTTCTCGGTACAACATCGCCAACACGGCTGATCCCAATTGAGTCGACCCACTTCTTTCAAGTCGACGAGTTGTAGTAGCCACCTTAAATGTACATTTGGGTGTGTTGTTCTCTTTCAAGGGGACTTGAACTCTCGTGGAGAGAATCAAAATTTTCTTGCAATCGTTTCATCTTTATCAAGCTACCAAAAACTTGTCTGACACCTTGCCTAATAGTTGCTCGAAAACGCTGATTCAATCGCCTACGACCACTAATCTCGTAGCAATTGGCCTATCCACTAGTAAATCGAGTTGTAATTGAATGCCCTCAAGTGTGATTGTACACTCACCGCATGAAATGTGTGTTGTCTTAGGCTTATATCTTTTGACCAACATGCTGATAATTGTGGGGTCCAATTTATACCTTTGAGTATATGGGACACATGCAAAAATCTCACATCTTTCAAATAAGGTTCAATCATAGACAATGGCCTCAAAGATAGATTGTATATATATGTCTCCGAAATTCGATCTTTGGCCTGATTGTAAAAAAAATTAAAATCTTTTTAACAACTTAATAATGAATTTAAAAAAAATTATAAAAATTAAAAATATTTTCTTACCATTTGTAATTGGAACACGAAAATGTGGTTGTCATCCAAAAGAATAAGAGTATTTGCCATTACAAAATTCAATTAAAACGAATAAAAATCGAAACACAGAATTAAATCAAGATGAACTTGAGAGAATTTTAATTAAAATTTTAGAACAAAAATCTTGAGAGACTTGAGAGAATTGATAGAATTGGATTTGAATGAAAAAAATGAGAAAAATGGTTGAGTTTATATACAAATAAAACTAGTTGTTTTATGGTCGTTGGGAATTTGACCGTTGGAGAATTTGACTGTTAGGGGATATTATCATTGGGGAAAAATGCAACTAGCTGGGCAAGTTTTTACCCTCTCTCTCCAAAATCGGCCTACTCTCAAAAAATTTTTAAAACAAACTTTTTGTGTGTGGCTAATTTAGCCTAATATTACATATGCATATATAAAAGTGTAAATATAACTATGTAGTGAATAATAATATATAAAGTTTATAGTAAATATAAGGTTAAAATATGTCGTAAGTTCCTGTACTTTTTAAAAATTTAGAATATGGTCCTTGTATTTTTATTTTCAAGATTTTAGTCTTTTTATATTTTTAAAATTTAAAATTTAAGTCCAATTATTAACACTGTTAATATCTTTTGTTAAACTCATATTCATTACATCTTTTTTTATTTACATTGCTATTAAGTGAGGTTTTTTATTATTATTTTAAAATATCACACCAATAAATTTAACGAAAATACTTAACAATTAAACTTGATTTTTGAAATTTAAAAAGTAAAAAAACTAAATTTTTTAAAAATAAAAATACATCAATTTTAAATTTTCTAAAAGTGTTGAGACTGTTGCTGTTACTATGCTTAACACTATATATCATATAATAGAAACAGAAAAAAAAAATGCATTTAAAAAAATATTAACCATGGCTTTTAAATTTCCAATCTATAAATTTTTATTTATGAATTTAATAGTAAAGAGACGAAACAAGCATCTAAAACATGATGACTTGTAAGCAGTTGTTTAAGGACTGGCGGAGCCTCTTGCAAAATAATTGAACTTGGATGAGTTGTTACTGCTAACTTAGCAAGGCCGTCATTGGAATCCCTACTCACCTGCAGCTCCCGAACAAAGTGGCTGGATGATACGCAAAAATGAAGCTACCCCTATCAATAAATCATGTATTGAAGTTAAATAGTAGATTACACAATAAAACTGTAAACAGTACGTATTATTTATTTGTACATATTATATATCTAACCTTATATTAAAGTTATCCCATGCAGTGAGAAACAAGAATTAGGATTTTGATGGCTTCAATTTTAACACAACTAAACAATGGAATTTTTTGAGTGTAGTGGGGTGGTTAACGTTGGAAAAATTGAGTATGTAAGAGAATATTTCTTTCATTCTTTATGTAATTGAAATAGGCAATAATAGGTAAAAATTAAAAATAATAAGAACACACAAAATTTTGTTGACGTGAAAAACCTAAATGGGAAAAATCGCGGAACTCTAGTCGAGTGCAAACTTACCTTCTACTACTATATGAGTAGGATTACATTCAATATCTCATCGGTTGAGAAATGTACCCATATTTTAGTAAATATGTAACTATTTTCTATTTATTTGAATGATAAATAAATAAATAAAGTTTATTTCACATTTCACTATTATGTCTTTTATATTTTTTTATCTTTTATATTTTTCATGTATAGCAAAATTGTGAGAAGAAAATATAGCTCATTGATTGTCTAAAATTCAAACTGAAGATAATTGGCATTGTGAAGAACATTTACATTGCGAGAAAGACAACTTACTTTAGTAGATAATCTAAATGAGTCTGTAATTTTGTAAAGAATCAAAGTGAGCATTTGATTCAAATATTGAGAAGGATTATTATGTCGTCTACAATTCCAATTGGGTGATGGTTAGTCTTAGCTATCGGGGCAGTTGACTACACAAGTAGAGATATAGATGTATTCATTGGTAGAATGATGCATTGGACTGGACCCAAGATGAATTAATTTTGAATCTGTTTGTGAACTAATTCACTTGTAATGTTCATAGTGTGATTTACCTAAACCTTAAGTTAGTCACTCACCATACATATACAACTCATGTGCTTTGATATAATTGGAGGCTTATACATGACTTGTGTATGGCATGACTTTACTAGCAACAGTGGGATTCATACCTCAATTAAAGAGTTAATGATATCCTCTTTTTGGCATTGTGTGGATTAATAAATATGGAACGTGGTCACGGGTTGCTCGTTTTCGAATGAGCAATTTATCACAGTCATATTTGTTGACAGTGATCATATTAATTATTAAGAAGACACAATGGTGACAATGAGATAAAATAGGATTGTATTGAGTGAACGGATTTAACTCAAAAGAATCAATGATATCATATGAGGGTAACACACACATGACAAGGTCATTGGAGAAAGTAGTTGGATGAATTGTTTTCGTAAAGAGTATACATTAAGGATTTTTCAATCATGGTACTTATTGTGGATTGAATCCATGATTATGTAATTGCGAATTATCGGAACGATGCTTCTAGACATAATTGCAATCACTAGAGCCTAATTGTTTATGTCCGATTGGTCCCTCCGCCAGCTCAACAAAAGCTTGATCAGATTGCATTTGAATTAGAAGAAAATTCTAGTACTTTGGGAATAATTTAATTGAGTTGATTTTTTCGATCTGCAATTAAATTAGGTGGTCGTGAGAATTTTTCAACTAAAGAATTTGATTAAAGAATTTTCTTGAAAAATTAATTTGGAAAATCTAAGTGATTTTTGGAAAAATTAATTTTGATAAAGTAAAATTAAATTAATCAAATCAATTAAAATTAATATGATATTTTTGGAAGTTAATTTTCAAGTTGGACAAATTGGTCCAATGGGTAATTTAACTTGAAAATTGGACCTGATATCGTAAATTGGGCCTGGGAGCCCAAAACAGAGACCAAGACACAAAAACTGGTCGAATCGGGCCAGGTATGTGAAACAGGGCCAACGGTCCAATCGGTAGCTAGACCAGACCGATCGGTTGGTCATTGACCCAAACCGAATTGATAGTAGTCGAACCGACCTGGGGTACCGTAAGGGTGTCACACCTGCATCATCGGAGACAGCGATGCCGGTGGCCACGACGGCGGCGTCCCGGTGGCCGGTAACGGTTGGTCGTTGGTGTTTAAGCAGTGGAAGGGTTACACTACTATTAGGACTCTACTAGGGAATTTGATTTTAGATTAATTATTCCAAAAATAATATTATTTTAATATTTTAATATTGAATTAAATTTAATACTTATCTTAGTATTATTTTATTAATTTAGTATTAAAGTGATTAATTTTAATCATAGTTAAACTCTCTAAACTCTCCCTATATAAAGAGAATCTTGGGTCATTATTTACACATACTTGAATTCAAGATAAAGTTGTAGAGAGAAAATTCTCTGAAGAAGTTATTCTAAAAAATTTCTAAAATATTTTTTTAATTTACAACTTGACCCAAAATTTTTAAAAAATTATTAAATTACCCCACGTGAATAATTTTCTAATTCGAAGCGAGCCCACACTCGACAAACGTGAGCTTGAGGGTAGCGGAGAAGACTACTCGGTCGAAGTGTTTATCCTAGACGAATCGAAAAGGTACAATTTTTATTAAGTGTTTATTAATTTAGATATCACAACCAAGAACTTGTTTTGGAAAAATTTTTAAAACTCTTGTTTTTTCGTAAATTTATTTTCTGTTGCGTTTTCAAAACCCATTTTTCCAACATCATCTAGTTAAGATGGTTTACAATTCTCACACAATGGTGACTCTCTCTCTCTCTCTTGGTGAAACTCACTTGTGATTGTGCTTGGTGCTTTTCCCAACCTAAGCCTTCCCAAAGCCTCATATTTATATTAGAGCAATGGGGTTCCCAAAAAACGTCATTCATAGCACAATAGGCCACTTACATGGCTTTCCTTACCAACCACCAAACACACTACAAACCCACCATCACACCGAACAAAACATGCTTAATCAAGTGATTTTAAACATACAAGCCTAAAACATGTTTTACCTACCATAATACAATAAATTATAAACAAGAGTAAAATAATCATTTTGCATAGTGTAAGTGTAAAACACATAAATTGTAAATTTAGTCCAACTAGTGTCCTAGGCATTATATTTTAAGCCATTTGTGAAAAATTTAACTCAAAGCAACATTTAAAGCTCGTTTAATTTCAATACGAAGTTTAAGGACTAAAACATAAATTTTACGAAATATGCAAGAGAATTTTTTTAAGAAATTAAAGTTAAAATTTTGGAATTCAAAGCATTTCAAGTTATTTAAGGCCTCCAATTTTATTATACAAAAATCAAGACTTATTTGCGAAGGTTTCAAAAATTGCCCAGTTTACTTATCAGCCACGTCAAAATGGCACAATTTGTCATGTCCCGGCGTCGCCTGAAGATGTGCTCTCATCTCGATGATGCAATAAATGATGTCTCAATGTTAGTTCCACATCGCAACGTCACTAGGCTACGTCACGACGACACACTGTAGTTTATTGCAGAAAACTTGCAGCACTTACTAATGACACTCTGACACTCAAATACACATACCATTTTGTGATTTCATGCCATTTTCCCTATTCTAACATTTCATATAGAATACTTAAATCATGTAAATCATGTTCAAACACACAAGATCAGACATTAACATGCTTTGGTATCCAAATCAATCATTTATGCTAACACGCTTTTCTATAATCTTAAACCAATTTACTCAACATACCAACTTGCATATAAGGAAATTTAAAGTGCATAAATGGCACAAAACATACCAAATGGTCATTTTGAACTTACCTCAATGCTCAACAAGCCAAACCACAAAATAAACACATTAAACATGAATTAATATAACAAAAATATTAAAACACAAAATAAGCATATCTAATTGAGAACAAGAATCAAGTATTTATCGTGTAAAAATAGAAATAAAACAATAAGATTCATCATAGGTTTTATCCTCCCTAGGTATCTAGGGAATTTAGTTTATGATCCTGAATAGAAACATCTCAAAGTTAGGATAACCACAAAACATGAAAAAACTCATTAAAACTTTGAAAGAAATTAAATAAAGATCTTCGATCTTGAGGGAAATCCGTTTCTGTGTTGATTTCGATGGAAATCTTCGAGTGTTTTCTTCGATCTTCTCTGATTGCCCCCTTTGGTCTTCTTCTAATAGGAATTTATAGACTTTAGAATGCTCAAAAAGCCTAAAAATTGGGTTTTTCCGCGTATTTAGGAAGTAGGGTACGAAATTGACATTGGCTGGCACATGGGCGTGTGGTTAGCCCATGTGGCTCAAACGGGTGTGTGTCCAACCAGTGTGGAAATGTCCAGCCCGTGTGGATCCTGAAAACAATTCTTTTTGTCTAATTTTGTGTAACATCCCAAATTAGGGCGTAGTTGGAATTGTGGTTTCGAGACCACAAAACTGACATAAAAATATTTGTTTTATGATTTTTTTTAGGTGTAGGACATGAAATCATGCATGTGTGAAAGTTTTATAAAGAAAATCTAGGTGTAAGGTGTCCAATTTAAAATTAGGGACCAAATCGAATAAATTGTAAAACTTGTGTTCTAGAAGCAATTTGTATGAAATTTCTTTGGATTAATAATTAGGAGGTTTTAAATATAAAATTTCCCAAATTCTTAGTTTTTGGACAAAAATGGGCATGGATGGAAAAATTTGAAAGTTTAGTAAGGAATGACATTTTGATCATTTAGTAATAAATGAAATAGAAAGGGTAAATCAAAGAAAAATTCACTCATCTTCTTCCTTGTGGCTACCGAAATTTGCAAGGGTTTCATAAGCTAGGGTTTTGACATTTTCAAGCTTGATAGTAAGTGACTCCTAACCTCGTTTTTAACGTTTTTTTACATTTTTAAGATCCTCGTAACATGCTCTATCCATTTCTACCCATATTTCAAGCTAGGGTTCATGTTTGAAATTTTACCCATGCATGAGATGATTGTTCTTTGATGATTTATGGAGGATTATGAAAGTTAGATGTTAGATAAACATCTTTTACTAGATGATTTTTCATGAAAACATTAAAAAGGGACCTATTTGTAAAATATACAAAATGGGTGGTAGAAATGTGAAATAGAGGAAAATTTGGGCTGATATGAGCTTAGAATAGATTCAGATAGGCTTGGGTAACCAAGAAAATACATGCATTTCATTTTACGAGCATTAGGACCAAATTGTAAAAATGTGAAAGGTTAGGGGTAAAGTGGTCATTTTGCCCAAGAGTGAAATTTTGGGCTGAAATTGAATAATGAGATAGAATAATAATATATTTTGTTTATATAGACCCCAAGAGACCAATTCTGAAGGTTGACTGTGGAAAACAAAAGGTTTCGAAATAATTGAAATCCAAATCCGAAACATCTTCGAGGTAAGTTCATGTAACTCGAAGTAATACTTTTAAAATACTTAAATGTATATTCTTGAATGTGATATAAATTTTGATACTCAATGTATAATAAGTCATAAAACATGATTGTATTGATCTATAAAGGATTTAAATATCTCGGTTGAATGAAAAGGGTATCCGATGGAATTCTTGAAAATGAATTGACGGTAAAAATGATCTAGCCCGGATGGGTGTTCCTTATGTGATCTGGCCTCCCGAAGAATATGTGTTTTAAATGGATTTAGCCCGGATGCGTAATCTGAATTAGGATCCGAATTTTGCCAGGACTGGTAATTCAGATCCGAGCTCATTAGAATATTTGTCGTTGCAGGGGATTTAGCCTGGACTTGTAATCCTGACATTACTCTATGAGTTTATACTACGGGGGATTTAGCCTGGACTGGTAATTCCGTCGTAAAAGAATGAGGTTCGCGGGAGTGCGCTCGTTGAAAAGGTCACTAATATGAACTGATGGTAAATGATTTAGTACGCCATAAGTGTATTAAAGAATATCCATCGAGATTCTGAGAAATTCAACGGGATTAGTATGAGAAGTAAAATTGAGATTTTTGTTATGATGAGCTCATCTACAAATTGTTTACTATCATATATTACTATGTGTCTAACTTGATGATTGAGTACATGTGTTAGGGAAAATATTTTATACTTGAAGATTGCCTATTTAATGTGGTTGTATGTTAAAATAACCGGTAAATTTACTTTCCTGTTATATGAACTTACTAAGCATTGTCAATGCTTACCCCATTTCATTTTCCCCTATTTTATAGAGCTTGTGGACTTGTGGAGCTTGGAAGACGATGGGAGCCTTGATCACACTATCAACAGGTCTTGTTTTGGTATAAAGAAACATTCATTTTGATATAATGGCATGTATAGGATTTTTGATCATTTTTTTATATGTGTCATTTGGTCAGCTAAAGCTTATGAAGATATGCTAATTCATTTTGTATTTGGCCACGAGATGTGGTTCATACTGATATGGGTGGTAACCCTACTAAATATACATGTTTAGGTTTAAATGTTTCTTGTTATATGATTGTATAGCCTATCATGAATGGATGTGTAAAATGAGGCCCAATAACTTGAGAATGGTTATGGCATAAAACGGTATGTGGTTATATCATGGCCTAAGTATAAAATGTGGAATGTACTAATGATAACCCCAATACAAGAAGTGTAACTTGAACAAGTGTAATAAGGTTTACAGGTATGCATCATGTCAAGGATGTTTAAGTATAATTATATACCATGTTAAGCGTCCATGAAATATGTGAGTGTGTAAGGATGTAAAAGGGTGACCAATGGCTTGGAAAATAGCCTTTAAATAGTCCACACAGGCAAGCACACGGGTATGTGTCTAGACCGTGTGTGACACACTGTCTGCCCCACGGGCGTGTTGAATGGCCGTGTGTCTCGTACACCCTAATTTTGCAAGTCAGTATGCTTAGTAGTAAACACACGGGCTAAGACACAGGCATGTGTCTTGGCCGTGTGAGGGACACGGTCTACCTACATGGGCGTGTACTCTGGCCGTGTGAAGTCTACACCTTGTTATGAAAAATTCATTTAATTTTAGTTGACCACACGGTCTGGCCACACGGCCGTGTGACACTAAATTTATGTTGACGTCATAGTCAGAGAGTTACACAGCCGAAGGACACGGGGGTGTAGAGAGCACACGGGCTTCTCCTCTGTCTCACATGGGCGTATGACTCTGTATTAGGGAAATTTCCCAAACTTTTTTTTCTAAAAGTTCTCGATTTAGTCCCGATCCTTTTCCGATGCCTGTTTTGAGCCTCGTAGGTCCATATTAGGGACAATTTGTGTATGTATGAATGAAATTGTTTTAAACAAAAATTTTATAGACTGAATTTTTGCATGAATGACTGTGTATGTGTTCGGTAATGCCTCGTATCCCATCTCGGCCTCGTGTACGGGTAAGGGGTGTTACATTTGGCTCATTTTTTGCTCCTTTCGCTCCCAAATGCTCTTCTAAGTATAGAAATAAGAATTTAAAGGATTAGGAGCATCAAATTCACTAATTTACATAATTAATCATCCAAAAACACATTAAGAATGAGATTAAAATATGTTACTTTTATAGTTTATCAAATATTCCCACACTTAAGCGTTTGGTTGTCCTCAAGCAAAATCCTCGACTCACATTAAAATTAATCTTTCTCAACTTGTAATTCTCATCAATAGTATTTCGAAATAATTCGCAAATAATCATATATTAATAATTCAACTAAAAGAGCACTAAAGATTAAAACAATCCATGTCGAAAATTTTTAAAGCGCGAAAACATAGGTATTTCCCCTTATCTAAGTAATTACTTTTAATTCAAAATCGACAAGAATTGGCATCCTCACGAAAAGTTCACTAAAATCACTAAAAGTGTTTTAGGTTCAAGAATAAGCATTCAATAGTCAAATAAGAAAAGTCATTACCATAGGCTTCCATGAAAATCAAATCTCCACCACTATAAAAAGATATGATACACAAATCAAAAGGTCTTTAAAAGATTGTAATGGGGTTTAGGTTAAGGGTGTGGAGAATGGTTGAAAGAGTTGGTTAAAATCGAGATCGAATTGATAAATTACCAAACTTGAAAAATAAACAAAGGCTGAATTAAAAACAAGTGAATAAATTAAGAACTATTCAAGAATAAGAAAACGAGTTTCTTCTCAAAATATTAATTTAACTGTTCAAGCTCAATCAACATAGAACTAAATAATAATCAAAAGATTTCTTTCTTCTTTCTTTCTTTTTATTTTTTATTTTTTTATCTAGAATAATCAGAAATAATTCTGCAAATCAAACAGAAGAGCATAGTTAAGCAACTAACCAAATCAAATCTCGACAAAAAGGAAGCCAATAAACCAGGCAAAAGTCTCAACGAACAAAAAAAAAAAAGAGTTATGGGATAACATTAATGGGTAAATCAAGAAACGGTATGTTAGGCTCAATGGAGTTCAGTAAGGGTTAATTAAAAAGGTAGGCTTTTTATAGAATAAGTGGGTTAAAACCTAAGTGCCTTTATCATCTCAGTATATCAAATCAAATGTGTGGTTTCGACATGTATAATCAAAGCAAGTTCTAGAATAACAAATCAAATTGACATACTCATAACCAATAATAAATGAAGAAGAAAAAATTATGCTCTAAATGTTCAAAATTTCACAAAAAATCATAGTTTTTTTATGTCAAACTTGCAAATTTAAAACTTCAAGATAGTACCTCAATTCAGGGAAACAATCTAAAATTTTTAATTCTAAAAATAAACTGATCATACTTGATTCGCTCATGTCTTAAATTTTAAATCAACCTATGCACAAATATCTACAAATTAATCCAAAACACATCAACAAAAAATCCCAAATTGAAAAAACTTCAGTCTAATGGGAGTATAAGAAAATTACTTAAGCACAATAATAATTCAGGGTTTTCTAATAGTCATATAAAAAAAACCTCCCTACACTTAAGATGTACATTGTCCTCAATGTACAAACAAATGTAAGCACAGTGTACGCAAAATATCATAAGAGAGGGAGAAAATTAAAATTGCCCTGAATATTGGATGAAATCGACAAAATAGTGAAAAGCGGAATTGTAAGCAATTCAAAGTGAACTGTATGATTCTGTGCAAACTAAGAAGAAAATAGACACAAATAAGGAAGAAGATTAAGAGGTTACAACTCAATTAGAAATAACCATAAAAATAAAAATAAAAACATTGTTCAAAAGATAATAAATGAAATAAGTCTAGAAAATAAAAATAAAGCAACTAAAAAAATAAAAAAATAAAAAAAAGGAAAAAGAAAAGAAATAAACTCAATGATACCAATAAAATTAAAGGTAATAGTAAAAAAAAGTAAAAAAATACTAAAAATAATAGAAATAGTAGAAATATTAAAATAAATTTAAAATCTAAGTATAAGAATAATAAAAAGAAGAATAAGAAAAGGAAAAAAAAGATCAGTAAAATAAAAATAAAAATACAAAAAAAAGAATAAATAAATGAAATAAAATAAAAAAGGGTAAAAGGGGAAGATCGATGGAAGACGGTCGCCAAAGTTATGACGAGGGGTCACGCATGGGAAGCAATGTTATGTGTGGGTGGAAAAGGGGTGGCTTGCTTGGGGAAGAAGAAAAAGAAAAATTGAGAAAAGAAATTTTAGGGTTTGGGCCACATGGCCGTGTCACATGGTTGTGTGGGGTGTTTTCAGCCCCTCTGCAATTAAAAATTAAGCCCAATTTTCCCATGGCCTTGGACACGCTCGTGTGTCCAGGCTGTGTGTAATCTCCTTCGCTTCTCCCACGCCCGTGTGACCCGGATGTGTCTCTTACACGGCCATATGCCTTGTTCGTGTAATTCTCTGACTTGATTTAAAATTGAAATAATTAGCTCATGGTTTCACATGACCGTGTCTCCAGGCCGTGTGGGCCATTTTAGGCCATGTAACCATTGAATTTTTGAAAATTTAAGGCCCAGTATCCACACGGCCAAGGACATGCAAGTGTGTCCAGGCCGTGTGGGTCACATGGCCATGTTGCCAGGTCGTGTAACTCACTGTCAAACCCTTTTTTGTGCACATGGCCAAGAACACACCCGTGTGGCCAGGCCATGTGTGCCACACGCCCGTGTGGGTCAAAAAACATTTTTTTTAAAGATTTAAATTAGCATGCAATAGAATTAAAAGAATTAGAAAAAGTTAAACATTCGAGTTGCCTCTCAAGAAATGCTTATTTAGAGTCCAAGATTGACTTACCTTGTATTCGTACAGTCACGGTGGTTCGCAGAGCCGAAGCTTCTTTTTCTCGTTATCAATTCTATTACCAAAATAAAGTTTAAGTAGAGATTTGTTTACCTTAAATGTGCCAAATTGAAAATGAGTTACCTCGACTATACCTATGAGAAGACGTTCAGCACCGTAAATAGGTTTGATCTGGTTGCATTAAGCTCCGTAGGGGAAATTTGTGGGTCCATTTCGTCTAGTAGTACCTCATCCCCAACCTTAAATTGGTTTGTTCCATTCACATGCTCATCATGGCATCATTTTGGCTCTTTATTGTGCTTCTTCGATTTTTCCTTGACATGTGCTCGCCATTCATCTAGTTCATTGATTTGTAACATTTGTTAATCATAAATCATTCTGTTTCTGTCGCATTCATTGGAATGTGGGTCGTTTATGATCTCTCATGAGATTTCCTGCAAAGAAGGTTGAGCTATATGGTCACTACCATTAATAGAAGATTTAAAATCATCTTGATCACTAGATGTTCTAACAGAATCATGAGCTTGAAGAGTAATTGATTCGTCACCTACACGAAGTATTAATTCACTTGTACCATCATCAATTATGGTTCTAGAAGTTGCTAAAAAGGTTCATCCTAAAATTAAGTGCACTTGTAACACCCCTTACCTGGACCCGAGGCCAGGATAGGATACGAGGTATTACCGAACACATACACGGTCATTCAAGCAAAAAGTTAGGCTATAAAATTTTTCTTTAAAACAACTTCATTCATACATACACAAATTGTCCCTAATATGGGCCCACGAGGCCCAAAACAGTCATCGAAAAAGGATCGGGACTAAATCGAGAACTTTTAGAAAAGCTTGAGAAAATTCCCTAATACAGAGCCATACGACCGTGTGAGACAGGGGACACACCTGTGTGTTCTCTACATGCCTGTATCCTTCGCCGTGTAACATTCTAACTATGACATCAACATCAATTTAGTGTTACACGACCGTGTGACCAGACTGTGTGGTCAATTAAAATTAAGTGAATTTTTCATAAAAAAGTGCAGACTTCACATGGCCAGAGTACACGCCCATGTGGGTAGGCCGTGTCCCTCACACGGCCAAGACTCACGCCCGTGTCTTAGCCCGTGTGTTTACTACTGAGCATATTGACTTGCAAAATTAGAGTGCAGGGGACACACGACCATTCAACACGCCCGTAGGGCAGACTGTGTGTCCCACACGTTCTAAACACATACACGTGTGTCTGCCCATGTGGACCATTTAAAGGCTACTTTCCAAGCCAATAGTCACCCTCAATCATTCATACATTCAAACATATTTCATAGCATGCAACATGACATATTTAGACTCTCAAATATACAACACCATGGTACTATTACATCTTCATAATGTCATCCTATTACACATTCATTATATTCCATCATTTAGGAGCATTCCATACCAATTTCATGCATTATCAAACTTGTTACCATAACTTCAAATTATGCATTCATGTCTATAGTCATGTTAAGCCATTAAGTCATCCCTTATCTTTTAGCATCTAGTCCATACTTTATCATATATTCACCAAACAATAACATATCACATCATCAAGGCATTACGACACGCATCATGGGTAATTAGATTACAACCCAATAATCAAATATAAGCCATATCACATGGCTATTACAAAATAAATCACCACCATCATAGGCCTTTACAATTTGGCTAAATAGCATGGCACATAACACAAAATAACCAAGTTTCCTATACATGCCATACTCAAAATAACAATTTCACTATACCCAATAATCTTTTAATAGTGTGATCGAATACTCTGACAACTTCCGATCCCCGAGCTAACTTAGCAGAACTACAAAGGATGGAAAGAAAAGGGCGTAAGCATTAAAGCTTAGTAAGTCCACAAGCAAATAATATGCAATGGTAGTAAGAAATCAACATGCAAAGACATAGTAACATATACATAAAGATTATTTATCATTCAAGCCTTTTGGCTTACTTATCATATGTACATATATACTTGCTCATCACAAATCATTCTTTACCAAGGCATTATTCATAGGTTTAGCGTACATACCTGTACTCATCGTAGTATATCATATAACCATACCTCTTTAACATGCCCTCATTGGGACTTTCATCACATTCATTGTATTACCCGTTGAACACCCGGAATACTATTAGATACACGAAAACTTGTACATAAGTGTCACATAACATACGTAGCTGAAGTTGCCTCATAACATGTAATGCTCGTAATGGAGCTATTCACAGGCTTGCTCATATAAGCTATCGCTCAAGGTGTAACTACACGGGCTACTTGTAAAAGCTGTCAGGTATCCGACCACTCAAGGATTACCTAGCCACCGGTAGGACACACAAGACCATTGCCCGGAACTCAATCACATGTATCGCATCCATTATGAACTCGAACCACTCAAAGAGCTCGGATGCTATATATATCACGAACCCGGATCACTCAACGAGTTCAGACTTCTTAATTCCTAGTGACATGTCACTTGTATCCTAGACTATTCCTAAGATTCAAACGGGATTTTCCTTACTTGCACAAGACATACTTTCTCATGCTTGGTCGTGATGTCGTATGTAACGACCAATTATCATTTATGCTTTCATAACAACCAATAAGTATAGAACTCATAATAACAAGAAAACATTTATCACAATATATCAAAATATTAAAAATATGCTACAACACTACATTATTTGCATATGCACTAACCTCAGTACAAAAATGATGATAATTGAGCTTAATCGTTGTATACTTTATTCTTCCCTTGATCAAGACTCGGTTCACGTTTTTCTTGATTTCCAAGCTTGAAACGTTTAAAAACCCTAGCTATGGTTCTCCACAAATTTCGGCAGCTAAGGAGAAAGATGGACAAGATTTTCACTTGATTTTCCCTTTTTATTTCATTTAATTACCAAATGACCAAAATGCCCTTAGGGTTTTTCTTTCAAATTTTTCCTATGCATGTCCATTTTTGTCCAAAATTATAAAAATTAGTCAAATTTCTAATTAGGACCCTCTAATTTATAATCTAAAGCAATTTCATGCTTAAAGCTTCTAGAATGCAAGTTTTAAATTTTATTCAATTTGGTCCCTAAAATTCAATTAGACATTTTACGCATAGAATTTCTTCATGAAACTTTCACATAAGCATGCAGTCATATTATAGACCTCATAGAAATCATAAAAGAATTATTTCTATCTCAAATTTATGGTTTCAAAACCACTATTCCGACTAGGCCCTAATTCGGGATGTCACAACTCTTCCCCCTTTTAGGGATTTTCGTCCCCGAAAATCTTACCAGTAAAAAGGTTTGGGTTTTGTTTCCTCATAGCCTCTTCGAGCTTCCATGTAGCCTCTTCAACCCCATGTCTTTGCCATAAAACTTTCATAAGAGCAACATTTTTGTTTCTCAATTACTTGACTTCTCGAGCAAAGATCTTAATCGATTTCTTACCACAAGTCATATCCGGTCTGATTTCATCCACTGTCAGTACAATCACATGAGAAGGATTGGATCTATATCGGTGCAACATGGATACATGAAACACATTGTGAATCATTTCTAACTTAGTCGGCAAGGCCAATCGATAAGCAGCAGGCCTTATCCTTTCGGTAATCTCATACGATCCTATAAAACGAGGACTCAACTTGCCTTTTCTATAAAATCTCAAAACCTTTCTCCATGGAGACACTTTCAAGAATACTTTATCACCGACCTGATACTCAATTTCCTTTCTTTTCAAGTCCGTGTATGACTTTTGTCTATCCGATGCTGCTTTTAAACAATCACGAATTACTTTCACTTTTTCTTTGGTTTCTTTAACCAAATAAATTCCATGTATCTTATTTTCCTTAAGTTTAGTCCAGTACAAAGGTGTATGACATTTACGCCCATACAACGCCTCATAGGGTGCCATATTCAAGATCGACTGATAACTATTATTGTAAGCAAATTCAACCAAAGGTAAGTACTTTTCCCAACTACCTTGGAATTCAAGAACACAACATCTGAGCATATCTTCTAGTATCTGAATTACTCTCTTGGATTGTCTACCAGTCTGTAGATGAAAAGCGGTACTAAAATTTAGCTTTGTGCCCAAAGCTTCTTATAACTTCTGCCAAAACCGCAAAGTAAACCTTAGATCTCTATCCGAAATAATCGATAAAGATACTCTATGAAGTCTCACAATCTCAGAAATATACAATTCGACTAACTTATCAAGTGAATAATCAACACATACTGGTATAAAATGAGCCGATATAGTCAATCTATCAACCATAACCTATACGATATCTTTCTTTCTTGGTGTCAACGGCAAGGCTGTTATAAAGTCGATAGTAATTTGTTCACATTTCCATTCGGGAACTAAAATAGGCTGAAGTAAACCTGAAGGTACCTGGTGTTTGGCCTTTACTTGCTAACAAATCAAGCACCTCAATACAAACTCAGATATATCTCTTTTCATGCCATTCCTCCAATACATTTTCTTTAAATCATTGTACATTTTCGTGCTACTCGGATGAACTAACATACCTCCGTTATAAGCCTCATGCAAAATATTCTAAATCAACTTAACATTCTTCGGGACACAAATCCTTCCACGGAACCTCAGACAATCATAAGAATCTCTCTAAAAATCGATTCACTGCTCGACTCACACTGAGCTTTTTTAGCTTGTAACTTTTTATTAGCTTACTGAACATCACAAATTTGTTGAAGAAAAGTCAGTCCAGCTTTTAACTCTGCTAGAATTGCACCATCATGAGATAGGGTTAGTCGTGCGTTCATTGCTCTCAAAGCAAATAAAGACTTCCTACTCAGGGCATCAACGACCACATTTGCCTTACCGGGGTGATAATCAATCACAAGTTCATAGTCTTTTAACAATTCAAGCCATCTTCATTGCCTCAAGTTCAAGTCCTTTTAGGTCATCAGATACTTAAGACTTTTATGGTCTGTATAGACATGGCATTTCTCTCCGAATAGGTAATGCCGCCAAATCTTCAAAGCAAATACAATGGCAGCTAACTCTAAATCGTACATAGGATAGTTTTTCTTATGGGGCTTCAGTTGCCTCGAAGCATAAGCTACTATCTTGCCTTCTTGTATAAGCACACAACCTAGTCCATTCAAGGACGCATCACTATAAATCACAAACTCTTTCCCCGATTCCGGTTGCACTAACACTGGTGCCTCGGTTAACAATGCTTTCAGTTTCTCAAAACTCTGTTGGCACTTCTCTGTCCATTCGAACTTAACATTCTTTTGTAACAACCTCGTCATTGGAGTGGTAATCATCGAAAATCCTTTCACAAAACGCCTGTAGTATCCAGCCAAACCCAAAAAGCTCCTAGCTTCAAATACATTTCTTGGCGGCTTCCATTGGACAATAGCAAAAATTTTACTAGGATCAACTCGTATACCATCTCCTGAAACAATGTGGCCTAAGAACCTGACCTCTCGAAGCCAAAACTCACTTTTACTAAATTTGGAATATAACTGTTTGTCCCTCAAAGTCTGTAAAATAGTTTTCAAGTGTTCGACATGCTCTGCCTCATCTCTAAAATAAATCAGAATATCATTGATAAACACCACAACAAACTTATCCAAATATGGCCGAAAAATTCGGTTCATTAAATCCATAAACACAGCAGGAGCATTCGTTAATCCAAATGGCATAACAAGAAACTCGTAGTGGCCATACCTCGTTCTAAAGGCAGTCTTAGGCACATTAGACTCATTAACTCGTAACTGGTAATATCCGGACCTCAAGTCTATCTTACAGAACCATGTCACTCCTTTCAGCTGGTCAAATAAGTCATCAATCCTTGGAAGAGGGTACTTATTTTTTATTGTCACCTTATTGAGTTGCCTGTAGTCAATGTATAATCTCATGGAACCGTTTTTTTTTTACGAATAATACAGGAGCACCCCACGGTGAAAAGCTTGGTCTTGCAAAACCTTTGTCAGTCAACTCTTGCAACTGTAACTTCAATTCTTTCAGCTCAGTCGGGGCTATCCTATACGGAGCAATAGATATAGGTGCCGTCCTTGGCATTATCTCAATACCGAATTCAACTTCTCTAATTGGAGGCAAACCTGGCAATTCCTCCGGAAATACATCCGCATACTCACATACAACTGACACTGATTTGATTTTCAAATTAGATTCCTGTATATTCAATATGTATGCCAAATAAGCTTCATACCTTTTTCTCATACATCTCTAAGCAGTTATTAAAGAAATTGCCATTGGTAACTTATCTGCATCATCTGATTCAACCCGAAGAATCTCACCTTTTTCACATTTCAATTCCACAACTTTCTACCTACAATTCACTATAGCATAATGTAGTGTCAACCAATCCATACCCAGTATGACATCAAATTTATCAAAAGGGAACAACATCAAGTCGACCGGAAAACAATGACATTTAACCATCAAATGGCATTTCTTACATACTTTATCAACTATCACATGCTTTCCTAACAGGTTTGACACCTTAATCATAAATTCCATAGTCTCGACAGGTATATTCATACCAGATGCCAATTTTATACAAATATACGAATGAGTAGAGCTAGGGTCTATCAAAGTAATAACATTAGTATCACAGAGAGAAAAATTACCAGTGATCACATTAGAAGAAGTGGCATATTCGCGTGCGCATATGGCATAGGCCCTAACCAGAGCCCTAGCTTTAGATCTCACTATTGTATCTCGTGTCACATTCTTACTACCGGACCCATTCCCTGTATTTATTGAGGGTCTTCCCCTAGAAGCTGCGCCACTCGGTCTTGGACTCTTAAATATTTCTTTCTCCATCATCTCGGGACAATCCTTAATAAAGTGGTCTAGAGAACCAATCTAAAACAAGATCCTTCACTCACCCTACAGTTGCCAGAATGACGTCTACCACATTGCTAGCATTCAACTTTGGAAGATTTAACATTACCTACACTTGCCATGGACGTAGCCTGAGATCTAAAACCCAAATTTTGTTTTCTACGATTCCTATATGAGTGTCCAGTCGACACATGTGAACTGGAGTACATCTCTCTAGGTTTCTTAGACTAAGATGGCAACGACTTACTCTGGTATCTCTTTCTTGTGTCTCTAACCTCAGACTCGACTTTCTTCTTTACTTTGACCAATTCTTCGGCTTTACAAGCCCACTCAACGAGTACCATAAATTCTTTCAACTCAAGAATACCGACTAATATCTTAAGATCCTCATTAAGTCCATCTTCAAATCTTCTATACATCTTAGCTTCAGAGGATACACACTCCCGAGCATATTTGCTGAATCTGACGAATTCTCTCATATTCACTAATTGTCATATGACCCTGTTTCAAATCCAGAAATTCCTTACGCTTCTGATTGATGAACCTTTCACAAATGTATTTCTTTCAGAATTCCTCTTGAAAGAATTCCCAAGTGACCCTCTCAAGTGGTGTCACAGATATCAGTGTTCTCTACCAGTGATACGTCGTATCTCTCAACAAAGATATGACACATTTTAAGCACTCCTTGAGTGTACAGGATAGTTCATCAAATACCCGTATCGAGTTCTCTAACCAGAACTCTGCTTTCTCAGTGTCATCATTGGTATTTGCCCTAAATTCCTCAGCACCTTATTTCTGAATTTTACCAATTGGTGTTCTAGAGAATCTCATAAAAGCTATACCTTGAAGCATCACGAGTGCGGGATGAAAATTTGAGGGAGGTGAGGGAGGTTGAGCGTTTGAGTTCATTCGAACGAACTCCGTATACCATGCATTCATCATGTGGAGAAAGGCCTCTCTGCCTACTTCTCCTTTACTGATAGTTTCGGGTCTACTTGCGGATGGCACCGCTCCTTCAGCTGGAGCAGGTGCGTTACTTTTTACATCATCTGCCACTGCTCTGTCGGAATCCATTTGCTATATGAAAATACATTTTAATATTGTCAGGAGTCGTCACACTATCTTTATCTATATATATACATATGGCATGTATAGCTAGACTCAATTACGCTAGGTTAGTCTGAGAATCGACTACACAATAGCTCTAATATCACTAAATGTAACACCCCTTACCTGTACCTGAGGCTCGGATAGGATACGAGGCATTACCGAACACATACACAGTCATTCACGCAAAAAGTCAGGCTATAAATTTTTTTTAAAGTAACTTTATTCATAAATACACAAATTGTCTCTAATATGGGCCTACGAGGCCCAAAACAGCCATCAGAAAAAGATCGAGACTAAATCAAGAACTTTTAGAAAAGTTTGAAAAATTTCCCTAATATAGAGCCACAGGCCCGTGTGAGACAGGGGACATGCCCATGTGCTCTCTACACGCTCGTGTCCTCCGGCCGTGTAACTCTCTAACTATGACATCAGCATCAATTTAGTGTCACACGGCCGTGTGGCCAGACCGTGTGTTCAATTAAAATTGAATGAGTTTTTCATAAAAAAATGTAGACTTTACACAGCCAGAGTACACGCCCATGTGGGTAGACTGTATCCCTCACACAGCCAAGACACACACCTATGTGTTTACTACTGAGCATACTAACTTGCAAAATTAGGGTGTAGGGGACACACAGCCATTCAACACGCCCGTAGGACAGACCGTGTGTCACAAATGGTCTAGACACATACACGTGTGTCTACCCGTGTGGACCGTTTAAAGGCTATTTTCCAAGCCAATAGTCACCCTCAATCATTCATACATTTAAAGATATTTCATAGCATGCAACATGACATATTTAGATACTCAAATATTCAACATCATGGTACTCTCACATCTTCATAATGTCATCCTGTTACACATTCATTTTGTTACACCATTTAGGAGCATTTCACACAAAGTTCATGCATTATCAAACTTGTTACCATAACTTCAAATTATGCATTCATGTCTATAGTCATGTTAAGCCATTAAGTCATCCTTTATCTTTTAGCATCTAGTCCATACTTTATCATACATTCACCAAGCAATAACATATCACATCATTAAGGCATGAACACACGCATGCATGGGTAATTAGATTACAACCCAATAATCAAATATAAACCATATCACATGGCCATTACAAAATGAATCATCATCATCATAGGCCTTCACAATTTGGCCAAATAGCATGGCACATAACACAAAATAACCAAGTTTCCTATACATGCCATACTCAAAATAACAATTTCACTATACCCAATAATCTTTTGATAGTGTGATCGAATACTACGACAGCTTTCGATCCCCATGCTAGCTTGGCGAAACTACAAATGATAGAAAGAAAAAAGGGGGTAAGCATTAAAGCTTAGTAAGTCCACATGCAAATAATATGCAATGGTAATAAGAAATCAACATGCAAAGACATAGTAACATATACATAAAGATTATTCATCATTCGAGCCTGTTAGCTTACTTATCATATATACATATATACTTTCTCATCACAAATCATTCTTTACCAAGGCATTATTCATAGGTTTAGCGTACATACCTGTACGCATCGTAGTATATCATATAACCATACCTCTTTAACATGCCCTCCTCGAGACTTTCATCACATTCATTGTATTACCTGTTGAACACTCGAAATACTATGGATACACGAAAACTTGCACATTAGTATCACATAACTTACGTAGCCGAAGCTACCTCATAACATGTAATGCTCGTAATGGAGCAACTCACAGGCTTGCTCATAAAGCTATCGTTCAAGGTGTAACTACACGAGCTACTCGCAAAAGCTGTCAGGTATCCGAACACTCAAGGATTACCTAGCCACCGGTAGGACACACAAGACCATTGCCCGAAACTCAATCACATGTATCGCATCCATTATGAACTCAGACCACTCAATGAGCTCAGATGCTCGCATCTATAATGAACTCGGACCATTCAACGAGCTCGGATGCTAGATATATCATGAACCCGGACCACTCAACGAGTTCAGACTTCTTAATTCCTAGTGACATGTCACTTGTATCCTAGACTATTCCTAAGGCTCAAACGAGATTTTCCTCACTTGCACGTGGCATACTTTGTCATGCTTGCTCGTGATGTCGTATGTAAAGGCCAATTATCATTTATGCTTTCATAACAACCAATAAGTATATAACTCATAATAACAAGAAAACATTTATCACAATATATCAAAACATTAAAAATATGCTACAACACCACATTATTTGCAGATGCACTTATCTCGGAACAAAAATGATGATAATCGAGCCTAATCGTCGTATACTTTATTCTTCTCTCGATCAAGACCTGGTTCACGTTTTTCTTGATTTCTAAACTTGAAAAGTTTGAAAACCCTAGCTATGGTTCTCCACAAATTTTGGCAGCTAAGGAGGAAGATGGACAACATTTTCACTTGATTTTCCCTTTTTATTTCATTTAATTACCAAATGACCAAAATGTCCTTAGGGTTTTTCTTTCAAATTTTTTCTATGCATGTCCATTTTTGTCCAAAATTATAGAAATTACTCAATTTGCTAATTAAGACCCTCTAATTCATAATCTAAAGCAATTTCATGCTTAAAGCTTCTAGAATGCAAGTGTTGCATTTTATTCAATTTGGTCCCTAAAATTCAATTAGACATTTTACGCATAGAATTTCTTCATGAAACTTTCACATAAGCATACATTCATATTATAGACCTCATAGAAATTATAAAATAATTATTTCTATCTCAGATTTGTGGTCTCAAAACCACTATTTCGATTAGACCCTAATTCGGGATGTCATAGTACCTCACTGTCCTCATCCATATATAAAATAACAAAGTCAGCAGGGAATATAGATTTATCTATTTTAACAAGAACATCCTCAATAACACCCTTAGGATATCTAATGGTTTTATCCGCTAATTGAATACTTATCCTAGTTTGTTGGGGCTTTCCAAGACCTAATTGTTTAAACATTTTATAGGGCATGACAGTAATACTAGCCCCTAAATCAACCAAAGTATTATCAATACTTAAACTACAAATTAAATAAGGAATAGTAAAACTCCATTGATCTTTCATTTTGTTAGGTAGTTTATTTTGCAATATGGCCGAGCAAACTGCATTTAGCTACATAGTTAGTGAATCATCTAACTTCCTTTCGTTTGCCAAAAGCTCATTCAAAAATTTGACATAATTGGGCATCTGCAAAAGAGCTTCAACAAATGGTAAGTTAATATGTAATTTCTTTAAGAGTTTGAGAAATTTACTAAATTGTTTGTTTGTGTAATCTCTTTTTGTCTCATTAAGATATAGAACTCGAGGTTTATATTCCTTAACGGCTGATTTTTGCTCCTTCTGGCTTACTTCAACATTATCGTTATTTACCAAAATTTCTTGCCTCAATTCTTGTTCAGATTCAACTAACCCTTCTTCATCTCACACAATAATTGCATGAAGCTGCTCGCTTGGGTTAGTTTCGCCATTGCTAAGCAAACTACCTTGTGGTCTTTCTGAGATTAACTTAGCAAACTAACCTAATTGGTTCTTGAGCCCTTGAATTGATGCTTGTTGATTCTTCAATGCTACCTCAGTGTTTTGAAAGTGGGCTTCTAACACCGAGATAAACATTGTTAACATCTCCTCGAAGTTCAGCTTCTTCTCTTATTGGTAAGGTTGTTATTGAAAGCCTGGAGGGGGTTATGCTCTTTGATTTCCTTGACCACTCTAAGAGAAATTGGGATGGTTCCTCCAACCTGCATTATAGTTATTACTATAAGGGTTATTTTGAGGCCTAGAATTATTACTCATAAAATTGATTTGCTCATTCTTTATGCTAGGAGCGAAGGGTAAACATTCTGGATTATTCATTCCTCCTCCATTTGTATCACATTGCATCACCGGATGTACTTGCGTAGAAACATATAAACCATCAATTTTCTTATTTAATTGTTCTACCTGATTTGATAACATGGTGACTGCATCTAAGTTGAAAACACCGACTGCTTTCATCAGATTCGTCCTCATGACTTGCCACTGATAATTATTTAATGTCATCTCCTCAATAAATTCATAAGCCGCTTCGGGTGTTTTACTGTTAAGTATGCCACCGGCTGGTGCATCAATCAACTGTCTAGTTGAGGGATTCAAACCGTTGTAGAAGGTTTGAACCTGTAGCCATAGAGGTAACCTATGGTGAGGGCACCGTCTCAATAAATCCTTATACCTTTCACATGTATCATATAACATTTCTAAATCGATCTGCATGAAAGAAGAGATATCATTCCTCAACTTGGTTGTCTTAGCCGGTGGGAAGTACTTTAGAAGGAACTTCTCGGTCATTTGAAGCCATGTAGTAATAGAACCTCGTGGTAAAGAGTTCAACCACTACTTAGCTTTGTTCCTCCATGAGAAAGGGAATAGCCATAAATGAATGGTGTAGTTAATGATAGCATTAACCTTGAAAGTATTGCAAATTTTCAAGAAATTGGCCAAATAAGTATTTGGATCTTCGTCTTCCAAACCATCGAACTGAACAAATTGTTGTATCATCTGAATAGTGTTTGGCATTAGTTCAAAATTATTTGCAGCAATGGTGGGTCGCACAATACTCGATTCAGTGCCAGTTAGAGTGCGCTTGGCATAATCGTACATGGTACGATGAACATGATCTGGATCTACAACTACTTCAGGAGGTAGCTAATTATTCTGGTTATCACCCATCTCCTTAGTAATAATAATTTTCTCTTGTTCGTCTACTATATTTTCTCGACTCTGCCTTGCTTCTTTACGGTTTCTACGAGTTGTACTTTCAATTTCACTATCAAATAACAATTGTCTCGATGGGTTTCTTCTAGTCATAAACTAAATGAACCTACCATAAGCAAATAAAAGAAGAAGAAAAAAATTAGAATATAAAAAATAAAATAAAAAAACAAAAATTACAATAAAAATAAAAATGGTTAAATTAATAAAAATAAAGTGTTCCTAATATTTTAGTCTCCGATAATGGTGCCAAAAACCTGATAGTCACTAAACTAACTAAAAATACGACTAAGGCAAGCACACTTATCGAACAATAGTATAACTATGTTGAGTAGAGAATATTGTATCCATAAGGACTAAAAGTATTAATAATTATCATTTTTCTATTATCTAGCCGACAAATTGGAATGATTGTTTTTAATCTAAAATTACTAAACTAATCTAACTAAGAAAGCAACAGAGAATAAAATAGGAAAATAATCGAAGATAACCAATGAGATAGAAAATACCCAAGAAAGAATCCACTTAGACTTCACCTATTATTATGAATCTGAATTAAACGATTTATTCACTTGTGTCTTAATCTATAGAAATCCCTAAATTATGTTAATAATTAATTAATTAATTGAAATCTATTTCTAATTAAAAACCCTATCATCATATTAACTCGATCTATGGATTCCCCTATTAGATTTGACTCTAATTCGGTAGATTTATGTCGTCCTATTTCTAGGATTGCATGCAACTCCATTCAATTATGCTAGATCTACTCTTAAACAGAGATTTTTGCTCCACTGAAATAAGCACATTAAACATGAATTAATATGTCAAAAATATTAAAAAAACAAAATAAGCACACATAATTGAGAAAAAGAATCAAGTATTAATCGTGTAAAAACAAAAATTAAATAATAAGATTCATCACAGGTTTCATCCTCCCTAAGTATCTAGGAATTTAGTCCATGATCCTGAATAGAAACATCTCAAAGTTAGGATAACCACAAGAGATAAAGAAACTCAATAAAAATTTGAAAGAAATTAAATAGATATCTTAGATCTTGAGAGAGATCCGGTTTCGAGTTGATTTCGATGGCAATCTTCGAGTATTTTCTTCGATATGCTCTTATTCTCTCTCTTTCCTTTTTATGCCCCTATGTCGCCACATGAGAGGGAGTCGAGGGCGTAAAAGGGGATCCTATCAACTTGTTCTGACCTAGGATAATAAGCTCATGGGCTGGGTCTTACTTCACCGTCGAGAAATAAAAGAAGGCTTCCATCTCCAAGTTTAATTCAAACGTAGCTCGCTTCCTTAGGTCTTCTTCTAATAGGTATTGATAGACTTTAGAACGTTCAGAAATCCTAAAAATTGAGTTTTTCCGCGTATTTCAGAAACAGGGTACGAAATCGACATGGGCTGGCACATAGGCATGTGCCCAGCCCGTGTGGCTCGCACGGGTGTGTGTCCAGCCAGTGTGGAAATGCCCAGCCTATGTAGATCCTGAAAACAACTCTTTTTTTTCGATTTTGGCTCGTTTTCCGCTCCTTTCACTTCCAATGCTCTCCTAAGTATAGAAACATGAATTTAAAGGATTAGGAGCATCAAATTCACTAATTTACATAATTAATCATCCAAAAATACATTAAGAATGAGATTAAAATATGTTGCTTTTATAGTTTATGTAACAACCTATTTTCGGTAAGATCGGAACAATGGTTTCGGGACCACAAATTTGAACCAAAAATAAAAATTTATTTTATTTTATTTTATTTTATTTTATTTTATGGTTGGTATCATGATAGGAAGGTCACATTAAAATTTTGGTACGAAAATTTTACCGATTCTGTGTTTAATTAGGGAAATGACTAAATTGCATAAAATGTAAAATTTGAGTTCTAGTAGCTATAGGTATCAAATAGTTATGGAATTCAAAACTTAATGTCATTATATGATAATTAGACCATTGAAGAGTAGTTAGTAGATATTTTAATGACTCATCCATGAAAAAATTAGAAAAGGATTGGGACTAAATTGAAAATTAATAAAATTAATAGATGATAATTAATTAAAAAGAAAAAAAAATCTATTTTCATATCATCTTTCCCAATTTTTCTATAGAAACCCTTGGAGAGAGGAAGAAAATTTTTCAAGCTTAAAAAGGTATGAAATTAAGTCTCGTTTTTAGTAATTTTTTATATTTTAGAATCGGGATAGTCTAATCTTTCTATTTAGGGGATTTATTTGAAAATTTATCAAGGTATGAAATTTGGGTCATGGATGAATATGCTAAAAATTAGAAATTTATGGTAGAAAATGAAAGGTTGTTCATAGATAAACAACTTTTACAAAGTAATTTTTAATGAAAACTTGATTTAAGGACTAAAATGAAAAAGTGGTAAAACTCATTGAAAATTCTAAAATTTTTGAAATGTATGTGATGTAAGTGTAATATATAAATTTCAACTAGGCTTGGAAAGAGGGTTAAATTCCATGAATTTCATTTTCCAAGCCTAAGGACGAAATCGAAATTTTTAAAAAGGATAGGGGCAAAATGGTAATTTTGGCTAGGATGTAATAGAATGCAAATGTAAATGAAATGTGATAGATTAATAGTTAAATTTATCCATATAGATCCGGAAAGACCAACTACGGAACTAGATCGAGGAAAGCAAAAGTTTTCGGATTAATTGACATTCAAATACGAACCGTTTTCAAGGTAAATTCGTGTAACTTAAATATGTTTGTTAATACGCTTAAATTGAATTGTATGATTGTGTTGATATGTATGAGATGATATACATAATGAAATAGTCATAAGTTTTGAAAAATGGACAAATTGTCATGTTCCGGTTGAATGTTGAATTTTGATGGGTTAAGAATAATAGTGCATATGTTGTACAAAGAATTTAGCCCGGACGGGTAATTCTAATGTAAGCCCTCTTGAGGTTAGGTTGTAAATTGGATTTAGCCCGAACGGGTGATCCATATTAAGCTCTCTACAGCATATGCTACAGATAGGATTTAGCCTGGACTGGTAATCCTACTGTAAAATGTGCGGCTCAAGAGTGTGCCTTTTTTATTATGTACCCTAATGGGTACTTTTGCACATGTGTATACTACTCGAACATCCATTGAAATTTTAATAGTTCGACGGAAAATACACTTGAAGTGTGGAAAGGTGAAATTAATAGAAGCTTATAATGTATGAGCTTATCTATGTTTACTTGATTTTTATATGAAGTTATACGATTAACTTGTTTGATTAAGTGTTTGTGTTTAGGTAAACTCATCCAAAATTTATGGAAAGTATGACTATGTATGCTTGTATTGATAAATAGGAATAATAAGTTTATTTTTTATTATACGAACTTAATAAGCATAAAATGCTTACTCCATTTAATTTTCCCTGTTTTATAGTGCTCAAAGCTCGTGAAGGTTGGAAGTCGGTCGGAGCAGTCATCACACTATCCATTATCTCATTTTGGTACAAATAGAAATCTAGTTTTGGTATAATGACAAGTATAAGCTTATTTGGCCAATGATGGCTTGTAATTGTTGTTTTGTAATCTAGCCATTGGAGTGACTAGTGATGGTCTAAGTTTGGTTATTTTTGAAGTAATATTTTGGTAATCACATAAGTGCTTATTATGTGTTAGTTTGATGGAATTATGTTAGCATATAAGTTTTTGTTAAGAGTAAGTTTATATCCTTTGATGCATGAGATAATACCACATGATTGATGGCAAATTTTATGTGAATATGATGTGGATTGGTGGATATATGCTTGTGAGTTTTGGTGCAAGAAAATGGTAAGTTTTGGGTGACAAATGAAGCTAGGAAATTGCTTTATTTTGTCCATGCTAGTAGTCACACGGGCGTGTGTCTTGGCCATGTGTGACACAGGACTTGTGCCATGGGCATGTGGTCCAGCAATGTGTCCTCTGTATCTTAAAAAAGAGAAACAGAATGCTCAGAATTGGGTACATGGGCAGAGACACGGACGTGTGTCCCAGCCGTGTGGTTGACATGGCCTTGGACACGACCGTGTTACACGACCGTGTGAAAACTGCACCTAAATTTCAAAAATAAAATTCACCACACGACTTAGCACATGGGCATGTGACTTCAATTTCTTCATGCCTTATAAGTTAAAGAGTTATGCGGGTTAGGGACACGGGCGTGTGTAGTCACACGGCCCAATCACACGGTCATGTCTCTAGACCATATGGGTGTGTGAGCCCTGTAACCTTGGAAAATTTTTGAAATGTCGCAAAAAAATTTATGAGTTTCCTATTAAGTCCCAACTCAATTTTAATACTCGTATTGGGTCTCGAAGGTCCAATTAAGGGACATTTGAAAGAAGTCAGTAAATGAATAGTAATTTACAAGAATTATCTTTAAAATATTTTGAATGTTTCGGTAATACTCTAAAATCCTGTTACAACAACAGATAGGAGCTAGGGGTGTTACATTTAATGGTATCAAAGCTACGATTTAGCCGATTCTCAGACTAATGTAGGAAGTACGAGTCTAACTATACATGCCATTATATAAATTATGATAATGTGATATCTCTTGATCACTTTTAAATGTATTTTCATATAGTAATGTCTTCCAACCAAGCTAGAGCCGAGATTGAGGAAGCTAAGAGCACTACTCAAGCTTTCGTTCGACGAGTCGCATCTAGTGATAGTAGAAGGCTCGTATCGGAGGGTCGTAGTGAGGCAACAAAAGCAGCCTTCTTTAAATTGATGAATGAATGGTTTAGTGAATATATTAGAACAAACTCTACTATTCAGCGACCTCCCCCACCTGCTTCACAACATGATGAAACGCCGCAGGATGCTAGACCTGTTAGAAATAGTAAGGCTCTAGTAGATAAAATCAGAAAACATGGGGCTGAAAAATTTAGGGCTACGGCCGATGACGATCCAGAGAGGGTCGAGTTCTGGCTGAAAAATACTATTTGGATTCTAGATGAGTTATCATGCACACCAGCCAAATGTCTGAAATTGCAATATCTTTGTTGAAAAACACAGCTTACCATTGGTGGAAAACCATATCTTTTGTGGTACCAAAGGAAAATATTACATGGGAATTTTTCCAAACAGAATTTAAAAATAAGTATATTAGAGATTCTTGGACCAAAAAAAATGAATTTTTAGAGTTCAAACAGGGAAATATGATAGTGTCCTAGTATGAAAAAGAATTTGTTAGATTGAGTAAGTATGCTAGTGAATGAGTTCAGACTGAAGCCAAAATGTGAAAACGATTTGAAGAAGGGTTGAACGAGCACACAAGACCGAGGAATTAAGCAAAGAAAAGAGGCAAGCGAAAAGGGAAGCTCGGGTTACGAGCAAAAAATTTATGAACAAGACGCAATCATCTACTTCAAATAAATAAAAGAATTATCATGAGCGTTTTGCTGTATCAAGGGAGTATTCGGGAAAGGAACGAAGTTCTAAACGCACCAACCCGAGGTCTTCGTCTCCCTTAATAACTAGTGTTAAGAGTGTTGGAAACCCCAAACCACGATGCAATGTCTGTAATAAATTGCATTTCGGAGAGTGTCAGATGAGAAGTAGGGCTTACTTTCAGTGTGGTTCTCTCGACCATTTTCTTAAAAATTTCCCAGAAAGGGTTGAGAAAGACATTGAACAGACCTCAAACCCGAGTAATCTTGTCTCGAGAGGTAGACCACCATGGTATTCTAAAATTGTTAGTGGTAGTCATAGTGCTGCAAAAGATTCAACAGCTAAATCCAAGGCTCGGGCTCCGGCAAGAACATATGTAATACGTGCAAGAGACACTAGATTTATCACTGGTACATTCTCTCTACTTGATACTGATATTATTGCTTTAATTGATATAGTTCCACGCATTCATATATATGCACAAAATTTGTGTCTGTTAAAAATATGATCATTGAATTCACCGAAATTGTGGTTAAAGTTTCAAACCCCTTGGGTCAGCATGTTATGGTGGATAAAATTTGTAAAAATTTCCCGTTGATGACAGAGAGTTACTATTTTCTAGCTAATTTGATGTTGTTACCCTTTGATGAATTTGATGTAATATTGGGAATGGATTAGTTAACCTAACATGATGCAGTGGTAAATTGTAAGCATAAATACATTGTATTGAAGTGTCAGAATGGTGAGTTACACCAGGTTGAATCTGAGAAATTGGATGGGTTGTCTAATGTGATTTCAGCAATATCAGTACAGAGATATATTAAAAAGGGGTATGAGGCTTATCTTGCTATTGTACTGGATACCAAAGTATCAGAGTTGAAAATCCAGTCGATGTCATTTGTTTGTGAGTTTCTTGAGGTATTTCCAGAAGAATTACCTAGTTTACCTCCAGCTAGAGAGGTGGAATTTTCCATAGACCATGTGCTAGAGACGACGCTGATATCTATAGCACCATATAGAATGGCTCCTACTGAATTGAAAGAGCTAGAGGTATAGTTGTAAGAGTTAATTGATAGAGGATTGGCCCGACCTAGCCTTTCACCATGGGGTGCACCAGTATTGTTTGTAAAGAAGAAATATGGATCATTGAGATTATGCATCAATTACAGATAGCTTATTAAAGTCATAGTAAAGAATAGGTACCTATTGCCTCGTATAGATGACTTGTTTGATCAATTAAGAGGTGCTACTATATTTTCAAAAATTGATCTACCATCTGGTTACTATCAGCTACGAGTAAAAGATTCAGATGTGTCGAAGACAGCTTTCGGAACTAGATATGAGCATTATGAGTTTTTGGTGATGCCGTTCGGATTAACAAATGCCCCGGCGATATTTATGGATTTAATGAACATAATTTTCAAACCATACCTGGACAGGTTCGTGGTTGTTTTTATTGATGATATATTGGTTTACTCTCGCGATGTGAATGAGCATATTGAGCATTTGAGAATTGTATTGTAAACTCTGCGTGAGAAAAAATTGTATGCTAAATTCAGTAAATGTGAATTCTGGCTACGGGAAGTTAGTTTTCTTGGACATGTTACATCTGCAGAGGGTATTCGGGTGGATCAGAACAAAATTTCAGCTATTGTAAGTTGGAAGCCACCGAAGAATGTTTCAAAAGTCAAAAGTTTTCTGGGACTAGCAAGATATTATCAGAGACTTGTTAAAGGGTTTTCAATGGTAGCTTCACCGATGACTCGATTGTTGCAAAAAGAAGTGAAATTCGAGAGGATTGATAACTGCCAGCAGAATTTTGATAGATTGAAAGCTTTATTAACGGAAGTTCTTGTATTAGTCCAACCTAAATCGGGTAATGAATTTATAGTTTATAGCGATGCTTCGTTGAATGGTTTAGGATGTGTATTGATGCAAGATGGTAAAGTAGCGGCTTATGCATCTAAGCAGCTAAAATCGCATGAAAGAAAATACCCGGTACATGATCTTGAATTAGCAGCTATTGTTTTTGCATTAAAAATATGGCGGCATTATCTTTTTCGTGAAAAATGTCACATCTTTATGGATCACAAAAGTCTGAAGTATTTAATGACATAGAAAAAACTAAATTTGAGACAACGTAGGTGGTTGGAATTATTGATAGATTATGATCTTGTTATTGATTACCATCCAGGGAAAGCTATTGTAGTGGCAGATGTCTTGAGCCGAAAATCCTTATTTGCCTTACAGGCATTAAACACCTAGTTGTCTTGATTTGATGATGTTTCAATCATAGCTGAGTTAAAAGTTAGACTAACATTTTTGCAACAGATCTCTAAAGCTCAGTAAAATGATAGTAAGTTGTAAGCAAAACGAATACAAAGTGAATCGACTTCTGACTCAAAATTCCATGTCGGGACCGGTGGTTGTTTATTATTCAGAGGTAGAGTATGTGTACAGAAAAGTTCAAAACTAGTACAGAAGATTTTGAATGAAGCTTATAATGGTAACATGTCTATCCATCCTGATAGTAATAAGATGTATGACGATCTGAAAAGGATATACTGGTCGCCAGGAATGAAACGGGATATTTCTAAATTTGTATCAAAGTGTTTGATATGTCAAAAAGTGAAGGTTGAACACCAAGTACCTTCGAGATTATTGCAGCCAATTGCAATACCGAAATGGAAATAGGAAAGAGTTACCATGGACTTTGGAACGGGATTACCTTTATCACCGAAAAAGAAAGATGTCCTCTGGGTAATTTTCGATCGTTTAATGAAGTCTGCACACTTTATTCCAGTACGTATGGATTTTTCATTAGATAGATTGGTTGAATTATATGTCTCTGAGATTGTCAGATTGCATGTTTCCATTATTTCAAATAGAGATCTCCGGTTTACATCCTAATTTTAGAGTAAGTTGCAAGAAGATTTAGGCACTCGTTTACACTTTAGTACTGCATTCCATCCTCAAATAAATGGACAATCTGAACGTGTGATACAAATTTTATAAGACATTCTTCAGTGTTGTATACTTGAATTTAGAGTTAACTGGGAAAGATACTTGCCTTTGATTGAATTTGCTTACAATAATAGTTATCAGTCCAGTATTAGAATGGCGCCGTATGAGGCTTTATATGGTCGTAAATGTAGAACTCTATTGTATTGGACAGAGTTAAGTAAGAAAAAGATACACAGAATTGACTTGATCCAGGAAACCGAAGAAAAGGTGAAGAAAATTTGAGACAGTTTAAAAGCGGCCTCAAACCGTCAAAAGTCTTATGCCAATTTAAAGTGGAAAGAGATACAATTTCAGGTTGGTGATAAAGTATTCTTGAAAGTGTCACCTTGGAAGAAAGTTCACCGATTCAGCCGTAAAGGAAAACTGAGTCCATGGTTCATCAGGCCATATAAGATTATTGAAAAAATCGAGCTTGTTGCATATCAGTTAGCATTACCATCGGAGCTTGATAAAATTCATAATGTTTTTCATGTGTCCATGCTACAATGATATTAATCGGATCCTTCACACGTTATTACTCCAACAAAAGTTGAGATTCAGCTGGATATGACCTACAATGAAGAACCGATTAAAATACTGGCATATGAGACAAAAGAGCTAAGAAATAAAAAGGTGACATTAGTAAAAGTTCTACGGCAACGGCATGGCTTAGAAGAAGCTACTTGGGAGCCGGAGGATACTATGAGGAAGCCCATTTTCAAGGACGAAAATCTTTAAGGGGGAGCATTGTAACAGCCCATTTTTAGTGAGATCGGAAAAGTGGTTTCGAGACCACAAATCCAAGCCAAAAATAAAAATTTATTTTATTTTATTTTATAGTTGATATCATGATAGGAAGGTCGCATGAAAATTTTGGTACGAAAATTTTACCGATTCTGGGAAAGGACTAAATTGCATAAAATGCAAAAGTTGGACTCTAGTAGCTATAGGTATCAAATAGCTATGAAATTCAAAAATTAGTGTCCTTTTATGATAATTAGATCATTGAAGAGTAGTTAGTAGATATTTTAATGACTCATCCATGGAAAAATTAGAAAAGGGTAGGGACAAATTAATAGATGATAATTAATTAAAAAGAAAAAAATCATCTATTTTCATATCATCTTCCCCAATTTTTCTATGGAAACCCTAGGAGAGAGGAAGAAAACTTTTCAAGCTTAAAAAGGTATGAAATCAAGTCTCGTTTTTAGTAATTTCT
This sequence comes from Gossypium longicalyx, assembly GCA_025698465.1. NCBI lineage: Eukaryota > Viridiplantae > Streptophyta > Magnoliopsida > Malvales > Malvaceae > Gossypium > Gossypium longicalyx. Next base: position 72,762,138 of record CM047004.1, on the reverse strand, counting down.
ATATTTTTGGAATCGGTATAGTCTAATCTTTCTATTTAGGGGATTTATTTGAAAAGTTATCAATGTATGAAATTTGGGTCATGGATGAATATGCTGAAAATTAGAAATTTGTGGTAGAAAATGAAAGGTTGTTCATAGATAAACAATTTTTACAAAGCAATTTTTGATGAAAACTTGATTTAGGGACTAAGATGAAAAAGTGGTAAAACCCATGGAAAATTCTAAAATTTTTTAAATGCATGTGCTGTAAATGTAATATATAAATTTCGGCTATGCTTGGAAAGAGGGTTAAATTTCATGAATTTCATTTTCCAAAATTAGGGACGAAATCAAAATTTTTGAAAAGGATAGGAACAAAATGGTAATTTTGCTTAGGATGTAATAGAATGCAAATGTAAATGAAATGTGATAGATTAATAGTTAAATTTATCCATATAGATCTGAAAAGACCAACTACGGAACTAGATTGAGGAAAGAAAAATGTTTCGGATTAGTTGACATTCAAATACGAACCATTTTCAAGGTAAGTCCGTCTAACTTAAATATGTATGTTAATATGCTTAAATTGAATTGTATGATTGTTTTGATATGTATGAGATGATATACATAATGAAATATTCATAAGTTGTGAAAAATGGACAAATTGTCATGTTTCGGTTGAATGTTAAATTTCGATGGGTTAAGAATAATAGTGCATATGTTGCAGATAGAATTTAGCCCGGGAGGGTAATCCATATTAAGCTCTCTAGAGCATATGCTACGGATAGGATTTAGCTTGGACTGGTAATCCTATTGTAAAATGTGCAGCTCAAGAGTGTGCCTTTTTATTATGTACCATAATGGGTACTTTTGCACATGTATATATTACCCGAACATCCATCGAAATTTCAATAGTCCGACAGAAAAGACTATTGAAGTGTGGAAAGGTGCAATTAATGGAAGCTTGTAATGTGATGAGCTTATCTATGTTTACTTGATTCTTATATGAGGTTATGTGATTAACTTATTTGATTAAGTGCTTGATTCTTATGAGGTTATGTGATTAACTTTTCTGATTAAGTGTTTGTTTTTAGGTAAACTCATCCAAAATTTATGGAAAGTATAACTATGTATGCTTATATTGATAAAAAGGAATGGTAAGTTTATTTTCTATTATACGAACTTACAAAACATAAAATGCTTACTCCGTTTAATTTTCCCTGTTTTGTAGTGCTCAAAGCTCGCGAAGGTTGGAAGTCGGATGGAGTGGTCATCACACTATCCATTATCTCATTTTGGTACAAATAGAAATATCGTTTTGGTATAATGGCATGAGAATAAGCTTATTTGGCCAATCATGGCTTGTAATTGTTATTTTGTAATCTAGCCATTGGAGTGGCTAGTGATGGTCTAAGTTTGGTTATTTTCGAAATAATATTTTGATAATCACATAAGTGCTTATTATGTGTTTGTTTGATGGAATTATGTTAGCATATAAGTTTATGCTAAGAGTAAGTTTATATCCTTTGGTGCATAAGATAATACCACATGATTGATTGTAAATTTTTTGTGAATATAATGTTTAGATTGGTGGATATATGCTTGTACGTTTTGGTGTAGGAAAATGGTAAGTTTTAAGTGACAAATGAAGCTAGGAAATAGCTTTATTTTGTCCGCACGGGCGTGTGTCTTGGCCGTGTGTGACACATGGCTTGTCCCATGGGCATGTAGCCCGGCCGTGTGTCCCCTACATCTTAAAAATGAGAAACAGAATGCTCAAAATTGGGCACACGGGCAGAGACACGGGTGTGTGTCTCAACCGTGTAGTTGACACGGCCTTAGACACGGGAGTGTTACACGGCCTTGGACACAGGCGTATTACATGGTCGTGTCAAAACTGCACCTAAATTTTGAAAATAAAATTCACCATACGGCCTACCACACGAGCATGTGACTTAGCCGTGTGACTTCAATTTCTTCATGTCTTATAAGTCAAAGAGTTACACGGGTTAGGGACACGGGTGTGTGTAGTCACACAGCCTGATCACACGGGCGTGTCCCTAGACCACATAGGCGTGTGAGCCGTGCAACCTTGGAAAATTTTTGAAATGTCGCGAAAAAATTTATGAGTTTTCGATTAAGTCCGGACTCGATTCTAATGCTCGTATTGGGCCTCGAAGGTCCAATTAAGGGACGTTTTGAAGAATCTCGATAAATCAATAGTAATTTACAGGAATTATCTATAAAATGTTCTAAATGTTCTGGTAATACTTCGAAACCCTATTCCGACGACGGATATGGGTGATGAACCATCATTTATACATATTTTTACCCCATCCTTTGCGCATTTTATGGATGATTTTTCCTTAGAATTGGTGAATTCGATGCTCCTAATGCCTTAATTTAAGGTTTTATACATAGGTGAGCTTAGGAGAGTGAAAGGAACGAGAAACGGGCCAAAAATAGAGAAAATGGGCCAACGTACGAAATCAACACGGCCCGGACTTCCTCACACGGGCAAGACCACACGGCCGTGTCAATTTGGCAGAATTGAAGCACGACTCACATGGGTAGACCACATGTCTGTGCTATCTTAACAGGCTTGACCACGGCTTAAAGTAATCGTACACGGGCGTGTCCCTGCCAAGCCCAAGTTGAGTCTAATTCGGAAAAGGCTAATTTTGAGGGCTTTTAGGCATTCTAAAGCCTATAAATACACCGTAAATGAGGAGAAAAGAGGAGATGCATAGGAGGAAGCAAGTAATTGCTCAAGGAAAGTCGATTGATCCATCTCAAAAGCCGAATTCACCGTCAAGACTGAAGATCTCCCTTCAATTCCCCTTCAGGAGTTTTGGGTTTTTTTTTTATGTTTTGTATTCATTATTCTTTTGAGATGTTTCCCTTTTTAGTTATGAAGTAAATCCTCTAAATACCTAAGGGGGATGAAACCTAAGACGAATCTTGTTATTATTTTCTGAATTGTATGATAAATATTTGACTTGTTCTTAATTCTTGTTTTGATATTCCAAGATATTGATTCAAGTTACGCTCTTATTCAGAGGAGGAATAGACTCTGTCTAAGAGTACAATTGTCATAATTAAGCGGAGTTGATTGCACGCCTAGATTTAGGGTGACAAGATTTTGCTGGATTAGGGTGAAACCTAATAAGGGGATCCATAGATTGAGTTAATGCAACCCTAGAAAGTTAATTAGAAAGAGATTTCAATTATTCAACTTAGGGTTAGACGTTGTTAGTCTCGAGAGAGATAATAATATAACTTAGGGATTTCTACGGATCAAGTCAAATGAATAAATCGTCTGATTCAAAGCTAGAATAACAAGTAAAGTCTAGGTGGATTCTTCCTTGGGTATTGTCTTAATTCAATCGTTTTCCAAAAGCAATCCCCTAATTCTATTTTCCATGAATTCTTAGTTTAATTAATTAGTTAGTTAAAACAAACCCCCTTATTCTTAGGCTAGATAATAAAAAGACAGTCATTACTAGTACTTTTAGTTCCTTTGGGTTCGACAATCCGGTCTTGATAAAACTATACTATTGTTCGATAGGTACACTTGCCTACATCGTGATAATAGTTAGATTCAAGAGCGATTAATTATAAATATTTAAAACCTGTCACAAAATAACACGATCAAGTTTTTGAGGTATTTGATAAACCATCATTTATACATATTTTTATCTCATGCTTTGCGCATTTTATGGATGATTTTTCCTTAAAATTGGTGAATTCGATACTCCTAATGCCTTAATTTCGTGTTTTATACATAGGTGAGCTTAAGAGAGCGAAAGGAATGAGAAACGGGCCAAAAATAGAGAAAATAGGTCAACGTACAAAATCAACACGGCCTGGACTTCCTCACACAAGCAAGACCACACGGCCGAGTCAATTTGGCAGAATCGAAGCGCGACTCACACGGGTAGACCACACGTCCATGCTATCTTAACAGGCTTGACCATGGCCTAAAGTAATCGTACACGGGCGTGTCCCTGCCGAGCCCAAGTTGAGTCCAATTCGGAAAAAGGCTAATTTTGAGGGCTTTTAGGCATTCTAAAGCCTATAAATACACCGTAAATGAGGAGAAAAAAGGAGACGCACAGGAAGAAGCAATGAATTGCTCAAGGAAAGCCAATTGATCTATCTCAGAAGTCGGATTCACCGTCAAGACTGAAGATCTCCCTTCAATTCCCCTTCAGGAGTTTTGGGTTTTTCTTTATGTTTTGTATTCATTATTCTTTTGAGATGTTTCCCTTTTTAGTTATGAACTAAATCCCCTAAATATCTAAGGGGGATGAAACCTAAGACGAATCTTGTTATTATTTTCTGAATTGTATGATAAATATTTGACTTGTTCTTAATTCTTATTTTGATATTCCAGGATATTGATTCAAGTTACGCTCTTATTCAGAGGAGGAATAGACCCTGTCTAAGAGTACAATTATCATAATTAAGCGGAGTTGATTGCGTGCCTAGAGATAGGGTGACAAGATTTTGCTGGATTAGGGTGAAACCTAATAAGGGGATCCATAGATCGAGTTAATGCAACCCTAGGAAGTTAACTAGAAAGAGATTTCAATTATTCAACCTAGGGTTAGACGTTGTTAGTCTCGAGAGAGATAATAATATAACTTAGGGATTTCTACAGATCAAGTCAAATGAATAAATCGTCTGATTCGGAGCCAGAATAACAAGTAAAGTCTAGGTGGATTCTTCCTTGGGTATTGTCTTAATTCAATCGTTTTCCAAAAGCAATCCCCCAATTCTATTTTCTGTGAATTCTTAGTTTAATTAATTAGTTAGTTAAAATAAACCCCTTATTCTTAGGCTAGATAATAAAAAGACAATCATTACTAGTACTTTTAGTTCCTTTGGGTTTGACAATCCGGTCTTGCTAAAACTATACTATAGTTTGATAGGTACACTTGCCTACATCGTGATAATAGTTAGTTTTAAGAACGATTAATTATAAATATTTAAAACCTGTCACAAAATAACACGATCAATGGGTTAGGGGGTGTTACAGTTTATCACACACTTATTTTCTAGTTTATGCAAACTTTCACATATCATGTTCATACCACTTATCACATTCGCAATTCATGCACCCTCAAGTGCATTCACATTGCTCATTGAGCCACATACACAATAGTCTCAGTTGTGTACATAAAACCAACAGACCACAAGTTCTATTTTAACATATTCACATCACATATATTCACTTAACACACCACATACATACTTCACCATATTTAAGTAACATTTTCAGGTTAACATAAGTATAGGTAGGAACACTTACTCTTGGAACTTACAGTAGGAGATTAGGCTACCTAAGCTCCCATTTAACACACTGAATTGTGCATTACTTATAGCACACCAGACCACTCACCTTGTAACCTTTGCTTCAATGACAAAAGCTTAAATAAGCTTTTGTTTGCCTTTGTCCTTGCTTGTAGAGGCTCTCAAATGGGTTGACACTTTACATGTACATCAAATACAATAAAAAGGCATTACAAACAACAACAAACAAAATTAGATCACTTTAAAATCATAGATCAAAGCCTCTAAACCTCCATACCGAGAACTTAACTAGTTTTGCCGAAATAGCAATCTCACCACTCAAATCTCATTTCTAAACCTTAATTTAAATTCCAATCTTCCTAGATATCATCTAATTACATATTCAAACCCTTAATTTTTCCAATAACATGGATCCCATTTTTCTAGAGAAATCAATCTTATGTGATCAATAGAAAGGGGAAAATGTTTAATTGGTTAAAATTTCTTAAAGATTTGTTACATTAAGATCAGATACATTTTAATAAGTTAGAAATCACTTTAAAACAGGAGTTTAGCTTAGTAATACAAATATACCATTTTCAAGCAAAAAAATCAACTTAAAATTAAGTGATTTATTGAAATATCGATTTAACCGATTAAAACTCAATTTGAAACAATAACATACCTAGTTTAGTCATAAAAATTCAGAATGTTACCTCAATTTGACGAGATCGATGAGCTACAGAGCTAATTCGAGTTTGAACATGTGAAGAACTTTAGAGAAATTGGATATGAAAACATGAGTATTCTTTAAAATTGAAAGAGAATTTTGTATTTGGAGAGTTTGAAAATCACAATGGAATAACTAATTTCGGGAGGGAAACATTAATTTGGTGTTTGACAATTTTTTTAAAAGGATGTTAAATGAGAGGGAATGAGATGTAGGTGGTTTAAATAACCAACCAAGTTTTAAAATTTGCCCCATTGACCACCTACAGTTTCCCCCCTTTTCCAAATTGGTCATTGATTTTCAATTAAAGCCATTTTCAAAATTGTTTTCAAATCTGACCTCGTTTTAACCAAATTAATTCTCAGACACTTAATTTTAATTTCTAAACTTTTAAAAATTTAATTTTAATTATTTTATTTTTTATTTTATTTTTTCCTATTTATTTTAGCAATCTAGCCTAATTTCGATTTTCAATTCACTAACCCTCGATTTACTAAACCAATTCTACCAACCCGGTTTTTGGAATGTGGCATTCTAGATAATTAATTAAATAATAATTCAAAAAACCATAAATTCATTTTTTAGGTTATTTTCATTTATAGAAAACCACATTTATTTTCAAATGTTTCTCATTTCTATCCATTTCTGTTCATTTGATTCAACATGCAATTTATTTCTAATTTCAACGAGTTAGCGGAGGGACCGATTAGACATATGCGATTAGGGCTCAAATCATTTAAAATTAAGTAACCCTATATAAGATTACAAGTTTCCATTTTTATTTTTATTTCCATTTCTATTTTTGGAAACCTACAATTATTTCCCAATGATTCCATTTCTCCATTTCAGAGAAAATGATAATCATTCGTGAATGTTTCCTGTTTCTCTTTTTCTATTCATTTCGTTTTTTTCTCTTCAAACACGCAATTCATTTCTGGTTTCAACGAGCTAGCGGAGGGACCGATTAGACATATGTAGTTGAGGCTTAAAATGATTTATAATTAAGTTCCGGCTTATTGTCTGTTAATTATAAACTCATTTAGTCACAAAGTCATTCACTATAGTATCGTGACTGAGCTTTCGCTAATGACATATCATTATGAAAGCAACTCGATCAGTGCTCGTCCAATGACCTTGTTATAAGTGTGTTACCCTTATATGATATCATTAATCTCTTTGGGATAAATATGTTTTCCCAATATGATATTATTTTATCTCATGGTGGCCATTACATATTCTTTTATGAAAAGTCAATTATTATCAAATAGTAATCAAATCATTCATCACAAAGACGAATGACTCATGGTCACGTTTACTTTTATCAACTATGTAATGCCAATGAAAGGATATCATTTACCCATATCTTGGGCTATGAATTCCACTGCTGTGAATAATGTTACATACTACAAAATTCGTACACCCAATGCACTAACTTTTGGTTCCTTATCTATTTGAAATCAAGCTTTACTTACATCAAAGTATACGAGTCACACATACATAATCCATCATCCAATCAGGATTAAGGTATGCCACACTTTGAACGTCAAAAGTGAATAAATCTATAAATTGATTTAGGATTTATTTGTCTTAGGTCCAGTCTAATGTACTATCAATCCCGTCAGTCACATCTATGTCTCTATCTTCTTGGAGTCATCCACTCTGATACCCAAGACAAGGCATCTCCCCAATTGGACTTGATAGATGACATATTAGTCTTTCAATCTGTTTGCTCATTTCCAATTATACTAAGCACATGTTTAAGTTTGCCTACTAATATAAGTTGTCTTTCCGTATTACAATCTAACTATGTAATACCGCTTAATATTAGTTTAAACATCAGACAACCAGTGAGCCAATATTTGCTTCTATTTTGCTTTGCATACAAAAACCACATGAGGACAATTATACAAATTATATTAATATAATCCATGAATTATTTTATTAACCAGTCTGTTCGAAAAACTTACAAGTTTACAAACGAATATACTATACTTAGGGCAGCAGATCCAACATGGTGCTAGTTATGTAAATTGAAAAAGTTTTCTTACATTATATTGTAGGGGTATGATACCTTTTGAGGGAATGGTGCTAGACACAAGCACCACAGATAGCTCACAAACTCTTTAATATGAGACATTCAAGGTTTCAAAATATGGTTGAGAAGATATTTATTATTTTAAAACAAATATTTCTCATATTAACAACATCACTGTAGTATAGCATAAAAAAGTAAAGTTTGATTATACTAGCATGTTGCATATTTCGCGGCTTCAATTATAGGTGGAATTAAGGCGATTCATACTTTGAAGAATACATGGAAAAGGAAATCTTGATAATATTAAATATGCATATTCAAATTTAGATGATGATAATGAGCATATGTTAAATACTAAAGAGGGAATAATCTTAAAAATATTCACTAGAACAATTAGATAAAACTGTACATGATGTTTATTTTTGTTGCTATTCTTATTAGTAATAATATTGTCAACTACTTTTTTACACTAACATAATGCAAATTACGATTACTTGTTTAGAAATTACTTTTATCATATTAATATTTTTAAAAATATAAATTATATAATTGTGTAATTACAATTTATACTACTAAACATAACATAAAAAATTACGATGTGATAAATAGAAAAACTTTAATATCAGGACAACTTATAATATTCAAATTTATTTAAATCCAAATTTATGTTTGAGTTTTAAACTTGTAAGAACATATTAAGAATTTAAAAGTTAATACTCTATCCAGTTTTTTTGAAATAACAGTTGGCATCCATTAGTTTAGTAAAATAAGGGAAGAGGAAAATCAAGGGGAACCAAAACGTTACCCCAAACAAATATTTGCTAACAGCCACCAATAAAGAAACCCAAAATAAAATTAAAACCAAAACAGTTCCTAAAGAAAACAAAAGAACAAATTTAGCAGAAAAAGAAAAACCAAACGACACAGCAACTTCCCCCCTTGAAACCTCAATGCCATGGATCCAAATGAAAGTCCTCTCTAAAAATCTTGCAACTACATAGTTGCATGAATCGTCTGTAAGTTCTCTTAGATAGAGAAATTGGAAGCATCATTGGAGGAAAAAATAACATATTTCGAAACCCAAATAGAGAAATCAAGTCTATATCTTTGACATCCAATTGGACCAGTCCACAGCCGTCGTTCGTTCCACCACCTCCGGCGCCTCTTCAACCCAATATTGTTCTTCTGAGAATCTGCGTCCTTCCTTAGCCAATACGTGAGCTGCAACATTTGCTTCCTTTTTTGCATGCAGAAAGATAATCTCGTTAAAAAACCCCAAATTTCCTTTTACGTCTTCGAGAATCGGGCTTAGTAATGATCTATCAACTATTTAGGAATTCAATTTCTTGATAATCGTCAACGAATCCCCTTCAACCTGAACATGTCGAAACCCAAGGTCAATCGCAAAGAAGACTGCTCGTTCAAATGCTCTGGCCTCAGCAACAAAAGCATCTGGAATATCAACATGTGGGTAAGTACAAGCACCATAATCTGACACATTTCATCTCTTGCTAGGATTCTCGATATAGAAGTTTTTAACACTACATTATAAGAGGCATCGAAATTTAGTTTTATAAATCCCAAATCTAGTGGTTTCCAGAATGTTTGCTCAGGAGAAAAATTAATAGATTTCGCAAACTCTAGGGCATCAATTTCTTGCAAATATCCTGACATGAACCCTAATAACTCATTCACTGTTTGTCGGATACCCTCATGGACCAACCTATTTCGTATAAACCAGATAGCCCAGAAAGCAATTGCCAATAATTTTCTAGTTCTATTGTCTGCATTATGAAATGTCTTGACTAAACATGTTTTGTAATTTGAGTATTTCGAGACAGGGAGCACTACAACCTTTAGGACGTTCAAGATTTGGCATGTAACTGAACAGAACCGCAGCAAATGGTCCACTGTTTCCCCTTCGTCCTGACACAGAGGGAAAATATTTATAGTATGCATGTTGCATTTGTTTAAGTTACCAAACGTAGGAAGAAAATCATTGTACATTTTCCACAGAGCTATCTTTATTTTTCCTGGTATTTGTAATTCCCACATTTCTGTATGGAACATTGCAATAGCTTTTGTCAGATGGGTAGGATAAGCTCCCAACATTTGTAACTTTTCACGAAGGAGCAGCTTGTACCCACTTTTAACGGTGTAAACACATGTCCCTTCATGCCTCCAAACCATAGTGTCTGGTGGTTTCGACTTAGAAATCGGGATAACCAGAATTCGTTCAGCTTGATCAACATCAGCAATGTCTCGAATCATGTCTTCCCACAAGGTACATGAATCAAACTTGATTAAATAAGCCACCTTAGAATACCTTATATCAATGGTTTGACAATTAATTCTTCCATCACTAGGTCTAGGAATCCAACAGTCGTTCCAGATTTTCGCTGATTCATCAGTACCATTGCGCCCACCTAACCCCTTTTCAAGTAATCCTCTTGTGCTCAAAATGCTTCTCAAAGTAAGAGAAGGGTAAGTACCCAATCTAGCTGATTGAAACTCTGTATGCGGGTAATATCTTGCTTCTAATACCTTAGCTAACAAGCAGTCTGGCTGAGTCAATATGCGCCAGCATTGTTTTGCTAACAAAGACACGTTAAACGTCGCTAAATCACAGAAACCTAAACCCCCATCAGATTTCGGGAAACATAAGCGTTGTCAAGTACTTCAATGAATTCCTTTAAGCGATTTATTATTCCTCCACCAAAAATTATTAAGGACGTTTTTTAACTTATTACACAATGTTTTTGGCAAAAGGAAACACTATATAGCATAATCTGAAATTGACTGTAAGACAGCTTTGATAAAAATCTCTTTCCTTCTCATTGATAAGAACTAAATGTTCCAACTCTCAAATTTATTCTGATATCTGTCCACATAATGCATAAAGGCCCTTTTTTATTCTTGCCCACCACACGAATCCCAAGAATGTTTCCCACCAGATATTTCTCACCATCACCTGCGTTTACACCAAAGTATATAAGCGACTTATCAAAATTCACTTTTGTCCAGAATCTTTCTTATACTCGGAAACTACTTGGCGGACACTTTCAGCTCCTTCTTTCGATGCAACGCCAAAGAGGATGCAATCATCAACAAAAAATAAAAAAATAAATGGTTAATTGCCAGTCTTCCTCTCCCAATCTGAACCCCCTTATTAAATTCGGCCCTCTAACCTCATCCAAAAATAGTGGAAAATCCTTTTGCACACAATAAGATGTAAGGACTTAGTGGATTACCCTGACATAACTCTCTTGTCGGAACGAAACTTGCACTACTCCCCCTATTGATTCCGATCGTGTGTAAGAAACCGATGCAACACACCTCATAATTAATGTCTCCCAATCAATATGGAGGCCCAAACATATCATCATCCCAGTCAAAAAATTGCATTCCACCCTATCGTACGTTTTGTTTATGTCAAGTTTGAGAGCAAAATTTCTTTTCTTACTCTATCTTCTAACTTTTAGCGAATGCAAAATCTTATAAGCAACTAATATATTGTCAAAAATTTGCCTTCCTGGTATGAAAGCCCCTTGAGCTTATCAGCTTGACAATAATTTTATATAAAACAATGCATAAACTAATATGTCTAAATTGCATAATAGTCCTCGACTTCCTAACCTTTGGAATCCAGACGATGTGTGTCATATTGATATCTTCCATTGTTATCTCACGGCTTTTTTATAAAACTAAACCCAAAAAATAATTAATTACTTAAATAACCAATTTTTTTTATAAAATACGAAAATAATTCAAAATTTACCGTAAAAGTTGGTAGAGCCAAAGTATTTGGCTCCACTAACATGCCACATCAACAATTTGCATAAAAAAAATAATTTTTTGGTAAAACCATGTAGAATGACGCCACTTGTATAAATATTAAGGAATACTGTGATTTTTAAAAAATGGGAAGCTTTAAGCAATTTTACCTTTTTCTAGTTTTGCTCCACCAGACTCCAAGACCTAGCCTATTTTGTTGCCTATTCAAACAGTCCGAATTTTTTGTTTTTTTTTCATTTGTTCCTTTTTCTTATTCTTTCTTTCATTTCTTTGTCATTTTTTATTTTTTTATTTTGTTTTTCTTTATTTACTTTTTCAGTTTTTTATTTGTCCTTTATTTGTTTTATTTATTTGTTTATTATTGGATTTATAATATTTTAAATGTATGTTTTAAATGTTTTATAATATTATTTTTTAAAATTTTAAAAATATATTTTAAAAATTATTTTTTAAAATTTAAATACTATTTTTAATATTATAAAACATTTAAAATATATATTTTTAAAGATATTATTATTTGGTTTATAATATTTTTAATGTATATTTAAAAAATTTTAAAATTATTTTTAAAATTATTTTTAAGATATTGAAGCGTTTTTTAAAATTATATTTAAAATTTTAAAAATAATATTTTATTTATTTGTCATTTATTTGTTTTTATTTGTTTATTCTTTTTTTATTTGTTTTTAATTTGTTTTATAGTATTTTTTGTATATTTGTATATTTACTGCAGATTTTCAGTTATTTATGTATTTTATAAAAAATAGGTAATTTACTTAATTAATTAAATTTTTGGGTTAATTTTATAATAAAAAAAGCATGTAAATAATTTCTGTAATGTGAAATCAAAAAAATTAAAAGGACATTTTTAATAGAAATAAAAAAATGGAGGACCAAAAAATAAAAAAATGAAAATTGAATTGATTGGAAAAAAATAGAAAAAGATTTATCTGTTAAAAAACTATGACTTTTTTAAAATATATATATTAAAAAATTAAAAATATATATTATGACTAGTCACATCGTGTCAGTGACATTAACGATGTGATTAACTATTAGCCTAATAATTGTTAGTTTGAAAAAAAAAAGAAAAGAAAAGAAGAACGTCCTATTTAAGAAATTGGGATTTTGGTCCCCTTTCAAATATTTTATAGAAGGAAGAAAAGAGGAGAAAAAACTATTAAGTTATTTATACTTTGTATTTTATATTTTATAGTTATTATAATATAATAATTAATTATATTTAATTTATATAATTTTTTAAAATTATGTAGATATCAAAATGTCTTCTGGAGCAAATATGGATCACACTTTATCGAGTATTAATTATAAATTAAATAAAAAATTGTTTTAGTTTCTCATTTTTTCTTGCTAAGCGCTACTTTACTTAGCGTGTTTTGATTGCATGAAACTAATCTCTATTTGGTTGTTATTATCCCTTTTAAACTCTTTTTTTGCATGAAATTGATCTCTACGTGTTAGTTATATATATATTTTTAATTTGTGACACATTCATAAATTTATATATTAATTTTTTTAATATGACGACCTTTTTGCTTATTGTTACTGTGTTTAGTTCCATTTGTGGGGTACAAAAAAGTTACATATATCTTTAATGAGTGAATATATATATATTTTATAAAAATTCTCGTATGTAAGATAAATTTTTGAGTTTGAATATGCGTAGCTTATATTATATGTAAAACTCTATATATTATTATAGATATCGATTCAATAAAAATAAGTTTTTTTTTTTTTTATATTTACTCATACCACCTACGTTTTTTTAGGACATTATTGCTCTCTTTTTTAATGTACTTTTTGTAGTTATATGTCTTTTGTTTTAATGCTTAACTATGATTAGGACATAATAATCACATTGATCTCTATGTGTTATTATTAATATTTTATGACAAATCTTCATTCTATTATTAATATTTTATTACTCATTTAATTTAACTTGAATAAAAAATACTTAGAATGACTATGTTGGTATAGTATAACTATGATGTTTTTGTTTTCTCAACCTTTTAGTTTTACTCTTTAATATATAATTTTATATTTAAATTATATAGATAATTAATTTATCATATTTTTTATAAAAATTTTACCATACCGGATGGGTACCGGGTTTTAAGGTTGCGGTTTCATTTTCTCAAGTATGATTCGGACGAGCGGATCATGTCATACTTAGAGTTGGCAGGATTTGGGGATGTGCATTGATCCGAAGGTTTGACCTGAGGGCGAACTTAATATCCGCCTTGGTTGAGCGGTGGTGTACGGAGACTCACACCTTCATTATGCCATGCACGGAGTGCACTATCACATTAAAAGATGTCGCTATGCAACTTGGGTTATGAGTTAACGGTGTTGTGGTCACGGGCCGAAGCAAAGTGTTGGAACCTTCAGTACTATGCCACAGATTGCTTGGATGGTCCCCTAGTGATGGGGAACAAAATTTCACATGCTTGACATTGGCATGGTTGAAACCAAATTTTAAGGAGTTATCGAGCACCGCCACTGAGCATGAGGTGATGTGTGTTGCTCGAGCCTATATTATGCAACTGATCGGGGAGTACTTATGCCGGACAACACGTCTAATAGGGTCCACTTAAAGTACTTGCCTATATTAAAGGATTTCTCTCATGCCAGTACTTATAGCTAGGGATCAGCAATGTTGGCCATATTGTACCACGAGCTTTGCCGAGCAACAAAACATAGGGTTAGTAACATGGCTGGTTGTGTGAGTTTGTTGTAGTCCTAGGCTCTATACAATATGCCATTTCTAGCGTCTGTTAGGCACCAACCATATTCGTGGCCATTGTAAATAGGTAAAAACAAAATTATACTTAACATTTAACAACTCATAAGTGTGGATAATATTTTCCCAAGTTTAACTGTTAACGTGTTTGTTTCTATTTTAGATGGGCCACATCTCTGGGAATTTGTGCGAGTCAAACATTAATCATTTACCGTAAAATGATGAAGGCGTTCGTCAGAGAGAAATTAATATTTATTAATATGGTTTAAGTAACGTTAATTTAACTTATCCACTTGCAGTATGTGATTTAACTTGAGTCATTATGTTATATTGTAAAGTTCTTGTAGATGTCGTATTCTACACCAAACATTGCAACTCTTATTCCTCAGTGGGTTCACGCTGAAACCCATGTGTGGTGCATTAACACGCCGGTGCTTAACTTCTCAATCGTTGAGTGGTACAACACTGATCGAGTTATGCAACAGTTTGGGTGTAGACAATTTATGCCGGTCGAGCCATAATAATTTGTTGATGTCCACGGTAAGACCATAAGGGGGAAACATACAACAGATTGGAGCATGAAACATCAATGTTATGTAGCACTGTAGAATGCTCGGTACGACAGGCGGCTTGAGATACACTCCTACATGTTTGACTTTAGTCCATTGATTGAATACATGCAGTGGTACATGACTCGATGGCGCATTTAATTATATGGTGGGCAATTATGATAGTACCGGATCATGGCTACAGACATGGAAGTTAACTTATGGGGGAGATAGAGGATCAACATATGGTGGAGCCCGACTCGGAGGACCAACTTTTAAACACATCGAACCAATGGATTGATGCTTTTTGTGATGGGTCGTAAAGCAGTTCATATCACCCGGACATAGACGGCTCGAGTACATATCACCCAGAGCAACCACCGATATCATTTGATATGTTTGGTAATAACATGTACTCCACCCCACCTCAAGTCACGTTCGATCTAGTTGTTGTTCCTCTTGATGTGTACAGTACACCCCAATGTCTACCCCTTCCACGAAGCCCGTAAACCGCTATACCTTGAGCGACGATACCACTTCCGGTTCTTTTCAATTTTGATTTATGTAAATTTCAAGTGTTATGCAATATTTGTTGTATTGGTTTATAATTCCACAACTTTTGTATTAGTCTCTTTTGTATAATATTATAATATCTTTTAAAGTATTAAAAGTTGTAACTATTAACTTTAAATAAAAGCTTAGCACTAAACAATACAAACTTTATTTCCAAAAGACCATAAAATGAAAACATCGAGTACAACATTCAATTTCCTTCAGACCATGAAAATTGACCAATATAGACGTTTTCATGGGGACACTTACTCTGATTGTGACCAACTATTTTACATATGGTGCAACACTTTGGATCGACTTGTTTTCTAATATCCATGTCATTCTGAATCCTCGTTGTTATCAATCAACCTTTGACTTTCCTACATAGTAACTGATTTGGCAACATTTCAAACGCAGGTGGTTGCACTTTCCATGTCGATACATCCCTTAATACAGGGAACTCGTTACCCCAAATATGCAATGTACGTTTAAGTGTATACATATCGTTGATATATTGTTCGACATTCAAACTGTAGGTAGCACACGCTACAGTCACGTGCGCACATGGGTACTGTAGTGTTTGGAACATCCTGCACTCACACCACCTATTTTGGCGATCACATTCGTAGGGCCGTAGTGGAATCCTCGACCGATGACTAATATACTCTGTTATTCGAAAAGTTTCCAAGTTTTGATAATATAGTTTTGCACTCATCGACCTAGCCTTTTGAGCGTTCTTTTTCATGGCGTCCTTAATATTTTTAACATGCACGTGTCCTGCCTCCAACTGTTTTGCTTGTTTCAACTCTATCTTTGGCATTAAGGTTGCTAGCCTATAAAATGTGGTTGAAAAAAACTGCTGAAATTGACAAGTAACGCATACACCTCAAGATAGAGTTAACGGCTTCAATGAGGTTGATCATCATATGACCATATCAGTACCCCTTGTCAAAACATTGAGCCCATTGCCACAGCCCTATGCTATCCAACCACTGTTTGAGAGGAGGTTTGGACCCCGCCATATCAGTCTTTAACCTCGCTAACTTATGTCTGAATCAGTGTGCTTCCAGCTCGTATCCTACGTATGTATTCTGATAAAACACGTTACCATCCCAATTAGGAAATAGACTCGAAATATTTACAAATATGAATTTAAATATGATATTTTTACTCATGTTCACGATTCGTTTCCGCAAGTATTTGTTCTTGTATTCATTGTGGAAGTTGAAAACGATGTGATGAATACAGTAGACGGACCTCCGTGGAACCTCAGATTGCCGAATCGCAGCAACAAGGCCCTTCGATCTGTCAGAGATAATGCAAATTTTTTCTTGCCTAAAAACATGCCTCCGTAAGTTTCGAGTGAAATATGCCCACGATTCGGAGTTCTTCGACTCCATGATGGCGAAAGTGATCAGTAGTACATTTCCGTTACCGTCTTGTGCAATCGCAATTAGAAGTATCTATGTGTATTTTCCATAAAGCTATGTTCCATCAACTTGCACTAGCGGTTTGTAGTGGGAGAAGGCCTTAACACATGGATCTAAAGTCCAGAACAAACGATGGAAAACTCTTCTCCCCAGTTTCAATTATCCATTCGGGCTTCGATAAGGCAAGGTTTGCAAGTCCACGATAGTTCCTAAGACATATTCCACCATCGATGAAATCCAACGCTGAAGTTCATTGTATAACTCATCCCAATTGCCGTACAATTGTTGCATGACCATTTGTTTCGCCCACCACGCTTCCTGTTTGAAACTCTATACTAGAATCGGGCTTGCATGTCTGCAATCAATGCTAACACAGGAATAGCTGAGTTATCTTTCACTAGTGGCATGATGTAGTTGCAAATACTTTTGGCATTCAATTTTCGGTGGTCTTGAGATATACGTATGATAGTGCATGTATGACGCCTTTTTAATTTTCGTATTTGCCATTATTGAGTCCTCTGTATAAATGTAGCCTGAACTTGCCAACCATACCCATCGTTGGCTCTCTAATATTCCCCAACATATAATGTTGGTGTAGACTTAGAACCTTATAATGAATAGACAACTTCATGCTGTACTGTTTGATGGCAAACACACAATCTGTCTTGTTTTCGAACATTTGCCAAACGAACAACTCTTCAACTGCGAATTTGATGCTAATCTATGAGTAGGTACTATATCGGAGTACTCAGGGAACTTAGATGCATGCGTTGCATCTAGATCTACGTTTAACATGTCGCCCCTAGGTTCATTTTGTAAAATGATGTCACTACTCGGGTTACTGAATGAAGGGCCGTGAACATTTTCAACCTCCTCCAAGCCTTTATCATCGATATCGTCTGAAACCTCATCAGCATTGGAGTCACTAAAATCTTCAACGTACTGATCAGAATCTTCACCATTATTGGTCTTTTCTTCGATGTCTGCGTCTGTGCTTTTTATCACCTCTGGATGTATTTGTAAATGGGGACCGGGGATAGGGTTGTTATACGAACTCCTACAATTATTTAGATTTTCGGGTATCTGCGATGTCCCTCCGCATTCTAATTGGTTTTTTCATCTGACATTAAGATCAAAGTCAAATTTGTGATGTTGACTTATTGGACTAACATTCTCAATAGGTTCTAAGTCCGCTAACTCAGCAAATAACTCAACTAGTTGGGGATTCTCACTCCCATTCGACCACCGTATTTTCATCATAGTGCCCAAGTCATCATCATCTAACAATTGCATCTCACAAAATTTCAACGGAGTTGTAGAGATTGGAAACTTGTAAAATAATCTGGACATCGCTCTTCCACAACGGATAGCTATTTTCGCACTGGTCTTTCTTTTCATTTCTACTAGCTTCATATTTTTTTTCAATCGCAACCCTACTCTTTGCCGACCTTGAAATACACAACCAACATCACCTTCTACAATTTCACCATAAAAAAGAACATACACCAAAAACACCTCGTGATTCATCTTCAACAAAATTTTTGAACTCTCCTACTAAACATAACAATTTCACCATTCTGTATTTGTTAGAGAACCAAGAGGTGGAGAAGAATGGCTCCAACAAAATAAAATATTAAATATTAAATTTTTATATTGAAAAAACATATTTTAAAAAAATTACACTTATAATAAATAAAATATTATTTTTTAAAATTTTAAATATAATTTAAAAAACGTTTGAATATCTTTAAAAATAATTTTAAAAATTTTAAAAAATAATTTTTAAATTTTTTAAAATATACATTTAAAATATTATAAACCAAATAATAAATTTGAAAGGTTATATATTTAATAATATATTTTAAATGTTTTATAATATTAAAAAAATTATATTTAAAATTTTAAAAATAATATTTAAATTTTAAAAAATTTTAAAAAATATATTTTGTTATAAAATAAAGAGAGATAGGGAGAATAAAGAACAAAAAAAATATGAAAGCAATAGAGAATGTACATTATTGATCAAAAGGGATAATTATAATGCTTCATCGAGTCTCTATTTATAGACATAAGAAGTATAATAGAAGTAGAGATCTAATTCTAATAACTATTAGAATTTAAAGTACATTAAAACTTTATATTGATCATGATAGACATCCACTTAATAAGATATTCATAGCACTCCCCCTTGGATGTCTATTGATAGACAATGTGCCTTGTTAAAACCTTATTAGGAAAAATCCTATGGGATAAAAACCTAATAAAGGAAAAAGTGTACACAATCTATAATACGCATAATATGCTGCCTCATTAAAAACATTACCAGGAAAACTCAATGGGACAAAACCTCGATTAAGGGGAAAAGAGTGCAACGTGTATTTATTCCCCCTCATGAAAACATCACATATTTTCTCATATTCTACGTATTCAATCTTGAATACTAGTTTTTCAAATGACTATTTGACTGTATTTGATAAGCATTTATATTACTATTCTTTTAAAAGTCACGAGTGAGAGAAATTTGGAGAAATATATTTTGATCTCTTCAGGAGATTCAACAATAATCATAACAAACTTTAATCATGATTCTTTTATAAAAACACAAATAGGTATTTTTGATCATTTTATAATCCTCCTTCAACTACTATTCACTAAGTTAAATTTACCACATATGTTCAAATTATTTCAATTCATATAAATGAACAATTTCTCGAGAATTTCAATATGCTTCTAGCATCCTAAATCCTTCAAGTATTTTAATATAAACTTTACTATATAGTGATTCATAAAAGGTTGTAACAATAACCATTAGACACAAGTTAATTTTTTTATAAATTGTCAATTTAATAATATATCTAAATGTTATTGCATCTACCACAAATGAATATTATATCTTTTCATAATCAATGCCAGGACTTAGTGAAAAACTTCATATTTTATTCCGCTTTTGCAAAACTACTTCAATTTCACTCCACGAATTTAATTGTACTTGAGTTGCGTCTTTCTATTTTGATCAATTTATTCCATATCTATATTTCTCAAGAGATTTATTCAAAATCTTCCTTTTATTTCATTATTACAATAATAATATTGCACGCAAAATCATTATCGACCACTTTTATTATTCGGTTTCACATTTTCTCAAATTGACATAACTTATCGAGACCTCTTATTTTTATTATTTTAAAATTTAGTTTTAGGTACTTGAATCTCTTTTGGAGTTTTACTTATTAGTTATGTCTTGGGTCTCTTCTGGAACACCCGCCTCACTATATGACCATCTAGAAGAATTTTCATCTTTGGAACTGATCAATTTATTATTTATTCTAACTGATTGTCCTACTAGAACTTTGGTTCAAATTAAAATATTAACTTGGTTATTCTCATTAATTTTGTAAATACATCTGATAGTTAACTTGTAATAAGTTATCATTGTTGAACTTCTGGTTCAAATTACTCTCCCCCTAACTCATTGCAAGTTATTATTTCTCTCCCCCCTAATATCAGGAAAACTATCAAATCAAAATTGTAATCATAAATCATGTCATAATTGGATCTCGAATACATTCAAAATATCTAATAATATATATTCCCAACTTTCTTTAAGGATTCACTCATCTTTGTGCGTTGTGGTGAAGCAATTGGAACATATACGTACATACAAAAATTTAAAGATGAGAAATATTGAGCTCTTGATTAAAAACCAATTGTAATGGAGAGTATTTATAACTTATTGGCTTGATATGTGCAACACGTAAATCAACATAATCTCATATTGAAATAGGAAGTTTAGTTCTCATAAGTAATGATTTAGACATTAATCATAGATGTTTAATCAATAATTTCTCTAAACCATTAAGCGCAAAATTTTACAAAAGTTTTTCAAACTCAATCAATAAAAAATTGAGATATAAACTCATCAATATTAGTAAGATGAATTGTCTTAATTGTATGATCTAAAATTAATTATTCAAACAATTAACCTTGCAAACGACAGGTTGCAAGTTGATAATATATACGTGATTATTTTGTAGATGCATCTACAAAAATCATATAAAATCATCCACATGGTAGATGAATGGGCCAATATTCATTTCAGAAATACAAGACATTAAATCTCAACTTTAGCTAATGAGTTTCTTATAAGCAATTTCCATTGAGAACAAGTAACCAATGAGAATTCTTTAAATTAAAGAATCTTTTGGTTCTTTAATGAATGTCCATATAAATTCTCAATTAATTTTCTTATCATATATTATCCAGGATGGTCTAACTGGTCATGCCAAGTAGTAAATATATTTGTATTAGTAAACTTCTGGTTTACTTTAACAGGTGTTTCAATTGTACTAAATTGTAATAAATTAATAATTTTACTATAATTCATTTTACTTTGTATTCACATATAAGTGCTATTGTGACATTTACTACTGGGAATGTCTAAATCAATGCGAATATTATAATGTCATTAAGTCAAAAAAATAAATATAATTTTCAAACAATTATATGCAATATTCGCTTCAGGGAATATGCTAAAATCTTCAAATATCTTGAATTTTTTTTTTGTAACTTTAGGTGCATCCAACCATAACGAGCTTTAGATAAAATTATCATATTTTATTGCTGATAAATGGATCTTTCACAGTCAAATATTTTACTTCCAACCCCTTAATGGGGATGATGACAAAAGAAGATCACAAAGATTATAATATAAATTAATAACCCAGTCCTCTCTTTTTCATCTTTTCAAAATAGATATTTATAGCAATAGTGATTCATATGAAATATAATATTTTCCTCATTCACAATCTCAATGTAAGATACATTATAAATATCTTTTAAAACCAAAGGATTGACCATCACAAGATATTAACATATTAGCTCTTTTGGAGTTTTCGACTAGTTTTGTACTATCAAATATTTGAATAATATTTATTTGTTTTAGTACCAAATAAGATAAATACTTTCTATCTATAATGATAGAATTTATTACTACATTCCCAAATCATTCCTCAAAGAATATTAATAAAAACAAAATATTTAGGCATATGCCACATATGTGGCTAATAACTTTTCATATCACATTGATAACATAAGTTATATTTACCCTTTAAAGAGTTATCTTTAGAACTCTCATTGTTCTCTTATTTATTACTATGTTCCCACTTTTAGTAGTCCATGATTATATCTTTTATTGTTTTTTATGTTTGCATTCACTTCAGGGAATGCAATAGATCTAGTAGGATAGACTTCTAAACGCCTCCATTGATTTTTTATTTCATCTCAAATTTTACACTGATATGAAATTATCATAGACAGGGTGAATATTCTAAAGTTCATGACAAGTAAGTATTTTTACTCACATTTCGCAATAATCATATATCTTAATCAAAACTAAAATTAAACCAATCAATTCTATTAAAAATGAAAAAATATTTATCTCTACATAAAAATCCCAATAACTAATTGCGTGAAGGGTTTTATAAATTCATAGAGATACAGATAGTGAATTATATAAATTGAATTTTTTAATATAAATCAAATCAAATTTCAAAATAAGTTGATTAGATTGACTTACGTTACCATGGATGAGAAGTAGTGATTATAAACATCCTTTGTAATGAAGAGAAAGGGATCATCCCTAAGCAAATATCAAAAACCAAACTTTGAGAGTAGATCTTATTTCTCGATTTCATATAGATAACGGTATCAAATCTTTCACCATCCTTAAGAACAAAAAGTAAAATAAGTTAATCAAAACATTGATAACGTATAATGAAAGAAGAATGAAAAATAATAATCAGATATGAAACATTAAATAAAAGAAACTTCCTGTAAAAACTTTGCATCTTACCATCAAAGATATTGAAAATTATGAAGGATAAATTTGACCGTTGATAAAAGAAACTATCACTTTGAGTAAGATCCTGCTGATAACGTGTTATAAAATAAAGAGAGATGGGGAGAATAAAGAACAAAGAAAATATGAAAACAACAGAGAATGTACTTTATTAATCAAAAGGGATAATTATAATGCTTCATCGAGTCTCTATTTATAGGTATAATAAGTATAATAGAAGTAGAGATCTCATTTTAATATCTATTAGTTATTAGAATTTAAAGTATATTAAAACTTTATCTTGATCATAATGAACATCTACTTAATAAGATATTCATAACATGTTTAAAATTTTAAAAAATAATATTATAAAACATTTAAAATATACGTTTAAATATTATAAAACCAATAATAAATAAATAAATAAAACAAATAAAGGAAAAATAAATAATAAAGTAAATAAAGAAAAACAAAATAAAAAAAGGACAAAGAAATGAAAGAAAGAATCATAAAAAAGGAACAAATAAAAAAATAAAAAATTCAGGCTATTTGCATAGGCAGTAGAATAGGCTAGGGTCTTGGAATCTGGTGGCGCCAAATTATTTGGCTCTACCAGAAAAAGATAAATCTACTTAAGGCCCCTCATTTTTTCAAAAATTGTAATATTTCCGTAGTATTTATATAAGTGGCATCATTCTACATGACTCCACCAAAAAATTGATTTTTTATGCAAATTGTTACGTTGCATGTTGGTGGCGCCAAACACTTTGGCTCCACCAACTTTTACAGTAGATTTTAGGTTATTTTTATATTTTATCAAAAAAATAGGTTATTTATGTAATTAATTAATTAATTTTTTGGGTTAGTTTTATAAAAAAATTCCCTATCTCACCTTTAAGCACAACAGGGAAATACGACGTGACATCCATTCTAAAAATATGCCAATATTTTTTATAAAACAAAGTCAGGAAACCTTCAATTCCTGGAGCTTTAAGAGGAGCCATATCCTTGACAATAGCTCAAATTTCTCCTTTCTAAATGGGTGCATTATATTGTCATTCATATAATCTGAAATCCTTTTAACAGTACTATATATTCTTGATGCATCCCCTACTTCTTTAGTCGTGAATAAGTTGCAGAAATAGCATATGGCTAATCTTATGATCTCATCTTCTTCAGAAATCCAATGCCCTACATCATCCTCAAGGCCCCTAATAGCATTACGCTGCTTTCTCCCTGTAGCCATCTTATGGAAAAAGGTAATGCTCCGATTACCATTAGCAAGCCAGTTGATGCTTGATCTTTGTTTTCAAAAGATTTCCCCATTGTCCGTCTCTAGATTCAAACCAAGTTGAATTTTTGTCAATTCAACAAGAATATTTTCATCCAGAATTTTCGCATATAACTCTTTCATTCTGCCCTCTAACCTTTTTTTACGGGCCTCTTGTTCTCCTTTAATTATACGACTCTAAATTTGTAGCTTCTTTCCAAACCCCTTTGCAATGCCCCAAATTTCTGTAATTCCGGCTTATGTGATTTTGGAGCACAAAAATATCTGTATATGTTTCGGTAATTCCTTGACAAATGTGTATCTGCTTCAGTGGTTAAGTGTTCTGGGTGTATGTGAGAGGTCCCAAGTTCAAGTCTTAGTTTTAGCAAATTTTAGCTTTTTAATGAATAAAGCCTCACTCTAGTTCAATAGGCTTATATTTTATTGCTTGTAATTTTATATCAGAATGGGCCTACTGGTCTAAAGGTTAAGTGGTGTGTTGATGTGTTAGAGGTTTGGAGTTCGAAACCCCGCGCGAGCAAGGGAGTTTATTTTTGTTCAGTAGACTGTCAGAATTTTAATTGGACCAAAATTCTGAGTGGTGGAGATTATGTAGTTAGTGGGGGAGAGTTTCAAAGGATCTATAGTATCTTTCCATACTTTCTTTTCTTTTTTTTTTCGAATTTGAATTGTTTTTCTCTCCTAAGTTGAACGTCAGATCTGTTCTTCCATATTCTGTTAATTTTCTCTTTTTGCTTTCCTATTCTTTCGTCTCCCTAACAATTTTGTTGCATTAAGCTTTTAGATTACGTATTTCTGTGGTAAGATTTCAATTGCTTTAAGAGAGAGCTCTCGTATAGTGTCATTTTAAGTTGATATATTGATTTCGTTGGACTAATTTCTAGTTTTGGTAGCAACAGATTACGATGAACAAGACCCTTATCTTGTGGAATCGTAATCATAAAGTTCGGAGTGTAGGGGTAAATGATGGTTTGTGAATTGAACTGTTGTCGGCTTTATGATTTAGATTAATCGTGTATCAGGTTTGATTCTGAACGTTGATATGCTGATGTTTAGGTTCTGAAGTGCTCGGGGATCTTTTTAGCATTAATCGATACCAAGTGTGTACCTGAAACATTGAAAATGAGTCTCGATAAAAAGCTAAAAAAGTTTACTGTCAGCGCCACACGGGTGCGTCTGGATTGTGCGGCGAAAAGGGTTATTTTGAGGACCGATGAGGACAATGAGGTAGTCGTGATTAGGGAACAACGTGACTATCTGACTAATTTAATTTCTGCTTTAGCGGTAGAAAAGTTAGTAAGGAAAGGATGTGAGGCATTCTTGGCCTACGTTAATGTTTTTTATTCTGGAACTCATCGGTTAAGAACATCAGAACCATGAGGGACTTTCTAGATATATTTCCTGAGGAACTACCAAGGTTGCCTCCGTGCCGTGAGGTAGAGTTTGGGATTGAGTTGATTTCTGGTACAACTCCGGTGTCTATCACCCCTTACCGAATAACACTGAATGAGCTTGCAGAGCTCAAAGCTCAGATTCAAGAACTGTTAGACCGTGGGTTCATTCGTCCCAGTGTGTCTCCGTAGGGAGCACCTGTTCTATTTGTGAAGAAAAAAGATATGACAATGATGATGTGCATTGATTATCGACAGTTGAACAAGCTAACGATCAAGAATATATACCCACTTCCGAGAATAAATGATTTATTTGACCAGTTCAGAGGAGCTTCTGTATTTTCAAAGATCGATCTACGATTGGGTGACCATCAGTTGAGAATTAAGAAGGATGACGTGCATAAGACGGCATTTAAGACTCGTTATGGACATTATGAGTTCTTAGTTATGCTATTTGGGTTGACTAATACACCAAAGGCATTTATGGATTTGATGAATCGAGTGTTCCAGGCCTATTTGGAGCAATTCATGGTGATATTCATCAACGACATCTTGGTATATTCTAAGACAAAGGATGAGCACGATGAGTATCTCAGAGTGGTTCTACAAACTCCCCGTGAGAAACAATTGTATGCGAAGTTCAGTAAGTGTGAGCTCTGGCTCCGAAAAGTGACCTTTTTAGGACATGTGGTATCGGCTGAGGGGATTCGTGTTGATCCTCGTAAGATTAAGGCTGTGTTGGATTAGAAACAGCCGGAGAATGTACTTGAAATTCGTAGCTGTCTAGGGCTGGCAGGATATTATCGATGTTTTGTAGAAGGGTTCTCTTTGATCGCGGCTCCGGTGACTAAGTTACTGCGTAATGGAGTTCCCTTCATTTGGACTGATACACAGCAGGAGAGTTTTGATAAGCTTAAGACTGTTCTGACTTAAGCTCTTGTTCTGATACAGCCTGAACCTGGTAAAGACTTTGTGGTATACAACGATGCGTCACATGTGGGTCTGGGTTGTGTTCTGATGCAAGACAGAAAGGTGGTTGCTTATGCGTCTCGTCAGCTCAAGACTCATGAGGTTAATTATCTGACGCATGATCTGGAGTTGGCAGCAGTAGTCTTCGCTTTAAAAATCTAGAGGCATTATCTATACGGTGAGAAGTGTACTATTTACACTGATCACAAGAGCCTCAAATATCTCTTCACCCAAAAAGAGTTGAATCTTAGGCAGCGTAGGGCTCTGACCGACCTGAGAACGATGTTTTCTCGACTCAGTTTATTCGACGACGGGAGTCTATTGGTAGAACTTCAGGTAAAATTGACATGGACTGATCAGATCAGAGGTAAACAAATAAGGGATAAGTCTCTTGAGTTGCGTTTTCGTCAGGTTGAGAGTGGTATTACTATTGATTTTGGGATTAAAAGTGGTGGAGTATTATGTTTTCGTGGTCAGATTTGTGTGCCGAATGATACGAATTTAAGGCAGTCGATTCTGAGGGAAGCGCATAGTAGTCCTTATGCTATGCATCCCGACAAAAACAAGATGTACTGAGATCTATGATAATTATACTGGTGGCCAGGGTTGAAGCGTGAGGTTGTTGACTTCGTTGCTCGTTGTTTGACTTGTCAGCAAGTTAATGCTGAACATCAATTACCTTTGGGTTTACTGTAGCCAGTTAAAATACCAACGTGAAAATGAAAGCGAGTAACAATGGACTTCGTTAGTGGGTTGCCTCTAACACCCACTAAGAAGGATTCTGCCTGGGTCATCGTTGATTGATTGACCAAGTCTGCTCACTTCATTCCAGTCAAGATAGGCTTTTCTCTATAAAGGTTGGCTAAACTCTATATTTCTGAAACAGTGAGGCTACATGGGGTACCCGTCTCGATCATCTCCAATAGGGATCCTCGTTTCACGTCTCGATTCTAGAAGAAGCTGCATGAGGCTCTGGGTTCGAGGTTAGATTTTAGTACTACTTTCCATCCTCAGATAGATGGCCAGTCAGAAAGGGTGATTCAGATATTGGAGGACATGTTGAAAGGTTGTATTATTGACTTTCGAGGCAGTTGGGATGAGTACTTGCCATTAGCAGAGTTCGCTTACAATAACAGCTACTAGTCTAGTTAACAGATGGCACTTTATGAGGTATTGTATGGTCGTAAGTGTCGCACTCTCTTGTGCTGGACTGAGTTGGGTGAGCGACATATTTTGGGTCCGGAATTGGTTTCAGAAACTGAGGATAAAGTTAGATTGATTCGGGACCGACTGAAAGGGGCTTCTGATAGACAGAAGTCCTATGCAGATCTGAAGCATCGAGAGATAAAGTATTCTATGGAAGACTTCATTTTTCTCAAAGTCTCGCCATGGAAGAAGGTACTAAGGTTCGGTCGCAAGGGTAAGCTAAGCCATCGATTTATTGGGCCATACCAGATTCTGAGACAAGTGGGGTCAGTTGCATACTAGTTGGAGCTACCTCCAGAGTTAGATCACATTCATGATGTTTTCCACATCTCAATGTTGAGATGCTATCACTCTAATCTCACGCACATTATTCTTGTAGAGGAGATTGAGGTTCGGCTAGGTCTAACATTTGAGGAGGAACTGGTTCCGATTTTAGATCGTAACATTAAGGTTCTACGAAGAAAATCTATTCCCTTAGTGAATGTGCTGTGACAGAATCATAGCACTGAGGAGGCCACTTGGGAGTCGAAGAATTCGACACGTCAGCAGTATTATCACCTTTTCTGATCAGGTAAAATTTCGAGGCCGAAATTTTATTTTAAGGGGTAGAGGTGTAACGCCCTAAATTTCTGTAATTCCGGCTTATGTGATTTTGGAGCACAAAAAGATCTATATATGTTTCGGTAATTATTTGAAAAATGTGTATCTACTTCAGTGGTTAAGTGTTCTGTGTTTGTGTGTGTGAGGTCTCAAGTTTAAGTCTTAGCTTTGGCAAATTTTAGCTTTTAAATGAATAAAGCCTCACTCTAGTTTAGTAGGCTTATGTTATATTGCCTGTAATTCTATATCAGAATGGGCCTACTAGTATAGAGGTTAAGTGGTGTGTTGATGTGTTGGAGGTCTGGAGTTCGAAACCCTGCGCGAGCAAGGGAGTTTATTTTTGTTCGGTGGACTGTCAGAATTTCAATTGGACCGAAATTTTGAGTGGTGGAGATTATATAGTTAGTGGGGGAGAGTTTTAAGGGATCTATAACATCTTTCCATACTTTGTTTTCTTCTTTTTTTTTCGAATTTGAATTGTTCTTCTCTGTCAAGTTGAACGTCAAATCTATTCTTCTATAATCTGTTAATTTTCTCTTTTTCTTCCCTATTCTTTCGTCTCTCTAACAATTTCGCTGCATTCAGCTTTTGGATTACGTATTTCTGTGGTAAGATTTTAATTGCTTTAAGAGAGGGCTCTCGTATAGTGTCGTTCTAAATTGATATGTTGATTCTGTTGGGCTAATTTTTGGTTTTGGCAGCAACAAATTGCGAGGAATGAGACCCTTATCTTGTGGAATCGTAATCGCAAAGTTTGGAGTGTAGGGGTAAGTGATGGTTTGTGAATTGAACTGTTGTCGGCTTCATGATTTAGATTAATCGTGTATTAGGTTTGATTTTGAGCGTTGATATGCTGATGTTTAGGTTCTGGAGTGCTCGGGGATCGTTTTAGCATTAATCGATACCAGGTGTGTACCTAAAACACTGAAAATGAGTCTCGGTGAAAAGCTAAAAAAACCTACTGTCAGCGCCACACGAGTATGTGGCAGGCCGTGTGACTGAACACGGGCGTGTGAATGACGAGCCAGGCCGCATGTGAATGACACGGCCTTGTGATGGACATAGAGGCCATGTGTGAGACACGGGCTCAATCAATTGGGCCGTGTGAGCTAATTTTTCTGAAACAGTTTTGTAAGATTGCACGGGTCGCCCAAGTCGACCATGACCTACTGTAGGGTCGGTAAGCATTATCTGGACCCCTAAACGTGTGATCTATTGTATGATATCTGTACTGAGTCTGATAATACTGAATTGATTGTGTGAATGATTATTGCATATTAGCATGCCATTCATTGTATGTTGTATTGCACCGGGGTGGGTTGATGATTTATTGAAGGAAGTGTCTGAAAGGTTCTTAAGCCTATTATCTGCCAGCTCAGCTGCAAATATCTGTTTATGTGCCGCGTTTTGGTACAGCATGGTATGTAGGGATGGGTGGGTCGATTTTATCCCCACATGGTGTGTAGGGTTGGATGAAGATGGTGTGTAGAGGCTGGTGGGTAGGATTCTGATATTCTGTTCTGCATTTATATTTGATTGGGTTAAAGCCCTAATTTATATCTGAGTTAACATCTGAATAGGCTAAGGCCCGAACTGATTCTGTAATGGGCTCCGGTCCCAGACTGTTTATTTTTTACTTCTGATGATTACTTTGTATGTTTTCTGTGGGGGTTACACACTGAGTTTGCGAAAACTCGCCCTTTTCTGTTTAATCTGTACAGGTAATCCCCAGTCATGACAGATCGGTGTAACGGAGGACTCGATGGTGGCCACACGTAAAATTTTAGACTGACTTTTCATTTACTTCTAGTTTTTAATACTTATTTAGGGTTTTTTGATGTAATACTGGACTTGGATTGTTTGGTTTTAATTCGGGACTTTATACGGTTTTATGATTATTTAAACTGCAACTCATCAAAACTCGATTTTCCTAAAAACTAAGGTTTTCGTAAATAAAAATGGTTTTTCCTAAAATAGAATGTTTTTAAAGCTTCCAGGAAAAAGAGTTACGTTTTAATCACAACAAAGACCATGTATTTCTACTCCGTAGTAAAACAAAAATTAAGTAACTGGTACGATTTTAACTCGTCAAATTTGACTTCAAACTCCATAACATGTGACGTCGTCAGATTCGTTCATAACATTTGGGCCGGGTTTGGGGTGTGACACCCTCAAACTTTACCTGCAAGTTTTCTATTATTGAAGCTTAATAATCCCGAATTTCATTCTCACACGACCCCTCTAGACACCAATTTGCATCGAATCTAAATTTTATTTTTCCTTTCGTATGCCTTATGTTACTTCGGCTTCTCGTATCCATCAAAACCAGGCAATAGTTAGAAAAAGAATTGCTCAAATGTGCAATAGAAAATTATGGAAACTTACTCCACCACGACGAGTTTGCAACCTCCTATCAAGTCTTTCTCGAATATTGTTTGCAGCAAATTAGCCTCTCTCCCAAGTCAATCATCTCCTTATAAAACCCAAATCACTAAGATCATAATCAAGTAAAGCAGTGCGAAAAGCTTCCATATTTTTCTCCGCACATATACAATCACCCTTCTTCTTAAAAAAGAAAACAACCGCACATATACAATCACCCTTCTTCTTAAAAAAGAAAACAATCTCATTGAAATCCCCAACAACTAACCACATGAGAGTTTAATCTTAACCTAACTGACGAAGAAGCTCCTAAGTGTTACTCTTGAATTTTTCATCTAGATGCCCATAAAAACCGGTAAAATGCCACATCAAACTGTCTTGTTCTTCATAAACCACTACATTTATATGGTGCTGCGAATAACTCTATAAATGACCATATTATGTTGCCTCCAACTTAATGATAAACCGCCTTTAGATCCCTCAGCTCCTACATCGATACCATTTGGAAAACCACAATTCATCCTAACACTTTCCATCCTTCTTGCATTGATTTTGTGTTCCATCAGAAACAAAAGTTGGGACAAACTTCTCTCAGTTTATTCCTGAGACGATGAACTGCCTGTGGCTTTCCTAACTTATAGACGTTCCAACTAAAAGTTTTCATTGTGGCCAGCTACCCTACCTAGCAGAGCCAGCTGACACATTTTCATTGTCGTTTGGCACTCCGGTTTCTCTTGGAAGTAAAACTTTAGATGTCCTTCCCAACGTCCGTTGTCGTTTCTTCCCATGTTCTGCTTGAATAGGACTAGTTTTATCTGATCATATCTCAATAAGCCTAGCAACAGATGGATCAAAACCACTAGGCCCAAATCCCTTTGTAATAATGCCATAGATTCCCAACAACATCCCTTCATTAGTGGAGCCTGATTGATTATGATTGAGATTAGGATAAAGATTCCTTAGAAAATCCTCAAAATTGCACAAGATAGGTTCCCTTTCCTTATCCAGACTCTAACTCCTCGTTTCATCTAATTTGCGCAACCAACAACTAACTCCCATCGAACCCCTTCTTGTTGGAGCTCGCAAAGTAATATCCCATCTGAAAACAATCTGTGATGAATCCACCCTTACCTTCACCTGATAGAAACTTTCATTGTGACCAAGTTTTCCACAGATGAAACAAAATAGGCTAAGTTTTTCATATTGAAACCTAGCATAAAACACTCAGTCACCAAACATAACCTTCTTTTTCTGTTTAAAGGCCAATCGCATATCTAAGCAAACCTTTAGCCTCATGTATCGCTTCATCCCTAGAGAAGGAGCCATTGTATCATAGACAAAACAAAAAAAATCCCCCAAGAAAGATCCAAACCGTCGTGCCATTATTTCTAACATAAGGCCCGATGACAAGTCATGGATTTGGACCCAAAACTCAACATGGTTGAGAGGCAATGTTAACGAATCCCCTCCTATCTGTAACTTGTGCATCATCAATAAATGGTTATTGAAAAACCATGGCATTCCTTCTATAACCCTATTCAAATAAACTTCATAAAAGAAATTAAATAAATAACGTTTTTCACCTAGATCAGTAATAGCAATGCCCCCAATAGGGTGCCATAAATCAGCCATAGTGTTTCTTAAAGACGAAAAATGGACTACACTGTCTGTTAAGCAACTGCTAACCAAACAAAAGCGAAAGTCTTCTTTAGACTCAGTCGTTTCCTCCTGAAAAACCTCTTCCTCTTCCTCATCGTCATCAAGATTCAGATTCGCCATCTTATCCTCCATTGATGCACTACCTCAATTTGAAAAGCTGAGCAAAAAAAGAAAAAACTAAAAAACCGTGTCAACAAAGACAGATGAAAAAACGAGCCAAAGAATCGCGGATGAATTTAACGGTTGTTTAGAAAATATCACTTTTATAAACTTTATTGTTGTTTAATCACTCTATCCATATTTTTAATCTTTTAAATAACAAACAATATTTATGCTATAAAAATTTCCATTAATTTTATAATTATTTTGGGTATTATATATTTATATTTTTTTCAAATTTAAGATCAGCAGTGAAAATGACTAGTAATTAAATCATCTTAATTGATTACTAATACTAGGAGAGTCTAAAAACAGATGTAACAGCCCAGCAGTGTAGAAGGAAGCCCAAATGATGAGAGACCGTCGGTTCCCTTCAGATCAAGGGACGTCTGAGAACGATAATCCGTATTTCAAGAAACCTTCCCCCAAAGTTTCTGCCTTGATGTTGACCCAGTTCCGGTCCAATTAAACTAAACCAGAAAGTCCAAAACACCACTTGTATCCTTCATCTTGTTGGCTTCGGTCTATCTCAAAACATCCTTATAAAATGTGAAGCATAGCTTTTCTTATCTTTCTTTGTTAAGTTTTGAACTCTAGGTTTATTTAGGCGAATGGAGAGGGAGCTGGTGGATTTGTTCGAAGCTGCCAAGAAAGCGGCTGATTTAGCCGCTGCCTCCGACGCCGTTTCCGAGGTTTCCCGATGCGTCGATGCCTTGAAGCAGCTCAGGGCTTTCCCTGTCTCTTACGATGTTCTTGTTTCTACTCAGGTATTTCTTTTTTTCTCTTTTCACCCGCATTCCAGTAATATAGATTTCTTTATTTATTTGAATTCTCATGAATCAACATTCTTATAGCTGGGCTTTTCTTTGCTTTCATTTTGTGACAGTAGATTAGGAGAGAAATTTAATTCCTTTATCTGCATGGTTGAGAAATTAGCTTTTTCTTTTCTCTTGAAATGGTAGCAAACAAGCAGTGTAATTTATAATATTTTGATTTCGGCTTTTAGATTGTGGGAGAGATGAATGGCGCTGCTTCAGTTGCTAAATGTAGGAGTATTTAAGATGTATATGGTTATTCCCAGAGGAAGGTTCCTCTTTTATGGTAGAGAAGTGTAGGGGATAGGGTTTTCTCAATTAGTCAAATATATTTATTTTAATCAAAGATTAGGGAGGTCATAGTGGGAGGATTGATAGTTAAGTATAAAATAACCAATCAAATCAATCCTGGCTTGGTGGGCAAATCACACGCCATCACATTTCGTTTCTTCTCACTTTTCTCCCTAGGGGCGGAACCTCATGCCCCCAAATTTCCCAAAATTTTTATTATACACTTTAAAATTGTCAAATATTTTAATTAAGCTTTCTCAAATTTTTTTATAAATTTTAGTTTAATCTTTCAAATGTTTTAAAAAATTTAATTAGAGCTTCATATTTAAAAAAAAATTAATTAAACCCCTAAAATTTATAAAAATTCTTATTAAGCCCCCTTTTTTTTTTTTTTTGAAAAGTTTAGGTAGGCCCTCAAACTTAATGGCACGTTCTGCCAAAAGTAAGTTAGTAAAGTGTTTCTTTCCTTTATTCTCCATCCACCTTTTTAGCATCCTATTTTGTTAACTATTGAGCCTGTTACAAGCTATTCTGTCTTGTAATTTTAGAATTTTAATGAATGAAAAACTGGTTGTTTGATAGCTTTACGATCATGGTTTCGATATAACCTTCTTCTCCATGTGGTTACGTATCTTGTTATGTGTATGTCGTTGAATATGTGAACTTAAGAAAATTTGATCCCCTATATATATTACAGGTTGGGAAAAGGCTTCGATCTCTCACTAAGCATCCCAGGGAGAAGATTCAAACTGTGGCTTCTGACTTGCTTGAACTGTGGAAAAAGGTTGTTATCGAGGAGACTACCAAGAGTAAGAAAAATGGCACCAGTAGTGCCATTAAGTCGGAGAAACTTCCAAAGCCAAGTGCCGTGAAGTCTGAAAAGCTCTCCAATACAGAAAATGTAAAGGCTGAGAAAGTATCTAAAGATAATTCAGTAAAATCTGTCAAAGTTGAGAAGAGGGAAGCAAATGGAGATGTTGCAATGGCCAAGAAGACAGATCGGGGAGAGATGGGTAAGGTTGACAAGATTTGTAAGGATGACAGACAATCACCGAATGTAAAGAAATCATCGCAACCACCTACTGGTCCACCAAAGCTGACATCAATGGTCAAATGTAACGATCTTGTGCGTGACAAATTTAGGGAGATTCTTGTAGAGGCCTTGTCTAAAGTCCCGAGTGAGGTTGATGGGGACATGCTTGATCAAGTGAATGCTTGCGATCCCATCAGAGTTGCTGTGTCTGTAGAATCTGTGATGTTTGAGAAGATGGGTAAATCAAATGGGGCCCAGAAATTTAAGTACAGATCTATAATGTTCAACATTAAGGATCCAAACAACCCAGATTTAAGGAGGAAGGTTCTTCTCGGAGAAGTGAAACCAGAAAGGCTTATTACAATGACCCCAGAGGAAATGGCAAGTGAACAAAGGCAACGTGAAATTAATGAAATTAAAGAAAAAGCTTTATTTGATTGCGAGCGAGGTGTTGCGCCAAAGGCAACGACAGATCAATTTAAGTGCGGTCGTTGTGGTCAACGCAAGACCACTTACTATCAAATGCAGACAAGGAGTGCAGATGAACCTATGACAACGTATGTTACGTGTGTCAACTGCAACAACCATTGGAAATTCTGTTAGTGAAATCCAGAGATGTAGTGTTGATCATCTTGGTTGCTTCACTCTGCTTATGAGGAGTTTGTGGTCATTAACTTTAGAATTCATCTTTCATTCATATTTTTCTGCTATTGGGACTTTGATAGGGATAACTTTGAGGGATGATTGTGCAAAAACCATAACTCAGCTGTTCCACAACTTAGGTGCTTCCATATCTCCCACTCATCTCGAAAACCGAGGCTCAGCCGGTGGAAAGATGAGCTTGGATGGCATGAGGCATTCATTTCATGTTAAGTAGCTAATGCTTGTTCTTTTTCTTTTATCAAAACAACTCCTGTAGTTTTAATTTGTTTCTAAAGGGTAGGGAGAATGGTAGTTGTAGAATTAGGCCTACTTAATTTCTTATCGTACCAACAACGTTGTAAATGCTGTTATTTGTGCTTGTTTTTATACCCCAAAGGGTTTTGGTATCATTTTCTTCCGCTTTGGCAGTTGTTTGTTTATGTGGCTTTATTACCAGGAAAGGCTGTGGATTGTGGAGCCCTAACCAAAAGAAAAAAGGCTAAAAAGAACAATCTTTAAGTTAAACTCAAAGAGGAGCGCCTCTGAATTTGAATTCCCATCAATAATATTAGTTTACATTATAGTATTTCCTTTCAAAATGACAAATAAAAAGAAATGATGAAAAGCAAAAAGCAAAACCATACAGCTGAGATAGCTTTGATTTGGTTTGGAAAGACATGATTAATCATTATTATTCTCTCCAACAAACTCAGATGAATCTGATGGAGTTGGGCTCTGCAATGTGTTTTCATCCATGGATTCTTCCTCCCATTCTGCAGCAGCTTTTATATCCTGAAAAAGAAGATTGAAAGAAATCACATTCTGGGTTTCATGTTTATCGTTTACTGTGTTCAATTGCTAGTTTTAATCAAATTCAAAACAACTTTACCAGTGATTGCACTTCATTGTTCTTCCTGCCACCCTGTTGTCTCTCCCTCAGTGACTTTATTGGAGATATCCTCTGTTTCAAAATCAAACCATGAATTTGCAAGGAAAAGAAAAAAAGAGAAGTACTTGTTTTTGTTAATTTCTTTTAAGGCTGCCTTGGTTTAACTAGTTACCATGCAATAAGATTTGAGCTCCTTTAATCTGAACAATCTATCAACCTCGATTTCGAGCTGTTTCTGAAATTGACCTCTGTCCTCCATCTCCTTCAGTTGTGAATCCAAGACAGCTTCCCTCTCTTTCAACATCTTCTCCGTCTTCTCCTTATCAAACCTCAACCGCTCCAGCCTCTTCCTCATGGCGCTGAGCTCCTCCGCCAACGACGAATCTAAATCCAACGACGCCTCCACCTTCTTCTTCTTCTTCGTGGGTGTAGCGTAAACGGTCACGGGATGATGATGGTGGTTCAGGTTCTCCTTGTTTGAATCATTGTCCAGGCGGTGCTCTTGCTTGGGCTTTGACTTTACTTGCTTAGTCTTTGAGCCTTCCTTCATTACCACTACGAAATTGACATCGGCGGCAGCTGTATTCTTTGGCTGGAGAGGTTTACGTGCGCTGACATGAATCTCAGGCGTCGCCATTCTTAGAGATTAGGGATTTTGTTTTACCAAAAAATGAAAGCAGAAAATGGGAGTGGTGAGAAAAGGAAAGGGAGAGGAGACAGATATAAAAACAAGGAGGGTTTGAATTTGAATAGCAGCAGGCGCTAACGGCTATTACTTTATTTACATATATAATTAATTGGTAAACTTTACAAATGGTATATGTCTGGGTGACTTTAACTTTAAAATTTTTTAATTTAATTACTAATGTTTGATTTCGTTCTTGTTTTGCTCACTGTTAAATTGATAATAAAAATTATTTTTCTTATTGGTATAATAACACATTTAACCCTTAATACTTACATATTTTATTTGATTCTAATTCTAAATAATTCAATAAATTTAACCTTTCAGATTTATAAATTCTATTAATTTAATCTTCTAACTTCTTAACTAAAGTTTTCAGTTTTTAAAACAGAGACATTCTGCATCTATAAATTTGTAAACCCCTTCGCCTAAAAATACAAAATCTTCAATAAAACAAATGGTAAGAGGCGCTAACTCTATATTAGTATCAAAGTAACCTAATAAACCTTTTTTATCTTCTAATTTACAATACTCAAACTTAAAATTTTATATATTAATTGTTTTATCACTTAATCCAATAAGTATAAGTATACAGTTGATAAGCAATATAAGGGACATTTTAAGAAAATAAAGACACCCTTTTATATCTTGTACAATAAAATATACTTTTTTTTATTATTTTAATATTTTTAAAGAGTAAAATAAGTTATTTGAAGGATGAAATTAGACAGAACCCATGCCTTGATTTGAAATTATTTTCATATTCACCTCAAATTTGAATTTGTTTTTGAAATGAAATCTGAATTTTAAATAAATTGCTGCGGAACAATAAAAAACAGAGAGCGCCTAATTAGATGTACTTGAATGGAATCGTAATTGGATCTGATAATGACAAATTTGAAAAAAACTAAGCTAATTGGCCTATTAGCTCAGCTGGTTAGAACGTCGTGCTAATAACGCGAAGGCCGCAGGTTCGATCCCTGCATGGGCCAATAATTTTGTTTTTTCCCTTTTTTCAGAAATCAGAACGTGGATGCACAAATGCATTGAACACCAAATAGCATTAGGCGTTTCCCACGATGCCTACAACTTAGGAGTAGTTATTTCTAAAGGTCTCAAAAAGAAGAACAAGTAACAACCAACTCATGGATCAAAACACATAGTCATCATATGGATATGGGATTTTTATACTCTACATATATGGACAACCCGATTCAGTTAGTCAAAGACAACAGAAGCTACATTGCCCCAGCAGTAGAAAAGTTGTAAGGCTATATTAAGCTTTTTAGTCTGATATTACTGTATCAGCCATAACTTCCAGCACATCCTCAACAAGCAATGCCTAAGTGCTCACCAGGAATCGTATCTGATTATGACAGTGAAATTACAAAACATGAATGAATGATGGAAAGAATCCAACTCAAGAGATTCAGCAGCCCCTGATTTAATGTTGAAAGTATAGCCCCGCACCTAGGAACATATGAATAATAAGATGATATAAAGCACAATGAAATAAGCAGAGAACTTCTAGTGCATAAAGTATGTAGTCCCCCCTTCCCAATGTTCTGATGTCCTGGACATACAACTTTGTATCCTACCTAACAAACATCAGAAACTAAGCTCTCAGATATATATAATCTACGATATAAAATAAAGAAAAGAAAAAGCAATTCCTAAAGGAGAAATTTTGATATCTGATGAGAATTTAGCATATCAACCTCATTCATCCATAAATCAATAAAACCATGGAAAGGGTTTCTAGTGCACAGTCAACAGTTGCAAGCTGGGCTCAGATTGCAACTCACGTCTCTATATCAAGGGACCATGTTCTAAAGCAACTGAAACTTGCAAGCTGAAACAATACAACTCTATTTCAAATGAGCAACTAGTCATGAGAATTTCATGGGATCAAACAGCAGAAATTTTGCAAAAAAGCACAATACCAGGCAAGAAAATTGCAACTTCAACATGGGGCAGAATAATCAACAACTTAGATAAAAATGATGAGATGTACATCGAAACAGTGAAATAAGATATTTGTGGAGCAAAACCTACCAGAGTCTCAAGTCCAATCATTCTCTATCACTGTCTCATCTTCAACAAACCCAACATCACCAACCTTTAAAAGAAAAGAAACATGGTTACATACTATCTGAAAAAGAAAACTGCTAGTGAGGAATTACAGGGCAGGGAAAGTAAGCTGAAATAATGGCAAAAGCAAGCATAACCCTTGACCTACAGACTCAGGCTCTATTTTGGTTAAAGACAGACTTATAGAGGCATCAAACATGAGCCAGAGACTTGATTGTGAATAGCAGTATTTAAATGCAAAATACAAAAAACATAATCTATTACCTTGTCAACATCTTGTCAAAGAAACCTTTCTGATTCCCCAGAAAGCAAGCTTGGCCTCACCTCCACAACCAATACCGACCACGGAAACAACAGCATATGTATTAACAACTTGCACAAATAACCTTGGTTCACTTCTGATTGTAATTTTTGATACATACTTTTGTTTCCTGAAAAATTGTTAAAACTCAACAAGGCAAATAATAAAAAGCCCCTAAAATTAAACGAATTGGCTAAAATGCAAATCATGTTCAAGCACAAATTTTCCATATGAAAAAGAAAATACATACTTTTTGGTATTCAAAACGTAAAATTTCAACTTCTAATTCCACAGAAAATAGTACT
Organism: Gossypium longicalyx; assembly: GCA_025698465.1. NCBI lineage: Eukaryota > Viridiplantae > Streptophyta > Magnoliopsida > Malvales > Malvaceae > Gossypium > Gossypium longicalyx. The sequence goes on along the minus strand of CM047004.1, from coordinate 72,722,468 downwards.
TGTTTTACTTATAGAAGTTTATTTTTTTGGCTTTATGCTTTATGGGACAAAAATGTGAATGGTAAAAGCAATATTAACAAAGGAACTCAGCAGTAAACTGAGATACTCCTAGAAATGAAATATTGAAGGATATATAATCAACCCCAAGATTCCAAATTGAGCTGAAAATCGGCATTAAAACAATAATAATAACAAGAATGTGAAGAGCAAAGTACTGACAGAGGAGGTATCCACCCATAATTGAGACACAAAGCCTAAGCTTTAAGCAGATTGGATGCTTATTACTTGCTTTGCCACCATATTTGACCTCTTCAACACTTGCCTCCTCCTCTTGCTTTCCTTTTTAACCAATTGTTCCCCACTTTTGTCACTCCCCTTGTCGTCGTTAATTTTGTCCAAGCCAGTATGCTAATTTTATGAAGATTTGATTTGCTCTCTTAGAGTCAGATTCACACGTCCTCTTGAGTATTGCTGTCCATGACTGGGTTGCAGTTCGGGTTTGAAAAATAGTTCTATTAATTATTTCGGACTGGACTTATTTTACTGTTGATAATGTTAATATAAAAATAGAAATGCATTTTTATATTAATATTCATATATTTTTAAAATTAAATCTATATTTTGAATTATTTTAATCAAATTTGACTGAGTTGATTTAAGGCAAGAAACTTTTTATCCTTTACAGGTAATTTTACTTGTTGGGATGAAGAGGTCACATTGACCTTGGAGATTTGAAAGGGTTGTTGCTTGAGGTTTTAGTCAGACATTGTCTTGCTTGTCTTAAAAAATTTCATATCTTACAAGTTAATGTAGAAAATAATTATTGTGATAATGTGTCTTTTAAGTAGTTATGTAGGAATAAATTATTTTATGAATAATTAAATAATTGCATTTCTTTTCCATTATATATTTTAAATATGGTTGAAATTGTAAGTATTTGTTAGCAATTAGTGGTATTAAATAAATTTTGTGGATTAAGAGTGTTTTTGAATGGGCGGTGGCTATAATGCGGTGAAATCTTTTACCTCATAGTTAATGTTGCCTTTAATCTTACAGAAAGTGAACGTACTATCTATCTAAAATTACCCGTTCAATATAAAAAATTAAGGGTTTGTGTAGAATGTATAGTAACCATTATTTTCATCATTTATAGTGCCACCGCTAGTGGACTTCGATTCTCTTCTGCTGTCCAATGTTCTTAGGTAGTAGACACTCCTCATTTTACGTGAAATCATTGGTGAAAGCTTTCTCACATTTCTTGTGTTGTGTTGGATAGATGAATTTGTGCATATTCTTTTTTCACTTGATTATCTCACCATGAGTTTGCAAGTTGAAAGAAAGTTTTTAATTACACACAACTTTCTTTTTCTTTTTAGGAAAAATAAATAAAAATAAAATACCAATATTAAAAAGCAATCCCCAATGCTTGAGAATCTCAATTTGGGATTTTGAAGTAATACTCTCTTTTCCCACATAATAGATGTGAACTATTATAATTGGGCGGTGTCAAATAAAAATGATGAATACGACTTCCCCAAGATTAACTTTTTTAGTGTTTGTTTTTCATTTAAATTAACACTCAATAAAATATTTTAGATCAAAACTCTCAATTATCAATATATCTTTATTTATGATTTTTTTTTATTCTTATTTTCCTAAAAATTATGGAATTCCACGTATTTCAAATCGTGGGAGTTGCGTGTAAACTAAAAATATATACATATATATAAAATTTTGTATTTTTTTTAGAGTTGAAATTAATATAATTTGATCCGTGAAAGCATTAATCATTTAGTGGTACATATAAAAGATTAAACAGAAGGGGGTAACACTGACGGCTGCCACCCAAGAAGGAACGCAAAAATTTCGTTATGCCAACCATAAAGTATATAAATAAAGCATATTCCTATTCGTATGAACCACTCAGAAGATGCGGAGAGTTGTATTTTATGCAACGCAAGTCTATTTACAGCATATTATTAATATTATAATAAAAACGGCGGCGTCTCCTTGTTTCAACTTTCAACTTAAATTCTTCTATCTATCTATGCTTCCGCTTTGCCTTTGCCCTTCGCCATCCTCTTCCCTCTCCTTCTCTCTCTCAGGTAATTTCTTTTCACGTAAACCTTTTCTCTCTCTTTCCAAATCTTTTTATAATCAATGGCGCTTTTATTTGTTAAGATACATCTTCTTGAATTATTGGATTTTTTTTTTGAATTTATCAATATTTCGATCGTCAACTACTTGATTTCTCTGCATGCTTTTCTGTTTCTTTAATCTTTATTATCAAGTTTCACTTCATTGATTCATCTTAGATATCTATAACAGAAGTTTTGAGGCCAACGATTTGTTCATTTTTCAAAATTTTAGTTTTCTGGAGAATGGGACAACTCTAAACGTTCTCTTTCCATTATTCCTTTTTTTTTATTCATCATATTTACGTAAAACGTTAAAAGCAGGGATTTCAAATCGTAAACATTTTCCTGACATCAACAGCTATTGAAGTTTTGATTGTTATCAACGTTTAAGCCCCCCCCCCCCCAAAAAAAAAAAAAAAGGACTTTTTTAAATGATTTGGCATGCTTCGAAATTCCAACTCTGTTTACATGCCGAGCGTTTTGTTTTAATTTTTTGATCTGGTAATTTTCTTTTCGTAAGTCTTGATTTTCGTTTGTCTTTATCATCTAAAGTTTTGAATTTTTTGTTTCCAACATTTATAATTGAATCAATTGTTTGATAATAAATATTTTTTTATTATTTTGTTGTTGTTGTTGCTGCTAATTTTACGATCTTCTTGTGAATTTGAGTAGCAGATATTGTTGTATGATCTTCATGAGTTCAAGAACCACTGGAGTCTTCACTGTTTCCTGCAAACCAGGAAACAAGAGCAGCTTCTTCTTCTGGCTATTGTTTTGCTTGCTTCCCAAGTTTCTTGGAACTCCTATCGCCTTTATCTTGTTCAAGGCCATTGATAGGAGTCCTGCTGTAGTCATCACTTAGGTGACATTTCAGGGGGGGGTCATCAATCGTGTTTTTGTCGGCCAATTTGCTTCTTTGGTAACATGGTCTCCTCACAGTTAACTGGTTTGACCAAGGGTCGTACATGTAAACCGTTTGATGCTCGGCTACTATTTACTGCAATCCCACCGGAAGCTGTTTTAACTGACCAGGTTGAAGTAGATTTTTCTGATGTGTTTGGCCCCCTGCCAGTTCAGGTTTCAATAGAAGACAGTGGTGGTGAACCAGAGAATACTGTTTCAGCTGCGGGTGTGACTGAGATTGTTTATGATGATCCAGCTATTGTTTACAGCCGATCGCATTCTTTGCTCGGCCCTTCTTCTCGTGTCAGTCAATCCTTGATAAGCAAACTCAGTTTTTGCGAGATAGGCGATTCAGTGGATCTAGTAGAAAGTATTAAGGAAGAAAGTATCAGTGAAGTTGAGGAGCTCTCTGTTGGAGATGATGATGATGATAAGAAGTCCCTTAAAGATGTTAATGGAGATCACATGAAGGTCATCAGCATAGGCATTGAGGATTTTGAGGTTTTGAAGGTGGTTGGGCAAGGTGCATTCGGAAAAGTATATCAGGTAAGGAAAAAGGGCACACCAGAAATTTATGCAATGAAGGTTATGCGGAAAGACAAGATAATGGAGAAGAATCACGCAGAGTACATGAAAGCTGAGAGGGATATTTTAACAAAAGTTGATCACCCTTTCATTGTCCAGCTCAGATATTCATTTCAAGTAATTCTAGCTCTTCAATGAATCTAATCTTTGGAATTTATTTTTAAATGCTTGTAGCAGACATCTAAGGAACTAAAATTTTATAATGCCTTAGAGCTTAGGCTAATGATTCTTATCTGTTCTTTTACAGACCAAGTATAGGTTGTACCTTATTCTTGATTTCATTAATGGCGGGCACCTCTTCTTTCAGCTTCACCATCATGGTCTTTTCAGGTATCATTGTAATCTTTGTCTTTTGTTATTATAATATGGCCAAGAAATGGTTGATTAGTAGTTTTCATTGTTTTTCAGAGAGGATCTGGCTCGTGTCTACGCTGCTGAGATTGTTTCTGCGGTTTCACACCTTCATGCAAATGGCGTAATGCATAGGGATCTTAAACCTGAAAATATTCTTTTGGATGGTGATGGCCATGTATACATTTTCTCCCTCTCTATCATATATATTGATTTGTGCTTGCTGTAACAGGAACATTAACTAAATCTTTATCGTGTATTTTCATGTTTTTTGTTTAGGTAATATTGACAGATTTTGGCCTGGCCAAGCAATTTGACGAAAATACAAGATCAAATTCATTATGTGGAACAGTGGAATACATGGCACCAGAAATAATTACGGGGAAGGGCCATGATAAGGCTGCAGACTGGTGGAGTGTTGGTATTTTGTTATTTGAAATGCTTACTGGAAAGGTAAGTGCTTTTTAAATAAATAAATATATATATATATATATCTGCTTCCTTCTCTTTGTATCAAATGTCACTTTGTTGAATGTTATAATGCTTACTTTCACTGGTTACTTACCATTTATTATTTGCTCTTTATGTTCCTTCAGTTTCTTCTACAAATTTTTGGTACACTGGGTTTCTTTTGGGTCCTTAATGTTGACATTAATTAACTTAATCATGATGAATTTTATAAAGAACTGATGGTATAGAGTACACATATATTGCATGTTTCTGATGTTGGTGTTAGCTGATGCATGGATCTGTACAGCCTAGTGCCTACATTAGAAACTAGATGAACATTTAGATATTTTAGATAAGCGTGTCAAGGTATAAGGATAGTGATTTCTTTGGTTGACTGCTGAAGCTAAACTTATTGTGAAAGTTGGTAGCCAATGACTTTGTAACATCTATGTATGACCTCTTAGGCCTTTATATGGGATTGCAAGTCTCTAAAGAACATATCTCAACAGCATAAAAAATATATGTCTAAACATTTTTAGGTGCATCTTGTGAGCTCTCTTGTGATGGCAGTTGTGGGAATTAAACATTAACTTCTGGTGCTTTCTGTTCTTGCAGCCTCCTTTTACTGGTGGAAACAGAGACAAAATTCAGCAAAAGATTGTTAAGGAGAGGATGAAGCTGCCCAAATTCCTGTCTACTGAAGCACATTCTCTGTTGAAAGGGGTAAATATTCAAAGCCTTAATTTATGTTTTGGTTCTTGAGTCTCAAAAGTTATTTGCATCTTTCTGGTTTAATTCATGATTATAAACCGGGTTGCTGGAATCTCCTTCCATGAAAAATTCACATAGCATGGAATGAATGTTCATATCCGGTCTAGAACTTTCCCTTTTATTTTATGATTCAAGATGAAACTTGAATGGCTGATCCTTGCTAACCCTTGTTTTGGTAACAGGCGATTTTCTTTTAGGAACTTATTATTATTGATAATTGGTTTTCTGCTGTTTTAGCTGCTGCATAAAGATGCTTGTAAGCGCCTTGGAAATGGACCTGGTGGAAGTGAGGAAATAAAGCGATGCAAATGGTTCAAGTCAATCAACTGGAGGAAACTAGAGGCAAGGGAAATTCAACCCAGTTTCCGTCCTGAAATTGCTGGGAAGCATTGCATTGCCAACTTTGAAAAACGATGGACTGACATGCCGTTGACGTTTTCTCCAGCGACTAGCCCAAAGACCAATGCAAACCCTTTCACAGATTTCAATTACATAAGGCCAGCTACAACCCTTCTATCAGAATAGTTCCTTACTTTAGCTTGAAGGCTCAACACTCAGCATTGTACTCGAATCATGATGTTAATTTCACTTCAAGTCTTTCCTTAATGATCATTTTAGGTGTACTCCTATGGTTATTTAATTAATAGTTATTATACATGTGCATTTTCAAAGTTGATTTGAAATAGCTGGCAATAGAGTTTGCAGGTGAAGGAACGTGAAGGAACTAAGTAGTGTGATTAGCTGATATAATCTGATAATCATGTTGTGCCACCACACTTAACAAATATTACAACTCCACAAAGATCTTATTTCTTGTTTTCAATTTCGTTTCTCATTTAGCATGTATAATAGCAGCTTCCGAGTTCCCTTTGCCGATAAATAGTTTTACAAATCATCATGGTAGAGGAATGTCTCCAAAGAATTTTTCTTCCTGCAACCCCAACGGCATTTCCAAGAACATCTGGAGTTAAAGATTGCGACTCTTGTAGAATGAAGGGATATTAGGTTTGATGTTGAAGGAGACTTTGCGAGGACAATTGCATAGCCGTCATCCATGTAGTCTGTCCCATCAGGGAATAGCTGCCATAAGAGGCTCCCAGCTCCGCTCCCTCCTTTCTTTGTTGAGTTCAAGAGTGTCTTGTACACTGTGCTGATAAGAGTGTCTCGGTATGATGAGTTGTAGCCAGGGTCTTTTCTCGATACTCCAAACTCGGAAAAGATAACAGGCATTCCTAGGTATTTCTCAGCATCTTCTATGTGAGCCTCCATCCATGATTTTGTGAATTCGAGATGAGCATCAGATATAGTTGGCGAAATCCTACACAAATCATTTAAATAACCTATTAAGAAGTCGCTACACGTATAATATGGAGAAGAGTGGACAAATGAGCAAAATCACAAAAGTATATTATGATTTACAGAAGAAAAGTGAGACAGACATGCGTATTCTGGAGTTTTTTAATATGTCATCAATGTTAACATGCCTGTTGAATTTGCATGTCTGTATTAATTTCTAGCAAGTATAAAATGTTCACTGTTCTTCCAGAACAGGTGATAAATTCTACCAGGAATCAGCATAAATGTGAACAGATGCAAAATCAACCCCAAGTGCCTGATGGTTTCTTATAAAGTCTGTTCCAACTTGAGTTGCATATGAATTCGGGTTGAACTGAGTCCTTGCAGGTGCTGAGGGTCCGTAAAATCCTTCTAGTCCGATTTCAACCATGTGCTTTGCATCAAGGCTCTTCACGTATGCTGCCATTTCCGCTATCCATGACTAGAACACAATAGTATAGAGCCTTAATATATGATCATATACAAAGCTAATTTCATTTGTCACTACTTTTTACCCAAAAAAAGCCAAACCTGTAATGTATCCCCAGAGGGATCTGAGGTGCATCGAGGTTCATTCATCAGTTCCCAAGCAAATATTGTAGGGTCATTCTTGTAAGTTATGTTTGTGAAAGTATTGACTCTATTTAGCACTGCCTACATTGCAAAAAAAATAACAGAGAAACAGAAATGTAATTGCTTAAGTAGGAGTTCGTAACATGCCGATACAATATGCATGCAATGAGATGCACTGTGTCAAACCATTAAGAATGTATATCAGCAAATTGAACAAAAAAAACTATTAAAATATAGTTGAAAAGAACTTACCTTAACATGGGACTTGTAGTAACTTCTAAGAGTTGGATGAGAGAAGAACTCGTCATCCGAAGTCAAATTGAGGCCGAACGCATTCCCCCACTTAACATATTGTGCCTTACCACCATATGCATCCCAGTTATTAACCAATGACAGTATCAGCCTGATCTTGTATTTCTTTGCCTCACTCACAACAAAATCCAATGCCTGCATTAATTTCCAAAGGAAAGTGTTAATTATCTGATTATGATGAATGCCATTGCCATATGCCACTAGTTCAAAGCTGACCTTTTGTGGTGAAAAACTTGGTAACAATTTGGACAGCAATACCAATATTCAGAGTGAAATTAGTACCTTAAATACTTCCTCATCATAAACCGAAGGAGACTTTTGAAGAGCTCGCCATTGGCCATCGTTGAAAGCCCAAGTCCTGCATACAGTTAGTCCTACTGAAGATGCTTGTTGAAACAATTCAGAGACCTTTCCTCTTGTAGATTGATCAGCTGCGAATACCATCAGCCAGTAGGTATTGAATCCGTTGACATAGAAAGGTTGACCATTAACAACAAACTGGTTCCCCTTGGCATGCACCATTTGCCAGTCATCATCATCATCTCCCACCTCTTCCACATCATACATCCTGAACACAATGAACCACGAATTCAGTAGATGTGAGTGTTCAAACTTGAACAATATTAGGAGATTCCTAAGAAAAAAAAAATTGTATGCTATCGAGATTGTTTACCCTTGTGTTGTGGTAAAATGTGGTGAATGATCGAGGAAATCCTCCACCGTGGTTTCAATCTGCTCTTCCCCTTGAAAACCATGGACATTGGTCCCCAAATCTTCAAAGAAAACCATGAAAAAGACCAAGGAAAGAATGAAGCATCTCTTGCAAGTATCCATGGCAGTGAAAATTAACCCAAAAGCCGCATTTTGAATCTTCCGAAGATGACATATTTATACACGTGGCTTGTGCTACAATGTCCATGACCACCCAAACATACTAATTAATGCACTAATACTCATTTACAAATCTGAAATTGTGAAACAAGAAGAGTATGGAAGAGGGAATGATATCTCTATCTTTGAAGCCAAGAAAAATATTGTTGCTTTGGAAATGCATTCAGCCATTGCCTTCCCTATATGATATGCAGATAGGGTAAGATCATAGGCTGATATGGAAGCCACTAGAAACTGATTTTAAGGATAAGTTTGAGCTAGGGTATCTACAATTTGCAAGGACATGGGATAGAGCTTAAAATTTGTGACTCCCAAGTTAAGTTATTGAATTGGGTCCAACCACACTTTGAGGGTTGAGAGACCGACAAGGATTAGTTGAGATGTGAATGTCATGGGATTGCATTTCTTGGGGTACAAGCGAATGAACTATTGTGTCCATCAATAAAATTAGTACTTCACAATATAAAGCAAGCAATAGAGAAAGAAATTGGCACTCACTGTGTCTGCAAATATGAAAAAGTAAAGAGTCTTCAGCATCTGATAAATTATAAGAAGAGAAGAGAAGAGAAGAATCCAATCGGTTTGCTGGTTCAAGGGACTGCAGGTATGGAATTTAGTCTACCGTTGCCTTTCAAATTCGCTTTCGGAGCAAAAGCATTTTTGGCGCTACAAATAAACAAGGTAGAAAAAAGAGAGAGCTGATTTTGACACTATCTCAGTGGGAGGTTGTTATTTTGGTTTGGTTTCAAAATAAATTATCTGTTCAGGTATCCGTAATTTTTTATTTTTTTCATTTTCTAACTCAAGAACCCTAGGCACGCTTATTCTTTTTTGTTTTCACTGTTGTCATCATTTGTCTTTTCCGACCTTAAATTGTCCATTCAAAACCTTGATTAGACCTTTTTTATTATTATTTAAATTGCGAGCTCACTCCAAAAGTTTTAAAATTTTTATCTTCTCACCTTCTAATCCTGTTATTTCTATGGTTTGATTTTGATATGTCTTTCGACTAAAGTTATTAAATTAAAAAGGAAAAGATGGAGAAAAGGATATGAGAGAAAAAAAAAAGAAAGAATTTTTTTTTAATTATGGAGTTGATTGAGTGTTAGCTCGATTGACATCAGTATTATTGCCGGTGCAGAAGAATATGGGTTCGAGTGCATTGAAGCATATTATTCGCCTATTTAAGAGTTGGGGAGAGGCTATGTCTAATTCTAAGTATTGTATCAAAAAGAGTAGATATTATAAGAAACTATAATGAGATTAATGTTAAAAAAAAAAGTTGAGTGACTAATTTGATCAATTTCTTTAATAGTAATGATCAAATTAACAAAAAAAAATTGATTACTAAAATAAAAACAACCTAATTTTAGAGTGACTAATAGAGTAATTAACCCTTAAATTTAAACTCAAAAGCTGAAAAATATGCGGCTTTTGAATATAAAATTATCAACCAATTCCATAGTATTTACTTTTACATAGTTTTAGCAAACAAATATATATTTCTTAAGTTAGAAGTTAGCCTACAGATTAATAAAAGAAATCTTAATTTACTCTAGTTTATTTTATCTATTAAATTAAATTTTACAAATAATTTATATTAATTACTTAAAAATATTTAAATTTTATATTTTAAATTAATTAATTTTTGACATTTAACAATATTTTTTATAGCAATACAAAATAATTAAATTAATAAACTACAGTTTTTTTCACATAATTGAAAAGAGTTTTTCAACCGCAATAATAATAGATAATATACCTTAAAATTTATTATGGATTTCATCAACTAAGAGCTTTTTAAAATAGGATAAAAAAATACCTTTTACTAAAATTTGATATATATATCAAATAAAATAATACTTTGATTGAAATAATAAAGTTCACATATTAAAAGTAATAGTAATTTGGGTTCAAAATCTATCATGTTTGTTTTTTTAAATTTTACATAAAATATAAAATGAAAAAATTAATTTTGTAATAATATTTTTTATTTTATAAAAGGAATAGATTTTTAATAACTTTTTCACCTTAATATAATATCTGATTATTTTATGATACCAGATTAGTCAACCCTTAAAATAATAGTATAGATTAAATAAATAATTTTTAAAATTAAATGCATTTTCAAATTGAGAAAAATAGTTTTAAATTTTTTTAAAATGTAGCTTTTATTTTTTTAAAAGCTAAATTATTTATTTCTCTTCATTTATTGTCACTAAAGTTAATTTTTTCAAAAAAATATATTATTTAGTATTACATATTTAAGCTAGTGTTGTTTCTCGTATGATGTATAAATTTAATGTGTAATAAATTATTTAAGATATAATATATTTATAATATTTTGAATATGTGACATGCATGAAGATTGTGGAATACAAATATTAATATTAATCAAATTAAATATGCGGAGATGAAATTATAACCATACTTTTTTTTTTTTATGTCTAAACCTTACTTTAGTATATACATGATATGTATGATGTATACGATATGAGTAATTTAAATAAAATTTGGTACATTTTTATACTTAATTGAAAATATTTAATAATGAATAAATATAGTTACTTATTGTTGTCTATTCCTAAGGGTATATTTGTGCCTTTTTGGAGAAGATGATTCAACTGAACCAAATTGATTCAAAACATTAATTTTCGAATTTCCTTTGAATTATATTAAATAATGCTAACGTTATAAATATGGTAAATTTGATAAAAATGCCGATTTAAAAAAAATATTTAGGGTTTTAAAATTTTTTTTATATTTAAGGAAATAGGTTGATTTTAGAGAGAGAATTAGAAAACACGTCCTGCATGATACGTTTTCAGTTGGGGTGCTAGGAAAGCGTGCCCAGCGCATTTTCTGTTTCTCTCAAAAATTGTTTTTTTTTTTTTTGTGTTGGAAATTTGAAGAGAAAGATTTATTTGTGTTTGTATTTGAGGTAGACATTATGATAGTTTTAAGGTATATTAGAGTTCATGGTGATGCGATAGCGCTCAGAGACCTACACATTTCATCTGTCGTGTCAGGATGGAACTATCATTTTAGAAGCTTATCACATTGCAATTTAGGCTCCCAGTTCACAGTAGTTCTACGATCACGGGTTGAAGTATAACTAGGGCTCCTAGTTGACGGTGGTTATGTGGTCACAGGTTGGAGTATAACTTGGGAGCCCAGTTGACAGTGATTATGTGGTCACGAGTTCAAGTTTTAAGATACTGGAAGAGGATGCTTTATAAACCCCATACATAAGTTTGAGACCATAATCATAAGGAAAAACAAAGGGGCTTTTCAATATAATCAACTTATTATTTTTCTCCATCTTCACCAAAACAGTATCCTAACCTAATTATCTGAAATCTATGACAGCGTTGGGGACAAAAGGACTTTTAGGGGGAGTGACTGCAGCTGTAGAAAGAAAGCTAAAACTCGAGTCGGGGCAATTACAGTTGTAGTTATTAATGAGTTCTTTAATCACAGCAACCGCTGTCGCTCCGAAAGGACTTTCAACTTTTCTCCAACACCACAATCACTTCTCCCTCTGAAAGTCCTCTTGCCCCTAACTCTGTTATAGGTTTCGAACAATAAGGTTAAGGATACTGCTTTGGTGGATATGGACAAAAAGAATTAAGTTGATTATACTAGAAAGCCCCTTAGTTTTTCCTTATGATTATGGTCCCAAACTTATGTATAAGGTTTATAAAGCATCCTCTTCTTGTATCATGAAACTTGAACCCGTGACCGTATAACCACCGCTAATTGGGGCTCGAGTTACACTTCAACTCGTGACTACATAAACACTTTCAATTAGGAGCCCTAGTTATATTTCAACCTGTGACAACATAACCACTGTTAATCAGGAGCCCTATTATACTTCAACTTGTGACCGTATAACCAATATGAATTGGGAGCCTGAGTTACAATGCGATGAGCTTTTAAGGTGATGGTTCTGTCCTGACACGACAAAAGAAATGTTGGGGTCTCCAAGCACTAGCACATCACAGTGGACTCAAACACACCTTAAAACTATCACACTTTCTCCTTCAAACACAAACACAAATAAATCTTTCCGTCCAAAAATTTCAACACTCAACAAAAAAAAAATTAGAAGAGAATTTTTTATTTTGTAAGGGACGATGGTCAAGAGAGTTAATGGAGTAGGGGGAGCAAAACCCCCTATATATAGGTAATCGGGAAGGAAAAATATCTTGGGATTCATGGGATGTCTGAAAATTATCCCAATATTTTTAGGTTTTGATTTTTTTTCATGGGTTAGGGTTGAAAATGGGAGGGAAGAAAACGCCTCTTACATGAGGTGTTTTCAGTTGAGGTGGCAAAAGAGACTTTGAAAGCGCACCTTGTAGGACGTGTTTTCAGCTGGAGTGGCTGCCATGTAGGTTGAAAGCACGACTTATAGGGTACATTTTTAGTGTTCATTCTACCACCTCAACTAAAAATGCATTCTACAAGGCACGTTTTCTTTCTTCCCATATTTTACCCAAACTTTAACACGTAAAAAAAAAATTTAGAATCGTAACCCTAACCCTAAACTAGAGATTCTCGGGTCAAATAATCCTGAATAAAATTTAGACATCACATTCCAAAATTTTTAAAAACGCTTCTAAGACATGTTTTTTAAAAACTATTCAAACTTTTCAGGAAAGCGCTTCTTGTTAGAAGCATTTTTAAACTTGTCATGTTCAATCTTTTCCAACATTTTGAAGTTATGTTTGATATCTGGGGAAATATTTTCTATAAAATGAGCCACCATTCTATTGGAGAACTTCCATACTAAAATTTCATATAGATTGTTTTCATAAGGAGATTTGCATAAGGAGAAGATTGTTTGTGTTAAAGACCTGAATGTAAAAAATTAACTCAACAAAGTAAATTAGTTCAAGTAAGTTTCGTTAATTTTTTTGGATAATTTGTACTCTATTTTCTACATAATGTTTTGTTTTAAACATTTGAAACACGTTATTCAGTTGAAGATGAGTAGACAAACTAAAGCCATTATTTATTATGATAGTCAAATTTGTGACATCAAAATTGGGGTCATTTTTGCATTAGCCCAATCTACAGAATTTGCTTTCATCGGAGCATAAAATTGTATAAGCTTCGGTCAAAAAGTAAGAGGAAAGTGTCGATTTCAGGCCAAAAAAGAATTTTGATCTTGAAATATAGATATGATATATTTGAGCTCAGAACTGACATAGAGGTCAAGGCAATGCTCGGTTCATATTGCTCTAGTGGATCGATAATATAGAGCTATATGCCTATTTTGTCGACATCGATGAATGTGCTCTGAGTTCAAAAATAGTTCTAATTAATGCTGGAATGGCATAAAGTCAAACCATAGGTTGTATGGTAGGTTAACAACATTGTTACAAAGCTTCTATCATGAAATGCCAGAATCATCAATGGGAAGGCATTCATCAGTTTCAGCCTTCGATTTCAACTTTGGCACACAATCTGTCCAGTAGTCAGGGTTTGTGGACAATTGGAGCGCTCTATATGTTGTTAGGATAGAGGTGGTGCAAAAAATACACCTGCAGAAACTGTTGATACTTGGTATGATCATGCATAATGTGGTGCTTGTGTAAAAAAAAGATTAGTGAAAGCACCAGAATAATATGAACTATACTGACTGGGAGGTAGTGCACCCCTTGGTGCCTTGTGTAGGGTTAGAGTTAATGATGACTCCATCGAGACATGTACTCTTGACCTAGGATTCATGTAGGGTCGTTTTGGCCACCTAAAATAATGTTGCCTAGTTCTTTCCTCTTCTTACAGTAGATATGGCTTATCATGATGTCTAAACCATGTCCTGTAATCCAAAGAGGTTGCCAAATCCGGTGCGAGAATTGGTTTGTGCATAGGTATGAAATCGTATCTATGCTCCAAAATGTAGATATATTTGGCATGGAATTTCGCCCAATCTTTGTTAGTTCTCCTCTGCAAGTCAACTTTATGCAGTTCTTTGATGTCTTGGGGTGACGACAAAATACTTTGCCTAAACCTGAATTGGCGTATCACTCAACCGAATTCGTGCATCTCGATCGTCGCGAAAACTATCAATAGCACCTTGACGTGCTAGATATTGCGATTGGCCAAAAATTCAGCCGAGATGCATTCTTGAATTCTCGAATCAGCATATGACATCTATTCAAACAATTAGTACGAAATTATAAATTAAGTACCTAATATAAATTCAAATCCTTATGTAAATATTTTATAATTTAAAAATTCAAAAACTAACATTGTCTTTCGATCATTGATCTAACAGTAGTTGGATATCTTCAAGCTTGCTACTATACCCACATGACTTGCCTTATTGTTCCACCTATTCAAATAACAAGTTATTTCAAAAATATAATAATAATAATATTATGATAAATATATTATAAATGAATTTTACTTTATTACTAGTGAGAATGAATGAGGGACATTTACTCGGGGACGTAAAAATGGTAGTCGGTACCATGCCATGAGTAAAGAATGAGTATGCAACCACCGATTTTAATTTTTTGTGGTTGCTTCACCCAACACATCTCTCAGTACAATGTTGCCAACACAGTTGATCCTCGACTGGGTTGCCACGCTTCTTTTAAGTATACAAGTTCTAGTAACCACCTAAAATGTACCATATTTCGAGATTTATCGAGCATTAGAAGACCCTCGATTAACCTCAAGATGAATGCTAGGACGTATTATTCTCTTTCATTGGTAGTCGCAAAGTTGTCGATACAATTGAAATTTTCTTCCAACCATTTCATCTCTATCCGACTACCAAAAATCTTGTCTGACACCTTACTTAATAGTTGCTCGCAAATTACGCTCCAATGGTCAACATCCACTACCCCCGTAACGACTAACCCATCCATTGGTAAACTGAGTTGTAAAGCTACATCCTCGAGTGTAATTGTACACTTATCACACGAAAGATGGAATATGTGTATCTTGAGTTTCCATCTTTCCACTGAAGCGCTAATAAGTGCGGGACCCAATTTAGTCCCCCCGAGCATAGAAACACATTCAAGAATCCTGCTTCTTGCAAGTGTTGTTCAATAACATGTGGTGCCCTCGCAATTAAATTGTGTATATATGTCTCTAAAATTCGATCTTGAGCCTGATTATATAAAAATTATAAAATTAACAATGTTAACTTAATAATAAACTTAATTAAAATTAAAATTTTAATAATATTTTCTTACCATTTGTAATTGGATGTCGAAAATGTTTTTGTCATTCAAACGAATAAGTAGGTTGTCATTATAAAAATCTATTAAAAACAAAGAAATTATAAAATATAAAATTAAAAAAACAAGATTTTGAGAGAAAATGAATGAAAAATTAAGAACAAAAAAGTTGAGAGAATTGAGAGAATGAGATTGGAATGCAAAAGGAAGAAAATGGCTTGGGTTTATATAGCAAATATACTAGAAGTTGGAAAAACTTTTGTTGTTGGTTTTTTTTTTTTTTACCTTGGGGAAAAGTTATTGTTGGCTGAAAATGTGTCTTGCAAGACGCGTGTTTTATTTCTTTCTCCAAAATCAGCCTATTTTTCTAAATATAAAAAAATCAACTTAAAACCCTCATTATTTCTTAAAAATGACATATATTGCTAATTTACCCTTTACAAGTAAGATAAAAGTATTTTTACAAACAATAAAAAAAATGTTATGAATATTTTATTTTTAAGTGGTTGTCCATCAATATCAAGTTAAGTTTTGACGTACTTTAAATTCTAATAGTCATTAGAAGTGTATAAATAATTCCAATTTATCAATAAAATACGCTTTCTTTTTTGCTCTCCCATTTTCTTTATTCTTTACTCTTTGTCTTTTTATTTTATCATACATTATTAGCACTGTAACATCCCGAATTAGGGCCTAGTCAGAACAGTGGTCTCGAGACCACAAATTTGAGATAAAAATAATTATTTTATGATTCTTATGAGGTTTATGTTATGAATGCATGCTTGTGTGAAAGTTTCATGAAGAAATTCTATGCATAAAATGTCTAATTGCATTTTAGGGACCGAATTGAATAAAGTGCAAAACTTGCATTCTAGAAGCTTTAAGCATGAAATTGAATTAGATTATGAATTAGAGGGTCCTAATTAGCAATTTGACCAATTTTTAAAATTTTGGACAAAAATGGACATACATAGGAAAAATTGGAAAGAGAAACCTTAAGGGTATTTTGGTCATTAGGTAATTAAAAGAATAAAAGGGGAAAATCAAACCAAAAATTGTGTCCATCTTCTTCCTTGGCTGCCGAAAATCACACAACACCATAGCTAGGGTTTTGTTTAACATTTCCAAGCTCAATAGTAAGTGTTCCCTAATCTCGTTTTTAATGTTCTTTGTGTTTTTGAAGTCCCGGTAACATGGTCTACCCATTTCTAGTTATATTTTGAGCTAGGGTTCAAGTATAAAAATTGACCCATGAATGAAATGGTTGTATTTTGATGATTAATGGAGGAATATGAATGTTTGATGCATGATAAACATATTTTATTAGGTGATTTTTAGTAAAAACACCTAAACAAGGGACTTGTTTGTAAAAGTGTAAAAGTGAGTAGTAATAATGTGAAATAAAAGAAAATATGGGCTGATATGAGCATAGTAAAGGTTCGTCCAAGCTTGGGTAATCAGGAAAATACATACATTTCATTTTACGAGCCTAGGGGCTAAATCGTAAATATGTGAAAGATTAGGGGTCAAAATGTAAATTTTAAAAAGTATGATTTATGGACCCATTTGAATAATGTGAATAATAAATAAGTTAAATTTGATATTATAGATCAAGAAAAACGTGAATCGGGACTTGATCGAGGAAAGAATAAAGTATACGATGACTAGGCTCGATTATCATCGTTTTGTACTGAGGTAAGTACATATGCTAATAAAGTGGTGTTGTGGTATGTTTTAATGTTTTAATAAATTGTGATAATTGTTTTATTGTAATTATGAGTTTTATGCTTATTGATTGTTATGAAAGCTTGAATGTTATTATGGTCGTTATCCTCGACGTTATGAGCAAGTATGACGGAGATATTATATGCATGTGAGGAAAATTCCCGCTTGAGCCTTAGAAATAGTTTAGGATACAAGTGACATGTCACTAGGAACTAAGAAGTCTGAACTCGTTCAGTGGTCCGGGTTCATGAGATATGTGGCATCCGAGCTCGTTGAGAGGTCCGAGTTCATTATGAATGCAAGCATTCGAGCTCGTTGAGTGGTCTGAGTTCATAATGGATGCGTTTCATGTAACATCTGAGCTCGTTGAGAGGTCCGAGTTCATTATGGATGTGTTACATGTTATGTGGTAGTTTCAGCTACGTTTGTATATATGGCACTTATGTACAAGGTTTCCGCGTATCCAATAGTATTTTGAGTGTTCAACGGGTAATGTAATGATTGTAATGAAGTCTTGAGGAGGGCATATAAAAGAGGTATGGTTAACGATACTCTACTATGAGTACAGATACATATGCTAAAACCTATGAGTAATGCATTGATAAAGATCGATTTAAGATGAGCAAGTATGTATGTGCATATGACGAGTAAGCAAAGAGGTTTGAATGAATAATAATCTTTATGTCTATGTTATCATGTTTTTTGCATGTTAATTGTTTACCACTATTGCATATTATTTGCATGTGGACTTGCTAAGCTTTAATGCTTACTCCTCTCTCTTTTCCATCCTTTGTAGTTCTGCCAAGCTAGCTCGGGGATCAGAAGCTGTTAGAGTATTCGATCACACTATCAAAAGACTTTTGGGTATAGTGAAATTATTATTTTGAGTATGGCATGTATAGGAACTTGGTCGTTTTGTGATATGTGTTATGCTATTTGGCCAAATTGTGAAGGCCTATGATGATGATGATTCTTTTTGTAATGGCCATGTGATATGGCTCATATTTGATCATTTGGGTTGTAATCTAGTTACCCATGCATGCATGTGTTAGTGTTTTGATGGTAAGATATGTTATTGCTTGGTGAGTGCATGGTAATAATGTGATATGTTGTTGATTGATGAATGTATGGTAAAGTGTGGATTAAGTGCTAGAGGTTAAAGGATGACCTAATGACATAAATGACTATGTGTATGAATACACAATTTGAAGTTATGGTAATAAGTGTAATAATGCATGAAATTGGTGTGGAATGCCTCTAAATGGTGTAATAAATAAGTGTGCAATAAGATGACATTATGAAGATGTGAGAGTGCTAAAGTGTGGAGTATTTGAGTGCATAAATATGTCATGTTGCATGTTATCAAGTGTGTTTGAATGTATGAGTGATTAAGGGTGACCATTGGCTTGGAAAATAGCCTCAAAAAAGGTCCACATAGGTAGACACACGGGCATGTGTCTAGGCTATGTGTGACACACGGTCTACCCCATGGGCGTGTTGAATGACTGTGTGTCCCCTGCACTGAAAATTTCCAAGTCAATATGCATGGTAGTAAACACACGAGGCCGTGTGTCTCAACCGTGTGAAGGACATGGCCTAGCACACGCCCGTGTGCCTTGGCCGTGTGCCCCTAAATGAATGATGACGTCATAAACAGAATGTCCAGGTTTTTGGACACGAGCGATGACACGGGCGTGTCTAGGCCGTGTGAGGGACATGGGCCAGGGACACGGGCGTGTGCTCGGCCGTGTAAAAACCCCTGTAGGTTTGAAATGAAAAATAAATTCTAGAAATTCCACATGGGTATGAGACATGGGAGTATCCCAAAGCATACGAGCGTGTGCATTGCCTTCACACGGGCGTGTGAGGCTTAAACCTAGAAATTTTCTTAGAATTTTCTTAATCTCTCAGTTTAGTCTCGGATTACCTTTAATGCATGTTTTGGGCCTCATAGGTCCATGATAAGGACAATATGAATTTTTTTGATTGGTTTCATTTTAGAGTGAAATTTTATGACCCATATTTTCCAGAGATGCCCTGTTTATGTACGGTAATGCCTCGTACCTTGTCCCGATCTCGGGTACGAGTAAGGGGTGTTACAAGCACAATTCTCTTTTAATTATTTTTCTCCCTAAGTTTTATTTAACAAGATCATGCACATAAAAATATCCCCAAGTCATGCAAAGAATTATCCTCAGCCACTGGCCACTTGAGCAAAGGTTCTTAACCACTAATTTTCTCATTTTTTCCCTTTCACCATACTTTACCTCTTTTAAGTAGCAATCAATGCAATAGTCGGTCACTCCAAAGTTGCTGCTCAAGTTGTTTTCGATTGCCTTCTAGAGCTAGTACTATTTCAATCTTCAATTAAGCCATGCACACTATGGGTAATCATTATGTAAAGAAATTTATATAATCCTTATGTGGTATGTTTTTTCTCTTTTGTTGATTGATTTTTGGTAAAATTATTTTATGAAAAAAATATTATTACTTTAAGGTTTCTTTTAAACTAAGATTCTTTTATCAAATTATATTATGCATGATATTTGAATGATTAAAATTTTTAATGATTAAATTATTGTTATTAAATATGCTTGAAATTTGATGGAAATTGTGAGAGAGTATTACTAATCAATTGTCTTTGAGTAAAGAAAAAAAAATCACTAGTATCTAATTGATTCATTAATTTGTTATTGTTGAATGATTGTATTATACCTTTTAGATTGAATTATAAAGTAAAAATAATTTATTAGAGCATCATAAGATTCTATAACATATATGTAGTATGTTTTTATTCTATAACATATGTGTAGTATGTTCTTATGAAAGTTTAGTTTTTTTAGTACTTGTAATAATGCTCCTGATAATAACCAAGGTGATGACGATGGTGTTGATGATCTACATGTATATTTTACTAATTTATTTTATTACAACATGTTTATTATAATTGGAGGCTAACCATGACGACATTAATAGAAATATTCTAGTTTGAAATCCACGCATGTTTGTGATTGTAATTATGAAATAAAGAATTTATTAGAACGTTTATAAGTTTGCCAGACTAAATCTGTTGCATTCCCTGAACTGAACGCAAACATAAAAGAAAATTTAAACTAATATTATTCAAATATTTGGTAGTAAAAAATTAGTCGAAAGTTCCAAAAGAGCTAATATATCAATATCTAAAAAGAAAAAAATGTGATGGTTATGCATTGGTTTTAAAAGATATTCATTCTAATGGATTTCATATTGAGATTGTGAACAAGGAAAAGATTATATTTCATATGAATCACTATTGCTATAAATATCTATTTTGAAAAGATGAAAAAAAAATTGAGTTATTGATTTATATTTATTACTCTTGTTATTAAATTGAATTGATTTTTATGATCTTCTTTTGTCATCATCCCCATCAAGGGCTTGGAAGCGAAATGTTTGACTTGAAATGTAATGCCTTAAATTTCCTAGTTTTGAATTGCAAAATTATGTGAAATAATTTGATTTGGTTTAGTGGTTAAGTGTCGGGTTGTGTGCTAGAGGTTTTGTGTTCGATTCCCTTTTCTAAGAAATTTCTTTATTAATTTTGATTATATATCTGATTTGGTTCGAAAGGGTTATCTTTATTATTTGTAAGTCTATTGACAAGAATGAGTCTGGTTGTAACGCCCTGAATAATTTATTTCTGCTTTTGGAAATCTTGACACAAATATGTATCTGGTTTAATGGTTAAGTGTTATGGGTGTGTGTGTGAGGTCTTGGGTTCAAGTCTCACTTTTAGCAAATCTTGTTATTTTTTATCCTAGCCTTATCTCTACTGGGTTGGATTTTGTAATATTATTTGTAAACTCATATTATAATGAGCCTGCTGGTTCGAGTGGTAAGGAGTTAGTGTGTTGGAGGTCCTGTGTTTGAATCCTCATGCGAGCGAAGAATGTAATTTTTGCTTCTGTGTGTATCTGTCGTGTGGTGGAATTTGGATGGAGTTGAAATTCTAAGAGTGGATGAGGTTAGTGGTAGGTTTTGGTGGGATTTGGTGGTTAGTGGGTTGTGGGAGTTGTGATGTAGTGGGAGTGTATTCAAATTAGATTAATTTTATTCTTATTCTCTCTTTCAAAACTTTCTGACTTTAGTTTCCCTCTTCTCCTCTTTTTCTCTTTATCTTCTTTTTGCTTCTTCTTTTCTCTCTATTTCTGATCAATCAATCCATTGCCCCTTTTGTTTGGGAATTTGTTAAATCGTTTGTTTTTCGTTCGTGTGGGTAAGTGTAAGTGTAATCAGTTAGTTTCCTCTTCTTTCTGCTTGAATTACCATAACAGTGCGAAACAGAGTAGTTGATTTTCTGTGTACGTATTGCGCAGGAGTAGACAGTGAACCTATGGTTTTCGCTCTATCAGTTTGAATCATGATAGTATCTGTTCTTGTCAATGGTAAGTTGTGTGTGTTGTTTTGGGTTATGTTGTTGATTCGTAATTTGATTGCTAGCAAGGTGTTGGGTATTCTGTTTTTAGGTGCTGGTGGTCTCGGGAGTGGTTTCGCATTAAAATCGTACTAGGTGTGTACCCCTAACGCGAGAAAATGAGGTTCGGTGAAAGCTAAAATTTGAGTCTATCGATGCCACACGGGCGTGTGGCCTAGAATTTTAAAATTTTCCATAGGGTCGCACAGGTCGTTCCCATCGATTGTGGACTTATCGTAAGGTCGGTAAGGGCTAACCAAACCTTATTTCATGTGATCTAATACTCTGATAGTCTGATTTGAGTAAGAAACTGATATGTATGCCTGAGTGTACTGTTAATTATGTATTTATATGTAGACGTGCATGTCAAGCATGTTTATTCTGTTATTTTTGCATCTGTATTATGTATCTGTGTTTTGGGTGGGATTTGTATATGCAGAGGAAGTGATCTGTACAACGACCTTTCATCTAAATTCTGGCAGCTTGACTGCATATTATCTTTTATGTGTCGCGTCAACACTATATGATGTGTAGAGATGGGTGGGTGTTTTTAACACCACATGGTGTGATGGGATGGACGGAGATGGTGTGTAGAGGATGGGGGTAGGATTCTGTACGTCTGATCTGTTATCTTATTCTAAAATCTGTTACTATTATAGGCTTAGGTCCAAATCTACATCAGACTGTATATGAAATTCTATGTATGTTGCATGACTATTTCTGTTGGGTTACACGCTGATTTTACGAAAACTCACATTTGTTTGTCTGTCTTGTTCAGGTAATATACAGACTTAGGCGGGTTGGTGCGACGGAGGCTCAGTTGTGACCTCTCGACAGAGAACTATTTTTTTATTTGTTTTATTTAGTAATATCGATTTTAATTTAAAATCTAGTTTTTCTTGAGAGTTTGTAATTTCTGGGACTCTCTGGACTGTATGGTTTTAACTTTTGGATTTGGATTTTGTTTTGCATTCTTTTCTGCAACGTTGACAAAAAAACTTTACGTAAACAAATGATTTTTAACAAATGGTGTTTGGAAACACGAGCTTGGTTTCAAATAAAATGATACGTTTTAACTTAAAAGATATAAATTAAAACCCTTCTTCGTAACACACCCAGATTCGGCCATAACGTCTAGGCCGAGTTAGGGGTGTTATATTTAGTGGTATCAGAGTTAAGTTGTAAAACTCAGACTGTGAATTTTGGATTCCAAAATTTAATTTGAAAAAGACTGGTTTCAAGCAAATTTTTTTTATCCTGAACGAGTATGTGGTACACCGAGTCTTCAGCGCTGATCCTGTAAGTATTTTTGAACTTAGATAGAACTTTCTGAAAACACTGTAGTCAGTACATTCTGAAACAGTACTAGCTAGTTAGAGACTAAAACCTCTGATGTACTTATGAACTTCTGATAATTTAAGCATAAAATATCTGCTAATAAACACTGGAACTGATGCATAAAATTTTATAATGTAGATAAAACTGAAAATACGATGTGCGCTTGTGGAACTCGCGGTCAAGGTATTCGTGGGCTCAGCGGGTGCCGTAGCGGGCTCGAGTTGAGTCTTTCTCTCTGAATAATATGTCGAATTTAGACACGAGTGAGACACCGGTTTCACCTGCTACTGAGACTGGGTCTTAAAGCCGATTGGCTGAGAACAACGCACTGTCCTAAGCCATGTTGAGAGTGTTGGAGAGGGTCGCTGAACTCCATTCTAGATCTGGAGATTGTGGGCCCAAAATTCTGAAATTTTCCCTAGGGTCACGCGGGTCATTGCGATGGACTATGAACCTACCGAAAGGTCAATAAGGGCAAACCAAACCCTATTTCATGTGATCTAATACTCTGATAGTCTGATCTGAGTAGGAAATTGATATGTATGCCTGACTGTACTGTTAAGTATGTATTTATATGTAGATGAGCATGTTAAGCATGTTTATTCTGTTATTTTTGCATCTGTATTCTATATCTGTGTTTGGGGTGGGATTCGTATATGTGGAGGAAGTGATATGTATGGCGACCTTTCGCCTAAATTCTGGTAGCTTGACTGCATATTATCTGTTATGTGTCACATCGACACTATATGGTGTGTAGGAATGGGTTGGTGTTTTTAACACCACATGATGTGATGGGATGGACGGAGATGGTGTGTAGAAGATGGGGTTAAGACTATGTACGTTTGATCTGTTATCTGATTCTGATATTTGTTACTGTTATGGACTTAGGTCTGAATCTGTATCTGACTGTAAATGAAATTCTGTGTATGTTGCATGACTATTTCTATTGGGTTACACACCTAGTTTACGAGAACTCACATCTATTTTCCTGTCCTGTTCAGGTAATCCACAGACTTAGACGGGTCAGTGCGACGGAAGCTCAGCGGTGACCATTCGACAAAGAATTATTTTTTTATTTAGTAATATCGGTTTGAATTTAAAATCTGGTCTTTCTTGAGAGTTAGTAATTTCGGGGACTCTCTGGACTGTATGGTTAACTTTTGGATTTGGATTTTGTTTTGGATTCTTTTCTGCAACACTGACAAAAACCCTTTACGTAAGCAAATGGTTTTTAACAAATGGTTTTTGGAAACACGAGCTTGGTTTCGAATAAAATGATACGTTTTAACTTAAAAGATATAATTTAAAACCCTTCTTCGTAACACACCCAAATTCGACCGTAATGTCTAGGCCGAGTTAGGGGTGTTACACTGTTAGTTCCCAAGTTTGAATCTTATTAGGTACAAGAGGGGGGTTGTTTTTGCTACTCCCTATTTGTTAAAGTGTGGGTCAAATTCAAATTCTAAGCCACCAGATTGTGATAACAATAGTCTGATGGTTAAAATTTGGTAAGATTTTATTTCATTTTATTTAAAATTTTTAGAAATTTTCTTTTAAAATCTCTCCTTAGGTTGTTGTCCCTTCTTCCCTCAATTCCTATGTTCATTTTCTTTCTCATTTTTGTGATGGTAGTTTTCTTTTTTGCAATATTTTAATTGTTTCCCTTTTTGGCTTTTGGTTCTTTCCGTTTCTTCTGTTGATTCTCTCATATCGCAATTAGCATCCTTCTATTTCTTCCACTTATCGTTCTTTTCTATGCCTGGTTGCCGTCCATTTGATTTTGTGCAGCTATTTTTGTGCTTTGGGTGCTCGCTATGCGCGATCAGAAGAAGTTTAATACTAAGTTTTCATCCATTTGTAAGTACTTTCTATTATTTCTTAAGTGTGGCTGATTTATTTTGGTTTCATGCTATAAAGAGGTAGTTGTTGCGTTGGCTGAATATTATAAGTTTGTGAGGTTTGATCACCTAGTGTTTCTGTTTAATGTAACACCCCTAACCCATATCCATCGTCGAAACAGGGTTATGGAGCATTATCAAAATATACAGAACAAATAAAATCATTTATTTTATTTAATATTCATGTCAGAAATTATTCATAAAGTCGGGACTAAACTGGGTACTCAGAGAATTTTTCATAAAATCTTAAAAATTTTCCAAGTTGCAGGGGACACATGCTCGTGTGGTCAGGCTCTGTCGCTCACACGGCCATGTAACATGCCCGTGTCCAAGGTGAAAAACTAGGTTGTGCAAAACCTCTATCGGTCAACTCTTACAACTGATCTTTCAACTCTTTCAATTCCATTGGAGCCATTCTGTACGAAGCTATTGATATCGGTGATGTTCCCGTGCTAAATCAATAGCAAACTTAACTTCTCTGATCGGTGGCAACCCAGGTAACTCTTCTGGAAACACATTCGAATATTCACAAACCACTGGTACTGATTCAATATTTGGTTCAGACACTTTTTGTAACAACCCGATTTTGGGCCTAGTTGGAACAGTGGTTTCGAAACCATTAATCCGAGGCCGGAGAAATTATTTTTTTAATATTGTTTTATGTGTTATAGCACGTTTACATGTGACAACTCAATTTAGACCGAATTTGAGTCAAAAAAATATTTTAAAATTATTTTCTGTGTTTATTATGTATGAATTTATATCTGTGAAATTTTTGTGTTTTAATTTTGTTGTTTGAGTGCCGATTTAATAAAAAGGGCTTAATAGCGTAAAATGAAAATTTGATGGTTTAATGTGTAAAGGCTGAATTGAATTTGTCTGTATAACTTGAAGTATTTATAATGCAATTTGTCCATGAGAACATGATATGGATGGTTATGGCCAAGAATTATAATGGTTTTATATTTTATTTTAAAGGTTAAATATGTAAAATGATTATTAAGTTAATATATTATAAAACATAAAATAAAAACATGCATTCATCTTTTCCGCCATGACCGAATACTAAAAGAAAAGAGAAAGAATAAGCTTTGAAAGTTTCGGCCGTTTGGTAGCATAATCAAGGTATGTAATTAGCTCAGTTTTTGATAATTTTTACGTTTTTGAGATCGTTGCAGTCTAATGTACAAATCCCATGCTTGAATTTATGATTTTGATGAATATTTTGAGTTATGCCATTGATGAATAATTGAGCTTTGTGATGTTAGATGATGAATTATGAAAGATATGTTTTGGATTAATATATTTTGTATTGGAATTTTTGATGAATTCGAGTAATTAGGGCTAAATTAAAAAAATAATAAATTGAGGGACTAAAATGTGAAATAAATGAAATGTATGGACCTGTATGAACTTAAGGAACATTCGGCCTAAGCATAGTGTATTCAAATTTTGGATGTTTTGTGTTTTGTGCAATTTGGACTAATTTGTAAAAAGTGTGAAATGTTAGGGGCAAAATGGTAATTTTCCCATTTATTTGTTTTTGGACTAAATTGAATGAAATTATGTTTGAATGATTTTAATTTGAATATGTTTAGATCAAGAACCAAAGAAATCAGATTTGGATTGGGGGAAAACAAAAGTTGTCGAATAATCGTCCTGTTCCGATTATCGTTATCCGATGTAAGTTTATAGGCAAATAGATGTTGTAAATTTCAATACAAGTATATTATAAATGCTGAATTGAATTGTTATATTTGTTTGAGAATGTGCCGAAATGATATATATTTGAGAGTAATGGTTACGAGTTTGATTTGACCGAGTTACGACGTCCGAAAGCCCCGTATGAACCTTAGGAATAGCTAGGATATATATGTCATGACATAGGATTTCTGATATGTGTTCTCATGTAAGACCACATCTGGGATGTTGGCATCGAAATGTATTCTCGTGTAAGACCCTGTCTGAGACAGTGGCATCGACATGTGATTACATGTAAGACCACGTCTGGGACATTGACATTGTATGATATTTGTGATTATCCGATTATCCTATTCAATTCTGAATAGTTCAACGGGAAATGATAAGTTGTGATCGAATGTGTAAATTGAGCTGAAGTGATCAGGTATGTAATAGTTGATTACTTATTTAAAAATAAAGTAAGTTAGTTATTTGATATGTGATGCAAATTATACATGATGCTAATGTAAATATCTGTGTATTTATGTAGTATATTCAGCCACATGTTATGTATAAGTATGTGGTATTAAAGTTTGATTCATGAGTATATGCATATGAGTTTATATATATTCAGTTATATAATGATATTATGGCTTTGAAATTGAATGATACTTTGATAATAAATATATGTATATTCGGCCAAGATAAATTTTATATATGAAATTAAATGTTGTATATGAAACTGTAAGTTTGAAATTAAATGTGATTATGATAATATAAATTGGTTTGGTTAAATTTAGTTGATTATGCCATTAAGTTGTTTATTTGCTTATGACTTATAAGCTGTGATAGCTTACTCCGTGTGTGTATATTTGTACTGTTTTATAGATTTTGGAGATTAGTTTCGGGCTCGGAAATCGTCAGCGAAGACTATCACACTATCGTCTATTTTTCGGTACTTTAAAAGTTTGTACTTTTGACATATGGCATGTATAGGCTAGTTTGGATATATTTGGTTTTGAATTGTTTATAAATAGCCATGCAAAAATGGCTTGAGTAATGATGTAAATAATGGATGTGTTTTTGAGTTGTGGTACATGTTTTGATAAGCTATGAGATGACTTTGCTATATCTTGTGAATTTGGTTATTTGGTGTGGTTCATTATTGACATAAAATTTGATATATAATTCGTCTTGTAAATTGGCTTGGAATTGGTAAATGATGTGCATTCATATTCGTCTAATGATAGATAAATTAAATACATATGCATATGACATGTTTGTTTGTGGTTTGATATTTAAAGGTTAAGTTGATTAGATTAATGTTTAATTTTTGTTATGTGCATAAAGTGTTAACGGCAAATTATAGAAGTAAAATGGCTACTTTGATTCGATTACTTATTAGTAAATAATGACTATGTATTAGGTACGTTTGTTAGCTAAATGGATAGTCATAAAGTGACAAGTTGACATTTGTATTCGGTTATGCAATGGTAAATTTAACTTAAGATTGAATGGTGGAATTGGTATGACTTTAGTGGTTAATTTTGATAGTCGAATAGGTGAGAAATGAATTGGTTGTGTACTTGTAATTTTGTCATGATGCTAGCATATAAATTTTGGTATGTTTTGATTTGGTAATTATGCTTAGAAATGGTTCATAGGTTGGTTGAATATATGATGGTTAGACACGTTATTTATCTTGCGAATTAGTTATGATATGATTTGACATTTGTGTTAAAAATGATCCATATTGGTATGGTAATATGTGCATGAATTTGTAATTTAAAAGAAGTATATTTGGCCATGTTGTAATGCTAGCTACTATATTTTATGCTAATGAATATTATGCCGTGTGGTATGGGATGATATGGTATAATATGCGAATGTATATAGATATGTAAAATGGTGTGTTTAGTATTTAGTCAAAGAAGTGAATTTGCACTAGTGAATGTCTTATTGTAAGCTCGATTTATGAATTTGAAATATGATTAATTATAACTTACGTATTCGAATGTTATAGAATTGATGGCCATATAGTTCGAACTTTGTAATTATGAAACATATGCAAATTTTGGTTTTGATGTATAATAGCTTGGTTTGAATACTTGAATAGACTGACGATATTAATGTAATTGAATTATAAAGCATGATTAATTTTAATTGGTTAAATTGTTTACATATGCACATTTGATTTATATGAATCAGTAAATGGTTGCTATTCGAGTTTGAGAATTATTGGAAAGAAGTTGATATACCTTTGTACATGTAATGTATTATATGAATGTACTGAGTTGTGTTTTGTCTAGAAATGCCTCGTAACCCTAATCCGGTGACGGATACGGGTTAGGGGTGTTACATTACATGGATGCATGAAAATTTTGATGAATTAATTTTAGCGATTGTGAGCTTAATTGCGAAAAAAGACTAAATTGCATAAAGGGAAAAAGTTTTGTTTTTCTAGAAAATGGTGTTAAATTACTAGAGAATCATAATTAGGGGTCTTTAAAGGGCAAATAGACCCATTTCAATAGGGGTGGCTGGCCATAGAGAAAAAGAAGAATAGAAAAGTCAAAATTAAGTGAAGTTGGTAGCTTATTTTGACTAGAAATAAGATAAAATAAAACAAAAGGGCTTCATCTTTTTACCATTCATCTTCTCCACTGAAAATATCAGCAAGAAATGGGTTTTTGAAACTTGAAACTTTCAGCCATTAAGTTCTCTCCTTAGTAAGTGATTTTGATGACTTTTCTTGATAATTTTTGTACTTTTGGGAGCCTTGTAGCTTAATTTAGCTAATAGAGGGACTATTTTGCAATATGTTTGAGAGTTTAGGGTTTTTCCATGAAAGCATATATGTTATGAGCTGAAAATTTATGGAAGAAAATGAGTTATAGTTGTGAAATAAATAACTCTTGTGAAGTGGTGTTCATAAAAAAACACCTAAAATGAACCTTTTTGTAAAGGTTATAAAATAGGTAGTAATTGTGTGAAATAATCAAAATTGGGAGATGCCATAAGTGTAATAAAGGTTCGGCTAGGTTTGGTTAAATAGGAAATTTGATAAAAATCGATTTACAAGCCTAAGGGTAAAATCGTAATTTTGTGAAAGTTTAGGGGCAAAATGGTTATTTTGCCAAAATATGAATTATGAAATGCATTGAATAATATGATGATTAACTCAGTGAATTTTTATCATTTTAGATCAAGAAATACAAAATCCGAGCCTAGACTAAGGGAAGACCAAGCTAGTAGATTAAATCCAACTACTCGCCACTTTTTGTATACCGAGGTAAGTTGCACGTAAATATTACAACTCTATTATTATTATGCATTATTATGGATATTGCATGAAATGTTTGATTTTGTTACGAATATGCATGACGAAATTTGATGTGATGAAACTCTCAGATGAACCGTAGGAATAGATTGAATATCTATGCCGTAATACTAGGGTTATGTGAGCCAGTGTAAGACCATGTTTGGGACATGGCATCGACATTTATATGAGGGCTAGTGTAAGACCATGTCTGGGACATGGCATCGGCCTCGATATGTGAGCCAGTGTAAGACCATGTTTGGAACATGACATCGGCATTTATATGAAAGCTAGTATAAGACCATGTCTGGGACATGACATCGGCCTCGATATGTAAGCTAGTGTAAGACCATATTTGAAACATGGCATCGGCATTTATATGAGAGCTAGTGTGAGACCATGTCTGGGAAATGGCATATGTGGGCTAGTGTAAGACCATGTTTGGAACATGGCATCGGCACCGATATATGAGAGCCAGTGTAAGACCATGTCTGGGACATGGCATTAGCATCTTACCCTTTTGTATGAGGCTTAGCGGATATCCATTTATTTTTCCAACTGGTTCAACGGGTGATTTAAAGATTATATCATGTTTGAGAAAAGTTATGATTACGTTGCAAGTGGTACAGGTACCTACACGAAACTCATAAGAAAGAGCTCGGGTTATGTATATGAATAGTAAAGATGAAATGAGTAAGTTATGTCTATAGGCATTAAAGAATCTTGTGCAAGTGTATGATATGTTATGAGTATAATGTTACTTGGTAAAGCAATGTTAATTATTTACTTGTAACTTACTAAGCTTTGTGATTACTCCCTCTCTTTTCCATTTTCTCATAGTGCCGCCGAGCTAGCATCGGGAATCAAGGGACGTCAGAGGCATCGATCACACTATCACCTGAAGCTTTTGTTATAGCTAGTTTAAATGTTTTGGGTATGGCATGATAGGGACTTGGTCTTTTTGTTTAGTGTCATGTTAGTTTAGCCACAAGTGTCGGTTCATATGGATGTGATATTCATTTTGTGTAGGCTATTGAAATACTGATTACTATTAAATGAATTTGATGAAAATTCTCATGGATATGGATGTTTGGTTGTGGCTGTTTTGGTTTTGTGTGTTTATGCTTGGATTGGAGATGTTTGATGTTGTGTAGGTTAGTGTAATTAAGGGTGGAAAAAGGCTTGGTAGATAGCCTTGTTTTGTCCATACGGGCAGACACATGGGCATATGTCTAGGCCATGTGTGATACACGATCTGCCCCATGGAAGTGTAGTCAGGCCGTGTGTCCCCTCCACCTAAAGTTGGAAAAACACAATGCCCAGTGGTAACCACACGGGTAGAGACACGGCCGTGTGTCCCAACCGTATGGAGGACACGGCCTAGTACACGAGCGTGTACCATGGCCGTGTGCCCTTAAAGGGTTGCTAATGTCAGAAACAGAATGTCAAGGTTTTTGTACACGAGCTGAGACACGGGCGTGTCATGGCCGTGTGGAGGACACGGGCCATGGACACGAGCGTGTGCCAAGCCGTGTAAAAAAACCCCTGTAGGTTTGAATCGAAAAATAAATTCACATGGGCTAGAGACACGAGCGTGTCCCGATATGTTTAGGCCATGTGAGCCACACAGGCATTCAACATGGCCATGTTAAGAAGACACACAGGCGTGTCGCCCTTCCACACGGGTGTGTGCCCTTGTCTGCTTCGAAATTTTACAAAGTTTTCTAAAGTGTTTAGTTTATTCCTGAACCATTTCCAAAGCGTGTTTTGGGTCTCGTAGGTCTATATTAGGGTCGTTAAGAGGAAGTTTAAAAGTTTTAAAATCGAGCGAAATTCTATGACTTGAAAATATTTGTTTGTATGTGTTCAAGTCCGGTAACACCTTGTATCCTGTTCCGACGTCAAACTCGGGTAAGGAGTTTTACATTTAGTGGTATCAGAGCTACGGTTTAGTCAATTCTCAAAGTAACATAACGAGTGCATTAATCTAGCTATTCAGCCATAAATACATTGTGATAGTGTGACGACTCCTGACGAATTTAAATTGTGTTTTCATATAGTAAATGGATCTCGACGGAGCAGTGGCGGACGATGTAGAAAGTAATGCACTGGCTCCTGCTGAAGGGACCACGCTAGTCGAGAGTGGGCCCGTGACATTTAGTCAGGGTGGAGGGGCAAGAGAAGCTTACCTCCACATGATGAACGCATGGTATTCGAAGTTTGTTTGTGCAAACTCGAACACTCCACCTTCTCCACCCGTCCAATCCCCCAGCCTGCCCCATAGCTCCTCAAGCCGTAGAGATGATTAGAAGGGAGAAACCTTCGGTTGATAGAATTTGAAAACAAGGGGCCGAGGAATTTAGAGCGAATTTATTTGATGACCCAGAGAAGGCAGAGTTCTGGCTAGAAACTACCATTACGGTATTCGATGAATTGTCTTGTACACCTGAGGAGTGCATGAAGTGTGTTGTGTCACTCCTGCAAGACTCGGCCTTCCACTAGTAGAACACCCTGGTGTCGGTTGTACCAAGGTAAAGGATTACATGAGAGTTTTTCCAAGAGGAATTTTGAAAGAAGTATATTAGTCAGAGGTTTATAGATTAGAAGAGGAAGGAATTTTTAGAATTAAAGCAAGACCGAATGATAGTGACAGAGTATGAGTGTGAGTTCGTGAGGCTCAGTAAATACGCTAGGGAGTGCGTATCTATCGAAGCTATCATGTGCAAGAGATTTTAAGATGGATTAAGTGAAGACATTCGATTATTAGTTGGCATCTTAGAGTTAAGGGAGTTTGTGATGCTTGTTGAAAGAGCTTGCAAGGCAGAAGAGCCTGGGAAGTGGGGCTTGCAACCAAGGCGCGCCTAGAAATTCCACTGTGAGGTTCGAGGGCCGAGCACCTGCAAGGACTTATGCCAGTTGCACTCACGAAGAGGCATTATCACCGGATGTGATAAAGGGTACCTTTTCTCTTCATGATATTTCTGTTGTTACTTTGATTGATCCGGAGTCTACCCATTCGTATACTTGTGTGAAACTATTGTCTAGTCTGAATATGTCTGTCGAGTCTACAAAATTTGTGGTAAAGGTGTCAAACTCATTAGGTAAGCATGTATTAGTTGATCAAGTATGTAGAAATTGTCCCTTGACAATTAGAGGTCATTGTTTTCCAGCTAACCTCATGTTATTGCCGTTTGACGAATTTGACGTTATCCTTGGTATGGATTGGTTGTCTACCCTTGATGTTATAGTAAATTGTGGAAGAAATACATTGAACTGAAATGTGAAAATGGGGATATTCTTCGGGTTGAATCAGGTGAACCGGGTAGCTTACCTGTAGTGATTTCTTCTATGACGGCTGATAAATATAAGAGAAAAGGGTATGAGTCTTATCTCGCATTTGTGTTGAATACCCAAGTGTCAGAAGTAAAGATTGTGTCAATGCCAGTGGAAAATCATAATTTGATAGGAAATTATGAGCCTATGGGTAAAATCATAATTTTGTGAAAGTCTAGGGTCAAAATAGTCATTTTGCCAAAATATTAATTATGAAATGCATTGATTGATATGATGATTAAATCAGTGAATTTTTATCATTTTAGATCAAGAAATACGAAATCCGGGCCTAGACCTAGGGAAGGCCAAGCTAGTAGACTAAATCCAAGTAGTCACCCACTTTTTGTATACCGAGGTAAGTTGCACGTAAATATTACAAATCTATTATTATTATGCATTAAATTATGGATATTGCATGAAATGTTCGATTTTGTTACGAATATGCATGACAAAATTTGATGTGATGAAATTCCCAGTTGAACCGTAGGAATAGATTGGATATCCATGCAGTAATACTAGGGTTATGTGAGCCAGTGTAAGACCATGTTTGAGACATGGCATCAGCATTTATATGAGAGCTAGTGTAAGACCATGTATGGGACATGGCATCGGCCTCGATATGTGAGTCAGTGTAAGAGCATGTTTAGAACATGGCATCGACATTTATATAAGAGCTAGTGTAAGACCATGTCTGGGACATGGCATCGGCCTCGATATGTGAGCCAGTGTAATACTATGTTTGGAACATGGCACCGGCATTTATATGAGAGCTAGTGTAAGACTATGTCTGGGACATGGCATATATGGGCTAGTGTAAGACCATGTTTGGAACATGGCATCGGCACCGATATATGAGAGCCAGTGTAAGACCATGTCTGGGACATGGCATCAGCATCTTATCCTTTTGTATGAGGCTTAGCGGATATCCATTTATTTTTCCAGCCGGTTCAACGGGTGATTTAAAGATTATATCATGTTTGAGAAAAGTTATGATTACGTTGCAAGTGGTACAGGTACCTACACGAAACTTATAAGAATGAGCTCGGGTTTTGTATATGAATAGTAAGGATGAAATGAGTAAGTTAGGTCTATAGTCATTTAAGAATCTTGTGCAAGTGTATGATATGTTATGAGTATGATGTTACTTGGTAAAGCAATGTTAATTATTTACTCGTAATTTACTAAGATTTATGCTTACTCCCTCTCTTTTCCATTTTCTTAAAGTGCCGTCAAGCTAGCATCGGGAATCAAGGAACGTCGGAGGCATCGATTACACTATCACCTCAAGCTTTTGGTATAGCTAGTTTAAATGTTTTGGGTATGGCATGTATAGGGACTTGGTCTTTTTGTTTAGTGTCATGTTAGTTTAGCCACAAGTGTCGACTCATATAGATGTGGTATTCATTTTGTATAGGCTATTGAAATATTGATTACTATTAAATGCATTTGATGAAAATTCTCATGGATGTGGTTGTTTGGTTGTGGCTATTTTGGTTATGTGTGTTTAAACTTGGATTGGAGATGTTTGATATTGTGTAGTTTGGTGCAATTAAGGGTGGCAAAAAGGCTTGGTAGATAGCCTTGTTTTGTCCACACTGGCAGACACACAGGCATGTGTCTAGGCCGTGTGTGACACACGATCTGCCCCATGGGCGTGTAATTAGGCCATGTGTCCCCTATACCTAAATTTAGCAAAATAGAATGCTCAGTGGTTACCACACGAGCAGAGACACGGCCATGTGTCCCAACCGTGCGGAGGACATGGCCTAGTACACGGGCGTGTACCATGGCCGTGTGCCCCTAAAGGTTTGTTGATGTCAAAAACAGGATGTCAAGGTTTTTGTACATGGGCATGTGCCAAGCCGTGTAAAAAAAACCCCTGTAGGTTCGAATCAAGATATAAATTCACACGGGCTAGGGACACAGGCGTGTCCCAATATATTTAGGCCATGTAAGCCACACGGGCCTTCAACATGGCCGTGTTAAGAAGACACACGGGCGTGTCGCCCTTCCACATGGGCGTGTGCCCCTGTCTGCTTCGAAATTTTACAAAGTTTTCTAAAGTGTTTAGTTTATTCACGAACCATTTCCAAAGTGTGTTTTGGGCCTCGTAGGTCTATATTAGGGTCGTTAAGAGGAAGTTTAAAAGTTTTAAAATCGAACGAAATTTTATGACTCGAAAATGTTTGTATGTATGTGTTCAGTCCGGTAACACCTCGTATCCTGTTCCAGCATCGAACTCGGGTAAAGGGTGTTATATTTTTGTATCAGTACATATGCATGATAAGCATTGCAATCCTTTCTCACATATTTTTGTGCTAACATCGATGATATATCTATAGGCAACCCACTCAAATAATCAGATTCCATTAGAAGAATTTCACTATTCTGACATTTCAATTCAATAGTCTTTCATCTACAATTCAAAACAACATCATGCAGAGTCAACCAATCCATACCCAAGATCACATCGAATTCATTAAACGGTAAAAGCATCACATCAGCCAGAAAATAGTAACCCCGAGTCATCAAAGGACAATTCTTGCAAACTTTATGAACTAGGACATACTTGCCTAAAGGGTTCGATACTTTAATCACAACTTCAGTAGATTCAATAGGTAAACTTTTACTAGACACTAAATTCATAAAGATATATGAATGAGTCGATCAAGGATCAATCAAGGCAATTACATTAGTGTCATAAAGAGAAAATGTACCAGTGATTGTAACGCTCGAGTTGTGCAAGTGTACACAATCGTTATCAAGTAATAAGTAAGTATTGAGTTATCGTCTCCACAGGGATTGTATTTGTGCTAAGTCAATTTATCTGTAAAATTATATTAACAATTTGATAAATAAAAACAATATAACTGAGAAGTGATGATTAAAATATATTAAACTAAATGCAATGATCCCTAATGTCATTTATCCTAACATGAAACTATATGAATGAAATATATTTTAGCAGAATTAACACAATAAGCAACAATTATAACATAAATAAGCTAGGACAATTACTTTAATTAAACTCAAATTAGTATTAACATGCTTATCAATATTCGGAAAAACATTCCATGGCAACTCGATCTTTCATGAGTTTGGAAACCAAATTAGGTCCTTTCAGAATCATTTACTTAGTAAATACGCATTTTACTGATCCTTATTTACTAAGGGTTTCTTTGTATTCGTACGAGGTAACAGGGACATGTTAGGTTTGAAACAGTTTAATCACACAAATCTAAAAACTATGTAGATAACAGAGCCTGGTTAGGGTTGTTATGCAACCTACAATTTAATCGGGTTAGGATCCAAATTGAGCTTGTACATTTCAATTATGTGTCCATTAGCCGTCGTCTTGTTAGGATCGCTCAGCTAATTCAGGTGCATTTCAATCACATATGAATGAAATACAGACTTGATTTTAATTGAAAACATGATTGATTGATTGAGGCATAAACATTATAAGCATGAATCAAATAAATATTATTTAAT
Organism: Gossypium longicalyx; assembly: GCA_025698465.1. Lineage (NCBI taxonomy): Eukaryota > Viridiplantae > Streptophyta > Magnoliopsida > Malvales > Malvaceae > Gossypium > Gossypium longicalyx. The sequence continues at coordinate 72,685,719 of CM047004.1, read as the reverse complement.
CAAAATAATCATCCTAGCTTAAAGAAAATTAAGCTATCATTGTTGTAAACAAGAAAAAAGAACACATAGCAAACATATTTAAATTAAATTAAAGAAAATAAATATTAAACCCAATTCAAAGTGGCTGTCACTCAAGACTCTGACTGACGAGGGCTCCTTCGTTCCTTCGCTTCGCTCTTTTGCTGATGGCTCTCTAAGATGGCCGACTAAGGGCTCTATAAGAGGCTAATTTGCTAAAAATCTTTATGCAAAGATGATGATAGGCGTGAGGGCTAAGAGAGTTGAGAGAGGAGAGAATGATGAGTGAATGAGGGATGATTATAAAAGTGAGAAATGAGGTCTTATTTATAGGTGAGGCAAGGGAGCTAGTTTGCTAAAAATAGGAGTGTCCATCTTTTGCAAATTCATCCAAGGGTGGCCAGCCATGATTTTTGGAAATGTGGCTGATTTTTTCTCGATTTAAGTGCCACAACGTCATCAGGATCAGGACTCGGTCAATTGTAAATCTCCGGGTAAATCTCTGATTTTTTCAATTCTTCAAGGACCTTGTGTAATTAAACCAAAATTTGATTTATGAACACCCACATGTAGCCGAATTTTGGGTTTACTTGGTCCTCCATTTGGATGGTCTTGTAATCAACATAAAGCTCTCAGACCTGTCCAGTAATAGTAGATAATTTAGAGGACCAAAGAATGTAATTTAAGCACTTTAATTAATCAGTTTACTTAATTAATTAAAACCCAATTTATTAATGAAACATATTAAAATAAATTATTAAATATAAATTTATATTTTATTATTTAATTTAATCATGCATGGCCCACTTTATAGCTTGAAAATATAATATGCTCAAATTAATATAAAAGAAGCCATTTTCTGCATGAAAACTATATAATAAAGCATAAATCACATTTTAATAATTTCCATGTCCAAAGTTCATATTTTCATATATTTCATTAATTTATTAAGCAATTTCTTGGTTTTAACAACAAATTTAAGTAAAAAGGTGACGAATTATATAGGGAAAATCCTATATATTTTTCAGTTTACACACCTCCAAACTTAAATCATTGCTTGTCCCGAGTAATGTTCATGCACAGCACAAGGTTTTGCTAAAGCAAAATTGCTAAAAGTGTAAGCAACATCAACCCTTGCCCAATAATCATGTATTAATAAATTCATGCTCATAGATCTTCTTTATTAACAAGTAAATCATACGCAAATATTTCGAAAATTTTATATTAAGTTTCAAGATATGCCAACATGAATCATAGTATGTATATATGTCACAGCCATAGATAATATTCTTCATTCAACATAATTTCTCCTCAATCAAGCAAAACAATCATATGGCTTCTTTATGATCTTTATATGTTGAACTTAGAACTCCCTCTCCACTAATGTAGGTGACATAATCATCAAATCAATAGGTCTTTTATAAGGTTGTAATGGGGGTCGGTTAAAGGTAGGGATTTTAAGAGATGAGACATTTCAATTTCAAAATCTTAACCTTTAACTTTGTCTTGGATTTCTCAAAATACAACCTTTTTCTTTAAGTGATCCTTTGGAATACCCCCAAACTTATTTTGAACTCATGCTTATACATTTTTTCTTTGTGGAAACTGAGCAAACTTTTTTTCGCTTTTTTTTTAAGCATGAACACGTACATCCTTTGAAATTTCCTCAAATGTCATTTACCAAGACAACTTTAGTTAAGACGGGTGCACAAAATTAGGATAACTTCAAAAGATGGAGATATGGCTTGTAATGTAGGTTCATTGCAATAAGCAGGCCTTTTAAGCTCAAAATTATAGTTTCAAGGGTCTAATATCATTAGGTGGGCTTGAAAAGGCTCAAACGATCCAAAGAAATAGTTCCTATATCATTTTAGATTTTTATGTCCCCTAGGATTTCGCCTCAAAAAAGTTACTAAGTCAATTATAAAGATATAAACCTTCATGCATGTCTAATCACAAAAGAAACAAAGTTTTCATGGCAAACATTACTAATGCTAAGATCATACAAGCATTCCATTCTTCATGATAACATACTTTCACTCAGATAAAATCATCATTCATACTTGGATACAAACTATCTTACTAACAAAAAAAATATCTCTAAACATTCATTTATTAAAACATGCTTATGAAAGACATGATTGAAACATGCTTAAAAAAATTAAAAGTTTGAGCAATTTATTTGCCTTACCCCCATTTAAAACGAAGCAATGTCTTCATTGCAAGAACAAATTAATGAATGAAAACTGAACACCAGGTAGAGTTGTAAAGAAAGAGAGGTGAGTCATTAAGACTACTTAAATACCAAGTCTTTCCTAATAACCCAATCCTAGACATGTTCATTTCTATTACCTCATCACTTATTCTTTTTCTTTCTAAAGAAGTGTTAAGTTTATTCATGTTTGCTATGTTTTATTCTGCAGAAATTAAATCCTAATTACGAAAGAAATAAATTTCTAAGGATCTAAAAATAAATAAATAATAAGACAAGAATCTCCCCTTTTATTTTCTTGACTCATTCCTCTTGTCTTTTTCAGCTCCATCTCCACTTGCATCGTCAATATCTTCCATCCATGTCTCAAATATAGCATCTGGGAACTCAGGAACAAAAGTATTAGAGATATTCTTAACAGAATTTCGAATTGAGTCATTTCTAATTTTTGCATATTTCCAGTAAGTTTGTTGTTGATTGTGCATGAACTTGCACATATCCATCAAAATTGACAACTCCAATTTCTTTGAAGCACTTGCAGAAGTCGGCATAGGATTTGCAGAGTCAGGTTCAACACTTAGCTTGACTGGTTCTTTTTCTAGCTCACCCATTGGTTCAGGGTTTTCAGATCCTTCAACTAGTTTAGGACTATTTGGTTCCTTATCAGATTCTTCATCTTCAGCGTCTGTAACTGAATTAGCTTCAGTCTCAGTTTCATTTGTTGACTCCTTGGTATCTGGCTCAGTTGGCTCTTCTTGCTCGCCTTGATTTAGCTCATGCACCATCTCTACTAACCTTTCAAGATCATAAGTTGAAATGCACCATTGAACATATCACCCCTTCAGATTTGCTTGTGTTTTAACATGGGCCCTTAAGCAAAGTGAAGTGATTAATGATGGGAAATAAACACTTTCTGCCTTCTTTTTAGCACAATTGTGATTCTCCTTAAGGATAATTTTCCCAACATTAATGGACTTTTCTATCAAGATTGCATATAACAAGAGCATCCCTTCCATCGAGATGGTGGAACTATGTGAGACAGGCATAAAACTGTAGCGAACAAAATAAAACCACACCTTTGTTACTGGTTATAGGTATTCCCTTCGGCAAGAATGGCTCCCATACTTTTTTATAATCCATTGGGATCCCGGATTTGTCACAACATCAAGCACTTGTTGAAGAAAATCCCAATTGATATTGTTCATCATAGGGTAGTACTCATCTTCTTCAACATTAGGTAAGTTACACAAATCATTGATGGACTTAGAAGTAAGAGGTACCTTTTTCTTTCGAACGATGACCTCAGTAGCATCTTGTGTCGTCATACTTGAGAGCATCACAAAATTGTTCCCATTTGAGATCATTGATTATCTTTCTAATTGGCACAGGAACAACCATCAAATCATTACTCTTCAAGTTAAAGCCTTTTTCTGACATTATAGGTTGAAGCTTGAAAATTGAATCAAATCTCTCTTTCACTTCTTCATCAATCAAAATCGAGTTTTTAGAAGTAGTCTTTGATGATCTAGTTCTTTTGCGAGACATGGTATCTTTTCCCGAAAATTCGATAAAGTTTCTACTTACTGGGAAGAAGAGAAATCGGCAAGTGGGTAGAACTTGCTACGAAAAAACCGTGTGACGGCAAGGATGGTGTGGTGGCAATAGATGATTTCGGAGAAAAAAGGGAAGAGAACTAGGGTTTCTTTTGAGATTTGAGGTTGATAGCACAAAAAGGAGATTTAGGGATTTTTAGGGTGTAAGCAAATTACTTTGAAGGATACAAAAATTAGAGAGGGGTTTATATAGGGAAAAATTAGGGCAACATGTAGCAAAAAATTAGCTACATTAGGGTTACTTGGGAGGCAAGTAATGGGAGTGGCGGCAATAGGCATGGATTTTTCCCTCCTTCATGCTATCTTAGGCCTTAAATTCAAACTGTCATGTCTCAAGAAAAAAACTGATTAGTACTTGGGCCAAATTTGACCCTCTTTTAAAATTTAAACAAGACAAATGAAACTTAAAAATTTTAAATCTTAATTAGAAAATTTCTTCTTAACAAATTACATTAAATTAATTCCTAGGAAAGGTTGGAGGGGTCATAGCGGTCTCGCTTAAGTTCCAATCTCCTTAGATAGAATTAATTAAATGTAATAAGCTAAGAAAATAAGTTCTAATTATTTATTTACAAAACGAGTTCATGAAAAATCATGGGTCTATTAATTTGAATGAGGATTAAACTCGCTCAACTTTACCATCCCAGTAATGTTTCAGACGTTAACCATTAACTTTAAACGTACCTACGTAATTGTCGTATAATTCAATAGCTCCATAAGGATAAACTCGATAGATGGTATAATGTCCTTTCCATCGGGATTTCAGCTTCCCAGGAAATAACTTTAGCCTTGAATTAAACAACAAAACCTTCTAACCTTTTTTAAACTTGTGAGGTCGTATATGACTATCATGCCATCTTTTTTTTATCTTTCTTTATACATTTTGGCATTCTCATAGGAAAACAACCTCAGCTCTTCCAACTCATCCACTTGTAATATCATTCTCTCACCGGCTTGCTTAAGATCAAAATTCAACTTCTTCAAAGCCCAGTGAGCTCTATTCTCCAACTCTAATGGCAAATGACAAGCCTTTCCAAAAACCAACCGATAATGAGTCATTCCTAACGGTGTCTTAAATGATGTTTGATAGGCCCATAACGCATCATCGAGCCTTCGAGGTCAATCTTTTTTACTGAGGCGTACTACCTTTTCAAGGATACATTTGATTTCACGGTTCACTCTTTCAACTTGCCCATTGGACTGGGGGTGATAAACAGTAGCAATCTTGTGCTTCATATCATATTTGTCAAGCAACCACTTAAGCACTTGTTCACAAAATGAGAACCTTCATCACTGATAATAGCTCTTGGTGTCCCAAATCATGTAAACACATGCTTATATAGGTATCACATGACTACCTTAGCATCATTTGTAGGGTACGCTTCAGCTTCAACCCACTTGGATACATAGTCCACAGCAACTAAGATTTATTTGTTCCCATACGAAGAAGGAAACGGGCCTAAAAATTCAATACCCTATATGCCGAATAATTCAATCTCCAAAATATTTGTAAAGGGCATTTCATTCCTCCTTGATATGTTTCTGCTCCTTTGGCATCTATCATAGTTCTTCACATAGGCATAAGCATCTTTAAATAGTGTAGGCCAAAAGAAACCTACTTGCAAAACCTTAGCTGCAATACGTGCACCACCAAAGTGTCCCCCACTTGGAGATGAATGGCAATGATATAAGATCTCAGCAATCTCACTTTCAGCTACACACTTTCAGATTATATTATCTACACACTGTTTAAACAAGAATGGGTCTTCCCAGAAATAACACCGACTATCATGAAGGAATTTATTCCTTTGTTGGTATGTCATTTCTTAAGAAATTATTCCACATGCAAGATAATTGGCAAAATCAGCAAACCAAGATGTTTCATGAATTCGACTTACCTCAAATAATTGTTCATCTGGGAAATTCTCGTGGATAGGCACATGTGATCGAGTTACGTCATCTTGCTCCAACCTCGACAGATGATCAGCTACTTGATTTTCAACACCTTTTCTGTCTTGGATCTCAAGGTCAAATAGTTGGAGTAAAAGTATCCAATGAATTAGCCTCGGTTTTGTATCTTTCTTCTTGAGCAAGTATTTAATGGCTGCATGGTCAGTAAATACTATAACTTTGGTACCTGCCAGTCGATTCTCTAACCGGTAATAGTTCTCGCTGGACTTAACTCGTTACGCTTATTTTTGACAATCGTGATTCCACCTTTCTTTGGCACACACTACACCGAACTTACGCACTAACTATCTGAAATAAGATAGATGATTCCTGCATCTAACCATTTGATCACTTCCTTTCTCACAACTTCCTTTATAATAGGATTGAGCCTCCTTTTCCCATCAATTCGAGATTTTTCACCTTCCACTAGAATAATTTTGTGCATACAAAATGAAGGGCTTATACCTCGAATATTAGCTATGGTCCAACCAATTGCTATCTTAAATTTCTTTAGAACAGCAATTAGTTGCTCCTTTTGATCTTTTGTCAGTTTTGTTGAAATAATCATAGGCAAAGTAGAACAGTCACCTAAATAAACTTATTTCAAATGGGAAGGAAGTACCTTTAGTTCGAGTGTAGGTGGTTCTTTGATTGGCAATTTGGGTTGTACAAATTCTCTGACTTCCAACTCCAACAGTTCAAACTGTGTGAATTAAATAAAATTTCTCGGATTGGCTTCCACCAGAACCATGTTTTCTTCATTTTTTTCATCCTGTAAAAGGTTAAACCCTAAGGCTTTCTCCAATAGATCTTCTTCAAAATTGCTTTCCATAGAAATCAAGGTTTCTAACTCTTCCATAATTGAACACTCTTCTGTCGGATCGGGAAATTTCATCGCCTTAAGAATGTTAAAACTTACATCATCATCTTGAACTCGCATGGTAAGTTCACCTTTCTACACATCAATTAACGTTTTTCTCGTGGCTAGGAAAGGTCTCTCAAAGATAATTAGCACTTCCTTATCTGCTTCAAAATCTAGAATAATGAAATCATCAGGAAAAATAAATTTATTGACTCTTACCAAAACAACCTCGATCTTTCCTTCGGGGTATGCTAAAGATCGATCCTCTAGCTGAAAACGTCACAGTTGTAGGTCTTACTTCTCCTATCCCTAGCATCTTGAAAATGGACTTAGGCATCAAGTTGATGCTCGCTCCTAAGTCACACAAAGCTTTACCACAATAAGATTCACCAATGTTACAGGGTATCGTAAAGCTTCTTAGATCCTTCAATTTGGTGGTAGTTTGTTCTACAGGAACGCACTGCATTCCTCTGTCAAGGCGACAATCTCATACTTAAAAATTTTGTTAAATATGACTCTTATTTTTAGTCAAATTTGAGAAATAATCTTTCAGTTAAACTCTGTTTATTTTTTCAATCAAACACTGATTAGTTTAGATTACTTTATTATTATTTGACCTATGAATTTAGCCTATAAATAGGATCTTTTACAACCTTAGAAAAAAACACCCATTAGATATTAGAACTCATAACACATTTAGAGAATTTTGTGTTTAGTTTTGAGGGTTCTTTATTTTCGAGTTTTTGTGGTTTAGTTTTTATCTCCATCTTTTGTACTCTTCGTTCTTTTGCCATTATAGTAAAATTATCTTTGCCCTTGGTTTTTTATCCTCTTTGGAGGGGTTTTTCCACGTTAAATTTGTGTGTTCAATTTCTCAATTTATTCTGCTATTTTTCTTTTTCATTACTTAATCGGGTCGATCCTAACAGGTGGTATCAAAGCTAGTTTAATTTTCATAGATCAGCTCATTTAGAGATGGCAACAACAAGGTTTGAAATTGAGAAGTTTGATGGTGAGACAAATTTCAATCTGTGGCAAGTTTGGATGATGGCAAATCTAGTTCAATCCGGCTTGAAAAAGGTTGTTACTGGGAAAAAGCCTGACAATCTAAATAAAATAGAATGAACAGAGCTTGATGAAAAGGCTTTGTCTGCAATCCAGTTGTGCCTTGCGAATATGGTATTGTAAGAGGTATTGATAGAGAAAACATCATCTGCCTTGTGAAAAAGGTTAGAAACTCTTTATGCAACTAAGTCTCTGGCTAACCGTTTAGTGTTGAAACAACGTCTATTTACATTTCGCATGAACGAAGGTGAGCTTCTTAGAGATCACATCAGTCAATTTATTACCATCTTAAACGATTTAAAGAATGTTCAGGTTTATATTGATGATGAAGATCAAGCTATGCTATTATTGTGCTCTTTACCCCCTTCATACAAGTCTTTCAAGGAGACAATGATTTATGGCAGAGACAAACTCTCGTTTGAAGATGTGAAGGGTCATTTGTTGAGTAGAGACAAACTCAACAATGAGCTTCATTTGGATAGCAAGGCAGATAGGCAAGCTTCCGTTTTGATAGCATCAAAGAAACGAGACAAAAGGTGTCGCTATTGTAAAAAGTTAGGTCACGTCAAAGCAGATTGTTATAAACTGCGAAATAAAAGAGCTGCTGAGAGTAAAGAGGAAGATGTAGCTGGTATTAATTTGGTCGATGAAAGCGGTGATGATTTCTTGTTAGTGTTAACGAGCGATAACTCCAAGCTCACGTCCAAGTGGATCCTAGATTCGGGATGTTCTTTCCATATGTGTCCCAATAAAGAATGGTTCTCCACATACAATTTGGTTGAAGGTAGAGTTGTGCGCATGGGAAACGATTCATCTAGTAAGGTAATTGGTATTGGTACTGTTAAAATTAGGATACACGATGAGACGATTAGGGCACTCTCAAATGTCAGGTAGGTACCTGATTTACGAAAGAATCTCATCTCCTTAAGTATTTTAGACTTGAAAGGATGCAGAATCAACATCAAGTCGAGCGGCATTAAAGTATCTCGTGGAGCTCCCGTTTTGTTAAAAGGTAAAAGAACTAGTAGTCTTTATATTCTAGAAGGTTCTACAGTGACCGGTGAAATCGGACGTCCCTCGTCCGTTACAGAGTCGAAGTCAACTCATTTGGAGCGGAGTCAACTTGGTCATAGGAGGGAAAAATGTATGATCGTTTCGTTGAAGAGAGGTTCTCTTTTGGATACAGGTTTTGAAAAGTTAGGGCACTATGTTCGTGAAAATCAGACCTGGGTTAGTTTTGATTTGGCCATGTACAAGTCGGAGGCTAGAAGTCTTCCAGTTTCTAAGCACAAATTCTACTCAGTTAACTCCGTGTATAGTTCAAGGTAGGCTCGTGGCAAGCTTTGGCAAAGATGGCGTTGTGGAAATATGAGTCAAGGTGAAGATTTGTTAAATATGACTCCTATTTTTAGTCAAATTAGAGAAATAATCTTTCAGTTAACTTTGTTTATTTGTTTCAATCAAACACTGATTAGTTTAGATTATTTTATTATTATTTGACCTATGAATTTAGCCTATAAATAGGCTCTTTTACAACCTTATAAAAAAAACCCATTAGATATTAGAACTCATAACACATTTAGAGAATTTTGTGTTTACGTTTTGAGGGTTCTTTGTTTTCAAGTTTTTATGGTTTAGTTTTTATCTCCATCTTTTGTACTCTTCGTTCTTTTGCCATTATAGTAAAATTATCTTTTCCCGTGGTTTTTTTATCATCTTTGGAGGGGTTTTTCCACGTTAAATTTGTGTGTTCAATTTATCAATTTATTCATCTATTTTTCTTGTTCGTTGCTGAATTGGGTCGATCCTAACACATTTTTTCTTGGATAGTACATCCTTCATAAACTTCACATAATTTGGATTTTTTTCTAAAACCTCCACCAATGGAATATTGATGTGTAATTGCTTCAGAACATCCAAAAACTTCTTAAATTGCACCTCCTATTTCTGCTTGTGTTGCTGTAATCTTTGTGGATATGGAGGTGATGGAACTTTCGGTTGAATTAGAGAACTCTTCTAAGTAGGTAAATTTGCATCCAAAGAAGATGTTAAAGTATCTGAATTCACTAAGTTAGGATTTACCTTGTCAGTATTTGTAGATTCTAATTCCTTTGGTGTAGGAATTTCAATAGCTAGTTGACTTTCCTCCTTTTCGACAAGCTTGTCTTCGACTTTAATCAATCGGGGTTCCAGAATTTTACCACTTCACAATGCCACTAGCTTGATATGTTCTTTACCAAAGTTTCTTGGATTCTCAGTATTGCTCGGCAATGTTCCTTGCGGTCTATTACGAAGCTCCGTAACTAACTGGCCCATTTGGTTTTCCAAATTTTTCAGTGTTGCTGCTTGGTTCTGGATCAAAGTGTCATTCTTTGCCATGTACGCTTTCAATCTCCAAACTATTTGATGCTTCAGCTTGAGGTGGCTTTGGAGCTTGCTGATTAAACCCTTGAGATTGGTTCGGTTTATACCATGAAGGATTATAGAAGTTGGACTGGGGTCCTTGTCCACTCCTATTTCGATGTTGGTTCCCCAAATAGTACACTGACTCTGGATTCAATGGGCAATTCTCATATGAATGACCTTCTCCACAGTACACACAGGAAACTACTTCGTATGGACTTAATGGTTGAGCTGCAAAATTATTTGCATTATTAGCGGTAAATTGTTTTAACATAGAGGAAATAGACAATACCTTAGCTGATAACAAAGTGAGAGCATCAACTTCATGAACTCCAGCTATACGTCTTCCTGAAGCTGTTCGATTTGTTGGCCATTGATAGTTATTACTCGTGATCCTCTCGATGATCTCATAAGCCTCATTATAAGACTTAGACTAAATTGCACCATTCGTAGAAGCATCTACCATCAATCTTGTATGTGCATTGAGACCAATATAGAATGTCTCCAACTGGATATAATGAGGAACCCCATGATGAGGACACTTACGAAGTAACTTCTTGAATCGCTTCCAAGCCTCATACAAAGACTCGTCATCCAATTGTTGGAAAGTTGTGATCTCGCTCCTCAACTTAATATTCTTGCTAGGTGGGAAATTCTTTACCAAAAATCTCTCTGCTAATTCTTGCCATGTAGATATGGAACTTGGTGGCAATGAATTGAGCCATGCTCGTGCTCGATCTTGCAACGAGTATAGAAACAACTTCAACCTCAGTGCGTCTTCATTCATACTGGCTATCTTGAATGAATCACTCACCTCCATAAACAATCGAAGGTGAAGATGTGGATCTTCCGTGGGCATACCACTAAATTGTCCCACCGTTTGTAGCATTTGAAACATCAATGGTTTCAATTCGAATTGGGTTGCCTCAATATCTGGCCTTCTAATTCCTGGATTTAACTCACTGAAAAGTGGCACAGCATATTGTCTGATGCATCGATCCCTATCATCGGTAATGAGGATAGGATTTTGTACATGATCGGCTTCATTACCTTGGTCTTGATTTTGATTTCCAAGGTCCATCTCGTTCAGTCTCTGAACTATTCGTTCACGTCTTCTTTGTCTGAAAGTTCGCTCAATTTTTGGGTCTACTGGGAGTAAATCGATAATTCGATCTATGCTCATAAACACCTGAAAAAAAGATCACAAATTTAAAAGAAGTAAGTTAGTACTGTTAGAAGTAACCAAATTGAAAATAAATAATTTAACAAAAAATGACTATGGCAACAGTTGACAGTTCCCGGCAACGGCGCCAAAAACTTGTAACGCTCGGGTTTGTGCAAGTGTACATAGTCGTTATCAAGTAATAAGAAAGTATCGAATTATCGTCTGCACAGAGATTGTATTTGTGCTAAGTCAATTAATCTATAAATTTTATTAACAATTTGATAAATAAAAACAATATAATTGAGAAGTGATGATTAAAATATATTAAACTAAATATAATGATCCCTGATGTGATTTATCCTAACATGCAACTATATGAATGAAATATATTTTAGCAAAATTAACACAATAAGCAACAATTTTAACATAAATAAGCTAGGACAATTACTTTAATTAAACTCAAATTATTATCAACATGCTTATCAATATTCAGAAAAACATTCCACGGCAACTCAATCTTTCATGAGTTTGGAAACCACATTAGGTCCTTTTGAAACCCTTTACTTAGTAAATACGCATTTTACTGATCCTTATTTACTAAGGGTTTATTAGTATTCATGCGAGGTAACAGGGACGTGTTAGGTTTGAAACAGTTTAATCACATAAATCTAAAAACTATGCAGATAACAGAGCCTGGTTAGGGTTGTTATGCAACCTACAATTTAATCGGGTTAGGATCTAAATTGAGCATGCACATTTCAATTATGTGCCCATTACTGTCGTCTGGTTAGGATTGCTCAGCTAATTCAAGTGCATTTCAATCACGTATGAATGAAATACAGACTTGATTTTAATTGAAAACATAATCGATTGAGGCACAAACATTATAAGCATGAATCAAATAAATATTATTCAATCAAAATAATCATCCTAGCTTAAATAAAATTAAGCTATCATTGTTGTAAACAAGAATAAAGAACACATAGCAAACATCTTTAAATTAAATTAAAGAAAAGAAATATTAAACCCAATTCAAAGTGGCTGTCACCCAAGACTCTGACTGACGAGGGCTCATTCGTTTCTTCGCTTCACTCTTTTGCTGATGGCTCTCTGAGGTGGCCGACCAAGGGCTCTTTAAGAGGCTAATTTGCTAAAAATATTTATGCAAAGATGATGATAGGCGTGAGGGCTAAGAGAGTTGAGAGAGGAGAGAATGATGAATGAATGAGGGATGAGGGATGAGGGATGATTAGAAAAGTGAGAGATAGGGTTTTATTTATAGGTGAGGCAAGGGAGCTAGTTTGCTAAAAATAGGAGTGTCCATCTTTTGCAAATTCATCCAAGGGTGGCCGACCATGATTTGTGGAAATGTGGCTAATTTTTTTCTTGATTTAAGTACCACAACATCATCAGGATTAGGACTCGGTCAATTGCAAATCTCTGAGTAAATCTCTAATTTCTTCAATTCTTCAAGGACCTTGTGTAATTAAACCAAAATTTGATTTATGAACATCCCCATTCAGCCGAATTTTGGGTTGACTTGGTCCTCTATTTGGATGGTTTTGTAATCAAAATAAAGCTCTTAGACCTGTCCAGCAATAGTAGATAATTTAGAGGACCAAAGAATATAATTTAATCACTTTAATTAATCAATTTACTTAATTAATTAAAACCCAATTTATTAAAATAAATTATTAAATATAACTTTATATTTTATTATCTAATTTAATCATGCATTGTCCACTTTATAGCTTGAAAATATAATATGCTCAAATTAATATAAAAGAAGCCATTTTCTGCATGAAAACTATATAATAAAGCATAAAATCACATTTTAATAATTTCCATGTCCAAATTTCATATTTTCATTTATTTCATTAATTTATTAAGCAATTACTTGGTTTTAACAACAAATTTAAGTAAAAAGGTGACGAATTATATAGGAAAAATCCTATATATTTTTCAGTTTACAGTGATAACATCTGGTGACGACGCATCTTCATGAGCGCGAATAGCGTAAGTTCTGGCTAGTCTTCTAGCCTCAGATCTGACACAGAATCCTTTGTCGCACCTTTGCTACTAGTCATATTTCTCGTATTTCTAGGTGGTCTCCCTCTAGTAGATGTATTACTTGGTTTGGCATTCAGATATTTGACTTTCTCTGGTAACTCAGAATAATCCCGAATAAAATGATCTTACGAGCCACATCTGAAACAAGCTTTGTTATTCATCCAGCAGTCTCCAAAATGCCATCTTCCACACTGTTGACACTTGGGTTTGTTGGTTCTAACACTACCAACGCTCAATATTGAAGTGGCTTGGGCTTTAGGACTCGTGTATTACTTCCCACGATCTCTATTAGAATACCCCACTGAAGCATTCGAATGATTATACGAATCCCATGATTTCTTTGATGAAGAGTGATAGGGTTTACTCATCGACCTCTTTCTCGAATCTCTAGCTTCAGAATCAGCTTTTCTCTTTTCTTTGCCAAGTTCCTCGGCTTTGCAAGCTCTGTCTACTAACACAACAAATTCTTTCAATTCTAGAATTCCGACTAGAAGTCTAATGCCTTCGTTCAACCCGTCTTCGAATCGCTTACACATAATTGCCTCAGTGGAGACACATTCTCGAGCATATTTACTGAGTCTCACAAATTCTCTTTCGTACTCGGTCACAGACATACGACCCTATTTCACTTCTAGAAATTCTTCGTGCTTTTGGTTGATAAACCACTAGCTTATGTATTTCTTTCTGAACTCGATCTGAAAGAATTCTCATGTGACTCTTTTTCTCGGCACCACTAATATCACAGTGTTCCACCATTGGTATACAGTATCTCTCAGAAGTGATACGGCGCATTTTACACATTCAGCTGGCATGCGAGATAGTTCATGAAATACCCAGATCGTATTCTCAAGCCAAAACTCAGCTCTCTCAGGGTCATCATTAATTGTAGCTCTAAACTCTTCATCCTCGTACTTTTAAATTTTATCCATAGGCTGGTTACTCAATCGTAAAGGTTCCAAACCTTGGGGAGCTATGGGAACCGGTTGGGGAATAGGCGGGGGTGGAGGTTGCTAAACAGCCAGATTAGTTCAGAAAAACTCAGTGAACCACTCTTTCATCATTTGGAAGAAGGTATCTTTGGCCTCTCCTCCCTGACTCCTAGATACGGGTCCCGACTCAGACTGTGCTACTCCATGAACGGAGGCTGGTGCATTACTTTCAACATCATCAGCCACTACTCGATTGGGATCTTTTACTATATAAAACCACGATTTAAAACTGTCAGGAGATATCACATTATCGCAGGATATATATGGCATGTATAGCTAGACTCTCACTCGCTATGTTAGCCCTAGAATCGACTAAATCGTAGCTCTGATACAAATAAATGTAACACCCCTAACCCGTATCTGTGGCCAGAATAGGGTTACGGAGCATTACCAGACTTATTTCATAAATAATCGTACAATTCACATACAATTTCTATTTCCAAATATAAATCATTCATAATCAATCACATTATCCCTAATACGAGCCTACGAGGCCCTAATCATACATTAGAAGTGGTTCGGGACTAAATCGATAACATAAAATTTTTTTTGGAAAACTTAGAAAATTTTTCAAAATATAGGTTAGAAAAATTTTCAAAATATAGGGGACACACGCTCGTGTGGCCGGCCGTGTGTCTCACACAGCCAAAGACACGCTCTTGTCACAGGCCATATGGACATTCGAAATGGGATCACATGGCCGTGTCCTAGCCCGTGTTCGACCCCGTGTAACTCTCTGACTTGGATCACACGACCAACCACACACCCGTGTAACTTGCCTGTGTACCCTTCGAAATAGCCATACACGCCTGTGTGTCAGGCCGTGCCAAAACTGTAGGGTATACTGACTTATGTCACACGGCCAAGTCACACACCCGTGTCCTGGCCGTGTGGAGCATATTGACTTGGTTTCTAATTAAACACTAGGGAACACATGGCCATGTCACCTAACCATGTGTCACACACGGCTGAGACACAAGCCCGTGTCTCTGCCCATATGGACAAAAATAGGCTATTTACCAAGCCATCTTGCTCACCCAATTTGCATTCACCTACACCATTCAAATGGCATATAACATGGCATAAATAGGCATTCAAACCAATCTAAACTAAGCCCAATTCATGCTAATTCCATACCATCAACCGCAAGACACACAAGTATTCACAATAAGCCATTCAATTCATACAAATTTCACATTCTCAAATCACCTAACTAGTTAACTTCATATATGCACTTTCTTACCTAAAATCACATGCATACCATATCTCAAAATTCATCCATTTAATGCTCAACTTACCAATTCACAACAAGCATTTACCTAGCAATTACCATCGCATAACAAAGGCCATTTGCACATATATATATACCTCACCAAGCATACCAAAATAAGCCAAGTCACATGGCTATACACATAACTATACATTTATTATTTACAAGCTAAATCAAATGGCTAAATCCATTACCAACCTATAAACCATTTTAACCATAATTTCTATACATGCCATATAACCAAATACATAAGTTTAAAAGTACCAAAATGATAGTTTGATAGTGTGATGAGATCTCCGACGACTCCCAAATCTGAGCAAGCTTCAATATTCACTGTAAAATACCGAAAAGTAAACAGAGTAAGCTATAAAGCTTAGTAAGCTTGTATACTAAGAAAGTAAAACTTACCATTCAACAATTCAATAACATAAACATCACATAATGCAATTCAAATTTAATCCAAAACTTAACACATATATTCAATCCAAAGATTAAGCATGAATTCCACCAGTTTCTTTGATTCAATGATTTTATAATTCACGTACATACCTTTATTGATACTTATTTACCTCTCACCATTTTGTATCTTCTATATACCCGTTCAACCATTTGGAATAATATCAGACACTCAGGAATCTCGCACCCTAAGTGCCAAATACATAGCTGAAGCTATCTCAACCTCATATCTTATATAATGTTTACTCTCGAGCTATCAATAGGTCTGCTCACACAAGCTGACAGTTAAGATCCGATTTCACTGAAGACGAGCTGTTACAACTCTCCCCCTTAAAAATTTTCGTCCTCGAAAATTTTACCAGTAAAGAGGTTCGGATATTGCTTCCTCATGGTTTCCTCTAGTTCCCAGGTAGCTTCTTCTACTCCGTGTCGTTGCCAAAAAAATTTACTAAAGATACCTTTTTATTTCTTAACTCTTTCGTCTCATGTGCCAGAATTTTGATCGGTTCTTCACTGTAAGTCATATAGGCTGAATTTCAATATCTGTCAAAGAAATAACACGTGAAGGGTATGATCGACATTGTCGTAGCATAGACACATGAAAGACATTGTGAATCTTTTCTAGTTCCGGTGGTAAAGCCAATCGGTACGCAATAGGTCTAATTCTTTCAGTGATCTTATATGGCCTGATAAATCGTGTACTCAGTTTTCTTTTACGACCAAACGAAAAACTTTCTTCTAAGGTGATACTTTAAAAAATACCTTGTCGCCAACTTGGAATTCCATTTCTTTTCATTTAAAATCTGTATAGGATTTCTGACCATCAGAAGCAACTTTCAAGGTGTCTCGGATCACTTTTACTTTTTCTTCAGTTTTACGGATCAAATCAACTCCATGTATCTTTTTCTTACAGAGCTTAGTCCAATACAACAGAGTTCTACATTTACGACCATACAGAGCCTCATATGGTGCCATCTTAATACTTGACTGATAACTATTATTATATGTGAATTCGACTAAATGCAGATACTTTTCCCAATTGCCTTCAAATTCTAAAACACAACACCGAAGCATATCTTCTAAAATTTGTATCACACATTCGGATTGACCATCTTTTCGAGGATAGAATGCAGTACTGAAATGCAATTGAGTACCTAAAACTTGTAATTAATTGTGAACCATGGATCTCTATCAGAAATAATAAAAACTGGTACACTGTGTAATCTGAAAATCTTAGAAACATATAAATCAACCAATTTATCCGGGGAGAAATCCGTACTTACCAGAATAAAATGTGTAGACTTTGTCAAACGGTCGATGATTACCTAAATGACATCCTTATTTTTCGGAGATAAGAGTAATCTTGACACAAAATCCATGGTAATTCTTTTCCCATTTCTATTATGGTATCGTGACTAGTTGTAACAGTCTTAAAGCTACCTAATGTTTAACTTTAACTTGCTGACATATCAAACATCTAGATATGAATTTGGAAATGTCACGTTTCATTCCTGACCACCAGTGCATCTTCTTTAAATCATTATACATTTTATTACTCCCCGGATGAACAAACATAGTACCAATACGAGCTTCGTGTAAAATCTTCTATATAAGTTCTGAATTCTTTGGAACACATACTCTGCCTCTAAATAATAGGTAGTCATCAAGTCCAATATGAAATTCTGAATTAGAAGTCGATTCACATTATACCCGTTTAGCTTGTAACTCACTATCACTTTTCTGAGCTTCACAGATTTGCTATAGAAATGTTGGCTTAGCTTTTAACTTAGCTATGATTAAGCCATCATCAGACAATGACAATCGTGTATTCATTGCTCGTAATGCAAATAGAGACTTTTTGCTAAGAGCATCTGCACCCACATTGGCTTTTCCCAGATGATAATCGATAACCAAATCATAATCTTTCAATAATTCAAGCCACCTGTGCTGTCTCAGATTCAAATCTTTTTGTGACATCAAATACTTTAAGCTTTTATAATCAGTGAATATATGACACTTTTCACCGAACAAATATTGTCGCCAAATTTTCAATGCAAAGACAATAGTTGCCAATTCAAGATCATGTATCAGGTAATTCTTTTCATGTGGCTTTAGCTATCTTGAAGCATAGGCTATTACTTTACCTTCTTGCTTCAAAACATATTCTAAACCATTCAATGATGCATCATTGTAAATTACAAATTCCTTACTCGATTCAGGCTGAACTAGAACTTGTGCTTCAGCCAGCAGGGCTTTCAGCTGATCAAAACTTTGTTGACATTTATCAGTCCATTCAAATTTCACATCTTTTTGTAATATTCGTCTCATCGGTGAAGCTATCAATGAGAATCCTTGTAAAAAATGCTAATAGTAATTGGCTAATCCTAGAAAGCTTCTAACTTCAGACACATTTTTTAGTGGTTTCCAGTTAACAATTGCTGAAATTTTATTTGGATCAACTCTGATGCCTTTAGCCGATACTATATCCCCCAGAAAACCAACTTCCTGAAGCCAAAATTCATATTTGCTAAATTTAGCATACAATTGTTTTTCACGCAGAGTTTGCAAAACAATTCTCAAATGATCAGTATGTTCGTTTTCATCTCGGGAATATACCAGAATATCATCAATGAATACAACAACAAATCTATCCAGATACGGTCTAAAAATTCTATTCATTAAATTTATAAAAACTCCAGGTGCATTTGTCAAGCCAAACGGCATCACAAGAAATTTATAATGTCCATACCTGGTTCTGAAGGCTGTTTTTGGTACATCTGGGTTTTTTACTTGTAGCTGATAATAACCATAACGGAGATCAATCTTTGAAAATACTGTAGCACCTTTCAAATGGTCAAACAAGTCATCAATGCGAGGTAGTGGATACTTATTCTTAATTGTGACTCGTTGAAATGTCGGTAATCAATGCACAATCTCAAGGATCCATCCTTTTTCTTGACAAATAGGACCAGTGCACCCCATGGTGAAAAACTAGGTCGATCAAAACCTCTGTCAGTCAATTCTTGCAATTATGATTTCAGCTCCTTTAATTCAGTAGGAGTCATTCTGTATGGTGCTATAGATATTGGTGTTGTCCCCAGAATAAGAACTATAGAAAATTCAACTTCTCTAACCGGCAGTAATCCAAATAATTCTTCTGGAAACACATCAGGATACTCACAGATAATGGCACTAACTTAATCTTTGGTTTAGACACCTTAGTATCCAACACATAGGCAAGATAAGCATCGTACCCTTTTTTGATATATTTCTGTGCTGACATGGCTGACATCACATTGACATACCATCCAAATTATTAGATTTAATATAGATCATTTCACCATTCTAACATTTCAATACAATATACTTCCATTTACAATTTACCACAGCATCATGCTGTGTTAACCAGTCCATACCCATAATTACATCAAATTATCCAGAAAATAGCAACCCCGTATCATTAATAGACAATTCTTGCAAATTTTATCTGCCATCACATACTGGCCTAGGGGGTTTGGTTCGATACTTTAACCACAAATTTAGTGGACTCAACATGCAAATTCTTACTAGACACTAAATTTGTCCAAATGTATGAATGTGTCGAACCAGGATTTAAAAAAATTATATCAGTATCAAAAAGAGAAAAAGTACCAGTAATAACATCGGGTGCAGAGGTATCCTCACGTGCATGAATAGTATATGTCCTTGCTGGTGTTCGTGCCTCAAATTTGATAGTTGAATCTTTTGTCGTACCTCAGCTTTCACTCACATTATTGGGATTTTGAACGGGTCTACCTTTTGTAGCAGGGTTGCTCAATCTTGAAGTTTGAACAGTATCTTTCACAAGCTTTTCTGGGCAGTCTCTGAGATAGTGGTCAAAAGAACCACATCTAAAACATGCCCCACTTTTAATGTAGCATTCACCAAAATGAAATTTATTACATTGTTTGCACCTGGGTTTAGTGTTCCTGACACTGACTGTACTCGTTACAAATTAGCCTGAGATCTTAGATTAGAGCATTGAATACTTCTGCCTCCCCTGTAGCACCCCTCACCCGTATCCAATTTCGGAACAAGGTTCGAGGTATTATCGGACTTAAACATTCACAAACATACAAACCGGGTCACCAAATTTCACCCAAAATTAAAACTTTTCAATCACATGCATATAGTCCCTTATACAGGCCTTCGAGGCCTAAAACATACATTAGGGCTATTCGGGACAAAACCGAAAACATTCGATAACCTTTGGGCAACTTAACAATTTTCTAGCTTTGGAGAGTAACACACCCATGTGGGTTAGGCCGTGTGGTCGCACACGTCCGTGTGGCTTGGGACATGCCCGTGTCCTCAGCCCGTGTAACTCTCTGTTTGTGATGTCAGCAACCGTATAAGGGCACACGGCCAAGGCACACACCCGTGGCCAGAGGCCGTGTCCTTCACACGGCTGAGACACACGGCCGTGTCTCTACCCGTATGGTCAAGACTTAGGCTAATTTCCAAGCCTTTTTATCATCTTTACATGCATACACATACACAATTTCAATGGCATTCATCATTAGCTCATTATTATGTATTAGTTCCACCTACTCATGATAAATTAGTCTAGCTACATCGCAAGACATTAACATATATCATGAATAAATAGGCTTACAAGCCAAAATCATTATAAGCCACATCTCATGGCTATAATCAACAATTAATATAATCCAATTCCTTTGGCTAATCACAACAGTAGTCATCATAGAAAAACTAACTCCCTATACATGCCACTCACATGAAAACATTTAACATACACATGCCAATACTCCAAGGATAATGACTCGATAGTGCGATGCTACCTCCGACGATCTCCAACCCCGAGCAGACCAGAAAAAACTAAAAGAAATGGAAAGGAGGGAGTAATATTTTTGCTTAGTAAGCTCGCATGAAAATAATAAGCAATGCGATAACATGCTATTTTCATATTCTTTCTATTTATTCAAATTCCAGCTAAGCTGTTTTCCCGAGTCACAGTCATTAAATTATTTATATCCAGAGCTGCAAAAATTAAAATTAAGATCTATTAATTTTTCCAAAAAATAGACTCATATCTCTTCTTACCATAAAATTTTCAGAATTTTTGGTCCAGCAAATAAATACATTTTATTATTGAAAGTAGCCTCTATTTCGCTATTTGATAGCTTTGACCTTTCTTCACTAAACTTTATTTATCTCCTAGTATGAGACTTGGATAATGTTCCCATCTCTTTCTCCTGAAATTAGACTCATTAAGGATTTCATTCATATGAATTTTAACTCATAATTATTTTTTTAAAATTTCTAGTGATTTTCCAAAGTTGAGATAGGGGAGTCTGGAATCACTCTGAATCTGTCTCACAAGAATTCAAATATCTCATGATACAGAATTATTTTGCTTTCATAGTTTCCTTTATGTGAAACTAATTAATCTTTAATTTCATATTTTATTAAGCTTCTAACTCAATTTCCACTATTTTTAGTGGATTTTCAAAGTCGGAAAAATGCTGCTGTCCAAATCTGGTTTGGTATAATATAATGATTACTATCATGAATATAAAAGTATCATGAACTTACCATTTCATGGATCCCTTACTCATTTTTCGCAATGGAGCTCAATATAAAAGTTATTATTTCTCATGGGCACACTTAGTCATACATTCCAAGTATAGGGTAATTCCCTATCACATGCACTCAATCATCAATTTAGTCTCATGACAATGCACCATGTAAATTTGTCTTGGATGAGCTCACCATTCATCATTTCATTCACATACATCGTATTAATCCCGTTGAATTTCTAGGAAATTCCGATAGATTATCCATTTTCTGTGAATTCATAAGAATGATTTCTTTCAAGTATGTACTCTCGCGAACCTCACATTTTACGGTGAGATTGTCAGTCCAGGCTAAATCTCTCGTATCATAAACTCATAAGGTGATGTCAGGATTACTAGTCCAGGCTAAATCCCTTGTAGCGACAAACACCCTTAATGAGCTCAGATCTGAATTGCCAGTCCAGGCTAAATTCAAACCCTAATTAGATTACCCGTCCGGGCTAAATCCTTAAAGCACATATATTCTTCGGGAGGCTAGATCATTCAAGGAACACCCGTCCAAGCTAAATCCTTTCTATCTTTGAGATCAACAGATTACCCGTCTAGGCTAAATCCTTTCTGCAACACGTACAAGATCTCAAATCACATATAATTCATAGTTTATCCATCGAACTTCCTTTTCAACCTCAACCGGGACATTTATAATCAAGTCATTATTAAAGAATACATTTCATGTATTTTCATGCCATCATTAAATACAACTACCATACACTCTTGAATCATGCATTTAATCATATTAGGAGTTTACTTAAGTTATTCAAACTTACTTGTTAAAATCTCGTCAAGTACAACCGTGTAGCAATTCATACAACCCATGCAATAGTAATTAACACTCAATCTATGTAACAATAATTTGTCATTCAATTTCACATGACACGACAAGCATTATATTTTCCCATATCATACACACCATCCATCAACTTCTCTTAAACATATTAAATCATACAATTTATGTCATATCAATAGAGAATTACAATTCATGCATGGTATTGCATTATTATTAACACACGAACTTACCTCGGATTCAGAAATGACAATTTACCATTTTAGTCCATAACCTTGTATTTTCTCGATTTAAGCCCGAATCTCGATTTCCTTGATCTATAATATCACATTTAGCCTACTAATTGGTCACACTATTCATATGGGTCTAAAAATTATATTTTTACAAATTTGTATTTTGACCCCTAAACTTTTACATATTTGCACTTTTTCCCCAAGGCTCGGAAATTAAACTTCATCCTATTTTTTTTTATGTTTTATGACATGCTGATCATTTTTCCCTTCTATGGCAACATCAAATTCTCACTCTAACATCAAATTCTTACTCGTTTTCACGTAAAATCGCTTAGCAAAAGTTGTTTATCTAACACCCAACACTCATTTTCTACCATTATACATCAAAATGTATGCATATTACCCATGGGTAAATTTTTAAACATAAACCCTAGCTTAAAACAATGGTAGAAATGAGTAGAGCATGTTACTGGGATTTCAAAAATGTAAAGAACATTAAAAACGGGGTTCGGGATCACTTACAAATGAGCTTGGAAAGCTTGAAAACCCTAGCCATGGTGTTTAGAAACAAGAGGGGGTGGAGGTTTTTGTACAGCTGAATTTGTTCTTATGAATTTTGTAAACCATTCGTTCATCATTTGGAAGAAGGCTTCTTTAGCTTCTCCTCCTTGGCCCTTAGATACGGGCCTTCTATTACTTGAAGCTGCTCTTTGAACTAAAGCTTGAGCATTGCTCTCAACTTCTTTAGATTCAGCTCAGTTGGATGACATTACTATATGAAAAACATATTTAAAATGGTTAGGAGATATCACACTATCATATGTTATATAATGGCATGTATAGCTAGACTCGTATACGCTATGTAAGTTTGAGAATCGGCTAAATCGTAACTATGATACCAATAAATGTAACACCCCTAACCCATATCCGTCGTCGGAACAGAGTTACGGAGCATTATTGGAATATACAGAACAAATAAAGTCATTTCATATTATTTAATATTCATGTCAGAATATATCCATAAAGTCCTTTATATGAGCCCTCGAGTCCTAATACATGCATTAGAAACAAGTCGGGACTAAACCGAGTACTCAGAGAATTTTTCATAAAATCTTAAAATTTTTACAAGGTGTAGGGGACACACGCCCGTGTGGTCAGGTCATGTCGCTCACACGGCCATGTGACACGTTCGTGTCCTAGGCCGTATGGGCATTTGAAATAGGGCACATGGTCGTGTTTAGCCCATGTGCGCACCCGTGTAACTCTTTGACTTGGGTCACACGTCCAAGTCACACGCCCATGTGCTAGGCTGTGTGTAGGTGCAAGGGTCATACGGCCAAGCCACACGCCCGCGTGCCAGGTTATGTGATCAATTTTGAGCATTCTATTTTGAAATTTTAAAGATGTAGATGACACACGGCCAAAAGACACGCCCGTGTGGTAGGCTGTGTGTCACACATGGTTGAGACACACGCTCGTGTCCCTGCCCTTCTGGATGAAATAAGGCCATTTCCAAGCCATATTCCTCACCCATTTGGTCTTCCACCTACATTAACATTTTAACACATTCAAAAGCCAATCCAAGACATTTAAATTAACCAAAATCAAGTCATAAACATGCCATATATCCTCATTTCTCATCAATCAAGTTTACCATATTAATGAAAACATCTATTTGTTTACTTATACCAACTATACTATCTCATCTCATACGTCAATATGCCTATAACTTATCCATCACTCAACCACATCAAACACAACAAACATAAAGAAGCCACACAAATATATACATAACAAAAGTATGTCCAACTCAAGTCATTCCAATGGCTATTTATAACGAAACACATATTTGCTATCAATGGCCCAATTGAACCTATACATGCCATTATACCAAAATTTAGTTTGTTACATACACCAAAATGAGCCGAAGGATAGTGTGATGATGCTCCAACTAGCTTCCAACCACTAAAAGCTTCTAAATTACTATAAAACATGAAAAATAATACATGATAAGCATATTATGATTAGTAAGTTCATATAACAGGAATTTAACTTACCATTTATTTTTATTTAAAGTAGGCATGCAAAATTCATCCAAAGAAAATTTGGCAATTTGCCTAAACACATATAAT
This sequence comes from Gossypium longicalyx, assembly GCA_025698465.1. Taxonomy (NCBI): domain Eukaryota; kingdom Viridiplantae; phylum Streptophyta; class Magnoliopsida; order Malvales; family Malvaceae; genus Gossypium; species Gossypium longicalyx. Next base: position 72,660,861 of record CM047004.1, on the reverse strand, counting down.
CTCAAGAAACAAGTTAGTCATGTACTTCATGTGAATATCAAAAAACAATAATGAGCTCATCATGTAAAAATTTTCATATATATATGCTTTCCACATCATATATTCATATAACATGCACATTTCCATAATAATTCATCTCAATTTCAAATTATCCCATGTCGAAACTTTGTCTGTTGAATTTATTTGAAATATCGATGGATACACAGGTAGTACACTCAAAGCGTACAAAATGTAATCCATCAATTCATATTCAAGAATGCTCATATGAGCACATAAACGGAAAGCTCTTTCTCTCTTGAGCAATATAACGAGAAGTTCATGTGAGCTATATAACGAGAAGCTTATCCGAGCTATATAACGAGAAGCTCATAAGAGCCATAATCAAGAAGCTCATGCGATCCAATAATGGGTAGCTCCGAAGAACCATTAACGGGAAGCTTCGGATAGCCCATATATCGGGAAGTTCAAGGGAGTCATATTGGGAAGCTTCGGAGAGCCATTAATGAGGAAGCTCACAAAGAGCTTCTAATTAGAAAACTCATGAAGAGCCATATAACAGGATGCTTATAAGAGCTACGGTGTGCCCACAACATATACAGGATCACAATTGATCTGGATACTCCGAAGAGCTATTAACGAGAAGCTTATAAGAACCATATAACGGGAAGCTCGAGAGGGCTAATAACGGGACACTCTTTCAAGCTATGGTATGTATGCGACATATACAAGACCACAACCAATTCGAGAACTTTGTATCCATCGAATTTCATTTATCCAAATGGGATTTAATATTTATTGGACATTTTAGAATATGTGACTAAATCTCATACATGTCAATTACACAACACACATACATAATATTCAATTCAAAAATATAATTATACAATTTAGTTACATGAACTTACCTCGACAATGTTTGTGAACTTGTATGCTACTAATCAGTTACTTTTTCTTTACCTCGATCTAGCTCTATATTTGGTCTATCCGGATCTATACGAGTAAATTTAAATCAATTTAATACAATTCATATTCAAAACAATCCAATTCAAATTTTAGGCAAAATTACAATTTTATCCTTATACTTTTATTTAATTACTATTTCCTCCCTAGGCTTGGAAAATGAAATTCATACAATTTAATCATTGTTCCAAGCCTAGTCGATTTTTACATGTCACAATAGCAGCCCATGTATTTCAAAAAATTTAGAATTTTTCCATGAATTTTACAACTTTTCAATTTAGTCCCTAAATCATAATTTCATCAAAATTCCCTTTACAAAAGTTGTTTATCTATCAACAACCTTTCATTTTCTACCATAAAACTTCATAATTCAACTATATTCATCCATGAAAAAACCCTAGTACTTTGATAACTTTGAAAATTAATCCCCAAAATAGCCAAATTAAGCTATTACAATCTCGGAAACACAAAAATTACTAAAAAGGGGACTTGAATACTGACCTAATTGAGCCAAATAAGCTTGCTACCTTCAAGCTCTTCTAACTAGGGTTTCCATGTAAAAATATTTGGGAAATATGATGAAAAATATGATATTTTCTCTATTTAATCATTTACCATCTTTTATTATTTTTACTTTCTAATTTAGTCATTTTCTTTATTTGATTTTCCATGGATGACTAAGCAGACTTTCTACTAACTCCTCTTAATGGTCTATTTGCCATATAAGGACCTCTAATTTTAAATTCCATAGCTATTTGATACTTATAGCTCCTAGAACTTAACTTTTTCATTTCATACAATTTGGTCATTTTATCAATTAAACATGCAATTGGTAAAATTTTCCTAATGAAATTTTCATACAATATTTCTATCATAATTCAGACCATAAAATAATATTAAAATATTTTTTCTTTTTGGACTCGGATTTGTGGTCCCAAAACCATTGTTCCAATTTCACTAAAGATGAGCTGTTATAGTTTAGGTGTGGTGCATGTGGAAAATAACTCTTCAGCAGATTAAAAGTCTATAAACCGGTCTCATTGGGTAAGTGGCTGATTACTCGGTTCAATTTGGTTGAATTCCCTAATTATTTAAGGGTCTAATATATGGTTCAGTTTTGAGTATATTTTGTATTAATTGATTAGGTTCCAAATGTTGACTACAGATTTTGGAGCTACAGTAGTGTCAACATCCCGGTATCAATCAAGTGTGTGGTGTTAACTCGAAATTTCATAAAACATTGAAAAATCAAAATTGTTAATGCCACACAGTTGTGTAGGCCCATTTTGAGTAAGTTCAGTTAGGGCCTCATTTTGATTGCATATTGGAGGTCAACAATTTCGTAGGCTCTAATGAATGATATGTATGTAGTTTGATAAATGAAATATGATGTTTTTGTTTTGTGTGCATGTTTTTCTAAAAGCATGTTAGCTGTATAAATTGTATATCTGATTCGTGAATCTAAAAGTATCGTTAGCATCTTTCTAATCTAAAATGCTTAAAATGAGCATGTTTAATCTGAATGTAAATATAAATGTAAATGTAAATGTAAATGTAAATGTATTATGTCGTTGTATGTGCATTAGGGTAGGTTATGATAATGTGACAAAGGAAGTTCTAGCAGACTATGGTTTGCATTTCTGGCAGTAAAATCATAATATTTGTATCTGTCAGATAAAATTGCAATATATAATTTTGGCAGATTTTCGCATAATATTCGATATCTTGGCTGCATATTATCGTACAATGACATATTATCACTTTTTGGTATGTTAGGTTAGATGATTATCAAATATCCTAATTGATGTGTTGGGTTGGATGAAGTTGGTGTGTAACGGATGGGGGTAGGATATGTTCTGTTTCACATTTTGCATCGTTATCATGCCATAGCATTTGTATATGCTCTATATATTGTAATCTTTGCATTAATCATTTTTCCATGTGTTATGTCGGTGGGCCAAGTCGCACACTAGACTTCTAGCTCACCCACTTAATCATTTCAAGTAATTCACAAACTTAGGATTGGGCGGTGTTTGGGGATTGGATTGGTCATTCTCGCATTGAACGGTTTAATTTGATTTCACAATTATTCTTGGACCTTTTAGATTGTTCGATAATTTTTTGCAATTACTGTTGGTTTTAGACTAGTTGTTCAACTTTAATAATTTGTTTTTGTTAAATTGTAAAGTTTTGCGTCTTCACATACTAGAATCATTGTTTTGCAAAATTGAAAACTCTGGAGTTTTTCACTAAAAATCCAAATAAGGAAAATAAGTTTTCTAGATAATAAAGAAGCTAATGATGTGGTCTTAAACCTATTCAAGTGGAAGTAAATGAATGATTTTGGAAACACACATGTATCGTGGTTTAAATGAATTAATCTCAAATTTAAAAACAAATAGAAGATGTAACCCTCAAGATTAGATTATAACGTTTAGGTACGATTTGAGGTGTTACATTTGGTGGTATCAAAGCCAGGTTCAAAACTTGGATTGTGGTTTTTGGTTTTAAAAAAATTACATGTGTAAATTTAAAATTTGTTATTTTAAAGAAATTTTTTTAGAATTATGGTACGAGCAAATTTCTATAAAATTTATTAAGATTTCAAAAATAAGAATCTGAGACTCCAGCGTCGATTCAAGTAAGAAACTTTTTACTCTAATTACTATACTCTAGTTATTATACTTTAGTTACTTAGTAAAACTTTTGAACTTTAGATATTGCAGGATAAAACACTCTCTACTTCTGATTAGTCACTTCTATTAAACTTTAGACTTAATATTTTTAATAAACTTAAGCTAATCTATAGAATTTTTGAAACCGTCGATAAGTATAATGAGTACTTGTGGTACACGTGGTTGTGGTACGCGAGAGCGCGGTGGGCGTCGTCGTGGGGCTCGAGTTAAGTCTTCTTCTTTGGGCAATATGCCTAATCTAGAAACAAGTGAGACAGTTGAGACGCCTACTACTAAGTTTGGTAATCAAGGTGTATGGGATAATGTAGTGTCCCATGCTATGCTTAGAGTGTTAGAGAGGGTCATTGGGGCCTAACTGGGATTTGGGGGTCGAGTTTCAATAATTAAACGACTCTGGTCTAATGGTTCTGAACTATTTCAAGGTGTCGCTAGGATTACCCCAACAGTGACCGAGTGTTGGAATGAGGCCATCGAAAGAATTATAGATGATCTGGATTACACCCTATAGCAAAAGTTGAAAGGTGCGGTATCTTTGCTTCATGTTGAGGCATATCAGTGGTGGCAGTCTATGGTGCGGGGCACAAAGGCTGAGCGTGTGACATGGAGTTCTTTCAGAGTGCCTTTATATAGAAATATGTGGGGCAAGATATATTGAGGCCCGTATATTGGAGTTCATTGGGCTTAAGTAGGGTGAGATGACTGTCGTCGAGTTTCTGAGGCTGAATAGGTATGCTCAGAGTTTTGTGGATATTGATTATGATAAGAGCATTCCTTTTGAGGATGGAATCTGTTATGATCTGAAGGTTCTAGTAGTTCCACAGCAGGAGCAGATCTTAAAAACTTTGCTGAAGAATACTAAGATTGTGGAGAAGATTAAACATGTGAAGTGCTAGAGGAAAGAGCAGAACAGGAATCATAATTAGAATAAAAGGGAGACATTTCCTTTAGGTTCAGCTTCGCGGCCTAAGAAACGAGCCAAAGTAGACAGGCCTCAACAGGTTGAGGCAATAATGGATATTGGTAGGACTAAGATTTTTGCTGGTTGTGGTAAGCGCTATCCGGACGAGTGTTGGAGGAGGATGGGGGCATGTCTACGATGTGGGTCTATGGAGCACTAGAATAAGGATTATCTACATTGGGCTTAGCATATGAAGCTTAGGTTCATTACCTGGTTGAACCTCAAAGTGTAGTTCAATAGCCTCTGAGATGCTGTTGTGAAATTAGGGGTGGTATTGGTGGTGGTCATGGACAGAGGTGTTGTCGAGGTTATATCAGGTACTTTTACTATTCATTCTCGAAAATATTTTGCTCTACTTGATATCAGTTCCACACATTCATATATTGCTAGTTGTGTTTCTGTTAACTTGAGAATTTCTATTAAGGATGCTGTAAGTGAGGTCTCAATAGCTAGTCCATTGGGGTAGTGTATGCCAGTTAGTAAGGTTTATAGGAGGTGTTCATTGGAGATTAATGGGTTTTTGTTTTCAGCTAATTTGATGGAGTTACCATTTAGGTACTTTGACCTGATTCTAGGCATGGACTGGTTGGTGGAACACCAAATCAGTCTGGATTGTGCTTCTAAGAGGGTAACTCTGAAAATGACTGATGTAACACCCCTTACCCGTGTCCGACGCCGGAACAGGGTACGAGGCATTACCGGACTTAATTGTTTTCAACATGCAAAAACAGGCTATAAAATTTCTTTTAGATCAAAACTTTTCATACACATGCATAACGCCTTATATACGGGCCTACGAAGCCCTAAACATGCATTGGAAGTAATTAGGGACTAAACCGAGAACTTGAAAAGTTTAAGGAAAACTTAGAAAATTTTCCCATGAAACAGGGTCACACGCCCGTGTGGACATAGGGACACGCTCGTGTACCTTTGGCATGCCCGTGTCCTCAGGCAGTGTAACTTTCTATTTGTGATGTCAGCATGCTCATCGAACCACACTGCCGGGCCACACGCTCGTGTCCTTAGGCCGTGCTCCTCACACGGTTGAGACACACGGCCGTGTCTCAGCCTGTGTGGCCAACACTTAGGCTATCTTCCAAGTCTTCATGTTACCCATAATCCCTACAGCCTTATGCACATTAAAATCGCAAATCATGGCATTATTTTAGTGATTTAACACTCTTTATTAAGACATATTCTTAACATTAACATGTCCTCTTACAAATAATGCATCTACTCATGCAATACCAAGTCTAGATTCCTTATTTCACATTGAGCTACTCAAAAAAATTTCCCATGAAACAGGGTCACACACCCGTGTGGACATAAGGACACGCCCGTGTGCCTTTGGCATGCCCGTGTCCTCAGGTAGTGTAACTTTCTGTTTGTGACGTTAGCATGCTAATCGAACCACACTGCCAGGCGTATGGCCCGTGTCTTCAGGCCATGCTCCTCACATGGTTGAGACACACGGCCGTGTCTCAGCCTGTGTGGCTAACACTTAGGCTATCTTCCAAGCCTTCATGTTACCCATAATCCCTACACCCTTATGCACATCAAAATCGCAAATCATGGCATTATTTTAGTGATTTAACACTCTTTATTAAGACATATTCTTAACATTAACATGTCCTCTTACAAATATGCATCTATTCATGCAATACCAAGTCTAGATTCCTTATTTCACATTCATAAGACTTGCCATTTTAATGACCACTATACCATTATATCCTGCTTCTCAACTTATCCATCAAGCTCTCATGTTCAATCATTACCATGTTGTATTTATAACGTGCAATTACTACATGGCTATGACCACCTCAATTGGTCATAGAGCATTTGTCTAACACACATGTCATATTACTAACCATGCATGGCGAGCAAACATAATCACATTATAAACACTAGACATGACATAAATAGCTAGGCTTACAAGCCATAATCAATATGAGCCACATCTCATGGCCCTATACATATAACTCAATATAAGCCAACACATTTGACCAAAGCAAAATAATACATGTCAATCATCTAAATCCCTATACATGCCACTCACTTGAAATTTCTAACATATACCTCATTATCCCAAAGGTAGCGACTTGATAGTGTCATGCTGCCTCCGACTATCTCCAACCCCGAGCTAACATGAAAACACTAAAGGAAAGGAAAGAAAGAGGGTAAGCTTTATATCTTAGTAAGATCGTATGAAAATAATGAGCAACTTATCAATTTGCTTCTCATGATAATACAACCTTATTTGCATTTTTACTTATGCTCCAGTCAAGTTGTTTTCTCAAGTCACAGTCACTAATTTATTTATATTTGGAGCTATTGAACTCCAAATTAAGTTCCACTAATTTTACCTGAAACTAGACTCATATATCTTATTACCATAAAATTTTCATAATTTTTGGTTCATCCAATTAGTACATTTTATTCCTTGAAGTTACCCTTTTCTCGCTGTCAGACAGTTCTAACCTCTCTTTGCTAAAAATTATTTATCTCATAATACAGAACTCAGATGATGTTCTCGTCTATTTCAATTGAAAATAAACTCATTAATAATTCTAATCATATAAATTATGACCCTTAACTATTTTTTTACAATTTTCAATGATTTCCTAAAGTCAAAATAGGGGATTTCGAAGTCATTCTGACTCTATCTCACAATAATTTAAATATCTCATAATCTGATGTTCATTTTCTTACACCATTTCTTCTATGAAAAACTAGACTCAATAAGATTTAATTTCAGATTTCATTCAGATTCAAAATTAATTTTCCATAATTTTTGGTGGATTTTCAAAATTAGACTATAGCTACTGCCCAAAACAGTTTTAGTACAAAAATGATGATAACTAAACTCATCACACCTTCATCAATCATTTTAACCATATGGTCTAAATACATTTTTATACAATATAAGCATGTACCCATAATCACAAGGTCATCACTAAATCATTCTCATGAACATGACTTACTTATTTACTTTGTTACAAAGATGCATCATAACCCGAAATCATTTCTTATGAGTTTTGCATGCATACCCGTTCCACTTCGTAGCATAACTTTTATCTATTCTCACCTATGACATACCTCAATGGGACCATCATCAAATCATTCCTTAAGCTACCCGTTGAACACTTGGAATACTATTGGATACATTGAAAAACTTGCACATAAGTGTCATATATGCGGCTAGAACCAACTCAATAGCACGTGACATATGTAACCAATGCTACCCCACACTATGAAATGCTCGCATTCCAATCTACTCACGGGCCTTTTATCAAGTCAGTGCCCAAACCCCATAGTGCTATCATGTAACATACGCTCATTGAGCTACTCACGGGTCTGTACAGAAAGTCAGTACCCAGACCCACGTTACATATATCATTTTCTCATGAACTCAAACTCAACTCATGAGTTCAGACCGCATAATTCTCTTAGCATATCCTTTTGTATCCTATGTTATATCCGAGGTTCAAAGGGATTTCGTTTCTAACCGAATAGTATCGCACATGCTCACAACGTTATTTATTCTTCCATCATACATTTCATACTTTCATGATAATCAAATAAGCATATATAAATTCTTGATAACAATGAATCAATTCAATACTTATAATACCAAAACATTAACATTTGGCATCACTCTCTCATACACAATATCACCAACATATAACTCAATTTAATCTTAGAAGGATAAGTTTCAAATATATTAGCAATAATATGGATAACATGCTTAAATTAGTCACACGGACTTACCTCGAATACGAAAACGTCAATTTTACCATTAGTCCATAACCTTGTATTTTTCTCGATTTAAGCCTGAATCTCGATTTCCTTGATCTAACATGATAAAATTCACTCATTTAATTAATGTACTAATCATTTCGGACCTAAAACATATTTTGGAAAAATTCACATTTTTTCCCCTAAACTTTTGCATAATTACGAATTTACCCCAAGGCTCGGAAATTGAAATTTATTAGATTTCTATAAGATTTAAGACATGCTGAACATTTTTCTCTTCTATGGCAACCTCAATTCTCACTATTTCATGCTTTTATAAACATTAACAACTTTTACTAATTAACCCGTTTTAACCATTTTCAACAAAATTCACTTAACAAAAATCGTTCTCCTAACCTCAAGCATCCTTATTCTACCATTAAACATCAAAATGCACAATTATCTAGCATGGGTCAACTTTTAAACTACATTTTTCATGCAAATAAATGGCAGAAATAGAAAGGTTAAGCTTTTAGGATCTCAAAAATACGAAGAACATTAAAAACGGGGCTCAAATGCACTTACAATTTAGCTTTGAAAAGCTTGAAACCCTAGCCATGGAGTCATGTAAATTTTGACAGCCATATATGAAGAAGATGACCAGATTTTTTTGGGTTTTTATTTTGTCTTTTATGCCTTAAAATACCCAAATGATCAAAAGCCATTTTTACCAACCCTTCAATTTTTACCCTTCCATGACTAGTTTTGTTCATACCGAAATATGATGGTCTATTTGCCATTTAAAGACCCCTATTTTAAACCCCCATTTCAAACAAGTACTTATATTCTAGAAATCATATTTTGCAATTAATGCTATTTAATTCCAATAATAAAAATTGGACACTTTATCAATTAAAAACAAAATTTGCACACAATCACTCAAACATATCATGGACTCTAAAATAGTCATAAAATAAATATTTCTATTTCGAATTTGTGGTCTCGTAACCACTTTTCTGACTAGGCCCTTTTTTAGGCCGTTACAATCAGAGCTGTGGTTTAGTCAGTTCTCGGACTAACTTAGCATATGTATGAGAGTCTAGCTATACATGCCACTGATCTGTGATAGTGTGATGTCTCCCGACGCGTATGAGAGCTATTTTGTTTAGAAAAAGGTACTCTCCAACTGAGCTACACTGACCATACTGAATGTGATGCTAAAATATTCGAGTAAAGTATAGTCATGATGAACTGAAACTTGGAAAGGTACGAATGAGGATCCATGAAATGTGTACAGGGTGAAATGTGCTTGCCTATGATTAATAGATAATTATATGAAGTAAATGGTCTATTTTCTTGAGTGAATACATGTGTTTAGATAACTTACCAAAGATATAGATGGAATGAATATTCACGTACGATTATATGAAAAATCATGGTTGATAAGCTCGTATAGCTTAAGTAAATGTGTTAAATTGCTTGTACTGATTCATATGATTGTAACGATATGCCTAAATGAAGGTGTACAAGGTAAAAGGATAGATTGTGACAAACTTATATGTGTTTGTTGGCCCATGTATGATATCATGTGCATGATTTATATGATTAAATGAATAGATAAGTAAAGTTATCCAGAAAACATGGAATGCATGTATAAGTATACTTGTTAAAATAAGATGATTAGAAAGTAGGCGTTAAATCAATACGAATGTTAGTTAACTGAAATGAATAACATGATTGAGATATGATTGCTATGATGATGAAAACTGTGTTACATGTATATGTATATGAGAGTCGATTCAGAGGCCCTACGACCTCTCCCCCTTACCAAAGTGGTGTTTTATAATGTGAAATTTCTGAGATTTGTGTTGAATGAGTTACCGGGCTAGAAACCAAAAAGTTCAATGATAGAATGGTTATAAGCATGATTAGAGATTGAGAAGGGGTTGGTAATTACAGACATGAGCTAGAAAGATATCGGATTGATCGAAAGATTGTTTAATTTTCGTAACATCACAGCTAGTGAAAAAGTTTAATTTTGGTAAAACAAATCTATCCTGGTATGACGTCGAGAAAAGTATTGACTGAAATTCCCTCATGAACTGGTTCTCTTAGTGAAGGGAATATTATGGAATTTGGGACGGCAGAAATAATTAAAGGAATAATGTTTGAAATATGAAATGTTCAAGCATGGTAATTACAGTGAACAGTTTATGACTGTCTCTATTGAGATATTATATGAGATTATCTGATACCAGAAATATTATTGGGGCTATCTAATCCCTGATGAATTCTTAAATTATGAAAATGTTCCTTGATCTTAACGTTAGAACAAATATGTTGTCAGTCTATTGGGTTATGATCTGCATGGTTCTATTTTTCTCTAGTATTTTGTTGTATTCTGCCTATTAAGAATCGATGAGAAATTGTGTATGGTGCCATGATTCTGTCTCTACTGATCATTGCTCTGACTGATTATACACACACACATATATATATGAAGAGCATATAGTTCTGGTCGCATTTGTTGTCAATGGTTCAAATGATGCTATTCTGGATTTCTTTATTCTGGGCCTCTCCATCTCAGATTTCTTTATCTTGGATTTTTTGGTTATATTTATCTTGTAACTTGTTGATCATGACTTGCATTTAGAGCATGACCTTCATCTTGTGATTAATATATATAGAACAAGTATGACTATACCTCTGAATTGATCCTGATAATGTGGTGAAAGTTCCAGTCCCAATGTGTATGGTGGATTTCCTTTCTCAATTAAGTTAATCAGAGTTAATGTATTCAATTGAGGTATCAATATTACTTATGCTAATGCATTTGTTATTGTCTTCGATTGGTATGATGAGTGAATTTGGATTAATGCATGCTGAATCGTTCTGTTGACTAGAAGAGAATTTTTTTTAAAATATTAATTACGGATGAATAAGGTCGACTTAATTGTTCAATCTGTGAAGAATATATGTTTAGAATTTAATGGGATGTCCATGCTTGAGAATAAGATTTTATTTCTTCACGGGTAAAAAAACAAATAGTCTAATTAAGAAGCGTATGTTTCCTAGAAAAATTGAATGCGATAAGAAGATCTGAGATTGATAGTGTGAAGATAATTTGGGTATTTAAAAATGCTTAAATGATCATTGTTTATCTTTGAGTACAAATTCTTGAAATGTTGAAAATTTAAAGATGTATAACAAGAATCATCAGAATTATTTTTGTCGTTTGGGTACTAGAATGGAAATAGAAAAAGTTAATATGGATTTTCTTGTCTGGATCATTCCTGTCCTTGAAAGAGGAAAGTGATATGTAGCATTGTTAAACGTTATGAGATGTGTAAATTATGCTGGTATACCCGAATGTCTGCTCACTAGATTCATAGAATTTCATGTCTTTATGAATTTTAGATATCATGGAATTTTAATCTCCACTAATCGGATTGAGATCCGAGTTTCATATCATGATTTCTTTGGAAAGCCAGAAGATACTTGAAATGAAGAGTAGCTGAGGGTTGAATTGGCAAATAATTGGACTGTGTGAAATTATAAAGAGTATGAGGTTGAGATGAACTGATTAGTTTTACTATTCGAATCTGAAAAGATTCGGGTACGAATGTATATATAACATGATGGTATGGATCGGACTTTTGAGTACATGAGCTTTCTGGTAGAGATTAAGTTTCAGTAAAAGTATTGTAAAGTGAATACCACTTATGATTTTTGTATGTGAATTTAAAGAGATAAGTAGTAAAAGTTTAGCCTGAGTGAAAGTTCTTTGACATCGATTATAGGATTGAGGAATCCAAGTGAAAAACCAAAACCACTTTTCTGGTGAGATTTTCGGGGACGAAAATCCCTAAAGGGGGGAGAAATGTAACATCTCGATTTTGGACTTAGTCGGAACAGTGGTTTCGGGATCACAAATTCAATGACGAAAATTTCATTTTTATTATATTTTTATGGTGTACAATTTCACAGAATGATTTTGTGAAAATTCCGTTCGAAAATTTTGACGTTTGGGCACTCAATTTAGTAAAAAGGACTAAATTGTAAAAAGTGCAAAAGTTGAGTTCTACATGTTAGAGGTGTCTAATTGTCATGAAATTTTAAATGGGAGGTCCTTAAATGATAATTAAACCATTTTATAAATTGTTGGACAAAAATGGCCTTGGTTGGGTAAATTTTGAAAAATAGTAAAAAGGGCATTTTGGTCATTTAGGGGTAAAATGAATTAAAAGACAAATTTTAAACCCCAAATGTGTCCCTTTCTTCTTGCTGCAGTAGAATTTACCAAGAGCAGCCATGGTTAGGGTTTTTTCAAGCTTCCAAGGTTAATAGTAAGTGATTCCAAGCTCCGTTTTTAATGTTCTATGTATTTTTGAAATCCCGGTAACATGATTTACTCATTTCTACCATTATTTTGAGCTATGGTTTATGTTTTAAAATTTACCCATGAGTGACATGCTTGGATTTTTATGTTTAATGGTAGGAAATGAGTGTTGGGTGTTAAATAAACAACTTTTACTAAGCGGTTTTCGATGAAAACGTCCGAAAAGACCGTTTTGTAAAAGTTGTAAATTTGATCATAAAAGGGTGATTTAGTGGGAATTGGAGGCTGCCATAGTTATGAAAATGATTCAGCTAGACTTAAAATGTAAGGAAATTGAATAAAAATCACTTTACGAGCATTAGGGGAAAAGTGCAAATATGTGAAAGTTTAGGGGTCAAAATGCAAATTCATAAAAATATGATTTTTAGACCCATATGAATAATGTGACTAATTAGTAGGCTAAATGTGATATTATAGATCAAGAAAATCAAGATTTAGGCTTAAATTGAGAAAATACAAAGTTATGGACTAAAATGGTAAATTGTAATTTCTAGATCCGAGGTAAGTTCGCGTGATTTAATAAGCCTATTATTCATGTTATTATTGTTATACATGAAATATATCTTGTTATAATTGTATTGAATTTGATGTTAATAGAAATTTGATGGAATATGATATTTAAAAGAAATGAGTGGTCACCGTGTAAAAGAGGTCCTGCATATGTTGCAGTAAAGGTTGTCCTGAAAGGGTAATCTTTTGATCTCATTATGAAAAGGAAATGTACACTTTGTGTGTACCATGTGAAAAGGGATAGCTTCAGCTATCGAATGTGAAAAGGGATAGCTTCGGCTATCGAATGTGAAAAGGTTAGGTATACTTTGTGTATACCACATGAAAAGGTTATGTACACTTTGTGTGTACACTTGAAAAGGTTATGTACACTTTGTGTGTACACTTGAAAAGGAAAGGTATACTTTTTGTATACCATATGAAAAGGAAAGGTATACTTTGTGTATACCATATGAAAAGGAAAGGTATACTTTGTGTATACCATATGAAAAAGAAAGGTATACTTTATGTGTACCACTCAGAAAGAAACGTACACCTCGAGTGTACAATTGGAAAAGAAAAGGTCCATCAGAAATTCAATAATTCAGCAGTAATGACATACATAGTAATATAAAGAAAAATGGTATGATAAACTCATCTATACTTAGTTGATACTAATATGATGCATATGATTGTCCTGTTTGCATGAGTGGTTGTGATAAGAGATAGCACAGGTACGTACTCGAAACTCATGACTACATGTTTGATATGTGAAATGAAATGGACTTGTGAAAAGAGTGCAAATGAATGAGTGATATTTATGAGAATAATTTCTATGACAAGCTTGTGATAATTATCATTATTTTGCACTAAGACGGATTAGGACAATAGCAGTGGTTTGACTTTGAAAATTCACTAAAAATAGTGGAAATTGATTTAGAGGCTGAATAAAATTTATAATTAAAGCTTGATGAGTCTAGTTTCACATAAAGGAAACTGTGTAAGTAAAAGAATTTATTATTATGAGATATTTAAATTCTTGTGAGATAGAGTCAGAATAAGCTCGAAATCCCCTGTTCTGAATTGGAAAAATCACTAGAAATTGTAAAAAAATTATAATGAGTTAGAATTTATATGAATAAAATACTTAATGAGTTTACTTTTAGGAGAAAGAGACGGGAACATTATCCGAGTCTCGTAGTATGAGATATATAAATTTTAGTGAAGAAAGGTCGAAGCTGTCAAACAGCAAAATAGGGGAGACTTTAAATAATAAAATATATTTATTGGCTAGACCAAAAATTCTTAATATTTTATGGAAGGAAGGGATATGAGTCTAGTTTCTTGTAAAATTAATATAACTTGATTTGGAGTCTCATAACTCGAGATATAAATAATTTAATGACTGTTACTCTAGAAAATAGCTTAGCTGGAATTTGAATAAATAGAAAGAATTTGAAAATAACATGTTATCACATTGCTTATTATTTTCATGTGAGCTTAATAAGCGTAAAGCTTACTCACTCATTTCCATTACTTTTAGTTTTGTCAGGTCAGCTCGGGTTGGAGATCGTCGAAGGCAACATCACACTATCGAGCCATTACCTTTGGAGTATTGACATGCGTAAGTTAAATGTTTTCAAGTGAGTGGCATGTATAGGGACTTAGTTTTTCTATGATGAATATTGCTGTGAATAGCCAAATATATTAGATTATATTGACTTATTGCTTATATCCATGAAATGTGACTTATAATGATTTTGGCTTGTAAGCTTATCTATCCATGATATGTGTTATTGTCATGTGATTGTACTCGTTCACTATGTATGAGAAGTATATGATATAAGTGATTAATAAGATGACAAGGTCAAATGTATGTCTGTACATGTGAAAATAACAAAAAGGCTTGGAAATTAGCCTAAGTTTTGACCACATGGGTAGAGGCACGGCCGTGTGTCTCAGCTGTGTGGAGGACACAGCCTCTCACCATGGGCATGTGCCTTGGTAGTGTGTCCTTAAACGGTTGTTGATGTCACAAATAGAGAGTTACACAAGCTGAGGACATGGGCGTGTCCCAAGCCACACGGCCCAATCCACATGGGCGTGTGACTCTCCGAAGTAAGAAAATTAGTTAATTTGCCCAAAGATTTTCAAAGTTCTTGGTTTAGTCCCGAGCCACCCCAATGTATGTTATAGGTTTCGAAGGCCTATATAAGGGACGATATGCATATGTTCAAGATGTTTTAATTTTTGGAAAAAATTTTGTGGCTCGGTTTTGCATGTTGTGAATGTTTAAGTCTGGTAACGCCTCGAACCCTGTCCCGGCGTTGGATACGGGTGAGGGGTGTTACATATTGTGGATCATTTGACCAAGTTTTCCCATTTTCTTCATATTCGGAACGATTACTCTTTACAAAAGTTAGCTAAATTGTATATCTTCGAAATAGTAAGACTTCATAGGGCTCATGTATCGATTATCTCTGATTGAGACCCTTGTTTCACACCTCAGTTTTGGAAAAAAAATTATATTAGGCTTTGGGTACTCAGTTAGACTTCAATACAACATTCCATCCGTAGACTGATGGGCAGTCCGAGAATTACCATGTTTTGGAGGATATGCTACGGAGTTGTGTTATTGATTTCCGTGGTAGTTGGGAGGAGTTTCTACCTCTCGCTGAGTCACTTAGAATAATAGCTTTCAGTCTAGTATTTAGACAACTCCTTGCCAATCTCTCTATGGTCTTAATTGTAGTACATCATTGTCTTAAACGAAGTTGGGCGAGAGGAAAATTATGGGTTTAAATTTAGTTATTAAGACTGAGGATTAGGTCAGACTGATTTGAAATTAGTTAAAGGCAGCATTTGATAGATAGAAATCCTATGCAGATCTTAAGAGGAAGGACATTGAGTTTGATGTGGTTGATCGGGTTTTTCTTAAGGTATATTCATGAAAGAAGGTTCTCAGGTTTAGACGTAAGGCAAGTTTAGCCTTAGGTTCATTGGGCCTTATCAAATTTTGAGACGAGTAGGGCCAGTTGCTTATTAGTTGGAGTTACCTCTAGAGTTAGACCGCATAGATGATGTTTTTCACGTCTCGATGTTAAGACAGTATCAGTCTGATTCAACTCATGTTGTGTCTATTGAGGAGATCAAGGTAAGGTCAGATTTATCTTCCGAGGAGGAACGGTATAGATTTTGGATCGTGTGGAGAAAGTTTTGAGACGGAAGAGAATCCCTTTGGTTAAGGTTCTATAGACGTTATAGCCGAATTCGAAGGTGTCACAAGGTAGGGGTTTTGAAAACAGAGTTATCTCGTCAAATCATTCACATTTCATAATTAGCAAACATTCACAATTTTATCGAAAACACCATTTAATTAGTTCATTTGCCAAAACTTATTACAGCAGAAGCCTTAAAATTGTTATATTTTGAAAATACAGTCGTGTCTTTAGAAAAACCTTTGGTGCGTATAAACTGTCATTTTTAAAGAAGAGACATTTTGCTGAAGCATGCAAAAAGTCAAACAAATAAAACCAAAATCATTAGTTAAAAACCCATGCAATCCAGAGTCCCAAAAATTACAAACTCTCAATTGAAAACCCAATTAATAAATAAACCATAGATGATCAAGTTTTAATAGTTTACTGTCGAGTGGTCACCGCTGAGTCTCTGCCGCACTGATCCACTCAAGCCTGTGGATTACCTTACAGAACTGACAAATAGATGTGAGTTTACATAAACTCAGTGTGTAAGCTAACAAAATTAAGCATGCAAACATACAAAATCATAGACACAGTCAGAAACAGATACAGATTCAGATTCAGATTTAGATTCAAATTTCAGAAAAAGATATACAAAAATCCTACCCTCATCCTCTACACACCAACTCCGTCCACCCCATCACACCGTGTGGGGTTAAAAACACCCACCTATCCCTACACACCGTATCGTGCCATTAAGACACATATCAGATAATACACAACCAAGCTGCCAGAATATAGGCGGTTAACGCTGAGCAGAATGCTTTTTCCTCATATACAAATCTCACCCCACAATCATATACAGAAACAGATACAGAACAACATACTACACATGCTCAATAGGCTTATTTATAGATATTAGAATAATCAGACATGCATAGCATTATCATACTCAGAACAAAATATCAAACTATCAAATCTACTGTTTTAGGGTTTGGTTAGCCCTTACCGACCCTACGGTAGGCAGACAGTCGATTGGAACAACCTGTGCAACCCTAGGGGAAATTTCAGAAATATAGGCCCACATGCCCTTGTAGGCCCACACGCTCGTGTGGCTTGCTTGTGTGGGCCTACACGCCCAAATTGGCCTTACTCGTATGGCCCACACGACTTGGCCTAAAAACCCGTACGCCCAACTTGGCCTAGCCCGTGTGGTTTACATAGCCACACTCCGACCACTACACGGCTATGTCATGCACACGGCTATGCCTTCGTCGACCACATGGTTGTGTCTTGCACACGGCCACTCGCACGGCCGGCCACATGCCAGTGTGGCATCGATAGTGGTATTTCGGCTTTTTCCAAAATTCAGATTTTTCCGTTTTGGGAACAAACTTGGTATGGATTTGATGCGAAACCACTCCCGTACAATTACTTAAACCCTCCGAATCCAACCGAAACACCTCTTAGCCATAACTCGAAAGTACAACAGAAACTACTCTCCTATGATTCAAAAACTTACCTTCTATAACAGCAACTAGGAGATTTCACTACACCACCGAAGGGTCTTGATTTTCCTAAGAACACCTACCAATGCGGTTTACCGGATTAACTCGACATACCAAAAAGAAACAAAAATATAAAAGGGACTCTCAAAACACCAACACAAGCCCGTACCTTTAAAAACGAATGGTAGAACCGAGAAGAGAAACACCGCGATTGGAATAGACAAAAATTCGATAGGAAAAATGAGCACAGAAATGTCAGAGAGGAGGAAAAAGAGAGAGAAGGAAAAAAAATAAAAACAAAAATAGAACAATTATGAGGAAAACATCCCACTAACTGCACAATCCCACTAAACCTCACCCACTAACCATCTCAGACTCCCAACTCCATCAAACCACTGACAGCTAACTAGAACAAAAATTAACACCCTTTCCCACACAAGGATTCGAACACAGAACCTTCAGATACACTAACACTCACTCAACCACCAGACCAGCAGACCCATTCTGATATGATTTATAGGCAATTAAATATAATCCCATTGAACAAAGGTAAGGCTTAGATAAAAAATAACAAAATTAACCAAAATGGGACTTGAACCCAAGATCTCACACACACACCCAGAACACTTAGTCACTAAAGCAGATACACACTTGTGTAAGATATTTATAGAAATAGGAATAAATTATTCAGGGTATTACATATATAATCTGATTTGTAAGAAATATGATATATGCTTACATTATTGTCTGAATTACTTTTTGCACATTCCTTGAAGTGACTTTTTTTGGACATTTGAATATTTTGGCATATTCCTTGAAGCGAATATTGCATATAATTATTTGAAAATTATTTTATTTTATTAATTTAGTGGCATTATAGACTTCACATTGATTTACACATTTCAAATAGTAAATGACAAGATAATACTTATATGTGGTTACAAAGTATAAGGAATGACAATCAAACTATCAATTTGTCATCATTTATATTGACATTATTAGTAAAATTGAAATGCATGTTAAATTAAACCAGAAGTTTACTAATACAAATACATTTACTACTTGACATGACAAGTTAGACCATCCTAGATCATATATAATGCCAAAATTAATTGAGAATTCATGGGCATTTATTAAAAAAACCAAAAAGATTCTTTAATTTAAAGAATTCTCGTTTGTTACTTGTTCTCAATGAAAATTGATTATTAGAAACTCACTAGCTAAAGTTTAGATCTAATGACTTGCATTTCTGAAATAAATATGAGCTCATTCATCCACCATGTGGACGATTTTGATATTATATGATTTTGGTAGATGCATCTACAAAATAATCACATATGTGTTATCAACTTGCAATCTATTGTTTTGCAAGATTACTTATTTAAATAATTAATTTCAGATTATGCAATTAAAACAATTCATCTTTGTAACACCCCAAACTCGGCCTAGACGTTATGGCCGAATCTGGCGATCTCACATTGGAGTGTTTTTCAAAAACTTGCTCTTGCTAATGAAAACCCGTTTGGAAATTTTAAGCCTCTTTGTTAAAACTCAAATTATTCTAGCTATTCGTTACTCATTTTAAGTTGTCATTACTTTTTAAAACTCTATTTGTTGCGGAAGCATTTCAAAAGTGTTGCGAAAACGTAGTGTTCTGAAAATAGTTGTCGTTTTGGAAAAACCGCGTTCTACTCTTAACAGATATAAATCATAATAAAAAAATCCCAAATTAAAAGTTGGAAAATTAGAGAGGCCTTATTACATAATTTAAAACCCAAAAGAAGTCTAGTAGCAAATAAACACTAAATAACAGAAAACAGGAGCAGTAATGTGGCCATCTCTAAGCCCCTCGCAACACCAAATCGCCTAAAGCTGGGAATTATCTGCACGGTCAAAAAGAAAGAGTAAGTTTAAGAAAACTCAGTGTGCAATCCCTTATCATTCAATCGGTGTACAGCATACAGTAATAGCATGGGCTTGAGCCCTACTTAGAAATAGTACAGAGTGGGCCTTAGCCCAATACAGTAACAATACAGTACAATAATGCAACCCATCCCAATCCAGCCAACACACCAATATCACAGCAAAGCTGTCAGTAATAATATTGCAACAAAAAGTGCGAGAATGATAACACAACAAAGTTTGCGATGTCATCGGCAAATGTGGCAAAGCCACGATAATGATATATGTGGCATATATGGCAAGGCCACCAATACAGTACACTTCCTCCATAACAGTATCCCAACCCCATGCAAAATGTCATGTCATAAATCATACAAGTATGCAAAATATCATGCTCAGTACAGATAAATCATAGCACAAATCAGTCATTTACCATCAATGGGTAAAATAGTTATTTTACCCTATAGGGGTATTTTGGTCATTTTACCTGCCTTGGGGTGTAAGTACTCTTCTCGACCCATCAGAAGGTCTACAGTCGCCTCGAGCCACTCGTGTAACCTTAACAATCCTAACAGTGTAAATAGACCCAAGGCCCATTATGCGGCCCAAGTAGGCCCACAATCCCGTGTGGCCCATCGAGCCCAAAAATTACCACGGCCATGTGAACTACACAGCTCAATCCAATATTAGCCACGTACCGCTAATTTTTTTCGTGTAGAGCCCACGAGCCCATTGGGCCCACATGGCTCATTTCAACCCATCGAGGCCCAAAACAGCTTAAGCCCATGAGAACGCCCATGGTGGCCTCTACAATCTTATGCTCACGATTCATGGGCTCGATTTACCACATGTACATTCGCACACTCATGTGGCTAAAAGGCCATTCTTTCTGCTTTTCAGCTTTTCGGCTTTTGCCGTTCTATAGTCTATTCAGTGTGTGAATACACACCTATTTGTGAAATCGAAGGAACCGCTCACGAGCCTAAAGCCTATATTCCAATAAAACATACTGTTAGCCTTTCAATCGTTATGGTTCACAACATTAAATACCCAAACTTTCAATTACTACTAACCTTGATTGACAGTAATACAGCCTATTACCCTAAGATTGCTTGCTAGAACCAAACGAACGCTCCTTGCCGATTAGCTACATAACAACAGATCCTGTTAGATAGGATTGATCACAGATGTGGCTTAGATCTACAACATCAACTTACAATCTACAGGGGTATTAGGCCTAACCCAACAATAAGGTAGCGTTCTTACCTTATTCGATTAATAAAAGGAAGGGGTAAGTTGCTTCAAGGCCACTGCACTACTCCATTCCTTGAGGGACCTAACAACCCAACGAGCCATATATCATGGGGAAAAGATCATCATTCGACAATCAAGAATAGAAAGGAGGCATTCGGTTTAAAGAAAAATGATGAGAAAGAACAGATTGAATAAGAAGAGCCAATATGAACACTTACCATTCTAGTCAAGAGCTCTTACCGAAAAATAATTAATAAACCAACAGCAACGTATGGAAGCAATCGATCAAGAATAGGGAAAGAAAAGAAGACCGAGTACAATCGGTATTCCAAATCAAAAAGGAATAAAAGAGGGAAGAAAAGAATGGGGAGAGAACAATCGGCTTACCTCACCAAGAAGAGAAAAAAGAAATGAAGGAATATATGATACCGAAATAAAAGAGTATATTCGGCCAAAAGAGATAAAAATAAAGCAAAGCAGAAGCTGAAAACCAAAGTCCAAGTAGTAATCGGTATATTAGCAGAAGATAACCAAGGGTGTTAACAAAACCGAAAAAGAAGGGAAGAATAGAAAAACTCCGAACCCCAAAACATGCAAGCCCCTATAGTTTCACCAAAGCCGAATTTCCTCAAAGCTAGAGACCAAATTCGGTACACACTTCCTTTCCCACTCAAACTCCTTAGTTTTCTCCAAATATTTCTCCCTTTATCCCTTTACAATCCTCTCCATGACCCATTCAAATTCCAACCTGTAGAGTTCTAGTCAGACTCCAGTTCTCATGCAGCAAAGAAGTAAAATAAATACTCCTTTGTGCACAGAGTGACTTGAACTCCCAAACTCCCTAGAAGTACAACATGCCACTACCACTACACTACAACTCTCTTTGTATTATATATTACCTAATTTAATTAAAGAAGCCTACTATCTAGAACCAAGGGTCCTATTCACTTAAAAATTAAATTTTTTTCTAAAACCCAGGATTGAACCCAAGACTTCTCAGACTCTTCCCAGAACACTTAACCACTGAAGCAGACATGTATTTGTGTCATTTTCTTGCACAACTAAATACTTACATGCAGTCTCCTAGTTGTTCCCATGCTCAAGGCTTATTCCTTCTAGGCCCAAATTCGGGGCGTTACAATCTTGCTAATGCTAATGAATATATATCTCAGTCTTTTATTAATTAAATTTGAAAAACTTTTGTAAAAACTTATTATTTATGCGCATAATGGTTTAGAGAAATTATTGATTGAATGCCTCTTATTAGTATCTAAACCATTACTTATGAGAACTAAACTTCCTATCTCAACATGAGATTATGTTGATTTACATGTTGTATGCATCAAGCCAATAAGTTATAAATACTTCCCATTACAATTGATTTTTGGTCAAGAGCTAAATATTTTCCATCTTTGAATTTTTTATGTGTGTATAAGTTCTAATTACTCCACCACAATACACAAAGATGAGTGAATCCTCTGAAAGTTAAGAACATATATTAATTATGAGTCTCATTTAGGAATATATATTAATTACGAGTCTATTTGTATTATTAGATGTTTTGAATGTATTGGAGATTCAATTATGACATGATTTGTGATTATCATTTTGATTTGATAGTTTTCCCGTCATTAGCAGGAAAAAATAATAGCTAAATGAAATCACTACTTGTAATGAGTTATCATTATCTAAATCCTTATAGAGAATAATTTGAACCAGAAGTTCAAAAATGATAACTCATTGTTGGATTTGGTGCCCTGAGTGTAGTATTTTCATCTAAGTACACTTGTAATTTATTCAAATAGATTGGTTAATAAAATTATTCATGAATTAAACTAATAATTTGTATATTGTCCTCACATGGTTTTTGCACGCTGTGCTCATTGGTTGTCTAATGTTTAACTAATAATTAGTGGTATTACGTGGTCGGATCGTAGTACAGAAAGATAACTTGTATTAGTATACGAACCTAAATATATCCTTAGTCTAATAAAAAATGAGTAAACTGATTGAAAGACTAATATGTCATCTATCAAGTCCAATTGGGAAGATGTTTTGTCTTAGGCATCGAAACAAATGACTTCCAAAAGATACAGACATAGATGTGACTAACTGGACTAACAATACATCGGACAAAACCCAAGAAGAATAAATCTTGAATCTGTTTACGTATTTATTCACTTGTGACATTTGTAGTGTGACTCGTACACTTTGATGTAAGTAAAACTCTAAGTTCAAAATAGATAAGGAACCGAAAATTGGTGTGTTGGGTGCACGACTTCTGTAGTATGTGGCGTCATTCACAATAGAGGAATTTATAGCCAAAAATATGGGTAAATGATATCATGTCATTAGCATCACATAGCTGATGAAAAGTAAATATGGTCATGGATCGTCCATCTTTATGATGGATGATTTGATCACTATCTGATAGTGATTGACCTTTCATGAAGAAAGATGTAATAGTTACCATGAGACAAAATAAGATCATATTAGGAGAACGAATATTATCCCAAAGAGATCAAAGATATCCTATAAGGGTAATAGACTAATGACAAGGTCATTGGATGAGCATTGAGTAGTTGTTTTCCTATTGGTATGTCGTTGAGGAGAACTCAGTTACGATACTATAGTGGAATGACTTCGTGACTAAATGAGTTTATAATTAATAGGTGAAAAGCCAAAACTTAATTATAAATCATTTAAGCATCAACTATATATGTCCAATCAGTCCTTACGCTAGCTCATTGAAACCAAAAATGAATTGCGTGTTTGAATAGAAAAGAACGGAATGAATAAAAAAAGAGAAATGGGAAACATTCAGGAATGATTATGGTTTTCTCCAAAATGGATATATAGAATCATTTGGAAATGAATGTAGGTTTCCAAAAATATAAATGAAAATGGAAACTCGCAATCTTATATAGGATTACTTAAAAATTTATGGAAGAATGAGTTTATGTTTTTAGACTGTTTTGAAGCTCGAAAAATGAAAATATACCATTTGGACATAATGAACAAGTTGAGTTGTGACATATTGAACGAAATTTCTCGAAATTTTATCGGGGGAAAAATCATCAAAATTTTATCGGGGGCAAAATCATCAAAATTTTATCGGGGGTAAAATTTTCAAAATTTTACTGGGGCAATGTAGCACCCTACAATCGACCCTTGAGAAGGATCCAAGAATGGCGCATTATAGCTTTACATCTTTTCCCTTTTCTCCAAACACAATTTGAAAACACTAAATCATGAAGTAAACCATTACAAATCGAGACCATAAGCGTCATTACAACAGTTAGGGAAAAAAATTAATTTGACGAATACAATTTTAGTTACAAAATATTGTTCTTCAAAAATCCTAAACTTTAGCGCCACCCCCATTGCCATGTATAACAGAATCATTAGAGGTCTTACAACATGAAATATCCTCTAATGTGGTCCTTAATGATTCCTTTACTTCTTCAATGATCCTGAGAAGGAAAGGTTGTAACACCCTTAACCCATATCCGTCGCCGAAACAGGGTTACGGAGCATTATTGGAATATACAGAACAAATACAGTCATTTCATATTATTTAACATTCATGTCAGAAATTATTCATAAAGTCACTTATATGATCCCTCGAGTCCCAAAATATACATTAGAAACAAGTCGGGACTAAACCGAGTACTCAGAGAATTTTTCACAAAATCTCAAAATTTTTCCAAGGTGCAGGGGTCACATGCCCGTGTGGCCAAGCCGTGTGGCTCACACGACCATGTGACACGCCCGTGTCCCAGGCCGTATGGGCATTCGAAATAAGGCACACGGCTGTGTCCCAGCTCATTTCCATACCCGTGTAACTCTCTAATTTGGGTCACAAGGCTAAGTCACATGCCCGTGTGCTAGGTCGTGTGTAGGTGTAGGGGTCACACGGCTAAGCCACATGCCCATGTGCCAAGCCGTGTGAAAAATCTTAAGCATTCTATTTTAAATTTTAAAGATGCAGAGGACACACGGCCAAAACACACGTTCGTATCTTTGCCCATGTGGTTGAAATAAGGCCATTTCCAAGTCATATTTTTCACCCATTTGGTCTTCCACCTACACTAACATTTTAACACATTCAAAAACCAATCCAAGACATTTGAACTAACCAAAATCAAGTCATAAACATATCATACATCCTCATTCTTATTATTCAAATTTACCATATTAATGAAAACATCTATTTGTTTACTTATGCCAACTATACTATATCATCTCATAAATCAATATACTTTTACCTTATCCATCACTCAACCACATCAAACACAACAAACATGAAGAAGCCACACAAATATATACTTAACAAAAGTATGTCCAACTCAAGCTATTCCAATGGCTATTTATAACCAAAACACATATTTGTCAGCAATGGCCTAATTGAACCTATACATGCCATTATACCAAAATTTAGTTTGTTACATATACCAAAATGAGCCAAAGGATAGTATGATGATGCTCTGACCAACTTCCAACCACTTCGAGCTTCTGTATTACTATAAAACAGGAAAAATAATACAGGGTAAGAATATTATGCTTAGTAATCTTTTGCAGTTTACAACAGCATCGTGCAAAGTTAACCAGTCCATACCCAAAATTATATCGAACTCATCAAATGGCAACAACATCAAATCAACCGGAAAACACGAATCTCGAATCATCAAAGGACAATTCTTATACACTTTGTGAACCAGAACACATTGGCCCAAGGGGTTTGATACTCTAATCACAAACTCAATAAACTCAATAGGCAAAGTCTTATTGAATACTAAAGTCTCACACACATAAGAATGAGTAGAACCAGGATCAATCAATGTAATTACACTAGTATCATAAAGGGTGAATATACCAGTAATAACATCTGGGGATGAAGCCTTCTCACGTGCGTATATAGCATAGGCTCTGGCAGGTGCGCGAGCCTCAGATCGAACTGCAGTGTCTTTAGTTCCTTTCAGACTGCTACTCACATTACCTATATTTCTGGGTGGTCTACCTCGAGCTGACATGTTACTCAGTCTCACATTCTGTACTGTATTTTGTTCAGCTAACTCAGGGCATTCACGAACAAAATAATCCGTCGACCCGCATTTAAAACAAGCCTGATCATGCAATCTACAACTGTCAAGATATCGTTTACCATAATGTTTACACTCGAGTTGATTCGATCTAACATTACCAACACTAGCTATTAAGGTAGCTCTCGAGCTCACAGGTGGTCTATCTTGATCCCGTCTGGAATAACCTGCAGTAGCCTTTGAACGGCTAAAATTATCTCAGAATTTTTTTGATGTCGACTGAAATGACTTACTCGATGATCTCTTACGTGAATCTCTAGCTTCAAAGTCAGCTTTTCTTTTCTCTTTCCTGAGCTCTTCAGCTTTACATGCTCGCTCAACTAGTACTACGAACTCTTTTATTTCAAGTATGCCAACTAGCAGTTTAATGTCTTCGTTCAACCTTTCTTCGAATCTTTTATACATTATAGCTTCAGTCGAAACACACTCTCAGGCATATCGACAGAGTCTCACAAATTTTCGCTCATATTCTATCACAGTCATGCGACCCTATTTCAATTCCAGAAATTCTTTGCGCTTCTGGTCAATAAATCTCTGGCTAATGTATTTCTTACAAAACTCAGTCTGAAAGAACTCCTACGTCACCCGTTCTTTCGGAACCACCAATACTAGTGTATTCCACCAGTGATATGCAGTGTCTCGTAGCAAAGATATGGCACATTTCAAACATTCATCCAAAGTACATAATAGCTCATCAAACACACGGATAATATTATCAAGCCAGAATTCAGCTCGCTCAGCATCATCATCATCAGTATCTCTGAATTCTTCAGCCCTGTGTTTTCTGATTTTATTAACTGGAGGCTTATGTAATCTCAACGGATCAATTACTTGAGGTATAGCAGGTATCAGAGAAGGATTAGTCGAGGGTGGAGGTTGTTGTACAACCGGATTTGTCCGGATATATTGAGTAAATCAATCATTCATCATTTGATAAAAGGCTTGTTTAGCCTCTCCCTCATGCCTACTATAAGTTGGTCGAGAATCAACCAGCGCTGTCCCTTGTACGGGAGCAAGCGCTATACTCTCGACATCATCAGCTACGATTCTATTGGGATCCATTTACTATACGAAAACACATTTTCAAATGTCAAAAGTCATCACACTATCACAGTATTCCTAGAATCGACTAAACCGTAACTTTGATACCAATCAAATGTAACATCCCTAACCCATATCCGTCGCCAGAATAGAGTGACGAGGTATTACCGAACAAAACACAAATTTTCTAACATTCACATATACACATATGTTATATCAAATATCTAAAACATAAATATGTTTAAACATTAAACACATAACTTAAAATCATAAAACAAATATCAATAAAAATTCTAAATCATATAAAAAATATGCGGCATTGGCTTTTAAAAACGTAATCAATATACATTCATATATTATACCATACCACCTTATGTCATAGCATAATATTCATTATCACAAAAGATAATAGCTAGCATTACAACATGGCCAAATATACTTCTTTTACATTACAATTTCATACGCATGTTACCATATTAATATAGACCATTTTTTAACACAATTACTAAATCAAAACATACTAAAATTTATATGCATAATACTAACCTTTTAAACATCTTCTATTCGGTCATTATTACACATACAAATAATTCATACCATTTCTATATGACTTAATAAACCAAATTTATAAATATTAATGCCAAATCAAAACATGCCGATTTCACAAGTTATACATCATACCAAAATATCATACACATAAACAACATATTCATTTAACCACACACAAATATCATTTAATCAATTATATACACTAGTACCGAAACAAATCATACCAAAGTACCTATCTATCACATACCAAATTATAATCCATAATATGGTACATTTCCAACTCAAATATTTAACCTAACATTTTAATCTTTCATTACCAACATCAAACAAAACATATCCACCAAAGTTATTATATAACATATTCATTATTTGCTTCCACCAACCATTCAAGCATAACATATGCACATACATTACCTTGATAAACCGAACCAAAATAACTAATACATAATCAGTTATATAATTATTATTTTACTATATTACTAGTTGATTTATAAATCCATTCACAAAGACATAGCATATCATGCATAAAACTTATCAAAGATGAACTTACCATAAGCTATTTGTGGTACCGTAACCAATCACAACAACCAATTTCACATATATTTTTATCTATGCATGTACCATAGCCGAATCAACCAAACATACACATCCAAAATCACCAACCATTTTCAAAGCATATAACACATATAAACATGACTAAAGTTTCATATAACCATTTAACATATTAGCCATTTTTGCATGGCTTAATATATACATAAATTCAAAATTAACCAAACATAACCTAGCTTATACATGCCATAATATCAAGTTTAAACTTATAATGTACCAAAAATAGTTGATAGTGTGATAAACTTTGTTGACGATCCTCGAGCTCGTAATTAATCTCCAAAATCTATAAAACAGAGGCAATTATAAACACACGCAGAGTAAGCTATCATAGCTTAGTAAGTCATAAGCAAATAAATAATTCAATATTAATATCAACTCAATTTAACCAAACTAATTTATACCATCATGATCACATTTATTCTCAAGCTTACAATTTCATGTATAACATATACTTTCACATATTAACTTATCATGGCCGAATGTACATATATATATTAACAAAGTATCATTCAATTTCAAAGCCAAAATATTATTATATAACCAAGTATATTTACACTTATATACATATACTCATGAATCAAAATATAACATCACATACGTATTCATAACATCTGGCCGAATATACTACACAAATGTATATATATTTGCATTAGTAACTTGTATAATTTGCATCACATACCAATTAGCCAACTTACCTTATTTTCAAATAGGTAATCAACTAACTCATACCTGATCGTTTTAGCTCGTTTTACATATTCAATCCCAACTTATCATACCATTTAGGATTGAATAGGATACTTGGATAATCACATATATCGTACAATACCAATGTCCCAGACGTGTTCTTACACGTAATTACATATCGATGCCACCGATGCCACTATCCTAGACAGGGTCTTACTCGCACACATATATTGGAGTCACATATCAATGCCAACATATTAAATGTAGTCTTACTCGCACACATATATCGATGCTATGGTCTTACTCGCACATCACATATCGGAATCCTATGTCATGACACATGTATCCTAGTTATTCCTAAGGGTCATATGGGGCTTTTGAACGTCATTACTCGGTTGAATCGAACTCGTAAACATAGCTCCCAAGCTTACTTACATTCGGCTTTCACATATATAATCTAACATAATTTAATTTCAGCATATCATCTCGTATATAATTAAAATTAACAATATCTATTTGCTTATAAACTTACCTCGGACAACGATAATTGGAACGAGACGACTAGTCGACAACTTTGGTTTTCCCCGATCCAAATCTGATTTCTTTGGTTCTTGATCTAAACATATTCAAATTAAACTCATTCAAATATATTTTCACTCAATTTAGTCTAAAAACACATAAATGGGCAAATTACCATTTTACCCCTGACATTTTACACTATTTATAATTTAGTCCAAATTGCACAAAACACAAAACATGCAAAATTTGCACATACGATGCTTAGGCTGAATACTACCCATGTTCATACAAGTCCATACATTTCATTTATTTCACATTTTAGTCCCTAAATTTATTATTTTTTCAATTTAGCCCTAATTACTCAAAATCATCAAAAATTCCAATACAAAACATATCAATCCAAAACATATCTTTCATATTTCATCAACTATCATCACAAAAATCAAATATTCATCAATGGCATAACTCAAAATATTCATCAAAATCAGAAATTCAAGCATGGGCTTTGTACATTACACTGCAACGATCTCAAAAACGTAAAAATGATAATAAAAAAAAAACTGAGCTAGTTACATACCTTAATCAAGCTTCAACAATGCCAAATGCCCTAAGCTTTATTTTCTTTCTTTCTTTTAGTGTTTTGGTAACCAAAAACAAATATGAACACTTATGTTTTATTTTATGTTTTATATTATTATTACTTATTATGCATTTTACATAATTAACCTTTATAATTAAATTTTAAACCATTATATTTCATGGTTAATACCGTCCACTCATTTAATCATGACCTAATTGCATTATAAGTGCTTCATATTATAAAGACAACAAGAATTAGGCACTTTCACATTTAACCTTCAAATTTTCATTTTACGCGATTAAGCCCTTTTATTAATTCGGGCACTCAAACGATAAAATTAAAACACAAAAATTTCACAGATATAAATTCACACATAATAAACAAAGAAAATAATTTTAAAATATTTTTTTGACTAGGATTCGTGGTCCCTAAACCACCATTTCGAATAAGGTCTAAATCGGCTGTTACAATATCGGGAAGTTTAAGCGAGCCATATCGGGAAGCTCCGGAGAGCCATTAATCAAGAAGCTCACAAAGAGCCTTTAATTAGGAAGCTCATGAAGAGCCATATATTGAGACGCTCATAAGAGTTGTGGTGTGTCTATAACACATGCAGAATTACAACCAATCGGGATGCTCTGAAGAGCTATTAACGGGAAGCTCGCAAGAACCATATAACAGAAAGCTCGAGAGGGCTAATAACGGGATGCTCATGAGAGCTAATAATGGGATGCTCTTTCAAGCTATGGTGTGTCTGCAAAATATGCAGGACCACAACCAATTCGAGAAATCCTGTATCCTTAGAATTTCATTTATTCAAATGGGACTTAACATTTATCAGGCTTTGACGGATATGTGATTAATTTCATATACATGGCAATAATACAATCACATACATACAATTCAATTCAAACATATAAAAATACAATTTAGTTACACGAACTTACCTCGACAATGTTCGTGAACTTGTATGCTACTAATCCGTTACTTTTTTTTTACCTCGATCTAGCTCCGTATTTGGTCTATCCGAATCTATACGATTAAATTTAGCTCAATTTAATACAATTCATATCTTAGGAAAAATTACCATTTTGCCCTTATACTTTTAATTAATTCTAATTTCGTCCTTAGGCTCGGAAAAATAAAATTCATGCAATTTAACCCTTATTCCAAGCCTAACCGATTTTTACATGTAACATTTGCAGCGCATGTAATTCATAAATTTTAAAATTTTTCCATAAATTTTAAATCTTTACGATTTAGTCCCTAAATCACAATTTCATCAAAATTCACTTTACAAAAGTTATTTATCTATCAACAACCTTTCATTTTCTACCATAAATTTCATAATTCATGCATACTCATCCATGGAAAAACTTTAATACTTTGATAACTTTACAAATTAATCCCCGAGATAGCTAGATTAAGCTATTACGATCTCAAAAATATAAAAATTACTAAAAATGGGACAAGATTACTTACCCAATTAAGCCAAGTAAGCTTGCTTGAGTTCTCTTCTCTTAACTAGGGTTTCCATGTATTTAATTTTGGGATAGATTATATAAATGATGATATTTTCTTTTATTTTATTATTTTTCATCTTTATTTTTCATCTTTCCAATTTTGTCATTTTCTTTATTTAATTTTCCATGGATGAATCATCATACTTATCTATTAACCTCTCTTAATGGTCTATTTGCCATATAAGGACCTCCAATTTTGAAATCCATAGCTATTTGATCCTTTTAGCTACTAGAATTTAACTTTTGCATTTTATGCAATTTGGTCTTTTTATCTATTAAACATTTAATCCTTAAAATTTCCTAACGAATTTTTTATACGATATTCCTATCATACGGTAGACCATAAAATAATTTTAAAATAATTTTTCTTACGGACTCGAATTTGTGGTCCCGAAACCATTGTTCCAATTTCACTAAAAACGGGTTGTTACAAAGGTAATGGAGTAAGTTCATAGAACTTAATGAGTTCTAGAGTAGACACTACGATGACTATACATACATTAAACAAATAAACTTTCCCAACTCAGTGGAACACATAGTTTGCCCATTGGCGAATACAATACACAAGCAGACTTCATACAACTTGCCTATTAACGAATATTATACACAAACAAACTTTACACAACTCACCTATTGGTGAATACTATACACAAGCAAACTTTATACAACTCGCCCATTGGTAAATACTATACATAAGTAAACTTTACAGTAGACTTTGTTCCTTTGGCACATACATTACGCCAATGCATTCATGCAGACAACTTTCTTCGTGTTGTCCAAAAACCCTAGTCCGTGTTTAGAGATCATATAATTCGTACATTTTTTTCCTTTTTCATGCTTTGCCAATTTGGTTTGCAATTATGCTTGCCTTACCAGAGGCCACATAATCATTCTCATGTATCATAATTTGCAGTTCAATACTCATATCATTGAAGGTAACGTCATGATTTCATTTCCTTTTTGTTCAGACCATATGGTTCCTTTCAGCTCAACATGAACCAAGGCCCTTATAACGTTTATATAGATATGCCAAACAAGACCTTTCACAATAAACATTCGTGACTTTGGTACAAACACTTTACCTTTACAGGACAGGTAAACTTGCCTTGTACCAAATATGAACAAAAACATAACGCACTCATGGAGTATGAAGGAACTCACCAGACAAGTTGCAGAAAAGCTTAGACAACAAGACCCTTGCCCTTATCTCAAGAGCTTTCAAGAGTTTCTTGATCTATAATATCAAAGGTTATCTTATTAGTTCATTTCACCAAAAGCTAAGCAAGTTTTAACAAAAACATTAACAGGAAACCCAGAATCTAAAAGTTTCCTCTTTGTTTCCCTTAAACTAACCCTAAAGCATAAAACCCTAGGGCCCCGTAAATAACCATGAAAATAACTTGAGTATCATTGGTATTTACCAGGTACTAATCATTGGTGAAGTTTGTTAAATACAATGAACTTGGTCCTTCAGGCAAGTTTTAGTTCTTGAGTTTTTCGAGAAAATGTAGAAAAAAATTTCGAAGAGAAAATTTTAAGTTTCCCAAAGAAAGCACAAAACTCGGTCAGGATGCCAGTGTTGGCTTTATACAAGTGCACACAAAAAGAAAGCTTAGTGGGCAAGCTTATCCTCCTACTACCCTTCCTTCACTACCTGTGTCTAATAACAATCTCTCTAATCTTAAATGCATATCCTTTCAATATCAGAGATCTTGTCCCATTCTAACTAGTACTCATTAGGCCAACTAGATGGTTCCAAATAAAATAGCAATAAAATTAATCGTTCTTTTAAACTAAGGGCTTAGCACTTAAAGAATAAACATCAACATTTATCAGCTGCGGTGGCGTATACCCTGTGAGGGAGTCCACCAGACCACCAAGCTTACCTTAATAAAGACTTCACCTGAAGGTGCATTCTATAGTCTTCGAGCATTTAGCCATTTTTAGTACCATATTCACTCAGAACCTATTCCATATGTCTTACATCTAATAACAATACTCAAATACTGTGGCTTCGTAGGGTGGGATGTTACAGGTAAAATTAGGGTCAGAAAATTATTTAATATGTAGATATTAAGTTTATTGTGAGAAAAAAAACTGAATCAGGTTGGATCATATTACAGAGTACTGGGTCAAAAATGTCCAAGAAGTACTCGTAATACCCATCATTTAAGGAGGTGGGACGACAAAACCCTAGTATCATTAACTAGGGTTGCCACCCCTTATATCTTAGATAAATTAGGATATTATTTTTCTAGTGGAAATAAACTTCTACAACTCTATAAAGGTTCTACCTTCTCTTCTTATAGATAGATGGCATTAGTAGAACTATTTACACAACTTTTGAGAGGTTGTTATTTTACCGAAAAATAGAGAGAATTTATTCTTAACTTATAAACATATTTTTCATAATAATAATTTTACCAGTTTCTATTAAAGAAGAGAATTTTCACTTTCACCCCAAAAGGAAATTTTTTTCTAGTTCTATGTTTTGATTCAATTGATTTAAGCCTACACTCAAAGCAGTTCGTGGTACGAGAATAGCGGAGAAGATTGTTTGGTTGAAAGACAAAAAAATCAAGGATCCACTTTTCCAAAAACACAAGTACGAATTTGGTTAAGGTTTATTACTATAAATATCACAAACTAGGACGATTTTCAAATTTTTAATTTCCCGCTGTACAAGAAAACCATTTTCAAACCAGATTTTTTTCTAACACTCACTTTATTACAAGTTAACTGTCAGATGTATTTACAAACTTCATGAGAATAACCAAGTGTTATATACCACCTAATATTTCAATTTGAATCAAAATCCAGTAGGACAATCGATTAGAATAAATGATAGATTGATCGGTTCCAAATATGAGATTTCTTCTAGATGATCATATGGTGGAGGCGGGTACTCCAGAAGAGACCCAAGACATAACTAAAACTCCAGAAAAAATTCAGGTACCTAAAATTGAAGATTAAAATAGTGAAAATAAAGAAATCTCGATAAGTTATTTCAATTTGAGAAAATGTGGAACCGATAATAAAAGTGGTCAACAATGATTTTGCATGCAATATTATTGTTGAAATAATGAAATAAAAAGAGAATCTTGAATAAATCTATTGAGAAATATAAATATGGAATAGATTGGTCAAAATAGAAAGTCACAACTCAAGTACAATTAAATTTGTGGAGTTTTTGGACCAATAGTCCAAATATCTAAAGGTATAAAGCTAGTGAGGGTACAAATGAAGTGGTTATGCAAAAAACGGAATAAAATATGAAGTATTCCACTAAGTCCTGGTATTGATTATGAAAAGATATAATATTCTTTTGTGGTAGATACGATAACCTTTAGAAATATTATTAAACTGGTAGTTTATAAAAGATTTAATTTTCGTCTAATGATTGTTGTTATAACCTTTTATGAATCACTATATAGTAAAGTTTATATTAAAATCCTTGAAGGATTTAGAATGCTAGAAGCATATTGCAATTTTTGGGAAATTGTTCATTTATATGAATTGAAATAATTTGAGCATATGTGGTAAATTTGATTTAGTGAATAGTAGTTGAAGGAGGATTATTAAATAATCCAAAATACCTATTTGTATTTTTATAGAAGAATCATGATTAAATTTTGCTATGATTATTTGATTATTGAAGGAGGATTATAAAATGCTCCAAAATACCTATTTGTAATTTTGATAATGCATGGCAATGAATGGACCAAAGTTAATAATATACTAAGGCCTAGTTTAGGAATGCTTCTCAAAAAAAAATTTGGGAAAAAGAACTTTTGAGGAGAATGTAAAATTTTCAGATTCTGAAAAAAGTGCTTTTGGGCCAATTTTTGGCTTGGGAGAAGCACTTTTTCTTTTTCTTTTTTAAAAAAAAAGGAATGCTTTTGTCCTAAAAGTGTTTTTTTTTGTCCCAAAACCACTTTTGAGAAGCATTCCTAAACTAGCCTTAAATAATATTAAATTCGTTATAAATCCATTGATAAATGGATATTCATAACCCCCCAAATTTATCCTATTGTAACCCCTAAAAGATGAATGTTCAAAACCGTTAATTTCATTATCTTGTATCATTTATAGGGTACCTTAATATTGGTTCTTAATGCTTTGTAGCTTATGGTTTTTGAAAACCTATAAATAGAGGACATGTACAAGCTTATTGGATACCAATGTGAAAGTTGTAACGCCTCAAACCCGGCCTAGAAGGTATGACCGAATCTAGAGAAATTACACTGACTCGTTCAAAAAATTATTTTTAGTATGTATTTAGCAATTAGAATCTGGCAACCAACCATTAAAATTAATTTCTCGTTTACAAACACACTTACGAATTTAATTAATTTGTAGAGGAAAATCTTTTCAGAGTTTTCAATTTTGAAAACCACCTGATAATGTAGATCATTAAACTGCCAGAAACTTCCTTCTTTCACATCATCCCAAACCTCATGCAATGTGTCATGGCAAGCATATTCAAAATCAGAATGACAAGAATGTAGGACATGCTGTCGTACAATAATAGAAACAGAAGGCATGAGAATCCACGTTTTGCATAACAAATTGATCAAATCTTAATAAATCATAATAGATTTGTCATGAGGTCACATTCATGGTTACATAACAGAATCAGTATCAACCACAACGGCTTATTCGGATGTCACATGTTCACAACCAACAAGGTAAGATAGTACGAACCATCGAAATTAACAGAGCATAGATCATACTTGAATAAATCTCATACCCTAAACATGTCCCAAACTAAAACATATTATACACTAACAGATCATGCTTACTTAATTTATATCATGTCAGACATACATACAAATAATGAATTATATATCATCATATCATCAGAAATTAAGTTTTATAACTTGTTTCAAATCAGATAGACCCCATGGTACGTTCGATCCGAACAACATTTTGCGAAGTTTAATTCATTTTTAAAAAAAAATAAAAATAAAAACCAACTCACAAGTAGCATAAAAAATGTTTTCTTATTACTTTCGTAGATATTCAAACACAAGATCAGAAGGTATACATAAGCTTAATCATTAAACCATTAGGCTCGTCATTGTCATCAACTGAGCGAAAATAATATATATACTAGATGCTCAAGAATAAGGGTTTAGCTAAAAGTAGCAAAAATTCAAGGAAAATGATTCAAAACCAGAACCTAGCACACAAAAAGACAATGCTTAGCCATTGACCAGATTAATTTACTTGTCACAATTCACAATCTTAACTCAAACTCAATACGTAACTACTCTTGGTTTCTCTAACCCGATTTCTTCTAACCAGATTTTTGGGACGTTAAAAAAGTTGAATTGTCCTTTCATCTTCTGTTCTTCTTTCTTGTTCATTCTATATTTCTTTTAAGTTTATAACACGTTATCAGCACGAGCCTCTACAAGTTCATAGTGAAGTTCACGTCATTGCGATTAATATAACTTGCCCGCAAAGCTCCTGTTGAACTATATACGTTATACATATTTTCATCATTGTTTTAATTTGTTCATCATATTTTTATAGAAAGAGAAATATTCAAAGTATACAAATCAATTTTTTCTTCTTTTCTAAACTATTTTGGTTTATTCACCATTTTTTTAATCGTTACTAAAAGAAATTTCATTATTTCAATTTGTTTTAAGTTATTATTTTGATTATTTCTCTCTATGCCAATATTTGTTTTACAAATTATTATTCTGTAAATTTGGTATAAATAATTGTATTGTTTTACTATTGAGAATGTTTATTATTATGATTTTTCTCAAAGTGATAGTTCCTTTTATCGATGATCAAAATTACCCTCTATTATTTCCAGTATCTTAGACGAGAAGATACAAAATTTTTACTGGAAGTTTCTTTTATTTAATGTTTCATATTTGGTTTTTTTTAGCCAATTCATGATTTGATTAACTTATTTTATTTTTATGATCTTAGATGGATGGTGAAAGATTTATAATTTGTATGGATTTTGATTTGGTGCTCTTGACATTGGGGTGTCTTAGTATCATATAAGTTATTTTGAAATAAAAGTTTTTTATCGATGAGTTTTGAGTTTGATTACTTTTTGATAAAATCATCAAGACTCAACGTTGAACAAGAAAGTTGCTATTAAAACTTTTGTAGAAGAAAAGAAATTAAGGTAAATTTCACTTATCACATTACATGCTTATATGTACTTGTATTTTTGTTCATAAAAAAATATTTTTGTTAATATATGCTATTTGATAATTACTTGGTAATTATATCTTAATGGTGATAGATTAATTTTAATGTTATAAATTCATCGATTTTTAAATCATGATTCATAATATTATCGGTCATTTTTATTAATCAAGGCCTAAGGTTCATCATAATATGCGACATTACATCGGTTCTTAGTCATCATTAAACTGAATATTTTATATGTTTATTTGATAGTTTCAAAACTTTTCTAAATTCTAGACATCATATGTTTTTGAATTTTGATATTGTTTAAAATTCTCTTAATCAAGAATGATTAAAGTTATTACATATATTAATAAGATCAAAATTCTTTAACACCAAACAATCAAATATTATTTCACATCAAACATATTTGTTTAAAGTCATTTTAATGACAAATTTTGAGGAATGTCTAAATTGATTTTTGAGTCGATTCTAAAATAGGATTTCAAGTATAGTTGTTGTGATTTTTAATTCTTGAATTATTTCAGTTAAAAACATTTTTATAAACTTAAAAATGAAAGTTAATATATTAATTTAGCCATTGGCATTTCTATGGATCTTGTTTGTATTAGCTGATTGTTGTTTGATAAGAAGCATTAAAAAAAGGATTGTGGTTTGATTTTGTAAATGCCTTTTATTTTTCCAACTAT
The DNA here is from genome assembly GCA_025698465.1 of Gossypium longicalyx. Taxonomy (NCBI): domain Eukaryota; kingdom Viridiplantae; phylum Streptophyta; class Magnoliopsida; order Malvales; family Malvaceae; genus Gossypium; species Gossypium longicalyx. The sequence continues at coordinate 72,622,284 of CM047004.1, read as the reverse complement.
ACAACCCTAACAAACTTGTTACTTTTGTAGAGATGTTAAAGGTAGTTTATACACTTTATATTATTCCATTTGTTAATTATTTAGAGAAATGATATGGACAATTATAAATGGAAAGGTTTTGTGAACATGAAATATATTATTTTGAAGTAAATTTCATGTATGTCTACAATGGTTTATGAAATTTTTGCTAGCACTAACATTATATAAAGTTTAATATTTTAGATGTCAATTTTATCCATAGATTTGATTTACAATAAACTTCATACATGACTTGACTATTTCTTTCTAGTTAATTAAAGATGCAAAACTCTTGTGAAAAGATTTTTTAAGTATTCTGAATTGATCTCATGCCTTCTTATGGCTAAACAAAATAAAAACAAAATAATGAGTTATTTGTTCCATTGGTTTGCTCCATTCCCCAAAGTGAATGTAGCAATACATAATAATTATAAAAATGAAACTTATTGTCATTATTGACAAATAGGTAAAAAAAAAGAAGATGGATGATTCGAAATGTTGTTACATGTTTATTCTTAGAATATAATAATCAATTATTTATACTAATTAATCAATCCTTGAAACGGATGATATCTGTATAATTTTATTGGTAAAAAATATGATATACGCTTACATTATTGCTCGAATTATTTTTGGCGCATTCCTTGAAGTGAATGTTTGCAATAAATATAATCAATTTTATAATCAATTTTGATCATTAAAGTTAATTTGGGCATTTAAATTTTTTGGCATATTCCCTGAAGTAAATATTACAAATAATTATTGCAAATTTTATTTCTTTTATTGAGTTAATGACATTATGGATTTCACATCGATGTAGACATTTCTTGAAGTAAATGTCACAATATTACTTATATGTGGATAAAAAGTAAAAGGAATGACAATAAAATTATTAATTGTCAAAATTTATATTTACATTATTAGTACAATTGAAAAGTATGTTAAAATAAACCAGAAGTTTACTGATACAAATACATTTATTACTTAGTGTAACCAGTTAAACCATTCTGGATTATATATGATGCGAAATTTAATTGAGAATTCTTATGGATATTCATTAAAGAACCAAAAGTTTCTTTAATTTAAAGAATTATCATGTGCTATTTGTTCTCAATGATAATTGATTATTACAAACTCACTAGCTAAAGTTGAGATTTAATGTCTTGCATTTCTGAAATGAATATGGGTCCATTCATCCACCATATGGATGGCTTTGATATTATATGATTTTGGTAGATGCATCTACAAAATAATTACATGGTTATCAACTCGCAATCTGTCTTTTGCGAGATTGCTTGTTTAAATGATTAAATTTAGATTATGCAATTACAAAAATTCATCTTGCTAATGTTGGTGACTTTACGTCCCAAACTTTCAATAATATTGTATGTCAATTAGGATAAAAGTTAAACATCTTGTAACTTATGTTCACACATAAAATGGTTTAGCTGGATCATTTATCAAATGCCTCCAACTAATAGTTAAACCATTACTTATGAGAACAAAGCTTCTTATTTCAACATGAGATTGTGTTGATTTACATGTTGTATGCATCAAGCTTATAAATTATAAATACTCCCTATTACAATTGATTTTTGGTCAGGAACTAGATATTTCTCATCCTAGAATTTTTGGATGTACAATGTATGTTCTAATTTCTCCACCACAACGCACAAAAATGGGTCCTCAAACAAGGTTAGGAATATATATTGGTTATGAATCTCTTTCTATAATTAAGTATGTTGAACCATTAACCAGAAATTTATTTACTACACAATTTGTTGATTGCCACTTTGATGAAACAACATTCCCAACATTAGGGGAGAGAATACAAATTTGGAAGAATAAAGTACTTAAAATGAATTATCATTGTCTAAGATCCTCGTACAAAGCAATATGAACCAGAAGTTCAGCAGATAATTAATTTTACAAATCAACAGTTACATTCATTTACTAACATAAAGAAATTACAACATCTCACATACCAGCTGAAAATGCTCCAATACGAATTAATGTCCCAATAAGGCAAATTGTTACAATAAAAGAAAGTAATCCATGCTTGAAGTGTGGAAGACCAGTTGGTTCCAAAGATAAAAATCCTCGTAAAATGAAATGAGCAAACATTCAATATGGTCATATAGTAGAGGTAGGGGTTCCTGAAGAGACCCATGACATAACTAATTATAAAACTCAAGAAGAGATTTAAGTACCTGAAAGTGAAAATGAAAATTATGAAAATAAATAGATCTCAATAAGTTATGTCAATACGAGAAAAAGATGGAACCGAAAAAATATAGTTGTCGACAATAATTTTGCTTATAGTGTTACTACTGAAATAGAAAAAGAAAATGAGAATCCTAAGGTTAAATCTTTTGACGAATGTAAAAATAAAAAAGGTTAGCCAAAATGGAAAGACGCAATTCAAGCATAATTGAATTTTCTAAACATGAGGATATAAATGGACATTTATACGAAAACGAAATGAGAAAAATGAAGTCGTAAGATATAAAACACAACTTATAGTATAAGGATTTTCTTAAAGGCCCAACATTAATTAGTAATAGACATGCTTTCATGTGGTACATGCAATCACGTTTAGATATCTTATTAGTCTGGTAGTGAAATTTATATAAAAATCCTTGAAGGATTTAAAATCTCAGATGGATATAGAGTTCGCCAAAAAAATTGCTCGATAAAAAATGATCCAATTTGTTCATGTGTTTTTATAAAAAGATTTGGATCAGATTTTGTGATCACTTCTGTTTATGTTGATGATATAAATATTATTAGAACTCCTGAAAAGTTTCAAAATGCAGTAAATTGTTTAAAAAAAGAATTTGAGATAAAATATCTTGGAAAAATAATTTTTTGTCTTGGTCTACAAATCGAGCATTTAAAAGATGGAATTCATATCCATCAATCAACTTACACGAAAAATATCTTAAAGAAAATTTACATGGATAAAGCAGATCCATTGAGTATCTCGATGGTTGTACGATCATTAGATGTGAATAAAGATCAATTTCGTCCTTGCAAGAATGATGAAAAGTTTCTTAACCTTGAAGTACCATATCTAAGTGTCATAGGGACATTGATGTATCTTGCAAATAACATAAGATTTGATATAGCTTTCATTGTAAACTTGTTAGCAAGATCTAGTTATTCTCCAACACGTAGACATTGGTATGGAATTAAACATGTATTCGGATATCTCAGAAGGACCATTGATATGAGATTATTTTAGTCAAATGATTCAAAATCCTTATTAGTCGTGATGTTGGATATTTATTGGATCCACATAAAGGTCGATCTCAAATGAGATATTTATTTACATGTGGAGGTATTGTCATATCATCGTGTTCAATAAAGAAGACATTAACTGTTGTCTCTTCAAATCATACAAAAATAATTGCAATGCATGAGGCAAGACGAGAATATGTTTGGCTAAGGCTATTGACCTAACATATTTAGAAGATATGCAATCTGCCTTTACAGGAAAAGATGTCAACTATCTTATACGAAAATAATACAACATGTATAGCTCAATTAAATGGTAGTTACATCAAAGATATTGCCAATCACAACATTTGAAAGACTAGTATACAAGATTGAATGTGTCGACTCAAATATGTAATGTGATGTTGGCATTAGGGGGAGTCTAAAGCACTGTTGTACTCTTTTCCTTTAACTAAGGTTTTGTCCCACTAAGTTTTATTGATAAAGGTTTTTAATGAGACAGCTTGTAATAGAAGATTGTGCACTATTTTCCCTTCATTAGGTTTTTATCCATAGAATTTTTTTCTAATAAGGTTTTAATGAGACACATTTCATTGATGGACATCCAATGGAGAGTGTTGTAAATCCAAAAATGAATGTCCATACCCCCAAAGTTATCCTATTGTAACCTCTAAAAAATGAATGTCCATAACCCCTAAATTTATTATTTTATAACCCCTAAATCATTTATAGAGTAGCTTAATATTGGTCCTTAATATTTTGTAACTTATGACTTTTGAAGCTCTATAAATAGAAGGAATGTACAAACTTATTAAATGCTAATGTGAAAGTTGAATATTTTTTTTTCTTACCTCTTATTGATTTTATATTTCTTTTAAATTTTATAATAAAATTTCAATAATAATATTTTTTTGAAAGGAAATTTCGGTAATACTATTATTAATGATAATCTTACAAAGTACATGGAAAAAATTAAATATAACGCATGAATAATGTCTCACCAAAAGAAATAATGCATTAATTGCAATGAAAATGCAAATGGATCACAGCTGAGGTGCATGATCTCTGCAAATACAAACAAGTTGGCAACGGAAAGGGAAAAACTGTACAAAAGAGCGCCTTACAGAAAAACTCAATCAATCAATGTATCTGATCTTATCTCACTGTCATCCGATCTTCAAACCCTCATCTGTAATATTTAAACGCGTTCTAGGCTGTTCTTGTCCTTTCCACATGTGTTTTCATCACCTCCGCTAGCTGCCTAGCTGTAGGTTGTAGCACTACGAACTTCCCATTTCAGATATACACCATAACTCAAATGTTGGTTCACTCACCTACAATCTTTCTTTCTCCAATTATTAAACAAAATATGACCTAATATCTCTCCCTTACCATCTTCTCCCATTTCACTCACTCAGTTCCTTTCTTTCTTCGGCTTCCAAAAAAGGTAAAATGGCTTGAAACTCTCTTCATTTACACGGTATTTCACGACCAACTTTTTTTTTTTTTTGGGGGGGGGGGTTGCCTTTTGAGGTAGGTAGCTTGTCCCTTGGATCTCAAATCTTTACGCTCTTTTAGCTAAGGAATTCTGGGCTTGCTTTCATTTTTTCATTGCTGCTCAAATATTAAGTCTTTTCTTTTTCTGTCTCGGATCCCGCATTATGAACTCATGAGGAACTCAGTTGATCCCTCCTTTCCGATGTCTGTTATAATTTTTGTGTCCTTGCTGTTGCTGTTGTTTCAACTTGTCTTAGCTGCTGATTATGTACCAACTGAGAAAATCCTCCTAAATTGCGGCGAAAAATCAGAGCTTACCGACAACGATAATCGGAAATGGACCCCGGATTTTGGGTCCAAGTTTCTGGTCGGAACTGGGAATTCCGTCATCTCCCGAGCTGCCACGCAAGATCCCGCGGTCCCCGAAGTTCCTTACTTGACCGCCCGGGTTTTCCGCTCTAACTTTACCTATAGTTTCCCGGTCGTAGCCGGTCGGAAATTTGTTAGGTTGTATTTCTATGCTAATTCATATGATGGCCGGAATTCGAGCAATGCTTTGTTTTCCGTCACATCTGGTTCTTATACTCTTCTTAAGAATTTCAGTGCTTCTCAAACAAGTGAAGCTATGAATTACGCCTTTATTGTTAAGGAGTATTCCATCAATGTAGATGGTGACCGCTTGAACTTGACATTTAGTCTCGGTTCGACCCCTTCCAATGCGTATGCGTTTGTCAATGGGATTGAGGTCTTGTCAATGCCTGATATTTATAGTAATACCGATGAGATAACGATTGTGGGGCAGAACTCACAGTTCACCATCGATAACAGCACAACTCTCGAGAATATTTACCGGCTGAATGTGGGTGGAAACGATATTTCGCCTTCTGGTGATACAGGTCTGTTTAGGTCTTGGTATGATGACCAGCCTTACCTTTTTGGGGCTGCACATGGAGTTTCAGGAGCTGCGGATCCGAATGTGACAATCGATTATGGTACCATGCCGAGATATATTGCACCACAAGATGTGTACACCACTGCTAGATCCATGGGGCCAAATGCTCAAGTGAACTATAATTATAATTTAACCTGGTTGTTTAGTGTTGACTCTGGATTCTCTTACTTGGTTAGGCTACATTTCTGTGAGTTTACGGATAACATTACTAAGGTTAATCAGAGAGTGTTTGATGTCTTCCTTAACAATCAAACTGCCGAGCAAGGCGTTGATGTGATTGCGCTGGCAGATGAAGTTGATGTTCCTGTGTTTAGGGATTATGTGGTCACTGTTCCTGGAGGGAATTCACAGCAGGATCTATGGCTTGCATTGCATCCAGACCCAAGTAGCAAGCCCCAGTATTATGATGCACTCTTAAATGGTGTGGAGATATTCAAGATAAGTGACCCAAAAAGCAACCTAGCAGGGCCCAATCCAACCCCTGGACCAAAACAGAATGTAGTTAATCCATCATTGGCTTTGCCTTCTAGCCAAGGTCATTTGAAGAACCAGAAAGCAATTATCGCTGGGGGAGTCAGTGGTGGACTGGTTCTAGCTCTTGTTATTGGTTTCTGTGTTGTTACTGCATCACGTCGTCGAAAGCATGGAAATTATACAAGCCCGAGTGATGGGCCATCAGGATGGCTTCCTCTTTCATTGTACGGAAATTCACACTCTGCAGGTTCAGCAAAGACAAATACTACAGGGAGCTATGCTTCATCCCTCCCTTCAAACCTTTGCCGCCATTTCTCATTTGCCGAGATCAAGTCTGCCACAAACAACTTTGACGAGGCTTTAGTCCTTGGGGTGGGAGGTTTTGGCAAAGTTTACAAAGGAGAAATTGATGGCGGGACAACTAAAGTTGCAATCAAGCGTGGCAATCCGCTGTCTGAGCAAGGTGTGCATGAGTTCCAGACTGAGATTGAAATGCTTTCAAAACTTCGACACCGCCACCTTGTTTCGTTGATTGGTTACTGTGAAGAGAATTGTGAAATGATCCTAGTTTATGATTATATGGCTCATGGAACACTGCGTGAACATCTATACAAAACAAAAAAGCCATCTCTTCCTTGGAAGCAAAGGCTTGAAATATGCATTGGGGCTGCTCGCGGTTTGCACTATCTCCACACCGGTGCCAAGCACACTATCATCCACCGGGATGTGAAGACAACAAACATTCTTCTGGATGAGAAGTGGGTGGCGAAAGTTTCTGATTTTGGATTATCAAAAACTGGCCCCACATTGGATCATACTCATGTGAGCACTGTCGTGAAGGGTAGCTTTGGCTATTTGGATCCCGAGTATTTCAGACGGCAGCAGCTAACTGATAAGTCTGATGTTTACTCTTTCGGGGTTGTCCTCTTTGAGATCCTGTGTGCACGTCCAGCATTGAATCCTACACTGCCGAAGGAGCAAGTGAGCCTTGCAGAGTGGGCTGCACATTGTCACAAGAAAGGCATCCTAGATCAGATTATGGATCCTTATCTGAAAGGGAAGATAACACTGGAATGTTTCAAAAAGTTTGCCGAGACAGCAATGAAGTGTGTGGCTGATGAGGGAATCGAGAGACCATCTATGGGTGATGTGCTGTGGAACCTTGAGTTTGCCTTGCAGCTGCAGGAGAGTGCAGAAGAGAGTGGGAAGGGAATTGGTGAAATGGACATGGAGGAGGGGAGCTATGAAGGAACCTGTAAAGGGAAGAAAGATCCTAATGCATCCCTGGGGTTTGATGGTAACATAACTGATTCTAGGAGCAGCGGGATGAGCATGAGCATCGGTGGTCGCAGCCTGGCTAGTGAAGACTCAGAGGGTTTGACACCTAGTGCTGTTTTCTCACAGATCATGAACCCTAAAGGGCGTTGAGATGAGAAGTGCACAAGTGACTGTTGCATGACTTGAGCATGGCATGGAATGGAATATAGGAATATTGAGTTTTGTTGTGGCATTCATTTCACTTATAATTAGTATAATCTGCTTTACATATTCGCTCTGATAATGTGTTATAATCCAAGTGGGGTTGTTGTAACTTGCATGTAAAAGAAATATAAGAAAAAGGGTGGTCCTATTATGTAAACCTCTAATGGTCAATAGTCCATGACATGAGAATCACTTTTATTCTTCCCTTAGAAATGAAATATATTTGAATTGTGCTGAAAAGAAAGAATGAGCTGGCATTGGCATCGCAAGAAATTTCAATTAAAATAAAGTGATGTGATAGGAAAGTAAGGTTATTAAGGTATTTTTATTCAAACAAGGTTGATTCATTATGTTATAAAATTGGGGCTGTAGAATACTGTTTTAGGGTCCACACTCCACTATGGAATGGATGGGATACGTTGAAGACTTGCCACCGAATAAAGTGATGTGATGGAATGGATGGGTCCATCCAGGCTCTCCTCTGACACCATCCTAATTGGGATCTTCACTTTTCCTTTAACAAACCAAAAACACCAAAGCGTATATCACTTTCTTTTTTTAAAAAGATAATTACAATAAAATGTTGAAATCTGGAAATCTGAATAGTTAATTACAGCTACTTCACCCATCTGTCTACTCTACATCTATATGAAGCTATTTATTATCATACCTCATAAAAATGTATATTCCGTACAGATTAATAGTTTCTTTTTTAAAAAGAAAAAACCATATACATCCACCTATGGTGGAGTTACAAAGTACTTGTGTTCGAATCTTTAGTTGCCATCGATCCTGGATTTGATCGATAGACAATCCCTATCCAAGACCACTTGTCAAATTTATAAAAAGAACAATAGGAAGAGTAATAGCATATCACAAATCACATGGATGTGAAAAAGGAAAAAAAAACTTTGAAAAATAGAGTGAATGAAGCTGCACAACCTTAACAAGGTCATTGATAAACGATGGTCGTTGATGCAACCAGGCATTGCAAATATTACACTTATATAACAAACAACAGTTTACAAATACACCACATTCAACCAAAGCTCACAACACCACAAACACAGACACAAAAGAAGGTACTGCCAAGTCTTTGAAACTGGAAACCTCACAAATGTCATTTCCCATGATTCCCCACCGAATCTAAAACAGCAGAAAGCTTCTTCTGCAACTCTGGCTTGTTTGCTCCAACAAGCTTGTCTATTTGCTGCCCATCTTTAAGAAAGAAAAATGTAGGAGTGGCTTTAATATCCCATGAGGTGCTGAAATCCTGTATCACCAATCAATTTGGCTACTTTATAGTAATGATAGTAGTATAAATAATCAATTAAAATGTCACTTTTTTTGTAATGTCACTTTTTTTGTACATACATACATATATTTAGATTTATCTCCCCCTAGCTATATGTGGAGACTGACCCACAGCTCACTATTATACAACCCTAAACTTTTTCTGCATGATTCGAGCCTGCGAGTTATCAAGATAAAGCTAGTAGCATGCTTGCCCGCTTGGGATCCTACATATTTGCTACTAAACCTGTCATTGGATGGATCAGGTTTGCTTTGGGTCGAATCAATCTAGTTCGAGCCAATTCAAGTTTTAAAATTTTCTGTGATCTTAGTTCAGGTCAGTTTTAGGTTCAGATCAGATCATTAAGGGTTAGAATCATATCAGGTTTTGGTCATTTTAGGTTTAGGCCATTTCGGGTGAGTCGTTGGCTTTTTATGGTCAAATTGGGCTCGTTTGATTGATGAGGTTGGCTTGATGGTCAGGTCCATATGAACAGGTCCATTTGCTACTGATAATTGAGTGAATGACTGCCACTCATGTATATCGAGCTAAATTTGGTTTTTATGCAATGGGGCGAAGCTGTTGATAAGACAATTCCACTGACAGTACCAAAGAGTAATTGTCAGGATACAGTCCGTATAGCAGACCACTCTTTTAATCACTAAACACAAATGAAAAAGAATATAACGCATACAGAAACACACGACATGCATATATAAAGTTGGAGGTGGCAGATAGACGTTTCAATACTTACGGTTAGCTCATCAACATCTATCAACAAGAACATCAGAGAAGGGTGCTTCTCTGAGAGTTCACAATAAAATGGTGCAAGCATTCTACAAGGTCCACACCATGTCGCACTGAAGTTTGCAATAACCTGATAAATCATTGGGCTTTAGACATTAGATAAATCAAGGGATTCATAAAAACAACAAATTCTCAAGTAAACATGCAAGGCTTATGAGTGAACTCAGGGCATGTAGTCTTTCCAGGAAAAGGCAAATTAAAGGAGAAAGGAATCCATAAAGCAGCTACGGCCATCGTAGATATAGCTATTCACATATAGAATTTTCATGTGTGAGAACATATTAAAACGGATAGGGTTATACTCCCAAGGGTATAGAAATTAAACGAAGAGAGGTTTGAGAAATGATGGGAAATCCTCTAGCATCGTTACGACTGCCCTGTTACCTTGCCTGAGTAGAAAGTAATAAGAAGCTTACAATCTTGCCATCTCTCTTTGCTTCAGACAACTTCTGATCCCAGTCCTCTTTAGAGGTAACCCGGTGCACATTTCCACCAACAAACTCAACAGCCTGTTCTGAATCAGATCCGTCAGACTTATCCTACAAGTAACACAGGTATCAAACAACTTTAACCATGTAGAACTGATAACCCACGCAGGATTGCAGTAAGTGTTGAGACAAAAAAAAGTCGGTAAATACTAAACCATCATCTTTGTTAGTTAAAAGAACACATCATTAACAAAACCATTGAATGGCTTTCTCGGACCGAACCCCATTCCCGAAGGCAAGACAGAAGAATCTTGAGGTAGGCATTAGACTTAACAGTAGTATGGTAAAATGTCTGTTTTTTTTTTATAAATAAATGTTAAACAGAACTTTTACAATAAATAAATGATAGTTAGTCAACAAAGAGGTCTAGAAAACCAGTTCACCTGAGAAACTATATAGCAAATACATGTATATATATTTAAAAAAAAATTATGGTCTATTATTAGTGTGAACAGTATGCAACAAACACTACCAAAAAAGGAACAAAATCCTGTAGCTATATAAGAACATATAAACGGTAGGATCTGCATATTCTTCAGCTCAGTGTTCTTGCATTTTTAGCTTTTTTATTTAAAGCTGTCGAACAATTGTCATTATGACTTTTGTTGATATAGGTCTAGGTTGTGGAGGAGAAGGGTAGTTCACACAGTGTTGCTAAGAGCTGCGTATGGTGGTTAAGAAGCTAGGAAAGGTGCTTTTGGGTTTTTGACGGTATTTTGGCAAAGTTTGGGCATGTAAGTGTCTTTCACAATTCCTATAAGGCTTGAATGGGATGGCCTTATTTGCTATCGATCCTCATCAATTTCATCATCTTCACAAAGAAATTTTTATATCCTCCCGCATCCTTTCTCCATTCCCAACATTGTCAAACCCATCAGCACTAAAGATGATTCACTCATTAGATTTTTCTTTGCTTATCAACTCAACACCTATGTTTCATCGTAATTATTATGAATGGCCCTTTATCACCATCATTCGGCCCATTCCCACAATCACCAGAACCAACTCTATTCCCAAAATTGTCAAACCCATGTTTCTATGCTTATAAACTCAACACCCATGTTTATTTTACCATCATCATTTAAGCCCATTTCCACTATCACCAAAACCGACTTCCCTTGCCATTGTTGACACACTCATTCCTTTCATATTCACCATTTCTCCTTCTTGCTTCTCTTCACTTCCACCATCCCTTCTCAAACATATGAAGTTGGACAATTCCTTCTTTGTCAACATAGCTTTCATCTTCCTCTTCCTGCGTCCTTTCTCCATTCCCAACACTGTCAAACCTCTAAGCTCTAAAAATGCTAAGGATGCAAGTGGAGGAAGATGAAATAGTAAACCTGGAAGGAGCAAGTGTATCAGCAATGATAAAAAAAAAAAAATGTGAGTTTTGATGATTGTAGAAATGGGCTGAATGATGATGATGAGACTACTGATCGATCAAATACAACAGGGTGTTGAGTGTATAAGCAAAGAAAAATCTGATGAGGGAAGCATCACTAGAGATGATGGGCTTGACAAAGTTGAGAATGGAGAAAGGGTACAGGAGGACCGGTGGCAAATACGACCATCTAGTTCAAGTCTTGTAGGAAGTGTGGAAGACATTTAACTACCCAAAATCTGCCAAAAAAAACACCTTTCCTAGCTTTTGAACCAGCATTTCGGGCTGTAAGCACCACAATGTAAACCACACTTCTCCACAACCCAGACCTGAATCAACAAATGCCATGCTGACAACCGTTCAACAGCTTTAAATAAATGCAAGAACTCTAAGAAGTTTAATTGGATGAAAAATGTTTCAGAACAAATTTGCATGTCCAATAATGGACGTAAAATATCAGCAAACTTTAATTTTGAAAAGTTTCAGAACATTTTTTAGTTTATTTAATTAAAGATTCATTGCATCTTGGCCAACATAATTCTCTCATCAGATATATTATTAAGTCATTAAAAACTCAAAAGACCAAAGGATTATACCCTGTTCTTGCGGCAGTACAGTTACTAAACCTATCAAAATGTTATTCACTAATAGATAAATAAATGCAGAAAACCTGAGAACCAGAACGATAATTATTAGGCGAGAAAACCAAAATTGCATGCTATCAAATAAATAAAATGTGCTAAGAGCACTTACCTTAGAGAAGCAATGTCCCATATTTGAAAAATGCCAAAACGCCAACTGCAGCAATGTATCAGTACCCCTGAAAGTTGGGAAGACATCAAAGTCCAGACATTGCATACTAAGTCCATGGTAAAGAAACAATTTTAACTACCAATTTATACACAATAATCAATCTTAAACAAGTTAAAAGTAAATCCACACTACTTCCACACAGGCAATAAACTTCAAAAGGCATAATAGCTGCATTATTTCCTAATAAATAATACTTGGATAAAACCCTAAGGGTATGTATTTACATTTCTGAACAAGTTACAGTCCACCCTGTTTTTCAAACCCAAAATTATGATATACAAAACCAAATCATGCTATTTGCTTTCTCAAATCCTTGCCAATAAAGCAAAAGAAAATCCTCCAAAAATAAAATTCTCATTCGATTGAACAAATAGTCAAAATGCAACAACAATTCCAACGACATTTAGACATAGCTTTTTCACTTGAATTATCAGAATTTTAACAAATACCAAGAAAGGAAACAGAAAAGTAAAAGAGTAATCTGAAAGTACTCTACAAATGGAAACAAAGAGAAAAGCAGGCTAGGAATGAAAGCTAAGAAGATTAATAGAACACCCGTCAATTACCAACTTAGAACAAAGCGACGGCTAATTTACCTGTAAAGATGAAGGCTAGATTTTCCGATTAGATTGGTGACAATAAAAAGAATCCAATACTAGATGCGAAAATTAAAGTAACCTTGGGGTTTAAGGAATCTAATGATGTAGAAATTAAATAAAGAATGAGTAAGCAGAAAATTTTGGGTATGAAAAGCTTCTGAAAAATCAATGAAGGAAACAGAGTAGTAGATTAGGAACCCAAAGTCTCAAACACAAACAGGAATAGAGTCAAGCAGACTCAAGCTTCGAAGGACTGACCTGTTCTCTGACTGTTTAGATCCTTGCCTTTTGCATCTCAATTTACTCATATACCCCCATGTTTTTCGCTGTTGCCAACAGGTTGGTTGATCCAATATTTTGGATTTTTCTAATTTCTAATTTATATTTTATATTTTATATTTTATATTTTAGAATAACTAAAAAAATTTAGATCAAAATATGCCACTAATTTCTAACATATTCTTTTTCCGACTAATTCTTTATTACAATTATCGCAAGATTTAGTTATTTTTATTTATATAATTAGTATTTTTTTAATCAAAATTTACCTATTAAATACATTCATACAAGCAAATTTGGAAGCAAAAAAAAGTAATGGGTCAATAATTGAAAAAAGTAAATTATTTTAGTACTTAAATGCAATTTTCTGTGCTGAAATCCAGTTGTTCCATTCAAGTATGTATAATTTAAAATTAATTAAAGAAATTCTTAAGCTTGAAACTATATCAACAACCTTATTATGAGGTTGTGGTTAAAGAATTACGATTCGTTTTACCTTCAAGTTTGGCAACTGTTTTCAGTTGCCCTAAGGGTTGGGTTGTCCATTTTTGGATATAATTACTTGATATATAAACATGATGGTTTCTTACCTCAACTTTTGCATTTAAAGAGCTCATCAGTCCTGCACTTTTCAAAAAATTTGAAATTCAATCTCCTACTTTTTCATTTTTTAAATTTTGACCCTGTTAAATGTTTTGTTATTAAACTTTTGAAATAAAAATTTTTTACCTAACAACCATGTAACTAAAAAAGTGATATCATAATGAACTTGAATTTAATAAAAAAAATTTAACAATTTTAATATAGGGACTAAATTCCAAATGTTGGAAGAGCACAAGGACTGACGGCATATTTTTAACTGTTAAAAAATTTATCGTCAAACCATAATCCTCCATTTATAAGCATGAAAGTTTTAGGAAATGCTTCATCATATAACAAGCTATAAAAAGACAAGGAATGGAATGGCATTCTCTCTTACAACCATAGACCCACCTTTGATATAAGATGTCCACATAATTCAAATCCAAATCTAAGCACAATCACAGGTTCCTTCCCAAACCAAAATATATGAAGGTTTTAACACATATATGGCATCGTACAAAAGCCAAAACGTATTACACACTAACCACCATCATCCCATGGCATACTTCTGGGTCCAGCCACGTGCTGTAGCTTCGTACTTTGCCCGATCAGTCTTATACATGTGTGCAATCTCCGGAACAAGTGGGTCATCAGGGTTTGGATCAGTCAACAATGAGCAGATCGAGAGCAGAACCTGGTTTAGCATTGGAGTTAAACTCTTTTTTTACCATCTTATCTTATTCTAAGACAAGCTCTAATGATATTTAAGACCAAAAATTACTTAAATTTCCAAGCAGCAGCAGAAGCCAATGCAAAGAAGGATAGTAACAATGACAATATAATGCTTCATCTTCTAAAGTGGCTAAAGTTGGTGCGTCTTGCCAATGATATTTGATCAAGGTTGGTCTTTCTCTTCTGATATTAATTATTCAATTCCCAGAAAGAAAACTAAACTCGGGGAGTAATGGTAGTGATTGTTCGTGTGTTGGAAACGCATACAAACTCGTAAAATGCAAGTCTAACTTATAACCAATAGAAAGTAATTTTACCCAAGGATATTGAAATCATTTAAAAGTGACACCAGAGAAACTTTTGTGCAGCCATAGTCAGCCAAAAACCGAGATTCTGAATGTGTATGAAATACCATAAGGTTAGCCAGAGTAAGGTCAAACCTTGGAAATGGTTAGGGCTGGACTCCACTGTTCTTTTAGGATATCAAGACAAATGCTCCCATTGCTATTGATGTTTGGATGGAAAACCTTGGTCCTAAATGCAACCTAAACATGATGGCAGCATTATCCATGAAAAGAGTAAGTACCACTCAAAAAATACATTTTAAGCACATAGAAAAGGGATAATAAAACGATCCAGGTGAAGCAAACTACCTTAGGGGGCTTGAAAGGATAATCTGGGGGAAAATGAATACTAACTAAAAATACACCTCCTGCATAAGGGCTATCGGAAGGGCCCATGATTGTTGCTTGCCAATGAAACATGTCTTCAGCTACAGGACCTATCACAAAAAAAAAAGTGTAAGCATCACCAGGTTAGTGATATAATAGAGCATCACATGACAAAGTTAGGTCTAAAGAATGTGACTCAAAAATTTTGTAGACTAAAAACTTAGGGACTTCGGACCTATGCTACTTTGTTGAGGGTCACTAGCGCAAGCCGTGCCCTGGCTCCCTCAAGGACTTCTATATAGTAGAGGTCTTGAGTTCGAGCCTTGCCATTAGCTTGCTTTTCGGCAACCATGGCACCATGTGCTCGCTCTTCAGTAACTATGGCTCCTGCCTATTCAGGCATCCCGAGACGCGCACCTCCTTTGTGAACCCATCAGCGCTCTCGACAGAGAGACAAAACCTCGACATGTTGAGGGTCCGACCCTCAGCATCCATGGTTTAGGAATTTCAGCGATAAGCACTGGGGATGGACAAAAGCAAGCTTGCTTGAGCACAGGTTATACGTATACAGCCAAATACATATAATCCTAAATGGAATTCAATACATTCATGGGTATATAAATGACACGTATTGTACATGAAACCAGAGAAAAGAAAAATAGACAAAGTGGTATAAATGAAGTTATTATCAGGAGGGGCATAAAATTTATGTCTGTCCAGAAAAAGAAAAGGGACCTGCACTGCAAGAAGTGGGTGGATCCTTTTGCAAATCCTTGAGTTCCTTCAAAATCCGCTTCGAGGCCATGACGCTTTGAACAGACCACAAGAATTCTAGGAGGACAGGAAGGAACCTGAAGACAAAATCAGAAAAAACCATCACATGAAGAACAACAATATATAGCAACCACGGTGAAAGTAAAGCTTGAAGAAGAAAGTTGTGAAAAAAGAAAAGAAAATATACCTAGAGCAGAAGAGAGAAATTGGGGATTAGATATGAGACGGGAAAGTTTGAAACTTTGAAGCAGATTCTCCTTTTTATCTCTCTCTCTCTCTTCCTCCTTCCTTCCTTGGACCTCAACGAGCGCGTCGTCTCCACCGGCAACCCCTTGATTTTGCACTCAAAACAGAGGGAGAGAAATAACAGTTTTTTTATATAAACAAGAGGGATCTTATCACACGCAAACTTAATACAAGTATTAGATAAATAGTGAGTATAATTTAAAATTAATTAATAATGAATATGTATAATATTAAAATAGAAAAAAACTTAAATTGTGGGTAAATAAATTTAAATAGTAAATACTTCATATTTAAAAAAAATACTAAATGAATTATAACTATACATGATGTTATTATTAGTTAATATTGAGTTGACTTTTGAAACCAACTCAATTTGTAACATTACGAATATATATAATTGATTAAAGTAATAAATTATTATAATACAATTAAAATGTAAATATCATAATATAATAAAACTTTACTTCAGTTATAAAATTAATGTTTTATTGACATGAATAATATAGGTTTAAATCTAATCATATACATTTTTTTTACTAAAGTATCTTCGAATAATATAATTAATTTTAATAACAAAATGACATTTTTATAATTTTACTACTTAAGTTGGTGCTCGATTAACTTGTAACACCAACTCAAGGAAGAACTTAAATAATAGTATAGATATACAATTGATAGATGTAATAAGTGTATATAATAAAATTAAAATCTATTTCAGAATCAAAATAAAGCTTTGGTTGAGTGGTAAAATACAGTTTTATTAATGCAATTAGCGTTGGTTAAATAAAAAGACTAAAGTATTTTTAAATAATATAATTTATTTTAAATACTAAAGGACATCAAAGTAATTTTCTTAATTGAAAAGGCGCTCAATTGACTTGTAACACCAAATCAATGATTTAAATTATGCAAAAAAAAAAAAACCAAAGATTTAAATAATAGTATAGATATATAATTTATGATGTTAATAAAATGTGCATAACAAAATTAAAATGTATAAAAAGTATTAAAATAAAGATTTGATTGAATAGTAAATTTAAGATTTTATTAATAGAATTGACATGAGTTCAAATATCATCATATGCTTATTATTATTTTTTAAAATACCCTTAAATAATATAACTTAATTTTAAATATGAAAAAATATGAATGTAATTTTATTAATCGTGATTAATTTGTGACATCAATTCTTTTTATTAAATTTTTAAATAAAAAAATAAATTACCCCTAAACAATATAATTTCTTTTAATTAAATTCAACTTTTAATTAAATTCAACTTTGAGTTAGACATGTACTCCACTTCCAAGTAATAAGTTAATGTCACTTTCAAACTCAATAACCTTTTCCGGACAATGATTGAGCGATTTAAAATTATTTATTATTTAATAATGACTGAGTTAATCTTCTTTTTAGATGGAACATAGAGATAATTAAAAATAATATTTATATAATAAAAAAAAACCAATTTTAGTTTCTTCTTATTTGTATTTTAGCATTTTTGAAATGAAAGTATATTTAGGTATTAATTTAATCATAATAGGCATATAACATATATAAATAAAACTAGTTTTTTATACGATAGAATTTTATTTAAAATAATTTTATATATTGCATATTTTATATATGTTAAAAGATATATTATAATTTTAAAAAAAAATTGAAGTCTATTAAAGAAAAAAATATAAACAATTTTAAGAAAAATATAATGTATTTAAACAATTTTATTTTAAGTAGAGATTATCAAATTTATTTTAATTTTGATCTCCAGAGTTATACATTGGATAATTTTCTAAGTGTGGAAATTAAAAAGTGTAAATTGAAGAATTTTCACGTAATAAATTAATAAAAACATTTTATTTTTAAGAAATATCAATTAAAAATAAAACTCATATCATATTTATAGTCAAAACACTTAGTACATTTGGTTCACTGTAATTGAATAGAGCTGTAATGGAATAGAGCTGTAATTAGTAATTCTTGTGTTTGGTTGAATGGAATGATGCTGTAATAGCATAAGGAAAAAAAAACTAAAATGACTAGAATACCCTTAGTAGAATTTTTTTTAAGTAGATGATTATTGTTATTCTTATTAAATTTTAATAAGATTATTATTAAAAATAATTTGATAAATATAATAAATAATTTAACCATATTTTAACATAATTATTATTAATATATAATTTAATAAAATTCTTAAATTAATTATTATTATATGAATTAAAAAATTCATAACATATAATACTATAAAAATAATATATAATCTACTTTATTATATTTAAACTACAATACATATTTAATGTGCTAAAATATCATTAGTGAAACAAATAATTTAATTATTCTACAATAAAAAACAAAATATTAGAAGTAATAAATAACTTGAGAATTATATTTCACATCCAAACATAATATTTATATATTAACAAAAAGTTACACGATTTCATTAGTTTATATGTCATAATCCATATGTTATAAAATTTTACAATATCAAAAAGTCACTAAATTGTAATGACATTCTATAATGTCATTATACCATCCAAATATTCATATATTATACTAATAACCCTTGCACTGCAAAAGTTGCTGCTGAAGGCTCCGCACAAGTTCCTGAAATCTCTGAATGTTCTCTTGTGATAAGATGACCTGCAACAAGTAAAATATTAGAAATTAATCACAAATAGAATAGCCGGCAAAAGATATGTATGATGCCAAAAACATAACTTTATTATAATTTGCCTTTTCCCAGTAGCATATTATAAAGGAAATAGCAATGCTCATTCATGGATAAGTGAATATGTGGGACTAGAACACCATAATTAGTTTCAAAATGAAACCAAGACTATCCAACAAATGCGACAATAGATAAAAGCAAGAATTTTATCAACAGAAATGGAACGTGCTATGTCACATTGCTCATAAAAAAGATTTTGTCTTCTTATATTTAATAAATAAACGAACCATGGATAGAAAGTTTTAAGCATGCAAATATTTTATTTTTAGTACAAGCAAGCAATTATATTACGAGGACCAAACCCTATATCTCGTGCCAATCAAATTGAAACGGCTAACCATGCAAATAACAAATTCATCTAAAGTTTCGAACCCTAATTAATTACTGTAATAGAAAGAGCACTGAGGAATATTCAAAGCCAAAAAAAACAAAAACAGAAAGTATAAATTAGATTTAAAGGTTGTAAATAGCGTAGTGGTGATGGTGGTGGTCTCAAGCATCAGTTGATTCTATTCACTATTTTTCAACAACAAAATACCAATCAAATTAATGAATAAGCATGCATGATCCAAGTCCAACATTGAATTTAATTAATGCTCAACTGTAAGTTTTAAAATATTGGGTATTTGAAGTTGAAAATCTTAGCAAGTACTTGAATACAAATTCTGGGTTTTATTTAATAAAAATTATTTTCTTCATTTCAAACATAATATAAGGTAATTTATCAAATCTATAATTAAATTTCAAGAATTTCTTGATTGGGTGATTGAGATCCTAATAAACAAGTGTGTGAGCAATTCATGGGCATTTTTATTCGTGTCAAGCATACAAATAGCAACTAATACCCAAAGTTTCAAACCAAAATTAATTCATTGTAATAGAAAGAACACTGAAACACAGCTGATAAAAGGGTATTATGAAATTATCTACTGTTGGAATATTCAAAGTCAAAAAGCTAAGAAAATGGAAATATAAATTAGATTTGAAGGCTGGAAACTACATGGTGATGGCGGTGGTTTAAAGCATCTGTTGATTCTACTATACCAATCAAATTAATGGATAAACATGCATGATCCAAATCCAATATTGAATTTAATTAATGCTCAAGCACAAGGTATAAAATTTTGGGTATTTGAAGTTGAAAATCTTAGCAAGTATACAAATTCTGGGTTTTATTTAATTAAAATGAAAATGACCGTATATAAATAATTAGAGTAAGTTAAGAAGCTTACCAGTACTTTTTATAGTCTTCTCATCTATATTACAGTGAAAGTGATTCCAGCTATTCCACCTGCAAACAATGATAAAATTAATCACCTTTTTTTATTTTTTATAAAATAAAAAGTGAAAGAATTGATACCCCATTGGAGGGGTATGAGCAACCCCATTGGCAATGAACATACCCATGAATTCTATGCTTGCTATGTTACACTATGAAGATGATAACAAAGATGATAACTTGAGATTGAAAGTTTCAGAAATGGAGAAGATACTTGAGGAAACTACGGAAGAACTGACACAGAAGAAGGCTGAATGGCAGAACCTAATCAAGGAAAAGGAGGAGATGGTAAATCACTGCAAATCAATGACTGAAGATAAAGATGGGCTGTAGAAGGAAATTCTGGAGGCAAAGAGAACTGTATATAGTACACTGGTCAAAACTACAATGATCAGCTAATAAACGAAGAAATGTATATAGTGCACTGGTCAAAACTACAAGCTTTTCTTTTAACAAACAATCCCATTTACTTAAACAAAGACTCACTAACTCGAAACATAACCAAAGATTCCTATCACTAAAATCACCACCAACAATTTGCCTAATTAAACACACTAACAAACTATCAACTCCTGTAGCAGAAACATCAATCATTTCTTTAGTAACCCAAATTAATTGTTCCTTTACCGAATCAACAAGCTTTCCATACAATTCATTAACAATTCCAATAAGTAAACTTAAAAACAACTTATACCTATCAATGACAATAGCATGTAAGTGCTTAATATGAATTTTGGCGAAATAGGGTTCGATTAAAACACCATAGAGAATAGCTTGATTAAGTAGAGTGTATTCTTGGGGATCTGGGATAGTTAACGAAAAGGGGGGTCTTAATTTTGATTGAAGAAGGTCAAAAGCTTGCCTTAGAGAGAGTTCTAGCTGATTGTGAGCTTCATAGGATGATACACTAATCAGTTGCGAAGCCATTAAGAGTAGTTTTTATTAAGACAAAGCAAAAACTTAATACCTTGTCAGCGAACTGCTTCACTCGATTCAGCACCGATTTAACAATTGGGTGTTGGATCGTTAGCCCTTTTCTCTCACGCCGAAGTCGGATTTTCTTGAGAAAACTAAGCAATGTGGATTTCAAGCTTCATTTTTGTTGAGAGGAAATTGAAATCGTTGACCCTGATTTCAATTGGAGCTTGAGGATGAATTTGTGGAGCTTAAGAGGAGTGAGAATCGATGGAATCCCCCGATAGTAAAATTTTGGTGGCTTTTAATTTGAAATTGAATCTGGGTTCAGGCTTGGATAGGGTTGGTAAGGATGCTTCAGACGTGAAAAAAAAGGGAGAAGGTTGGAAGGAAATAGGAATCAGACATGAAAAAAGAAGAAAATACTCAGATGTGAGAAAGAAATGAGAATGGTAAAGTTGAAAAATTTTCACGCTATATTGGTATTCCATGGGGGGAGGGCTGAATTGTAAACGACAATTTTGCCTTGAATAAGGCTGTAGGGAATAGGGTCGTAATAGCCCATTACAGCCAACCAAACAATGGAATAGGGAGGAGCCCACTGAATTCAGCCGTAATAACTTATCATTACAGTCAACCAAACATACTGTTAGGTGTCAATCATAGAGGTGTCACTTTCCACAATATAAAATTCTTCACATAAGAAAACATTTATAAATGTGTCTATACCTTATATATAGTATATTAGTCTACATACATTTTGTATTATGTGAATTGATTGTATTTATTAATTAAAAAATATTAAAATATTTTTATATTAAGTTATATTTATTTTTATAAATTTTAGGTATAATACGATAAAAATGCAATTTAAAAAAAAATCAATCAACCAATATTACAACATGGCTGAGCATTAAAGATATCAATTAAAAAAAGAAAAGAAAATAATTTTAACATGTAAATCATTTATTAGTTAAATGATAAATATAAATTTTTTAATTATATTATTGTTAAAAAATTTAATTTATATAAAAAAATTTATTGTTAAAAATTTAATTAATTTAAACAAAATTGATATATAATAAATGGGACCATATTGCAATTAAAGTCAATTTGTTAATATGTGAATCAATTAATAGTTACACAATTAAAAAGGTAAATTTATTAATTTATTCAATGAATGAAACCATACAATTTAGAGTAAAAAATAACAAACACTCATCGTAAATAGTGAATGACAATTTCTATTAACATAACAAAGACTTTAGTCTTAGCATCAATAAAACATCATGACACGTTGACAATTGACTTGTCACAACTCAAGCATGACATATCTCAAGTAATTGCAAACACTTAATACAATAAGAAAATCAACCTTGAATGGTCCAAAGTGGCAAGCAAAAATCGACAAAAGAGTCGAGCATTTACCAAACTAGAGAGGACAACAACAAAACCATCCCTAAAATCACTTGTAAAACTACGGTTACATGCATACGTAAGACTAAAAAACGTGCTACAAGAGCAATTTTTTTTTTCTAAAACTGAAAACTTATTAAATAATAGGAAAACAAACAAAAAAATATATAAAACTTAAGACAACATGGGTCTAAATCGACTCATGAAATCATTATTATTCTGAAATACTCTCAAAATAGAAATAGATTAAGAAGCTGACGAAGAGTCACCCACTTTTCAAGAAAAACTACTAGTGACCGGTGGAGTTTTAGCGAACAATAGGTGTTGTCATCTATCCATCACAACTTGTGAAGACAACAAAGATACTAGAGGTGATCATGAGTTGGGCTACCCAGCCTGACCCGAAGGCCTGCCTGAAAAATGAGAGGATTTAGGTAAAAATATAGGCCCGAAATATGGGTTTGGGCAAAAAAAGAGGCCCGTTTAGAAAACGAGCCGGGCCTCGAGTAAAACATTTTTGGCCCAGGCCCAGCCCGGCCCGAATTATATACTAAATAATTTTTTATTTTTAATCATATTTACTTTTTCATTTTCAATTTTAATATAACCACATTTTATTATATTTTTAATTTGTGTATTATTTTAAGAATTATTAGTCTTATTTTTTATTTGTTTCTTGTTTTAATATTTGTTTTTATGTTTTTAAATATATTTGATTTATTATATTTTTAATTTTTTATTTAATGAAATAAGCTAAAAAAATTAATATGGGTCGGGCCTAACAATTTTATTTTAGGCTAGGCTTGGACAAATTTTCAAGCTCATATTTTGGGTCAGGCTGGGCCTGAACCTAAAAAACGAGCCTAAAATTTTGTTTGAACTCAACCCATGATCACCTCTAAAAGATACTCACAAAATATATCTACAAACTGAAAAGAAAGAAAACATGTAAAATGAATAAAAAAAAAGAAGAAAAGGTTAGTGAAAAGGAAAAAAAAAGCGGGAGATAACGAATGTGGAGGATGGCATGAAATTACCTTAACTGTTTATATATATATATATTAGATACCTTGAGTGATAGAGCAACCGCAACCAATATATATATATATATATATGCTAGTGGTGGTAGTTTATTAATAATTTCAATCAAGATATTTATATGTATATGTACTTAATAATAAGTTGGGAGAAAGGGAAACCAAAAAATAAAAATAAAAAAATAAAAGCAATTGAAGAATAGGTATAGAGGTCAATACTCAATACACATCTTGTCAATCATTCTCTACTAATCCTAAAATAATCACATCACACGTATAATGGACGGAGGCCTTGCAAATCACAATAGCTAAGCAACTTCTTGATCTGATGAAGACCGGTTCTCAGAGTCAGATGGTCGGATTTCTTCAATCGTCCTGGTTACTTCCTCCATGCTAGGCCTCACGTCCGGCAACCTTGCCACACATGCCATTGCTATCTGAAGCATCTGCACCAGCTCTTCTTCAATGTCGTTGTATTTCATCAGCTCTATATCGAACACTTCGGCAGTCCATTCCTCTCTCACAACTGACTGAACCCACCTCGGGAGGTCCACCACATCCTCATGCCCTGATGGTTGGACTACTGCTGCTTTGCCTGTCAGCATCTCTAGGAGAAGCACACCGAAACTATAGACATCACTCTTTTGTGTAAACTTTCGAGTTTCTATCGCCTCGGGAGCTCGGTATCCTACCGTTCTAGAAGGAACGGTTGGGGAACTCATTAGAGAAGTCAATCCGAAATCAGAAATGCAGCCATGTAAGTCTTGAGTGAGGAGGACGTTGGAGGACTTGATGTTGCCATGGACGAATTTTCCACCTCCAGAAGCATGGAGATGGGTGATACCTTTTGCTGCTCCCAAGCATATTTTTAACCTTGTATCCCAGTCTGGTAAGGGACGTCCACTTTCCCTGCTTCCTGCAATGAAGTTTCAAACATATCTAAATTTAACTTTGTTCATCAAATTAACATGATTGTAATGTGATGTATGGTTCAGATAAATGTACCATGCAATAATGAGGAGAAGCTGCCAGCTGGTATGTAGTCATAGACAAGCAGCTTCTCGTCCTTGGAATAGTAATAAGCACGGAGAGGTACAAGATTTGGGTGGTGACCAAGCCTTCCCACATTTTCCATTTGTAGTTCAAATTCTCTTTTTACTGTAACTACTTCTTTCAATCTCTTTACAACCATTGTTGTTCCTTCTTCCAAGATGGCCTTATAGGTTGTACCATAGCTTCCTTTTCCAAGCACTTCAGCAGAAGCTCTCAACAAATCCTCTAGATCGAAATTATACGAGCAACCTTCAAAGAAAACCAGCTTGTTCTTCTCTGCCTCTTGCACCCCACTACCGAAATCTTCCTTCGGTTTTTCGGTCCTTCCACCATTAGCTTTTGATGTAAAGCTGCCTTGAAAGTTCTTTCTAGTTAAGCACCACAGCACTAGGAACAGAAACAAGAATAAAACTAGTGCTGAACCCCCAACTGATATGGCAATTATAGCACCTGTACTTAGTTTCTTATGAGAGTTCCCTGGTTTTGCTGATGGAGGTAAGTGAGTAGGGGAAGGAGAAGGTGAAGAAGGGTTGATTCTAAGACACTGGTTCAATGGAGGCCCACATATATGGTTTCCTACAAAAGAAGAAGCAGGGAAATTGTGGAGGGAAGATGGTATGGATCCATTTAAATTGTTGTAGCTCAAATTCAAAAGCTTAAGCCTTGGAAGGTTGAAATTGGGGATCTGTCCTGTAAGGGAGTTATTTTGAAGCTCTAAACCAGTGAGGTTGGTCAAGTTTTGAACTGTGGCTGGAATGGTGCCTGTCAAGGAGTTGAAGGAGAGATCAAGGAAATTCAAATGGGGAGGGAGAGATGGAGGAATGTGACCTGAAAAGTTGTTGTGCTGAAGGTATACGTAACGGAGAGAAGGAAGAGAGAGTAAATCCGTTGGAAGGTTACCGCTAAGACTATTCAACCGGAGGCTGAGGATCATGAGAGCATCCAACTTTCCAAGTGTATTGGCTGGAATTGGACCATGTAGTCCAACACCAGGAAGATGGAGAGCCATCACACGGGATTGATCCTTGGTGCAGTTGATGCCAACCCACGAAGTGCATACCGGAGTAGCAGAGCTCCAGTTAAGTTTCCGACCATGAGGAACCCTGGCAGAAAATCGCAGGAGGGCTTGCTTATCTGAGTCTAAGTTGGCAACGTTTACTGAAAGGAAACACAGAAACAGGAAGGCAAATGTAGCAAAATAGGAAGGCAGCTTCATCTCATCAGTCTTCATTCATTCCCCTGGCAAACCAATGTGAAATTTAGAACATGTGCTTTTGTTAATAATGGCAGAAATGAAAGAAGTTGTGTTATGTAACACATGCAGTATTGGTGTGACACAAAGAAGTAAATACATGATCATGACATGTAAATCCAATGCCTAACAAAATTTTCATCATGCATTTAGTTAAAACATCAATTTAGCCTAAAGCTTTCTCTTGCTCTTTCGCTTTCCTTTTTGCTTTTCTTCTCTTTTCTTAACAGTAACAATGGCTTTTTTTTCCATGACAGACAAAAGTTTTAAATTTTCAGAGAGAAATATAATTATGGGAAGGTCTAAACTTGAAATCTGGGAATTAGCAAGATTAAAAAGAATGATCACCTTTTTCCATACAGAAAACAATCATATTGAGGCATCAATGAGTCACTAAACAAGGAGATGAGCAGAGAGAGTAATGTATCTTAGGGAGATTAAAAAAGAAAAAAATTTTGTAAGCATAACGTTATGTAAAGTGAAGTCGTCACCAAAAAGGGTTCAAAAGCATAATCCTTTTTTCAGTAAAGCGAAAGCAATGAATTGTAAAGCTAGCAAGCAAGGAAGCGATACAAAATCGTAAAACCATGGCATTTTCAAATTTTAAAATGTATATATATCCATCATAGTGAAAACCAGTCAATACTTACATCGCAGGGAAAAGAAATAATAAGAACAATTGAACAAATATATGTTTACCAAAATAAATTAAAATTAAACAATAAAAGACAACATTGGTTAGTCAAAGTCCTCTTTTTCAGCTCAAAATATAGGCAAAAAAGAACCCAATGTCAAAGCTATTTACTTTGAATTAATCAGAGGTTATTGAGTGAAGCTTTTTTAAGTGGGTGAAGAGGAGAGGACGGTTTTGCTGCCTTTTTATGACCTTTAACTACAATTAGTCTTTCAATGAAATGCTAATTCTATTCCTTGATTCCAAGGAGTGGTAGTATTGTAGACAAAGGACTCAAATTTTTTTAATAAAAAAATTATAATCATTGGAAGCTCTAAATTCATCATTTATTGTTCATTCTTTTCAAAAGGAAAACACAGAAAACTTGAAGAACATAGTGCCGAAACAACTATAGAATGGAACATATTGGAAACTGTAATGAAAAAAACAGAGCAAAGCTAAAGAATGGAAGATAAAAGAAGACCCACTTCCAGAAGTTGGTGAATGCAAGGAACAAAAGACATGGAATTGCAGCAAATATAAATGCTATAAGAATATAATGAATGGGAAAGAGAATAAGAAGAGAGAGGTGAAAGAAACAAACCTTTAGCAATGGGGGAAAGGGTAGGAAGCTGAGAGAAGAAGGGATGAGGGCGGAGGGGGTTCAGAAGAGAAGAGAAGAAGAAGAAGGTAAAATGGCAAATCTTGGATTCCTTTTAACGGCATTTCGTCACCAATACGCTTAACTAAAGAAGAAAAGAAACCAAAGCTATGTAAGTAAAAGTAGTTAAGTTGTCATGTTTTATGATATGGGATATAATAGAGGAGCCGACAGGTGAGGCTTGTCCGTTAAGCTAACGTGGTTCTTAAATCTCCGAATTGCAGATCTCGAAGATTCATATCTACGTCCCGTTGCTGCCTGCAGTCGTCTTGATCTTAGATTCCCAAGCAGGCACCCACACTCAGTGGACTAACAAAAACAAAAGGCAAAGCAAGATGAATATGAGCTGAAGTGACGCAGAATCTTATTCAGGGAAGCACAATAAATGATGGTTGTTCTCCAAGTTTAATTAATTATTATTATCACGAAAGCAAAAGGATTAGAGTCCATTTAATTCATAATAAGAAAAACTGACTGAGAATATGATACCCTATCTCGTTCATTAGTATTAATTGAAGCACAAGAAGTGATGAGCTGGTGTCAATGCTTTATATAGATTATAAAATATACATAAATAAAATAAATAAATAAATAAATAAATAAATATAATTATTAATTGAAGGGGTAATAATATTTGCATAAGTCTCATGCACTATCAATAAATAATAACAAAAAAAATATGAAAGATTAGTAAATAAATATTAATATTTTTATTTAAATATAATTAAACATTAATCATAACTATTATATATAAATATTAATAACTTTTGGATTTAAAATCTTGAGTTTAAGGGTCTAGGGTTTCGAGTCACGAGTTTTAAGGTTTTAACATTTATTTATAATTAATTATTATTTAATTATATTCAAATAAAGTTATTAGTATTTATTTATAAGCCTTTTACTATTTTTTTTATTTTATTTAATGATGATGTGTCATGTTATTAGCATCAAAGATTCTCTCATATAATTTTTTACTTTTAAACTTGGCAGCTAGGTTTAGTTTGATAACTGTACTTTTTTATTTGATAATTGTACTTTTTTTATCCACTTTGATATCTAAACTTAGCAACTAAATTCACGTTGGTTCCTTGACTTGAAAAAGAATGTAAAAGTTTGATGATGTAACATTCTAAAATTGTGCCATATCTTTACATGAAAATTTTTAAAAATTATATAAATTTCAGGCGATGATATTGTATAATCTTACAGTCTCACATATAGTGTTCTAATAATCAAACCAATAGTTGCAATGATCAGATCACTGGTCCCAATTCAATTGTTTGATATTCAACTTATAGACCATCAATAATTAAATAAATAATTAAAATTTATAAAAAAATATAAAAAAATTATTAGACCAGTTCAACAATTTGTTTTTGTCTTAATTTTTTTTTATTTTTACTAGTTTCGAGTTGTTTTCGATTCAGTATTCAAGCCCTTTGTTTGGGCCAATATATCGGTCGATTCTCAATCTTATTAGTCTGACCAACCAATCCAATCATGTTTCAAGAACACTAATCACATCATCAAATTTTGATGGAATCCAAATTCAGGGATCAAAATGAATTTAGTTGCCAAATTTAATACCAAAATGAACAAAATAAAGTACAATTACCAAAGTGAATCTAATTACTAAATTTAAAAGCGAAAAGTTATATTATCCCTTTTAAGAGAATAAAGGTTTTGGTTGCTTATTATCATATTTTAAAGTTGATGACTTAACCACGGGGGCTAGATGATATGGCAAGGATATCTCCTACTCAAGGACAAAACTAGGAGGGGGTTGGTAAGGGCCTCAGCCCCCCTAAAATAGAAAACTTTTCATTTAGGCCCTTTAAAATTTTTAAACTTTTAAATTAACAAAGGTAAATTTGCACTTTGGCCTTCTTAAAATATAAAAATTTGATTTAATCCTTTAAAAATTATAAAGATATAGGCTATTAAAATGGTGAAATTACATTTTTGATATCTCAAAAATTACAATTTATATAACATCCCTTGTCCGTCTCCATCATCGGATTAGGGTTACAAGATGCTATGACAAATAAACAATCAATAATATGCAATTTCAATCCAAAAATTCAATTTAATCATTCATTAATAGATAAACATTTAATAATCATACTATTCATATAAAATGATACTTAAATCGAGGTTTTGAAACTCTAAAATCAATTTGGAAATAAGTAGGGACTAATTTGAAACAAAGCAGAAAAGTAAGGTAAAAACATAAAACAAGGGTCACACGGCTGTGTATGTTATGGGACATGGTCGTGTTGTTCAACCGTGTGTAAGGACTAAAATCATGTGGAAGGAGACACATGGTCGTGTCATCCAACCATGCAACTAACTGTGGTCATGCGTGCAAAATGAAAACAAAAATTACACAGATCACACAGTCGTGCCAAGAACCTGTGTATGGAACACGTTCGTGTTTCAAGCGGTGTAACTTGAAATGTATCTTCAATAGCAAATCAAACATTTCATGCTTACTTAAGCTACAAGCATGCCATGTACCCATCATTCAACTTGTTCAAATTACACCAAAAACATATCAAAACATGTTATTTGCCTAGTTCTAACCAATATGCCATAGGGCATCATCACAAACAATAATCCCAACTAACATCCAAAGTTATTTCCTAATCAATTCAAGCTTGCCTAAAAATGTTATACAAAGTGTCAAAGACACCAATTCATGCACATCCAACAAACCATATATCAAGTAGACATGTTCAACAATAGTTATCCCAATTCACCTAATCAACAAAAATATCCCAAATCAACAATTAAAGTACCATGTCATATCAATCAATCATTAAACAAGTAACCAAAGACCAACTATATATATATATGGCATTCAATAATCCATCAACCATGCAATTTAACTTTCAAAACCATTTCCACCATTTTAGCATCACATACCACATTAACCATAATCAACCACATCATTATATTAACAAGTTCACATGGCTAGAAATTCCAATCACACTCTAAAAACATCAAACACTTATGTACATAACTTCACTCCTATTGCATGCCATATGTCCTAAAATAAACGTTTTCAAAATCTACCGAAAGATAGTTGGATAGTGTGATTTTTAATTTGATCCGATTGCTCGATTTCACAAAACAATATCTACAAGAAAACAAGAAAAAAACAACACAAGTAAGCTTTAAGAAGCTTAGTAAGTTCACAGGTTAAAACGATATAACTTACCGAATTCATTGCTTAATAATTAACAAACTCTTTAACTAATATTAACCCTATCAACCACAAGCATTCAACAAGTGAAAATCATATACACAAGTCATTTGATCATCTCATTTGAACGATATCAACATTATCAAGTCACAATATAGTACTGAAAATCATGAAAATATATACAAGTCATTAACAAGGCATCATAACCAAATGTCAATTGCATATCATCACCATGTCATTTAACCATTGAAAATCTTCCTGATGAATGATATAAACAGATACGAATACTCGGTTATCCACCCAAGATACACCAGAATGCTCAACCAAGCCAATCCAACCAAGAACATACCTAGACACCAAGTGCCCATCTCGTAAGCTAATATCCCTCTAGAAACACGCCTAGGCACCAATTGCCAATCCTGGCTTTACATCCACCCCCAAAAACATGTTAGAATCACTGTAAATATAACTCGACAATTCGTAACAAATACTAGACTCCGGTATATTCAGTGTATAATAACAAGTCAAGAATCATCATCTCATCACAAGTCAATCCAGTTATAACATCCCACCTAGTGAAGTGTACTACTCAA
Organism: Gossypium longicalyx; assembly: GCA_025698465.1. Taxonomy (NCBI): domain Eukaryota; kingdom Viridiplantae; phylum Streptophyta; class Magnoliopsida; order Malvales; family Malvaceae; genus Gossypium; species Gossypium longicalyx. The sequence goes on along the minus strand of CM047004.1, from coordinate 72,591,142 downwards.
GTATTGTTAATTGAACCAAGGCTTATAGTGTGACCCCTAAGTAAAGAAAGTGTTAGAAATTTATTTAAGTATTTAAGGTCTGCAAATGTGCCCTTGGGAGAAGCCCTAATTAAAGCGAGCTCTGAGGTTTGGTGGACTCTTCGATAGAGTGTATGCCTAATAACTCTTGAAATGAGTTATATTTAATGCCTTTAGACTTGGTTAATTACATGTACTTAGGTGAGTTTAGTTGCATTTTAGGATTTTCTATTAGTGTTTTGAGGAAATTACATTGAGGGGCTTAGACTATGCTTATGTAACACCATATACCCGGCCTGGTCGCCAATTCCGAATACGGGATGTCACACCACCGTCTCATGTCACATACATCAAGTAGAAAGCTCATTGTAAATAAAATGTCCATCATTTTATTGTTCGTATAGGTTTTAAGTCAATCATTCCAGATAGTTACCATTGCTACATGCTAAATTTACAATAATTAGTCTTATAAACAATTTTAAACATGCATAAGGTCCATTTAGCAAAATTCCCAAAACATGTCTGTAGGTATTGATACTGACACTAGAGTATCGATATTTTCTCTAAGTGGTATCAATACCACCTAGAAAAACGATACCAGACTTACATTCTATTTTTTATTAAAAACCTAAAGTCTCAAAAATTATAGGTACCTGTCATGAAATATTGATCTTTTAACCCTAAGTATCGATACTTGAGCAAATGTATCGATACCAAATCTCTATTTTGACTCCATGCACATTTCAAAACGCAGAGGTATTGATTTTAAAAATTGATTATCGACACTTTTACTCCATATCTCAAAAATGCAGCATACATAAGCAATTAATCCTTTCCAATTTAGTTCCTAAACATCATGCATCAATTACTTCAACACATAATCATTCAACGACCTAATTAATAGTTCAATATTGCAAAATAGTGTTCGAGCAAGTAATGTCAATCCATCCACATGTTCATGAACCCAAGCATAACAATAACATGTAATCATTATAAACCGAACCAAAAACCAGCAAAATGTTTAGGAGTTAACATGGTTATAACAAGTCTACCACATTGTCTCATTTCCCAAAACATAAATAAATATAGAACACCTACGAAATAATAAATAGACTTACTTGGATCACTTTTCGAAAACTACACCACTCACACCGGCTCCCTACTAATCTGTAAGGGTTTAAAAAGAGTGAGTGAGCTTAACAAGCTCAATGAATGCTCAGAATAACCACAGTGCAAACAATTCATCAAACATTAACGAAACAACATATAACATAACCTCAACAGTTCCAACTCTAATTTCATATTATACCTACTCATGCATTATTACTAGTTCTTTTACATAGTAAACATATTCACTTTTAAACATATAATTACATAATGTTCAAGTGCATATAGCAATACTCATATAATCGCATAACATTCAAGTGTATATCGTAATACTCAAAAACATGTTTATAGATAAATTGCATAATGTTCACATGTCATATAAACACATATCACAATACACACATATTCATAGTTTAAGATAATTTGGCACTTGAGCTATGAAACATAAAAGTGAGCTCTATCATCACTCATTGGATATGCGAATCTCCAACACACCAAACATAGACTCATAGAGTCAAGCATGTTCCAAAAGTGAAGCATAAAGCGAACACTCTCTTTATTTCCCCTCACATTTCCCATTGAATAGAGCTTAATTCACATTCCCTTATCCCTCTAACATGTCCCAAGGCCTTCACGCCCAAAATCACTATACATATAGGTGAGTATTCACAATCTTATGGCATGCCAACTATATCTAACGGTTTCAAGATCATAAGGCCAAAATATCTGAAATTAAACACATATCACTTACTGATTATCCCGTGCACTATCACTGCATATTTGCATCTTTAGCAAAACATTGTCACTAGCATTTAGCATATACATATCATGTACACATTTGCACTTTCACAGTGATTAAGATAACCACATATCACATGTTATACCATCTCATCTCAATTCACATATTCATAAACACATAAGCACATTTTTCACAAGATAACATATGTAAAAAAAAAGCTTACACTAGGAATTTAGGATAGGGGTTTAGGCTACTACCAAATTTCCAAATAACGCATTGAATCATGTCCACAAGCAATTATTCCAAACACTCACCAATTACGCTTTCGCCGAAAAGCCAAAAGCTCAAAGTAGCTTTTCCTTGTTTTTATCTCTACTCGTAGAAGGTCCTATCGAATCCGGAACTTCAATACAATAATGCATTCAATAATTAGCTAGAAACTCACCACAAGTAATGAAAAACATAAGCATAAGCTATGTTCCCATGTAACCAAAACTTATAACATAGCAAACTTTAAATTCAAATATCTCGATCTATACTTAATCTTTTCACTTAAAACCAATTCTATTCATCTTATGATTCACCTACAACTAATTCCTAACCTTTAAACTATAATAAAATACTCAATTCATAGTATCGAATTTTTAACAAGTTTTATGGCTATTTTTCAAAAATTTATTAAAACTCAAGAATTCTTTAACAAAACTTCAAAGTAAATTTAGAAACCTCTTAGTCATGTCAAAACTAATTGAAAAACACTTTGAAACCACATTTTTACTCGAAATCATAAAATCCACCATTAACGACCCAATTTTTGGTTTTATTTAAAACATGCAATTTAATGGCTAATAATTTAGTTTTTAAAGACTAGATAACATTAAAAACTCATAAGGAATCGAATAGTTACCTTTGATGATTAAAAATGGAATGTTTGATAGAAAACTCAAAAAACTCGAAAGCTTGACAATGGAGAAAGCTATAATGTTTTGGGTGTTTTTTTCTTGGTTTTTATAGAGGTTTATAAGTTAGAGATGATAGAAATTAAAATGAATTAGGATTTGGAGTTCAAAATGATTGGAATAGCAAGAGAGAACAAGCGACGACAAGTACAAATTTTTGGGGTTGTTTTTACGTGAAATAACTTGGAGAATGGGGGTTATTTAGCTTGGATTTTAAAATCTGGTTAAATTGCTTCGTAAAAACTCTCAATTTTGACTATTTTACAAACCAGTCCTGTTTTTAAAATTAAAGGTATTTAAAACTTATTTTCAAAAATTGATTTAATTTTCTAAAAATCATAATTAAAAACATTATCGGTATGCCATGTTACAAAATTCCAAACACTCTAAAGCTAAAATCCCTACAATACCCCTAAAACTCCTAAGCCTTATTTTAGGGTGTTATAGCTTAAATGTTATTATTTGTTACTTTGTTGTTTGTGGGAATGGTTTGTTTGTTGATTGAGTGGCAGGTGCAGAATGAGGAAAAATGATTGAAGGTTTGTCATGGCAAGAGGTTGGACAGTTTGCCAACACGAATGTCGTGGCAATTCTAAGAAGATGCCCAGTCAACACTAACAAGAGACCAACAAGAAGGAGGAAAATCAGCCTAAAAAAGAGGAAAATATCATGGGATCATGAGATCATGGGATGATGGGCTTGCTCTAAAGGAAGAGGTATAAAACCCAATAAGAAGGAGGAAAAAAATAGGGGTAGACAGTTAGAGAGACAGTTGGGAAGAGAAATCCCTTAGATGAAAATTGAGGGTAGCAGTTGCGACAATGGCAGAGACGCGAAGGGGAGAACGAAGGCAGTCTCTCTTGGTCACCAAAAGACACTTCATAGCCGAAATTGTGGGCTGGATAGACGAAAACTATCTTCCTGAGTTATACCTTTAATTCTTTATTTTCTGTTCCGCAATCTAATTTAAGGAAATGATGTTGAATGCTATTTTGAATTTAGATTTTATTCACCAACCCATAAGTTAAATCTCATAGTGTTGGGATTACTTGATGAAACTTTTATTTCCATTATTAGCTACGGCTTAGATCAATGTTAATTTACTGTTTCATTCAATGGTATTTATGAATAGCATTCACATAATCTCTAGACATAGGTGAATATGTAATAGGTTTATAAAAGTAACCAAATTCTGACAAGGTTAGGTTAGTTAGATCGGAATTAAATGATATGAGAGAGTACTCGAAAGAATACTCGTAGCAGACTCTAGACATAAAGCAACATTCTGTACAGAAGGAGAAGAACAATAGTAGGAACCAAACTCAATGCCTATAGACATATAGTGCTCTAGGTGAGGTAACTCAAGGCCTAACTCTAGAAAGAAGCAAACTACAGTAGAACTATTCCGAGTAGTAGAATAAGACTAAACTTGTCAAGGCATTATTAGTTAATAAGGGTAGATTCTTAGTAATCCCAGCCTTACGATTAATCACACTCGTTTATAATAACTTGACCAATTTATACCTAACTGATCCCTGTGGAGACGATCTCACTTATCACTTTATTACTTGATCCGACGTGTACACTTGCACAATTTGCTTAGCATATTCACACGTGACAACAGCGCCCTAGCAGATAAATGAAAATAGTGAGTCTTATTGTTAAACCCTTAGTATGATAGGAACGATAAATATATTGTTATCTTATTCTCTGACTAAACTATTTAGTTGGCCTAATGAGGACTAGTCAGGATTGGACAATATTTCTGAAAATGAAAGGAAATGTATTTAAAATGAGAGAGAAAACTATTAGTCACAGGTACCGAAGGAAAGTTATAGAGGGAAATAAGCTTGTCCACTAAGTTTTCCTTTCGTGTGCACCCCTATAAAGCCAACCTTAACTTCCTAAACAAGTTCTATACTTTCTTTGGCAATTCATACTTTCTTTCAAAATTCTCTCTGTGTTTTTTAGGAAAGTGTTAGAGCTAGGGCCTATTTGAAGGATTAGAGTTCGCTGTAGTAAGCTAACTTCACTATCGTAAAACGTGGTAAATAACGATGAAAATCTAGCTATTTTCGTGATTATTTACAGGACTTTAAGGTTTCGTGCTTTAGGGACAGACAAAAGATTAAGGGAAGGAAACTTCTAGATTCTAGGTTTCTTGATTAAGTGTTCTTGAAAGCTTGTTTAGTTCTTCTGAAAAACATGATCTGATAAGTTAACTATTTATGTTATAGCTCAAGAAACTTCTAAAAGCTCTCGAGACAAAGGCAAGGGACTTGTTGTTTAGTCACTGCTGCATCTTCTGGTAAGTTTCTTCATACTCCATTTGTGTGCGACATGTCTGGTACAAGGTAAGTTTGCCTGTCTAGTGAAAATTCTGGAACCATATGATCAGAGCAAAGGAAGTGAATTCATGGTGTTGCCTTCATTGCAAAGAGTATTGAACTGGCAAATTGCGATACATGATTGATGTTATGTAGCCTATGATAAGACAAGTGTAATTTAAACTAGATTGGAAAAACTTAACAGAAGAAAAAGCAACAAACAAACAATACAATCTCTGAACACGAACTAGGGTTTTTAGTTAGCATGAAGGAGGTTGTTTGCATGAATGCATAAGCATAGTGTATACGCCAAAATGAGTCCTATTCTATTAAAGTTTGTGTAAGTTCGGTATTCACTAATAGACGAGCTACATGAACACAGTTTGTATGGTGTATTTGCCAATGGGTGAATTGTATGTTCCACTGAGTTGGGAAGAGTCTTTCTGTTTGTGTGACATATAGATACCCTAATGTTCGCTTTGGAACTCACTAAGTTCTATGAACTTACTCCATTTATCTTCCCTCCTTAGTACCACCAAAGAAATAAAGGAACCTTTAAGGATTACACCAGAAGATGCATACTGTGTGAGGATTCTAGTAATTTTGTATTATGCATGACAAACGAGGGTGATGCCAAGGCTTGAAATTTGAAGAAAAATATTTTGTAACTAAAATTTGTATTTGTGAAACTGTGCTCATTCGTTAAACTATGCTCTTTCCTTATATCCTTAAAATGAAGTTTTATGTTTTAAAAGTGTTTGGGTCATTAAGTTTAAATGTTTCATATATTATTGCTATAGCATATACCTAACTATTTTTGTAAACCTGAGGTTCTGTAAATTACATTTCTGTAAGGAAAAGACTTTAAGGTTGTAACAAACCATTCTTGGGTCCTCCTTAAAGGTTGAGAATGGGGTGCTACACCAGTACAACGCGCAAAATAACCTATTGGCATGTCAATTGTATCCTATCTTATGTTCATCCGGGCTCGATACATGTCCCGGTATAATAGTTTACATTTCAATCCACTTTTCTCATCTTATACTAATTATAAGAATTAACACTCAAAATATATATATCAAATTCAATAAAAACATAATTAACATACACAAAATAGTAACGTATGAACTTACTAAGGCTAAACTATAGAGATAGTAATATCAGGAACTAATCAACAATTTTCTCTTTTCCACGATTTTCTATCAGTTCTTGATCCATACGATGATTTAATTCAATTATCAGTTCCAAATACTTTACAATAATCCATTTAGTGCATATGACTTCATTATTGATATTTTTCACAATTGCCCTAAAATTTTTCATTTTATTCAATTTAGTCCATAAAATCGAAACAAACTTATTTTTACAATTAATCCATAAACTCATATTCCTGAATTCCTAATCGTTCATAATCAGCCCTCTAGTGCTAGAATTTTACAAGAAAATCATACTAATTTTAATATATTTTTAATTTAGCCCTTAAACTTAAAAACTATACAAAATCTCATTACAAAATAGTCATAATTCATCATTAAACTTCAAACTAAACCATTAAAAACTATAAATCTTCAAAAACATCCATGGAAAGTTTTCAAAACTTTGATAGAATCACAAATTAGCTATTGGGTTAGATAGATTAAGTTACAACGATCTCAAAAACATAAAATTCATAAAAAAAGACTAATGAAACACTTACATGCAAGGGAAAAACTAATTGAATGCTTCAAGCTTTTCCTTCTATGGTTTCAGTCACAAAATGAAAAGAATAAGATGATGTTTTTGTTTTATTATAATTACTTTAACATTAAATTTTAATTAATATTTTTAATTATAAAACTTAATTAATAAGCACATGACCAACCATTAACATGCATCATGGTATAATTACCACATGAATCCTCCTACTTTAATTATTTAAGCCATTTAGTTAAGAAAAATCAATAGCAATAAACTTTTGTAACTTTTATGATTTAGTCCTTTTTCTTTAATTAGCTATCAACTCACTGAAATTTCCTGACCAAACTTTGATATACCTATATAGTAACTCCTCAAATATTTAAATACTTACGAGCTTGGTTTACAAAAACAAGGTCACGATACCTTATTTTCTAAAACCACTTGACTTTAGGGACAACCCACTTGTACTTAACTATTTGTTCAAATAGAAAAAATTATCAGTTAAAAATTCAAAATGACATTGTAAATATTAAACAATTAATATTTATGGACTCATTCACCCTGCTCCTACTTTAACCATTGATTGAGGGTTTGATCCTCATCCTGAATATGGAGTAACTTTAAAACTTGTGGCCAGCATCTATCCTTTTAATGAGCCCACAAAATGTAAAGGTTTAACATTTACCTACCAATAAGAAGGTTACTCTCCAGCCTTGCTAGTTCATTAGTGCAATGATTCACTTTTTAAAAAAATATGTTTAATGGAAGCGTACTTCTTAGAAGTTAAGAGCTTTATGCATTCATCAATGAGAGTATGTAACACCATATTAAAAATTAAAATGTTATACAGAAAATTAACAACAATTGTGCCGTCAACTATAAATTATATGTTAATATATCTAATTATTTAGAAATTTCAAGTTCATTGCATTGTACCCAAATTTAGACTTCGACACATGTTTCTCTGGGAATATATCTATATAATACGACCATCCACTTTCTCTCATAATAATGGGTGAGAGCTCTTACTCATGCTTGTCTTGGATTACTCCTTGACAATCCATTGTATTAAGCTTCAAGAAATCAACCCTAAGTCTTTTTTATGGAACTCCAATAAACCTACCCTAGGAAACCACCTATATACCACTTAAGATTTGTTAGAAGCCTCAATTGCCACGTCCATCTCATCCTAAACGTCCGGGATTCTTGACACCAACTACTTATTGGATAACCTCTCTCATCTAGTCACATCACTCATAACCTTATACCTCAATCCACAAAGGATTCCTGATCGCCAAGACTCATCTACAGTATTTCTCGTATCAAAGGGATTTAGTATCACACAAAAGCATTAAATCCTTCACTTTCTCTCTAAAGCTCTTCCTAAATAGCTTTTAGTACCATAACCACAATTTTAATTGCCTTTGGCCTTTGACATAGGATTCTTGATATCACTACTCCCACAGTCCACATCATACATTAAGGAACTTTAGGTTCATGCGAAGTCCCTTCCGATACTTCCCACCTTTAATTGTAGGTAAAGAGAAAAAGTAGTAGTAGTATTTTTTAGGGTAAACTATACGAATGATCACTCATTTATGAGACTGTTTTTATTTAGTCACTCAACTATAATTTTTTTCAATTTAGTCATTAAAGCTTTTGAAATTGGATTTGTTGGTCACCCTACTGTTAAGTCAATAACAGAAGTTGGTTTTTCTTTATTGACATAATAAAAAAGTTACCCTTTCCAAAATTTACATATTTTATCAATTTGGTCCTACTTTAAAAAAAAAAACAAATTTAGTCCTTAATGTTTACAAAATTTGTCATTTTAGTTTTAATTCAAAAAAAATTAAATATAAGGATTTGTTATGACTAGGGGACTTATAGTCAAATGGAATAAAATTTTTGTGTGGAATAAGGATAAGTTTGAGATACATCTAGTCCCTTATTCTAATTATGAGGAGCTTAGATGATGCAAGTCTCAAGGCCTAAAATTAGGCTTACGAACGTGATGGGTTAAAATTTTCTCAAGGCGTAATAACGAGGTCGAAGGCCAAGCAAATTTTAGCAAGATTGAACAAGACCATCCAAGACTTCGTTACCAAGACCCTAGATGTGCACACAACCGAAAAATAAAATCAAGATTCGCTTTCTTGTTTTCAAAAAAAATCAAGAAAGCGAATCTTGGTCCAATTTTGTTGTTTTAGATAATTTCAAGAATTAAGAAAATCAAGATTTCAAATCTTGGAAATCTTGGTCCAAGAAATTGAATCTTGCAACCAAGGCACATTGCATTTCATGTACGAGCTTGAACGAACCAATTTCGAGAGCAAACGAATCAAAAGACCAAGTTTTTGAAAAAAATGACCCGTTAAGATATCTACAAACCCATCATGAAGTTTGGAAAGTAATTTAATTGAATATCAGACTTAATTATCAAAATGGCCCAAATTATAAAATATTTAAACTATAGGTCCAATTTCATTTTAATAGGTGGATCATCATGTAAGAATTCAACCCAAGGAGCCCATTTAATTCCTTTGGCTGAATTCCCATTAAAATTCCACACTTAGAATTATTTTGTTTTTTTTATTTGATGAGTTGTCATATTAATTATTCCATGAAGGTTAGGAAAAACTTATTTTGGGGGCCTATAAGTAGCATGGATGTCCACCCTTATAGAAGAACAATTGATTTTTGTTTTTTTAAGTTAATAATAATTCTCTTTGAGTTTTTATTCAAAAATTGCTCTTGAGCTTCCTTTAGAAGTTGTTTTAACAATCTTTTAGGTTGTGGGAATTAGAACCATTGAAAGGAGTTGTGAATTCTTAATGTTTCCAAGACTTCTTAGGACGTCATCTTCTCTTTTCTAGCATTACTTTATCGTTTCTTGTTTATTTTAATTCAGTTCTTACTGTTTTGGCTTAGTGATTTTGTAACACCCTTAACTCGTATCTATCGCTGGAACAAGGTTACGGAGCATTATCGAAGTTTACAGAACAAATAGATAGAAATTTCAGCACTTCACATCATATAATATTCATATCATAAACTAATCATAATCAAACATATTATCCCTTATATGAGCCCTCGAAGCCTAAAATACACATTAGAAATAAGTCGAGACTAAATCAGATACTCAAAGAATTTTTTGAAAAACACTAAAATTTTTCAAGCTGTAAAGGTCACACGGCCAAGAGACACACCCGTATCTCAGGCCGTGTAGGCATTCGAAATAAAGACATACGGCTGTGTCCCAGCCCGTGCCCATACCAGTGTAACTCTTTAACTTGGGTCACATTGCCAAGCCACACGCCCGTGTGCTAGGCCGTGTAAGCATACTGACTTATGCAATTTAAAAGATACAAAGGACACACAGCCGTGTCACCTGACCGTGTGTCACACACGGCTGAGACACACGCCCGTGTCTCTGCCCATGTGGACGAAAATAGACCATTTTCCAAGCCACATTTCTCACCCAATTTGGTACCAACCTAAACACATCAATTTGCACATCAGCAAGACATAATAAGACATTCAAAACATGCCAAAATCAAGTCTTAAACATGAAATATCACCAACATATTAGCCATGAAATCACATATAAGATCCAATGCACATGGTTGAATTCATCAAATAATCATATTTCATGTTTTTCATATAAATACCAATAATAGTTCATATCGAACTCATATAATCTCGTAACATAACTGTGCCCGTTGAACCATTTAAAATATCGTTGGATACATGGGTAGTACACACTAGGTGTACTAAACTGTAATTCGTCAATTCTTATACATGTATGCTCATACGAGCTGTAAATAGTAAGCTCTTTTGAGCTAAATAACAGGAAGCTCATGCGAGCTAAATAACGGGAAGCTTATGCGAGCTGCAGTGTATTTGCAACACATGCAAGACCTCAACTAAATCGGTAACCCTAATGACATGTTATTTGTATCCTACGAATTTCATAAGGTTCAAACGAGACTCGGTAATCGTCAGATATATGATTGGTATTTATACATGGCAATTATACAACTCACATACATGTGATTCAATTAATACATACAAATACTCAATTTAATTACACGAACTTACCTCATCAAGTTTACGTAGATATGAAGACGACTAATCCAATATTTTTCCTTTGCCTCGATCTAACTCCGTACTAGGTCTAACCGGATCTATACGAATGGATTTAACTCAATTCAATATAATTCATATTCAATTTAGTCCAAAACTTTTTTGGCAAAATTACAATTTTTCCCTTATACTTTTTATTTATTGCAATTTAGTCCCTAAGCTTGGAAAATAAAATTCATACAATTTAATCCTTACTCAAGCCTAATCGATTTTTATACCTATTAATAGCAGCCCATATATTTCACAAAAATTCACAAATTTTACCATAAATATATCATCTTTTCAATTTAATCTCTAATTGATAATTTCATCAAAATCTCTTTATAAAAGTTGTTTATGTAACAACAACCTTTCATTTTCTATCATAAAACTTCATAATTCAAACATACTTATCAAAGGCAAAACCCAAATACTTTAACAATTTTACAAATTAATCCCCGAGCTAGCTAGATTAAGCTACTACGATCTCGAAAACATAAAAATCATTAAAAACGAGACAAGAATACATACCTAATTGAGCAAAACAAGCTTGCTAACATTTCAAGCTTCCATGGCTAGGTTCGTTTTTCTTTTTTTGGTGGATGATGATGAGAATAAATTATTTTATTTTATTTATTTTAACTTAAACCACTAATTTCCAAAATTACCCTTAATATTTCATTAAATTTCCAATGATGACTATTCTACCTATCAACTAAGCATTTTAATGGTCTATTACAATATAAGGACCTCCAATTTAAAATTTATAACTATTTAATACTTTTAGCTATTAGAACTCAACTTTTGCACTTAATGCAATTTAGTCCTTTTCATCAATTAGGTATGTAAACGGTAAAATTTCTTAACGAAAATTTTATACTGTATTTCTATCATACGGTAGAACATAAAATAATAATATAAATATTTTAACTTCGAATTTGTGGTCCTAAAACCATTGTTTTGATTTCACTGAAAACAGACTGTTACAACTTTCCCCCTTAAAAGAATTTTTGTCCTAAAAAATCTTACCAGTAAAGAGGTTTCGGATATTTCTTTCTCATATTTCCCTCGAGTTCCCAGGTAGCTTCTTCTATTCCATGTCACTGCCAAAGAAATTTTATTAAAGCTACATTTTTATTTCTATATTCTTTCACCTCTCTTGCCAAAATTCTAATCGGTTCTTCACTGTATGTCATGTCAGGTTGGGTCTCGACATCCGTCGGGGAGATAACATGTGAAGGGTCAAATCGGTACCGTCGTAACATAGACATAGGAAAGACATTGTGAATCTTTTCTAGTTCTGACAGTAAAGCTAATCGATACACAACAGGTCTAATTCTCCTAGTAATCTCATACGGCCTGATAAATCGCAAACTCAACTTTCCTTTATGACCGAACTGAAGAAATTTTAACATTCAAAAATACTTTGTCACCAACTTGAAACTCTAAAACTTTACATTTAAGATCTGCAAAAGACTTCTAACGATTTGAAGCTGCTTTTAAGCTATCTCAGATCACTTTCACCTTTTCCTCAGTCTCGCGAATCAAATCAACCCCATGTATATTTTTCTCACTGAGCTCAGTCCAATACAATAGAGTTCGGTATTTGCAGCCATACACAGCCTCATATGGTGCCATTTTTATTCTTGGTTGAAAACTATTATTATATACGAATTCGACTAACGCCAAATATTTTTCCCAATTGCCTTCGAACTCTAAAACACAACACCGAAGCATATCTTCAAGAATCTGAATCACACGCTCAGACTGACCATCAGTTTGAGGGTGAAATGCGGTGCTAAAATGTAATCACGTACCTAGAGTTTCCTGTAACTTTTTCCATAATTGCGATGTGAACTGCGGATCTTTATCCGAAATAATGGAGACTGGCACTCCATGTAACCTGAAAATCTCCGAAACATATAACTCAGCTAATTTATGAAGTGAGAAATTTGTACGTACCGGAATAAAATGTGCAGACTTCATCAAACGATCGACGATAACCCAAATGACATTTTTCTTTTTTAGAGATAGGGGTAACCCCGATACAAAATCCATAGTAACTCTATCCCATTTCCATTCCAGTACCATTATTGGCTGTAATAGTCCTGAAGGTACTTGATGTTCTGTTTTAAATTGCTGACATATCAAATAGTTAGATACAAAATCAGAAATATCACATTTCATTCCTGGCCACCAGTACATCTGTCTCAAATCATTGTACATTTTATTACTCTTCGAATGAACAGATAAACTATCGCTATGAGCTTTGTGTAAAATTTTCTGTATAAGTTTTGGATTCTTTGGTACACAAACTCTACCTTTGAATAACAAACAATCATCGAGTCTTATCTGAAGTTCTGAATTAGAAGTTGACTTCCACTGTACTTGTTTAGCTCGCAACTCATTATCACATTTCTGAGCTTCACAAATCTACTGTAAAAATAGTAGTCTTGCTTTTAACTCAGCTAAGATTGAGCCATCATCAGATAATGACAATTGGGCATTCATCACTCGTAGAACAAACAAGGATTTTCTACTCAAAGCATTAGCAACTACGTTTACTTTTCCCGGATGATAATCAATAACTAACTCATAATCTTTCAATAGTTCAAGCCATCTACACTATCTCAGATTCAAATATTTTTGCTACATTAGATAATTTAAACTCTTGTGATCGATAAATATATGACATTTTTCACCGAACAAATGGTGTCACCAAATTTTCAACACAAAAACAATAGTTGCCAACTCTAAATCATGTGTCGGATAGTTCTTTTGGCTTTAACTGGTTGGAAGCATAAGCTATTACTTTACCTTCTTGCATCAAAACACAGCCTAATCTGTTCAATGACACGCTACTGAAAATAAAAAATTACTTACTCGATTTAAGCTGAACCAGAACTGGTGCTTCTGCCAATAGGGCTTTCAACTGGTTAAAACTTTGCTAAATTTATCAGACCATTCAAATTTCACATCTTTTTGTAATAGCCGTGTCATCGGTGTAGCTATCATCAAAAACCCTTTTACAAATATTAGACCATTCAAATTTCACATCTTTTTGTAATAGCCGTGTCATCAGTGTAGCTATCATCAAAAACCCTTTTACAAATCTCCAATAATATCCAGCTAATCCCAGAAAACTTCTAACTTCAGATACATTTCTCGGTGGTTTCTAGTTAATAATCTTTGAAATTTTATTCGAATGCACTCTGATACCTTCAGCCAGTACTATGTGTCCCAAGAAACCAACTTGAAGCCAAAACTCATATTTGCTAAATTTAGCAAACATTTGTTTATCTCGCAAAGTTTGCAAAACATTTCTCAGATGCTCGGCATGTTCAATTTCATTTCAGGAATATATTAGAATATCATCAATAAGTACCACAACAAATCTATCTAAATATGGTCTTAAAATTCTATTCATCAAGTCCATGAACACTGCAAGTGTAACAGTCCGATTTTGAGCCTAGTCGGAATAGTGGTTTCGGGACCATAAATCCAAGTCAAAAAAATATTTAAATAATATTTTTCGTGTTTATGATATGTGAATTAGCATGTGTGAAAGTTTCGTATTAAAACTTAACTGTTTGTGTGATTAATTTACAAAAAGGACCTAATCGCGTAAAAGGTAAAAGTTGTGTGCTAGATGTTAAAAGTGCTTATTTGATGTGGCTTTATAATTGTGAGATCCTTATGTGGTTATTTGACCAAAATTATGATTAAATGACGTTAGTGAACATTAGTTGTTGGCATATCAATGTTTTAATGCATGGGTAATATGGTAAAATACATATTAAAATAAATTATATGAAAACAAATTAAAAAATGATGCCATAATATGTGTTCATCCACCGAAATTGAAGAAAAAAATAAAAAAATAAAATCTTTTAGGTTTTCAACACATTGAAAGCTTAATTCGGGTATGTTTTTGCTTTGGTTTTTGATGATTTCTACGTTTCTGTGATCGTTGCTTAATATACTATTATGCTCATGTCTCAATTTCTAATTTTGTTGGTGATTTTGAGTTATGCCATTGATGAAACTATGAGTTTTGTGATGTTAGTAGATGAATTATGGAAACTTGATGTTGGGTTGAAATTTTTTATCTTTGAAATTTTGATGAAATTGAGTATTATGGGTTAAATTGTAAAAAAAATGTTATTTTGAGGGACTAAAATGTGAAATAAATGAAATTTATGGACTTATATGAGAGTCATAAAGATTCGACTAAGCTTGTGTACAAGCAAATTTTGTGTATTTTGTGATTTTGTGAATTAGGGACTAAAATGTCGAAATGTGAAAATGTTGGGGGCTATTTTGCAAAATATCCTAATTGTGTGTATATGGACTATTTTGAATTATTTGGTGAATAAAAGGATTAATTTTGAGTATTTAAATATCAAGAAAAGAGGAATTTGGATTTAGATCGAGGGAAGTCGAAAATTATTAAATAAACGTTCGAGTTGACAACTTCGAGTACGAGGTAAGTTCGTACGTAGAACATGATATAATATGTACATGTTGCTGTTTTGATTATGCATAGTTGTATAAATAATTGAGCTGAATGTATACGAAGATGAATCGAAAGTATTTGGCACTAAGTGTGCGATTTAAACTAGCTTCGGCTACTTGAGGCACTAAGTGTGCGATACCGACTTAGCTTTAGCTAATTGAGATGGCAGTAAGTGTGCGGAATTGTTCTAGCTCTGGTTAACTTTCATAGCACTAAGTGCGCGGATGTTTAAAGTACGAATAATTGATGGAAAGTCTTATAATATTCAACGAGAGGTAAGTATGAAAGTGAATAAGTATGGAAAACTTCAGGTATGTACGATACCTAAGTGGTAGATAATATTATATATGTTAAGTTCACGGAATTGATTTGGTCATATGGATTGAAAATGTGTAAATACTTGTGTGTCGATGTTTTATGTTTTTATATATTGTTGATGATTTTAGTACGAGCTTACTAAGCTTTTAAAAGCTTACTTTGTGTGTGTTTGCATTGTTTTATAGATATCGAAGCTACTACAAGCTCGGGGATCGTCAAGGATCGTCACCACACTATCGAATCTCATTTTGGTACTTTTGAAAATGCATATCTTTTTGAAGTATGGCATGTATAGGCTAGTAGTTGGATAAGTATGTTTTGGTGTTGGATATACTTAGCCATGTGATTTGGCTAATTTGTGATTGAACTCATAATTGTGAATAACTTATAGTATATGATGATAAGTTGCAAATGTGGTATGTTTTAGTTGGTAAGTCTTGGTAAGTTTAATTTGAGATTTAATGAGGTATAGAAGGAAATGTTTTGGTATGAATTTACCTTGTGTTTAGCATGAATTGGTAAGGTTTATGAGTAGGGAACTGGTTGATATTGTTATAATATAAATGATGAATGCTATAGCATAAATATTGGCTGAATTGAAGGTAAAATTATGCTTGTTTTCTTTGCTTGTAGGTTGAACCCATTTGGGGTGGCAAATTGGTTATTCAAATGGCCTATTTTTGTCCACACAGGCAGAGACACGGGCGTGTGTCTCAGCCATGTGCAACACACGACCATGTTGCACGGTCGTGTGTCCCTTGAGGTACCCTTCAGTTGTAAGTCAGGCTCGTACACGGGCTAGACACACGGGCGTATGGTCTGGCCGTATGACCCTAATTGGTATGTTGACGTCACAAATAGAATACCCCCTATTTTTGGCACAGCCTAGCACACGGCCAGGACACGAGCGAGTGCATAGCACACGGGTTGGACATACGAGTGTGTAGTCTGGCCGTGTGAGCAAGTCAGTAGCTATGCCCTGTTTTGCCATGGCTTTGACACATGAGCATGTCTAGACCGTGTGAGACACATGGCCTGTTCACACGGACATGTGACCTTTTATAAGTTGAAAATTTTTATAAGTTCTGAAACTTTTGTATGTTATCAATTTGGTCCTGAATGCATGTTTAAGCATTGTATACTCAATTTTATGTGAATATTGAATGTGAATGAATGACTTTTATTAGTAATGAGATGATATTTGATGTGTGATGGTTCTGATTTGAGTTATGAGTCTGGTAATACCTCTTAACCTATTCCAGCGACGATTACGGGTTTGGGGTGTTACAGCAGATGCGTTAGTTAAGCCAAACAACATCACTAGAAATTCATAATATCCGTACTTGGTTTTGAATGTCGTTTTCGGTACATCCGAATCTTTCACTCATAGATGATAATAGTCAGAATGAAGATCAACCTTTAAGAACACTATGGCACCTTTCAACTGATCAAACAAATCATTAATGCGAGGCAGTGGATATTTATTATTGATTGTAACTTTGTTGAACTGACAGTAGTCAATGCATAGTCTCATCGATCCATCATTTTTCTTAACAAATAGAACAGGTGCACCCCGAGGTGAGAAACTAGGTCGAGCAAAACCCCTATCAGTCAACTCTTGCAACTGTACTTTCAAATATTTTAACTCTGTAGGAGCCGTTCTATATGGTGCTATTGATATTGGTGTTGTTTCCAGTACAAGTTCTACAGCAAATTCGACTTCTCTGACCGGTGGTAATCTAGGTAATTCCTCTAGAAACACATCAGGATATTCATAACCAACTGGCACTGATTCAAGCTTTGACTTCAACACTTTAGTATCCAATACATAATTAAGGTAAGCATTACAACCTTTTCTGACATATTTCTGTGCTGACATAGTTGATATCATAATAGGCAACCCATTCAATTTATTTGATTTAATATAAAGCATCTCACCATTTTGACATTTCAATATGATATGCTTTCGTCTACAATTTACTACAACATCATGCAGATTTAGCCAATCCATGCCCAATATCACATCAAATTCATCAAATAAGCCAAAAAAAAGTAACCTTGAATCATTAACGGACAGTTCTTACAAACTTTATCAACTAACACATATTGGCCTAGAGGGTTCGATACTTTAACCACGAATATAGTGGACTCAATAGTAGAGTCTTTTGTTACACCATGGCTACCACTCACATTTCCAGGATGACAAGGTGGTCTACCTCTCGCAGTTGTGTTGCTCGGCCTTGAAGTTTGAATATGATCTTTTTCAGATTTCTCTGGGCAATCTTTAAGATAGTGATCAAAGGAACCACATCTAAAACAAGCTCTACTCTTCATTCGACACTTACCAAAATGTAGCTTGTTATAGTGCTTGCACTTGGGTCTGGTGTTTCTAGCACTACCCACACTTACTACAGATGTAGCTTGAGATTTAGGACTTGAGCGTCGGGTACCTCTGTCTCTACTGAAGTATCCCACAGAAGTAGTAGAACAGTCGTGATATTTTTTGATTTATTCGATGCTGACTGGTATGACTTTCTCGTCAATCTCTTACTTGAATCTCTAGCTTCAGTTTCAGCTTGTCTTTTTTCTTTACTCAACTCTTTAGCTTTATATGCTCGATCAACTAGTACAACAAATTCTTTCAACCTGAGGATCCCGAATAATAGTTTTATATATTCATTTAAGCCATCTTCAAACCGTTTACACATTACAATCTCAGTCAGAATACATTCTTGAGCATATTTGCTCAATCGAACAAATTCCCCGTTCATATTCGGACACTGTCACACAACCTTGTTTAAGCTCCAAATTTATTTATTTTTTACATTTCTGATAGAGAAACCTCTAACTAATGTATTTCTTGCAGAACTCAGTTTGAAAGAATTCCAAAGTAATCCTCTCTTTTGGCACTATAAAAGTCAATGTATTCCACAACTGATAAGCTGAATCTTTTAATAGAGATATTGCACACTTAAGACATTCAGCCGGTGAGCAAGACAATTTATCAAGAACTCTGATAGTATTTTAATGTTTTTTGAAAAATTCTTTGAGTACCCAATTTAGTCCCGACTTATTTTTAATGCATATTTTTGGCCTCGAGGGCTCGTATAAGGAACAATATGTTGGATTTTGATTGGTTTCTGACATGAATCTTATATGATATGAAATGACTGTTTATTTGATCTGCAAACTTCGGTAATGCTCTGTAACCCTGTTCCGGCGATGGATACAAGTTAGAGGTGTTACAAATTTTATTTATTTTCATTCTAGGTTAAAATTGTTTCAAGAGAGACGTTCTCCTATCTTGTTCCATCAAGAAACACATCAATATTTGGAGTTTTAATATTTTCTTGTTGTTTCAAGCATTCTTGCACAAAACAGTTTGTTTTTGTCTTTAAAATCACTTCTAACAAATTTGTTTTGTGTTTTGTTTTTCTAGATTTGGTAAGGGCGTTTTCTTGAGGTCTAAGGACGGTTTCTTTCCATCCAAGAAACCCTAATTTGTTCTCTATTTGACTCTTTACCACCGAGTTCATCTTTCTTTTGTTTTAATTTCATTTGACTCTCATTTTTGACAACTACTCTGTTTTAGTTGTTTCTCGTTTTAATTTACATTCATCTAGAGATCTAGGTTAAACCCACAACATAGACAAGCTACAATCATGTCCCACACGTGTGCCGTATCATTCTCTATCATTTGGTATCAGATTTGAGCGTTTTGGGTGTTCATGGATTATTTCTAAACTATTTCCATTGCAAAACAGCCTATAAGTAGTTTTTACCTAGAATTTTTTTGAAAAAAATATATTTTTGAGTGGGTAAATATTTTTCAATTTATTTAAAATTTATATATTGATTTTAGGTACTATATTACAATATAAAAAAATATTTTCCATGAAAAAAATGATAAAAAAATACAAAAAAAGAAAAAAGAAAAACAATCTATGGGTTGAATTTTGTACCAAAACTTTCCAGATCAGATTTAGATTATTTGAGGAGGCTCCATTTTAAATTTCATGATTTTTGGAAATCAGGAACACCTCAAACGAAGTTTGTCAAGTTGCCTCGCAATTTTTTGGGTTTTCGAGTTTTAGCAATTTTCATTGACGCTTATTCTTAGGTTTTCGTTTTTTTTATTGTTTCTTTATGCATTCTTACACTTTAGTGTTTCTTGTTTTAGTAGGTTAAAGCAAGTTGCACATTCCTTCCTCCGTGCAACACAATTTTTTAGTGTCTAGCCACTTTTGGACTTCTAGTGATGTTAGGATATTTAGTAGCTAGATTCTTTAACATTCTAATTGATTGTCATAAATACTCCTAAAGGACTCACAAGATAAATTCTTACCTCATTGAGAATGAAATTTTATTTTTGAGTGCATAATAGTGAGATTTGTTTAATTTTTTTTCTTTTTGAGTGCTGTGTTTTTTTCAGATTTATCACAATGTTTCGTAGTGGCAAAAGAAATGATGACTAGTGTGACACACCACTAGTGGCCATCGAAAATCTTGTTAGTTTTGCAATGAAATTACAACATGACCCTAATGAAGTCAATGACAAGTTCGAACACAAGTTCGATAGGTTGCAACGAAATCTAGAGGATCGAAATGCTTGAGATCAGAAACGTGACACTATTTTAAACACAACCAGCAAAAATTTATAATTTCTAAGTACCAAAATTGAGTGTCGAAATCGTAATTAGAGAGATAAGGTTGATCAACCTCATCTTCGTGCAAATAATGCTCGATGTGTCTCTTGTGCAAATGATGAGACTTTGGTTAATGATGACCGTGGGCAACATTTTTTAGTTAAATCAAAGTTCTCAATTCCAAAATTTCATGGAAAGAATGATCAAGAGACTAATTGTGATGGAAAAAGTGATCATAAATTAGTTTTTCAATTCAAGGGGAGATGGCCAAACGAAAGGAGGAATACGATTGAGCTATCACCTTTTGTGCAATGTTATTGAAGTAGTTCAAAAGATGATAGGGGTTTCTAATGTCAATTAAATATCAAACTAGAGAAGAAAGTAAGTATGACTTTGTACCTTTTTTTGACTCATACTCTAGTGGAAAAGAGATTTCTGATGGCGAACTTTGTAAACCAGAAAAAGATGATAGTGAGAAATTTTTCCTTGAATCTATTGAGTTAGATCAAATAGAAACGTCATGTTCTCCTATTGAGATATATTGTACTAAATTGAATATTCATAATACTTGTGAAGGGGATATGGGAAGTGAGGCAGAATCATGTGAAAAGACAGAGAGAAAAGTGACCTTGAGACTTGATGGTCCAAATTTGGTGAGTGAAAACCCATATGAGGTAAAATTGGAGAGTTCTCAAGTTGAAAAAGAAAAAGAAAAGTAAGAAAATACCCATACAAAAGTGAGGAATGATTATGTTTTAACCCTAACTCAAATTTGTTTAGTGGTGTTTCTTTATTACAGGATTTCAAGGATTCATTAACGGACTTCCACTTATATTACTCTACCATTGATAGACAATTTTACTTATGGGATAGAGGTAAGTTGAACATTGATACTTCTCCACAAATGCTACAAGGTAAGAAAGGTAAGAAAACATTAGAAATTGATATAAGAAGGCATACCTTGAATGTTTTTTATAAGTATGCTATTGATTTTATTTGTAAAATATTTCCTTACAACATGTTTTCTCGTTGGTCAAATTTTATTAAACCTTGGTCTGCAAGTTCAATTGATTTTATAGGTTTATCTAGGTATGTCAAGGTTATTTTTGTTGCATTTGATAGGTTTATTAAAGAACTTTATGCATTTGATCTTGCAACAAAATTTTCTACCTTAGACTTTAAATATGAATTTTTAAATAATAATATTAAACTTTTGAATTTTGATTTTTATGTGAAATTATTGACTAATCTTTGGAAATTCTTGTGGATGACCATGCATATTCAAAGAAAGTTACAATTTATTTTTTACTTGAATACTCATGTGCCTAACATTTCTTTGTTTAGTGTTGATACCTTCTTTTTAAAGGAGACGCCAATGATCGAAGATAATTTGAAGGATTGAAATAATGTCTTCAATCTTGGAGATAGTTTTGGCACACAAGAAAGCTTCAGTAAGTATTTTTTTATTTTATTGTTATTTATTCTGATCTCTTTTCTTTTTATGCAGCTAAAGATTCTAGGATGAATCTTCTTGAGAAATGGGGAATGATGTGAGCCTCAAAGACCAAAATCAGGCTCATGCACATGATGGGCTAAAATTTCCTCAAGGCCTAATAACGAGGTCGAAGGCCAAGCAAATCTAAGTAAGATTGAACGGGACCACCAAGACTTCGTTACCAAGGCCCTAGATACACACACGACCAAAAAATAAAATCAAGATTCACTATCTTGTTTTCAAGAAAATCAAGAAACCGAATCTTGGTCCAATTTTGTTATTTCAGACAATTTCAAGAATCAAGAAAATCAAAATTTTAAATCTTGGAAATCTTGGTCCATGGAACCGAATCTTGTAGCCAAAGTGCATTAGATTTCATATACGAGCTTGAACGAGCCAATTTCGAGAGCAAACAGATCACAAGACCAAGTTCTTGAAAAAATGGCACATTAAGATGTCTACAAACCCATCCTGAAGTTTGGAAAGTAATTTAATTGACCAAATTATCAAAGTGGCCCAAATTGTAAAATAATTAAACTATATGTCCAATTTTATTTTAATAAGTGGATCATCATGTAAGAATTCAGCCCAAGGAGCCCATTTAATTCCTTTGGCTGAATTCCCATTAAAAATTCACACTTAGAATTATTTTTTTATTTGATGAATTGTCATGTTAGTTACTTTGTTAGGGTTAGAAAAACTTATTTTGGGGGTCTACAAGTAGCATGGACATCCACCCTCATAGAAGAACAATTGATTTTTGTTTTTTTAAGTTTATAATAATTCTCTTTGATTTTTTTCTTAAAAAATTGCTATTGAGTTTCTTTTAGAAGTTGTTTTAACAATCTTTTAGGTTGTGAGAATCATCTCAAGCTTTTTCTTGACAAGATCTCTTTCTTGGAGAGGGAGTTGGAGCCATTGAAAAGGAGTTGGGATTCTTAATGTTTCCAAGGCTTTTTAGGACATCATCTTCTCTTTTCTAGCCTTAATTTATCATTTCTTGTTTATTTTAATTTAGTTCTTATTGTTTTGGCTTACTAATTTTATTGATTTTCGTTCTATGTTAAAATTATTTCAAGAGAGGAGTTCTCCTATCTTGTTCCATCAAGAAACACATCAAAATTTGGAGTTTTAATCTTTTTTTGTTGTTCCAAACATTATTGCACAAAATAGTTTGCTTTTATTTTTAAAATCACTTTTAACAAATCTATTTCGTGTTTTGTTTTTCTTGATCTGGTTGGGGCATTTTCTTGAGGTCCAAGGACAATTTCTTTCCATCCAAGAAACCCTAATTCGTTCTCTATTGGACTCTTTACTAGTAGCTTTATTTTTCTTTTGTTTTAATTTCGTTTGACTCTCTTTTGTGATAACTAATCTTTTTTCGTTGTTTCTCATTTCAGTTTACGTTCGTCAAAGGATCTAGGTCAAATCCACAACTTAGACAAGCTACAATCACATTCCACATGCGTGCCGTATCATTCTTTATCATTAGATCATATGTGAAGTTTTTGAAATCGAAGGTTATTCTTACAATTGGTATAAACATTGAGAAGTTTTGAAAGTAGACATGCTAATGAACTGAGAAAACAATTTTTGGGCTAATTGATGAAATGGCCAACATGACAGACTTGTTGATGGGTTCATTGTGGCAACTTGGAACGTTAAAATGGATGCCAATGAGGAAAGGATCATTGAGATAAATACAAATATGTTTGAAATAAAAATAGTAGACAGTAATGACATAGATGTTTCTTTGAATGATACAACTTACGTGCATAAACAGAGGTGGATCCTTGTTAGGGTTTAGGGGGTTTGAGCCCTAAATTTTTTTGAAAATTTTAATTAGACCCTTTAAATTTTTTTGAAAATTATTATTAAACTTTTGAAAAATTTTAAAATTTTCAATTAAACTCTTGACTTTTCTTTTTTGTAAATTTTCATAAAACCTCTAATTTTTTTTGAAATTTTTAATCAGACCTATCAAAATTTTGGAAATTTTCATTAAATTTGGTTAGCATCTCAATATGGAATATTGTTGAACCAATTTCTAATTTTTATGAACATGAAGTTGAGTTCTATAAGCAAGTCTATGCGTTTAGAACTTCTAAACCTGCATCCCATGCCAATTCATCGAACAACCCTATATCATTTTGAAATTCAAGACCTTTTCGAAGTAACAGGGTGCATTTGATTCGGTTTTTAGACAAAAGTTAAACTGAACTGCTCCATTCAATTTTTGACTTTTGAAATTAAATTCATATTGAGTAAAAATCGAAATATTCGACATCGATAATTCTAGTTCGATTCGATAATTTTTGACAAATTTGGGCTTTGTTTATAAAAACACAATATGACATTGTTTTAGGCCCAAAAATTCTAATATTGCAATGCAAAATTTTTTTTCACATCAATCACAATATGTGCTTTAGATTCATTTCTACATTGATAAACTAAATTATATAATTAAATTTATATCATAACAATTCACAATATAATTTTTAAAAAATCATTTTAAGTTGAGTTATTAAGATGATAAATCATTTAAAACTGTTAAAAGGAAAGTTAATACATAAACAATTAGTATATATAATGTTTTACCATGTCGTTTCTTTTAATTAATTTAATTAGTTGTTAACTTTAATTAGTTATAACTTAGTCATTATGATATCTCATATAATCGATTAAATTCATAACTATCAAATACATAATTGACAATTTGTGATTAATTAAATAAAATATTATAAAGTTTCACAAACTATTTTTTTAAAATTATAATTATAATTATGCTTATAATTATAATTATTATAATTAAGAAATGGTCCACTTACACTAATATAAAACTACACTTTTTTGTGAAACACTTCCAAAACTTTAACTTTTTGTGTCATTACATCCTCCTCTATGAAAATTCAATTACTAACAAATAATAATTAAATCATTTATCATTAAGACAAATGGCCCATTGTAACATCCTTAAAACCCCTTAAGCTGGGAATAGTGCTAATACAATACTAGATGTGTCAAAATTTTTGAATTTAATAAAATAAGAATTATTGATGTTAAATAGGAAGGTAGTTGGATACCAGAAGGAATTGAAAAGAATCGTGCATTGTGAAAAATAAATTTGAGGTACTGACTAAATTGTGAGAAAGTGAAAAGTGTTGGGGACAATGTGGGAAAATTAAAAGTATAAAGGATGAAATTGAATTGAAAGTAAATAGGGGAAGGATTAAAAGTGTAATTATACCAAGAAAATGTCATGGATTAAGGATAGGATTGTAGAGAAAGTTCAAGGGCAAAATGGACATCTCATAAACAAATATTTATGAAAAAAAAATCATAAATTGTGGTATATTCTAAGCCCTTGGATTTTGATGAAAATTGTGAATAAATATGAGCCATTAGATGAAAATGATTATGTTGAGATTTTTATGATATATTTTAATATTTTAATTAATTAATTAAAATAAATTGTACGGGAGAATATGATAGAATTCTCTCAACCTTTCTTCTCTTCCAACGCCACCATCATTTCAAGAAAGGAAAGTTTTCTTTCTATTACAATTTGGTTTTCTTCATCATTTTAAAAATTTTCATAGATTTTTAGTGAAATCAATAGGGAAAACTTATAACAAGCTTGGTTTCATGAGAAGAGAGATTATGTTCATCTTGGAGGAGAGAGAAAAGCGGAGAAAGGGTTTGAAGTAAAGAAACAATGTAAGGATAGTGAGATTTTGTCATGGATTCCATACTAGTTTCATTCAAAGTGTATAAAAATAATATTTAATCATTGTTTTAACATTAAAATTTGTGCTTATGTAGTATGTTAATTAACTGAAAGAGGAGAACTGATTGTCAAGGGGTTGATGAAGGAAAAGAGGTAGCAAATGAGTGAGAGAAGAAAGAGAAGCAAATTTAAGCATTTAAGTGTAAGTACTTCAAGAATTTTGTTTTACCCAATTAAATCTAAGTGTAAGATATATTTAAGTTGTTACAAAAATAATTGTATGATTAAATTATTTAAGAATATGATATTATTTATTATGCAATTAAATAAGAAGTATTATTGAATTGAAAACAATTTCAATGATAAAGTGAATATATTAAATGTAATGGAATTTTGGTAAAAAATGGACGAAATAGCCAAGTATACAAAAGAATTTATAGGTAAAATAAAATAATATGTTAGTCGATTTAAATGAAGTGTTATAAGGTAGTGAGTTAAACTCAAAGAGATATTGAAGTGAATTTATAGTTGTTATTGAATTTCATATTGCCAAGGATTAAATGTAAAATATTCAAAAGGGACCATGTGCACAAAAATATTAATAAAATATTTACATGAAGCAATATATGAAAGTGAAATGT
This sequence comes from Gossypium longicalyx, assembly GCA_025698465.1. NCBI lineage: Eukaryota > Viridiplantae > Streptophyta > Magnoliopsida > Malvales > Malvaceae > Gossypium > Gossypium longicalyx. The sequence goes on along the minus strand of CM047004.1, from coordinate 72,564,847 downwards.
ATTTTGAAGTGAGAATATAATGACTATTGAATTATATGAAAGCAATGACTAAATTGAAAATATTGTAAAGTTAAATGTAGTGAAATTGATGTAAAAAGGACTAATTTGCAAAGAGAGTAAAAAAAACTAGAAAGTGAAATAAAAATACTTGAATTGAGAGTATGAATGAAGTATTTATGTTAGTAAATTTATTTCTAAGTGATATTAAAGTGATAATTTAGTGAATATTTTTTTTCATGAAAATAAGGACTAAAGTTTTATATGCTATTAATTGATAAGCGATAGTGATGAAAATGAAAATATAAATGCCCAAGTAGACAAGATATGAACATGTTTGATATAGATGACATGCTATTAGGAAACTTTCAGTGCACATAGTGATAGTGACACTTCAATGCAATTAAATGATAGTGGCACTTCGGTGCAATTTAGTGGTAGTGGCTCATTGGAGCATTTCAATGATTCTGTGCTTCGGTTCATTTCAATATTCTTTTCGCATATCCTGCTTGTTCTACTATGGGCAAAATGAAAAGGGTTAAGTGAAATTGATAGTGAATCAATAAGTGAAATATGGTAAGATTGTAAGTGAAAATAAACATTTAATGGTTATTTAACTAAATTCAATATGTTATATTTAAAGTATTGGCATGTTAAATTTAATTAAGGTAATGATGAGTTTAAATTATTGAGGTACTTACTAAGCTTTCATAAGCTTAATGCATTATTTTCTAATACATAGGTGAAAAGATTAATTTGAAGCACTTTAACGAGGATTCAATTTCAACATATCTCATCACATCTCAAGGCCTAAAATTGAGTATAAAATATTTCTTTTCGAATTAGTTATGGCATGTACATATGTATTGTTAGGTATATTTATAAGTACTAGTGAAAAATGCATAAAGAAGCTTAAATAATATGATAGTGTAGGGAATTTAGTTGGGCTATGCCTTGAACATATGATGATATATACGGTAATTAGAGATGTTTTATGGTTTAAATTGGTTGATGGATGTTTGGGAGTGAATTGGATTGATCATGGCATGAAAATGAGTGTTTTGGGCATGATTTATGGTCCCTTACAAAGAAGTATCGATACTTGTATAACTCCTATTGGTACAAGTATTCTAGAGAGCAAAAATGAGCAATGTTAGGGGAGTTGTACTAATACTTGGAAGAGTGAGTACCGGTAAAAGTGCCCAATTTAACCTTGTTTTTGCTTAATTTGGCTTGAACAAGCCCTAAATGACCTCTGATTTCAACCAAAATTTAGAGCAAGCTTAGAAATGGTTTGATAAGCCTTAAATAGCCTTTAAAAGACCTAAAAGATGAATATAAATTGAACGTATAATTTATAACTAAAGTGAAGTGATTGATTTGTAAATGTAGCATTCCTTGGTCGGGTTTAGATATGAGTTTGGGTAAAGGGTGTTACACCCGTGGTCATGTTACTTTCCATCTATCATGTAAAACAGATGAGAGAATATCATTTACCATTTATTGGGCTATGAATTCTACCATTTCAATTGAAGCTATACCATTAAGAAGTCGTATACCCAACATACCAACTTTTGACTCTATTACCAATTGAACATAGACTATCAATACATTAAAGTATACGGGTCATGCACACATAATCAGTCACTTACTTGAGATTTTGGTAAGTCACACTATGAATGACTCAAGTCAATAAGTCCATAAACATATCTAGGATCTATTCTACTTAGGTTGTAACGCCCAAAATTTTAATTTTTGATTTCGTGTATGTGTGACACACAATTGTGTATCTACTTCAGTGGTTAAGTGTTATGGATGTGTGTGAGAGGTACTAAGTTCAAGCCTTACTTGGGCAAATTTTGGTATTTTTATAAATAAAGCCTTAACCTTGTGCAAATGGCTTAAGTTTAATTATTGGTAAGTTTATATCAGAATGAGCTTGTTGGTTTGGTGGTTAAGTAGACTGTTGGAGTGTTAGAGGTCTTGTATTCAATTCTTTGTGATGGCGTGGAGATAATATTTTTGCTCCAATTTTAGCTAAGAGTTGTGTTGGGGCAAAATTCTGAGTAGTTGTGTTTTAGTGGGTTAATAGGGAGTGATTTTAGGAGATAATTGGGGAGAGATTATCAGAAAATAATCTAATTATCTTTTTGTTGCAAAAAAAAAAGAAATAATAGAGTTTTGATTTTCTCTCCAATTCCCCAAACTTTTTCTGACATTTTCTTCTTCTTCTTCTTTTTCTCTCCTCTGCCGATTCTTTCCCCTAGTTGCTGCCGAAATTTTTATTATTTTTTCCCCTTCCGTTTCTTTCTTTTTTTTCCCAATTGATTCAGTTGTTCATCGTTGGTTGCGCGTGTTCGATAAATAACGGTTTTGTCTATTGTTAATCGTTCTTGGTTAATCTTTAAAAGGAGGATTCCTTTTTGGTGTTTAAGAGTTAATCAAGGGGCTAGTGGTTTTGAATCGACACTGCGATTGTGCGAAGTCATGGTTACTCAAACGAGGTAAGGGTTTTGTTAGGTTTTTAGTTGAGTTATTTCCGAAATTAGTTGATTAAAAACGAATTAAGTGGTTAATCTAGAGATATGTTGGCTGATTTTTAGGTTCTGGAGGCTTAGGAGTGCTTACGCATAAGAAATGATACCAGGTGTGTACCTAAAATGTAGAAAACGGGATTCGGTGAAAAGCCGAAATTGCTTGCTATCGAGAAATAAGAGAAAATGATGCGACAAAATTGTAGAGAAAGGAAATAAGAGTGTTATAAACTTGGAAATCAACATTTTGCACTAAAATAGTTTTGAATAGCAGCAGTAGTCTTACTTTGAAAAATCATAAAAAAAATAGTGGAAATTGAGTTAGAGGTTGAATAAAATATGAAATTAAAGTTTATTGAGTCTAATTTTTCATGGAAGAAACAATATAAGCAATGGAATTTTAAATTATAAGATATAATAAATTTTGTGAGACAAGGTCAGAATGATTTCGGGTTACCCTGTTCTGACTTTGGAAAATCATAAAAAATTGTAAAAAAATAATTAGGGGCTTAAATTTATAAGTTTAAATTCTTAATGAGTCTATTTTTTAAGAGAAACAAACAGAAACATCATCCAAACTCCGTACTAAGAGATAAAAAATTTTAGTAAGGAAAGATTAAAGCTGTCAAACAGTAGAATAGGGATAAATTTTAAGATTTTACTGTACTTATTTTATAAACTACAAATTTATGGTAGAAAGGTATTTGAGTTTAGTTTCAGAAACATCAAGCGAATCTTAATTTGAAATTCTGTAGCTCAAGATATAAATAATTTAGTGACAATGACTCAAGTAGACAGCTTTGAATGAACATATAAGTAAATAGTGAAAACATATATGAATATTTAGCTAACATGGGTTACATTAAAAATGGATCACACAGCCAAGGCCAATTTGGGCCAATTGGCCCACACGAGCGTGTGGGCCCAGACAGGCAGATCACATGGGCGTGTAAACCCATTTTTACCGAAATATTTTTAAGGTTGCACGGGCGCCTAAGTCGACCGTGAACCTACTGTAACGTTGTTAAGAGCTACTTAGACCCCTAAATGTGTGAAATTGACTGAATGATATATGTACTGAGCATGTTAATATCTGAACTGAATATATGTACTGAAATTGCATAATAGCATATCATCCATTGTATGTTGCATTGCATTGGGTTGGGGGTTGTTAATCGGAGGAAGTGTACAGAAAGGCTTTAAGCCTAATTTACTGGCAGCTCAGCTGTAAACTACTGTTTTGTACCGCATTCGGTACTACTTGGAGTGTAGGGATGTGTAGGTTGATTATATCCCCACATGGAGTGTAGGGTTGGACGAAGATGGTGTATAGAGGCTGGTTGGGTAGGATTTTGCTACTGCATAACTGTTACTGCTACTAATACTGTAATGGGCTAAGGCCCTACTGCATTTTTGACACTGTACTGAGATGGGCTAAGGCCCAAATCATCCATCGATCATTGAAAAGGGCTTAGGCCTAAGATCATTTAAGCGTGTAATCGTGAATACTAATTGTTTGTTTGTTTCTACGGGAATACACACTGAGTTTACGTAAACTCACCCTTTTTGTTTAATGTGCACAGGTAATCCCTAGACTTAGACGAATCAGTGCGACGGAGGACTCAGTGGTGACCACAGTAATTTTTAGACTTCATAGTTTTCAATTTAAGATTTATAATTTGATTATTATTGATTATTTGGGTTGTAATTTAAGGACCCTCTGAGACTTTGGTTTTAAATTTGGGTTTTTATTTATTTATTTTACTTTATGGATTTATACCTGCTGGTCGTAGGAAATTTAGTTTTCAAAAAGTTAAAGTATTTTCTAAACGCATGATCACTTAGACTGTTTTCTTAAAACTTCCGCAACGAGGGATGTTTCAAAACAAATGTTTTAAATGAATAAAGACGACTTCCTAAGTTCGAACAAAGGTTTATTGAAGATAATAACATGGAATGTTTTCGTCGTAACAACGATGTTTTAAAAACACTATCGTGTGACATTGCCAAATACGGCCATAACGTCTAGGTCGGGTTTGGGGTGTTACATCGGTCCCATATGATGTAATATCAATCTAGTTAATCATATCTATGTCTTTATCTTTTGAGAGTCACCCACTCCAGTACCCAAGATAATGTATCTCCCTATTTGGACTCGATAGGTAACTTATTAGTCTTTCAATTGACTTGCTTAATTTCGATTAGACTAAAGACATGTTTGGATTATCTACTAACATAAGTCGTCTTCTCACATTACGATCCAACCACGTAATGTTGTTTAATATTAGTTAAACGTTAGATACTTAGTGAGCCAATATTTGCTTTCATTTTGCTTTGCATGCAAAAATCTTTAAAGACAATATACAAAAGATAATAATGATAATGATGAAGTTTTATTAAACCAGTTTATTAAAAAAATTACAAGTACATAGACATAATCACTACACTGAAGGCACTATATCCTAACAAAACTTTCGTTATTGACTTAACAATTGAGCGACTAAAAAAATCTAACTTCAAAAACCTTAGTGAGTAAATAAAAAAACTTTATAGTTGAATGACCCAAATAGAAGCACTTTCATAATTGGGTGATCATTCACGTAGTTTACCCATTTTTTGTAATAAGAGAAAGATAAAAAGTGTTTAAGAATTGAATCCAAGATATAATGTTAATCAAAATTTTATTTCAAAAATTCCTTTTGCTATTACATTATGAGGCACGAGCTCGGTTGACAATAATAATAGTGTTGACGTAAAAGGATAGTTGAAAAATGAAATATTATATATTAATCTATTTATGCTTTATATTTAAATTTTTAATTGAGTTGGTGTTACGAGTTAGTCGAACACCAACTCAGTTGGAAAATTACTAAAATATTCTTTTATATACAAGATAAGTTAAATTATTATGAGAGTGTTTTTATCTTTTATTTTTATATAAAATAAATAAAAATTAAATTATAGTGAGATTTGAACTCACGACACAATGAATTTTAAACATTTAATTTCACCATTTCAATCAAAGATTCAATTAATTTTTTATAATGTTCTAATAAATATATTTATTGTATAATTTTTTTCAACCACAATTGGGTTACAATTTAGTATCATTTACTAGTTTAAAAATTTACATTAAAATATAATATAAGTTTTTGTACTCTTTACAAAATTGAAATTTAATCCTTGTAATTTTATTTTAGGAATTTAGTTCCTCTAGTTTTCATATTTCAAAATTTAGGTCTAACTTTTAACACTATTTTTTTTGTTAAATTTGTTGGCGTGACTTTCTGAAATAAAAAAAAGTACTTATTTGATAGTAATGTAACTAAAAGATAACATTGTAATAAACCTGAATTTAATAAAATAATTTTAACAGTGCTTAGTTGAATTTAAATTTTGAAATCTAAATAGTAAATGAACTAAATTCCTACATATAAAAGCATATGGATTAAAATTTAAATTTGTAAAGAGTATGGGGACTTACGTGATATTTAAACCTAAAATTTAATTAAAGGGGTTGTTAAAAGTTGAAGAGCTATTGAAATGAAGATGGAAGGCCCATTTTTATAATGGTTGGGTTAAATCCCTAGACAAAACGAAACAGTTTATCAGTCCTCACTCAGAAAATTGGGAGATTGGAAAAAGAGAAACAGAGAAGAGAAAGAATGGCTTGGATATGGTTGGAAGCAGCACTTCCCCTCGGAATCATAGCTGGAATGCTCTGCGTTATGGGCAATGCTCAGTATTTCATCCACAAAGCTTATCACGGCCGGGTCTGTTTTCCTTTTTCCCTTTTTTTCCCCTTAAAATTTAAAATTATGGATCCATTCCTTCATTGGGTTTTAGCTGAAATCATTCAATGAAACTGAAATTGAAACAGCCCAAGCACATCGGGAACGATATGTGGGACGTCGCCATGGAAAGAAGGGATAAGAAGCTCTTCGAGAACCTCTCGTCCTCCGATTGATCCCTTTTTTAGTTTTCTTCTGGTAATTGCTTTTCTTTCTAATTTAAATTCGCTTATTTAGTTTTACTCATTCTTTTATCTTTATGGACATTTTTCATACCTTGATTTCATCTGAGCTCAATTTGTTAGGGTTTTAAGTTCAATTTCCTTTTTGCCCCATTTTTTCTCATTGTGATTTCAATTCATTTTCCCAATTTTTTTCCCATTTACTTCAGAATCCTTCTTGCTGATCAATCATTGTTTACCAATTTTCTGTCACTAAACGTATAATCTTAAATGATTCCTTCCCATCTTAGTGCATTAATCGATGGACTAAAGATCTGTAACTTAAAGTTAGAATAAGAAAAGTTGTAAATGCATAGCTGAATTTGTTAATGAATTTTGGAGTAATATGTTATTGAACTTTTCTCCAGCCATTCCCGTAGCTCACCTCTGGTCTCTAAGGATGGTAGCTTCAATCCTGTAACGAATTGTTCACTGCCAAGATTAACAAATCTAGACCTGATTTTCGATTTTGAATATGTTGAAATGCTTGTTTTTATCTCATGAGCTGACTAGTGAATATACATGATATATATGTGTATATATGTATGCATGTGTGTAGGAAAGCTTCCAGTCTACCCACAAGGGCCTGCCTTTAGTTTCAAATATTACAATTCCATTTATATTTATGTCTTAAGTGAATATGAAAGAATGTGCATTCTATTCCATATTTACTGAATGGTTTGACTTCAATTATTTTTACATAATTTTTTTAATGATAGTTACAAAGTTTAACAGGTTAATCCTTCTGAATTTTACTTTTAGTGCTGCATTTGGTTTAATTACTTTGCATATCGTGCAATATGAAGGAGACTAGTATTGCCACAAGTCTATGCTTCTTGTGCTATTTTTTTTTGTTGTTGTTTCACATGCATTTAGTTGTGTGTGAATGCAGTTGAACACATCTCGAGTGACAGGTTTCCCAACAGTCTCCATGCAGCAATACTATATATTTGTTACAGAGATAGATTATAACAGCTAACACCCATTTTATTTCTCTCTACGCATTTCTTGGTAAAAGCAAGGGAGAAAAAAAAAGGAAAAATTTCTTTCCTCCTGCCTTGTTTAGATATATCTGCTCACTTTGCCTTTCTTTGATCCTCACAAAGAAGCTCATGCAATTTGTTGTTAAGTGTAGGAAACTTGGTCGATGGAGTGAGAGAAGAAATAAAAAGTGCTCTATGATATTCTGTAATGCTGAAGAAGACTAAAGATCAGATGAACTCGAGTATTTTCTTTTTCATTGTAATGTTAAGCATGAACTTCTGAAATGTTGCACTTTTGACAACACTTGCTAATGTTTACGCTGGTGGTGTATTGGAGATTTGTTGCTTCCAAATTCCTTGCGATCTTCTATTTGCAGGTCTATGAATTATTTTGGATTAAATCAAGAGTTTGATTTTGAGTTTTGAATTTAAATTGGGGATTGGGTAGCCAAGTCCGTATACTCTACCATGCTCTTCACAATCCTTCCATCTTCAGACAAGCTCTCCATGACCAACTTGAATGTGCCTATCCTCAATCATACTGTCCTATGCTGTTTTAGCAACAGGGTTCTGACGTTTCCTAAGGTAGCTTTCAGTTGGCAACTGGTAAGGATTTGCATCTTTAGGCTTCCCTTTCCTACTTTTGATATTTAGAAATTCAAAAAACGAAACCAGTAGTATCCAGGATGCCTTCATCAGTTGTCCCCCCAAAAAGCATCTGCTTTTCCTGCTCAACAATGCTGGCACAGATACCGAATTATTGGATTATAACCACTAGCTTTCATGTCCAAGGAATTGTGGTCTCAAGAAAGTTTCTTTATTAGTGAAGAGACCTATGAATATTAACATTTAGAAAAGAGAAAGATCTAGATTGAAAAGAAATCAACATAATTGCCAGGATAATAAGCAATTAATTATATATTAAAGGTTAGTTTGGCAATACTTTTAAAAAGTCTTCAAAATGCTTTTGAGAGTGCTGTGAAAAAGTGTTTTTTAAAAGTTTAGTTTAAAATTTGAGTGTTTTTGATAAAATATTCATTTTAGACATGTTATTATCAAGTAATAAATATATATTTACATAATATTTAAATTAGTTAATATTATTATATTTTAGTAAAAATATAAAAAAAATATTATAACTTGTTAATATTTTAATATAAGAAATATAAATTTTAAATATTTTTAAGCAATAAATATTAATTATTTATAAAATTTAATTAGAATATATAAATTATATTTTAAATATTTAAATATAACCATTAAATATTTATAATTACTATTTTAAAAAAATATTTTTATTTTTAATTAATAATTTTAACACATTTGTAATTAAGCACCAAGAAAAAAAAAGAGAAATACTATGTTATTAGGGGGTAAAAAAATAATTAAGCATTAAAAGTGCTTTTGGAAGAAAAAAAATTAAAAATTTGAACTCTTTTTTTCAGAAGTACTTTTCAAAAGCACCTTTAAAAAGTTAAAAATTTCAAGTAAAATCAGTTTGTTTAGCATAGTTTTTTTTTCAAAAGTGTTTTTGGAGTCAGAAGTATTTTTTCTTTAAGCATTGTAGAGCAGGCCATAAGTGATATCGGTTTGGTGGGGTTTTTTTTCTTGGATTTTCAATATTAGTTTTAGATTTTTAAATTTATTTTAATAAAATAAGTTTTGTTTTATAACTTTTAAATATTATTTGAGGAAGTTTTATTGAAAACAATAAATTTTAAAGAAGTTTTAAATTATTACACGGAGTGTTTTTTGTTTTTTCATATATTTACAAATTTTATGTACAGTCAGTATGGATAAAATTAAAATGTAGGTTATGCTCATCATGTTTTATGAAATAAAATGATTGAATTTTTGTTTTTAGATGCATTTATCATGTGTTTAAAGAGAATACGTTGAAATAACGATACTTATAAAAATGAAAAATATAATATAGTAACTAAGCTCATCAAACCCAAATTCATTCCGTATCTTCAAATTGAAAGAATAGAATGGGCGACCCTCAATTTCTGAGAGGGCATGTTTTTTTTTTTTTTTTTTTTTTTTTTTGTATACACCTATTTTAATTGCTTGGGAAATTTAAATTAACTACTTATTTCTATCATTATATTTTGGGATGGTATTAGAAAGATGTACAGGCCCAAATTTTAACCTAGCCCAACTAACCCCCCAACAACCCTAGCCCAAACGAATCCCAACCCAAGTACAAAACAAAATAAACAAAGAAATCCTAGCCTAATCAACTGCTGCCGCCCCATCTGGCCACCGCCTCTGCTCTACCGCCACTGTCACGTCAGTCATCCACTTGCTCCATTTCCTGCAAATATTAAATGGAGAATGGACATAAAGCAGAAAGAAAAAGGGCGTAATAGCTATTTAAAAGAAAAATCGCAAAACCATTGTAACTCTCGAATTTTTTTAATCAATTAAATACACGAGATTTAAACAAAAAATAACAGAGATCTAGTAGAAAAGCAAAAAAAACACCAAAGGAAGCGAACGGAGGCCGAAAATCGGAAGGTGTTTCGTCTTTCTTAACCTGTTTTTTTCTCTCTCTTTTTCTTCATTTTCTCACATGCATATACATGTATATATTTAAATAAAAAAGAATATAAAAAAAAGAGAAAAAAGAGAGATTTTTACCTTTTTCACGGTGGTGGCGGCACGGGCAAGGCAAGACGGGTGTCCGGTGACCGGACGGCGGCGCGCCACGGCGGGAATCGCCCTCCCTCTCTCTCCCCTTTTTTTTTCTCTCCAGCTGTTAAAATGTTTTTTTTCAAGGGATCCGCCCTTTTATAGCTCCCCAAAACGACGTCGTTTTGGGGGCTGCCTTTTAACCCTAAAATGACGTCGTTTTGATGCGACCCGACCCGACCCGATCCGTCTGACCCGACCCGCCTCAGGATTCGCGTGTTTTTGTATAATGGTCTAATTACGCGCGCGGTCCTTCCGCTTTTTATACATTTTGCAATCAGGTTTTTATTTCTTTTAAATTGGTCCTGAAATTTATCGCGTTTTGCGATTTGGTCCTCCCTTCAGCGACGTCGTTTTAAGGGTTTGGGTAAATTGCCCTTCTGGCCCTCTGCAGTTATACGCGCGTTCAAGTGGGTCCTCTTTTTGATATTTCCTTTTCAAATCGGCCCCAAAACTTCGTTTTTCTTCGAATTTGGTCCCCTGTTTAGATTTAATTTGATTTTTATGTTATTTTACCTTATTTTTTTTATTATTTTTTTAACATTATTAATTGTTATATTTACTATTATCACTATATATTAGTGTATATTTTATATACATACACGCATATACATATATATATATCTTTCATTACTTTAGTTTAATATTTTTATTATTATATTTGCTTTTGTATGTCTATATTATTATTATTATTATTATAGTAGTATGTATTTTCATTATACATGCATGTATATATGTTATATAATATTATTAATAGTTTAATATTATTGTTTTTATTAGCGTATTTGTATGTTATATATGTATTCATTTGGTGTATGTACGTTGTACCACGCACATGTGTATTAGTATTGTTACGTATATCTGTTCTTCTTAAACATTATGTATATTTCGTCTGTTCTAAATAATCTATACACATATATAATCTTATATCATACATGCATTTTCTAATCTATATATATATACTATGTGCATACTTTTGATCGCGTCGTGTATTTGTCTTTCGTATATATTCGTACGTATATTATGTAAATACTTGGATATATTATGTCTATATCTTGTTTAGTATATTATGCATACATTATGTCTATGCTTTTAAATATTATTATTTGTTTTCAATATATATTTATGTAACGTTTTTTATTATTATCATTATCATTATTATTACTAATAGATATATATATATATATATATATATGCTATGTAATTTTCATTATATTGCGTATACATTCATATATTATTAATAGTTCTTGGTGTTATTGTTTTGTTAATGCATTTGTATGTTGTGCACACATCCTTTTAATATATACATATAATACCCAATATCCTGCACATGCATATTACACTATTATATATATCATTTCCTTATTATGTTTTTATGTATATTATAAATATTATATTATTCATATATTCTATTATGCATTTTTTATATATAACTATTACGTACGTATTTCACGTGTGTATCCCGTATATACATTCTTAATATTACATATATTTTTATTTCTATTATTACGTATATATTTTAATACCACATGTATTATCGTTTTATACCATTATTATTTATATTATTATTGATACTATCGTTTCCATTATCAATGTTATTTTATTTTGCCATTTTTTATTTATTTGTTTGCGTATTCTATTATTTCATTTTCCTCACATATGAGTTTGTATTTACATATTACTAGCCTCGCTATTATTCCATCTCTTATAATTGCTCATATTATTGTTCTGACACTGTCGCGCCTATTATGTCATTATACGCTTTATGTTTTACTATAAATCACGTTTTTTACTCAAAATGCTAATAGATCTCTCATAAAAGTAAATATCCCGTATTTAGTAATTCGGGATAATCGTGCCCTAACTTACTGGGTTTCGATTTTTCTCATTTAACCTAAATAACGGAATACTCTTTTAAATCGTGACACGAGTTTTGAAATATTTTCGGAGATACGGGGTGTTGTGCCCTAACTTATCGGGTATGACATTTTGTTACTTCGGGATAAGATTTTTGTTAACAAAGGCAATATTCGACATTTGAAAATTCGAGATATCGTGCCCTAACTTACTGGGTTTCGATTTTTCTTTAAACTGAATAGTCGAATATCCTTTTAAAAAGGGGTCAGAATACATAAATTTTAAATGAAGGCAAGCTCGTTCTCAAAATTCGAGATGCCGTGTCCTAACTTACTGGACATGGTATTTCATTACTTCGAGACGAGACGGTCTTTAATATTTGAGCATTTTTACAAGGAGGGATCGTATTTCAAAGACTTTCGAGTTTTCAATTTTCGACACTAAGACACTAATTAATCAACTAGGTACCAATTTTGGGCGTATCGAGGGTGCTAATCTTTCCTAAATGCGAATCGACTCGAACTCGTTTTCTGATTTTCGTAGACCAAAAATTATCGTTTTAGTAAATCTTAACTTTTATTAAAATGATTAATTTAAGGTGATCCGATCACACCTCATCAAAAAAGGATTGGTGGCGACTCCCTCTATTCATTTTCATTGTCAAAATCCAAGTCGATACCCGTTTTTCAAAAAATGGTTACGACAGCTTGGCGACTCCACTGGGGACCCAAATAGGAGAGTCAAGCCACAAGTTGATTAACTCCTGTCTTTTTATTGAAAATTAAAAATTGGGTTTTGAAATACGATCCTTTCATTGCATTTCATCAGCTATTTTTTATGGTATATGATAAAATAACTGCTGCGTTGGTTTGAGTCTTTAAATGAGTTTTGCATATTGCATTGCATGACCGCTGTGGTCACACCCCTTTAAGTGGGAGTGAGAAACTACTCCTTCGTGAGGTTTTCGCCTCTGTGCAGGATAGTGGTTCGCTTTCGGGATACATCCGTACCTATGTCTTCGTGAGATTTTCATCTCCGTGCAGCCATAGGGAAATGTATTCCCCTGAACTGAACTTGGTCTATATGAGCCTGTAATGGGTGAAGATCGAGGAATCTGTTAGTTCAGGTACCCTTACTCTAGAATCGAACCCCATGTATCGAACCTTAAGGACCCACCTTAGATAGGGCCACCCCGAAACCCTAGTGGTTACCTGAATAAGTGCCATATCTATTATTCTTTGTTTGCTTTAAATTGCGTATGAAATACTGACTTGCTTTGTTTTACTTTGATAATATTTGCATGGCATTTTCATCACAAAAGATGTTGATTCACATTCGGTTCCTAAGTAGATAGCTTATCATGAAAAAGGGGTTTTTTGATAAAGTAGAAGACAACGCGGCTGTCCGGATATGGGCTGAGACAACACAACAAGAGAAAGGCGACAGTTTTACCAAGGAGTACGTATCAGAGTTGTGGGATTTTACTCGAATTAGCGTAACTCGGAATAATCTCCAAGAGATGAAAGAAATTTGGGGTCAGTGGGATGACGAGGTCAAACAGTTATTCTACAGTCATTACGGGGATTTACCTTATCTGCTCAATGTCAAGGTAGATGAACACCTGTTTCGGGCCCTCGCCCAATACTGGAATTCTGCTTACAGTTGCTTCACTTTCGGGAAGGTAGATCTAGTACCTACTGTAGAAGAGTACACGGCCTTGCTCCATTGCCCGAAGATTCAGGTTGACCGAATCTATTCCAGACCTGCCAACGTCCCAGTATTTTCAAAAAAAGCTGATGAACATCACAGGGATGAGCGAACAGTGGGTTACAACCCGGATCAAACAGAAAGGAGATTGTAAATGCATTCCTTGGAAGAATCTGAGAGATCTAATCTTGGCGTACCCCGATGTGAAGAAAAGGGTAGATGTCTTCGCCCTGAGCATTTATGGACTGGTTATCTTCCCTAAAGCTTTGGGACATGTAGGCGAGGCAGTTTTCGATCTTTTTGACAGGCTTGGTAAAGGGACCACACCGGTACCCGCAATCTTAGCTGAAACTTTCAGATCATTGAATGCTTGTCAGAGAGCGGGCGAAGGGAGATTTATAGGATGTGCGCAGCTCTTGCTATCTTGGTTCCACAGTCACTTTTGAAAAGTGGAGAAGGTCTCGTATCGTGTCTTCTCTGGAAATTACTCTCCACTGAAAGAGTTAGTAGCTACGCCGAGGAGAGATGATATCACAGAAGAAAATTGAATGGCGATTCTTCAAAGTTTGCAAGAGGAAGACGTTGAATGGAAGGCCCCGTGGATGGTTCCCGATGAAATATTATACCGATGCGGGGATTTTGATTGGGTTCCCTTGTTAGGAGTATGGGGAGCCGTCGGGTATGCCCCTTTGCTTGCATTAAGACGGTACAGGTCTAGACAGTTCACACCACCAACATACGGGTTAGCTCAGTGCGAGTTTGTATTCACGGGGAATAATTACAAAAAGAAAGTTCGCGAGATATCAAATGCTTGGAACCAGACTCGTAGGATGAAAAAGTTTGCTGCCAATCCCATGACTACCCCTGAGTATGATCGGTGGTGGAATCAAAGGATTAACGACAACATCCCTGCGTTAGACCAAGAGAATCCTCGGTCAATGGAAGAACACTTGAAAGTAGTTCCATCTGAGCTAGAAATTATCAGGCAAGATTTTAAAAGAAAGAGTCTGGAGCTAGAAAAGAAGATCGAACAATTGGAGGAAGAAAAAATGCAGCTGGTATTAGATGTCGATGTCCAGAAATTAGAAGCCGAAAGACTCAGAAAAGGAAAAAACAAGGCTGAAGAGGATTTGGACAGTTTGAAAACGGACTATAAGAAACTACGTAGGTCAATGAAAATCGCTGGGTTAGGAAAAACATCTGAGCAGTGGCGACAGGAAGTTATAGAAGAGAAAAGCAAAGCCAACTAGTGGGAAGAAAAGTTCCGGGATGTTCAAGCTCGAGAAGGTGCTCTGAAGAGAAGTTTGGTGGAAAGCCAGAATGAGAAGGAGGGGTTAAAGATTCGGGTATCAAAGTTAGAGAGGTCCTTGTATCAGTATCATGCACGTAACTCTATGATCAAGTTGAAAGCCAGTCAGAATAGAATTGAAGAATTAAAAGAGAATGTAGAAGAACTCAAAACAGCGCTGCAAAACCGTGAACTTCAGATTGAACTCCTTGAGGTGGATAACGAGCGATGTAAGGCGCAGCTTCATCAATCCCAAGATCAGGTCCGGAGCAGAGACTACGTCATAGGCGAAGCTTTGACTCAAGTGCGAGAAGTGGCTAATCACTTGCAAACGCTAGCAGTACAAGCCGATGTGCTGAGTCTAAAATACGAGTCAGAATCAGACCGAGGCCGAGAGCTAGCTTGGCTTCTTAGGTAGGTCAATGCCCTAAGTATCAGGGCCAAGCCATATATGTAATCTATTTTATGTAAAGAAACTTGTTTTCTAGAAAAGTTACTCTAATAAAATCGGATTGGAATCAACGCTTTTTTGTATTCATCACATTTATTGCATTCATGCATCAGCATTGCATCACATGCACCAAAACTCACAAGAACCCTAAAAATTATGGCAGTTACCCTGGAACATCGTTACGGTACAAGAGGAAAAACAAGAGCAATGGACCAAAGATTAGAGAGATTGGAACAAATGCAAAAAGAGATGCAGGACCAACTACAAACACGTATGCAAGAACAACTTGCCAAAATCCAGTAAGATATGAGGACCGGATCTTTGGAATCGAGAAAAGTATGATGGATCAATTAACGCGTCTATTGGCTGGCGGATTAGAAAAAGGGAAAAGCCCTTTGATCAATGCGGGAGATGATATGGAAGATCCTACTTACCCTCCGGGTTTTGCCACGGGGGACGTTCAGGCACAACCTGATGTGTACCCAAGAAGGCCATCGGTCACAATTAGGCCCCAACCATTTCAGGCCGGTGTCTCAGTACCGATGAATTATCAGGCTGGTTCAGGCTCCAATCCAGGGGACAACCCGACCAACCCTGTGGTCCTCAATCTCGATGAAGTAACAGAAATAGAAAAAACGAGGGTGGAACTCCCGAAAGAGCTCGAAGAAAGATGTAGATGGTTAGAAGAAAAATTTAAAGAAATGGAAAACACCGACTATCGTGGCGGAATCGATGCTAAGGAATTAAGTCTAGTTCCGGACTTGGTACTCCCTTCCAAGTTCAAAACTCCAGAATTTGAAAAGTACAACGGGACTAGCTGTCCCAAAGCTCATATCACTATGTTCTGCAGACGAATGGCAGGCCATGTTAATAATGACCAACTATTAATTCACTACTTCCAAGAAAGTCTGGTTGGGGCCGCTTCTAGATGGTACAACCAACTGACTCGCGTTCAGATCGGTTCATGGAAAGATTTAGCACAAGCTTTCATGAAGCAGTATGGTCATGTGGTAGACATAGCCCCTGACAGAATCACTTTACAGAACATGGAGAAAAAGCATAATGAAAGCTTTAGACAGTATGCCCAGCGATGGAGAGAGGTGGCCACCCAAGTCCAACCCTCCTGTTGGAAAATGAAACTACTATGCGTTTCATCAACACCCTGAAGGCGCCTTTTATTAACCACATGCTGGGTAGCGCGACCAAAAGCTTTTCAGACATAGTAATGTCGGGAGAAATGATAGAAAATGCGATAAGATGTGGGAAAATAGAGGCGGGAGAAAGCACCAAAAGATCAGCACTGAGAAAGAAAGAGCACGAGGTGAATAATGTGGGCTCATATTCGAAATCGATCACCGTAAGCCAACCGAGGCCGACAGCCCCTGGTCAGCAAGGCCCACCTAGACAAGAGCCTAATACAAGGCAAAATAGGGAGAAACTCCAATTTATGCCCATTCCAATGACATACAAGGAGTTATACCAAAGTTTATTCGACGCACATGTCGTATCTCCATTCTATCTAAAACCAATGCAACCTCCATACCCCAAATGGTACGATGCAAATGCCCAATGCGAATACCATGCGGGAGCTACAGGACACTCGATAGAGAACTACACCACTTTCAAGAAATTGGTTGAAAGACTCATCAACATAGGCATCGTGAAATTTGATGATACATCTAGTGCAGAGAATCCACTACCCAACCACGGGGACAAAGGGGTAAATGCGATAATTGAGGGTTCGAGGAAAGAAATTAATATGGATATTGCAGAAGTGAAAACCCCGTTGAAAGAAGTACGGAAGAAAATGGTAGAAAGAGGGTTGATAGCACAGAATTCAAGGGTCAGACCTCGAGAAGCAAAGAATTATTGCGAATTCCATGATCTAGAGGATCACGAGCTTCAGAAATGCAGCGAATTCAAGACTTTGTTACAAGGATTGATAGATAATAAAGAGCTGGAGTTCTTCGAATATGTCAGGAGCCTAGAAGAAACAGATGTGTGTGCCTCCGAAGAAAGTTCGACGAAGGATATTTATAAAGTCAACCACCCAGTGTTTATCATATCACGTCCGAGAATGAATGAAACTGGGGCACAAATTGCGCCCAAGGTTATAATCCAGAAGCCCGTTGCTTTCCCTTACAAAGATAGCAAAAGGGTACCGTGGAACTATAATTGCAATGTGACAATCCCAGAAGAGGAAATCCCAATTAATGCATCTGAGGAAAGTTAAGACGAAGGTTTTTATACACGCAGCGGAAGGCGTTATACCCCAAATACAAAAGTCGAGCAGGTTAAAGGAAAGTCAGTGGCAATTGAGCAAAATAAAGAGAGGTCGGCGGGACCTGAACCAACTGTTAATGAATCAGTGACTGAAAAAGAAGCAAAAGAATTCTTAAAATTTCTAAAGCACAGCGAATACAGCGTCGTGGAATAGCTGCACAAACAACCAGCTCGCATATCGGTACTGGCCTTACTCTTAAGCTTAGAAACCCATCGCAGCGCATTGATGAAGGTGCTGAATGAAACTTATGTTGCTAACGATATATCTGTAAACAAGCTAGACCGCTTAGTCAACAACATAAGTGCTGACAACTTAATATTCTTCAATGACGATGAAGTACCGCCAGGAGGCCGAGGATCGACTAAAGCTTTGCATATCACGACTCGCTGTAAAGGGTACACATTACCAGGTGTATTGATTGACAATAGGTCTGTACTAAATGTCCTACCTCTATCTACGCTGAATAGGTTGCCAGTAGATAGTTCCCATATGAAGACATGCCAAAACATAGTAAGAGCATTTGATGGTACGGAAAGGAAGGTAATGGGGAGAATTAAAATACCCCTCTTAATCGGGCCGAGCACGTACGAGGTAGATTTCCTAGTCATGGACATTAAGCCTTCGTATAATTGCCTGTTGGGGAGGCCATGGATTCACTCAGTGGGGGCAGTGCCGTCATCGTTGCATCAAAAGCTCAAATTTATAACGGAAGGTCGATTGGTGACCATAAATGCAGAAGAAGATATCACTGCATCCGTTACCAGCGACGCGCCATATGTGGGGACAGATGATGAAGCAGTTGAATGTTCTTTTCGGTCTTTAGAATTTGTGAACGCGACATTCATTACCGAAGGAAACGAGATTCCGAGGCCCAAGTTATCTGAGACTACAAGAATGGGGCTACGGCTAACTGTTGGAAAAGGGGCCCTACCCGGAAGAGGACTTGGGAAA
This sequence comes from Gossypium longicalyx, assembly GCA_025698465.1. Classification (NCBI taxonomy): domain Eukaryota; kingdom Viridiplantae; phylum Streptophyta; class Magnoliopsida; order Malvales; family Malvaceae; genus Gossypium; species Gossypium longicalyx. The sequence continues at coordinate 72,546,089 of CM047004.1, read as the reverse complement.
TACCTCCAGGGAGTGACTAATGCACCAATGATAAAAGACAAACAAGACCGTTTTGGGTTAGGATTCAAGCCAGACACAAAACAAAGAAAGAAGGAGCTGGAGAAGAAGCAAGAGAGAAGGAGAGCGCGATTGAACGGGGGAGAAATCAAATGGGAACCCATGATTTTCCCTCATATTTCAAATACTTTTGTGTCTGGAGGAGTCATTCACTCTGAAAGGGGCACGTCGAGAAAGAAAATCGCAGAAGGAATGATGAAAAATTTGGGCATCAATGCCACATACGAAGAAGGAACTGAGATAGAGAATCTGTCGGGCATTCGCTCTCATGAGCTGGGAAGTGTTCTGAATAATTGGACTGCGGAAGAGATTCCTGTAGTCTTTAGAACTAACACAGAGTAATATTTAAAACACACTTATTACTCTAGGCCTAGGAGTAATAAGAGTCCCTTTTTGTGAAAATAGGCCTATGTTCAAAATTGTTATTTCAATGAAATGCATCCTTTTGTTTTATTCCCAAATATTCTTTTATTCTTTCATTCATGATCATACCATACATATCATTGTTCTTAGATTCCTTTGTTCTTTGTATCCTCCTTTGCACCTCCAACATGTCTCCAGATATCAACGCGAGCGACATTGCTACTAACTCAGAGTCTCCTTTTGAGCGGGATATGTGTCTAGAGGGATCTCAGGATTTTGAGGATAACAGAGACTGTGAATTATTCCCTGATTTGTTAAGGATGGTAGAACAAGAGGAGAAACAGATTCTACCCCATGAAGAGACAGTAGAAGTCGTGAACTTGGGAGATGAACTAGAAAAGAAAGAAGTAAAGATCGGAGCCTGCATTACCACAGAGACAAAACGGGACCTTATTGAGTTACTCCAAGAGTTCAAGGATGTCTTCGCATGGTCGTATCAATACATGCCTGGGCTAAGTACTGACATCGTGGTACACAAGCTCCCCATCAAAGAAGAATGCAGGCCAGTTCAACAAAAGCTTCGAAGAATGCGGCCCGATGTTTTGTTGAAAATAAAAGAGGAGGTCAAGAAGCAAATTGATGCTGTGTTCTTAAAAGTAGTCAAGTACTCGGAATGGGTAGCTAATATTGTCCCCGTCCCTAAACAAGATGGAAAGGTACGGATGTACGTAGACTACAGGGACCTGAACAAAGCCAGCCCGAAGGATAATTTCCCGTTGCCTCATATCGACACCTTAGTGGACAATACGGTAGGTTACTCACTTTTCTCCTTCATGGATGGTTTCTCAGGTTACAATCAGATAAAGATGCATCGTGAGGACATGAATAAGACCACATTCGTAACCATGTGGGGAACATTTTGCTATAAGGTGATGCCATTCAGACTGAAAAATGCGGGAGCAACGTATCAAAGGGCCATGGTGACCTTATTTCATGATATGATGCACAAAAAAATTGAGGTTTATGTCGACGACATGATTGCCAAATCCCGGACAGAAGAGGAACATGTGCTAGTCTTGAGGAAGTTATTTTTGAGGTTGAGGAAATTTCAGCTGAAACTCAATCCAGCGAAGTGTACCTTCGAGGCCAGGTCAGGAAAACTGCTAGGATTCGTGGTCAGCGAAAAATGGATTGAGATTGACCCAGATAAAGTCAAAGCCATACAAGAGCTACCTCCACTGCGTACTCAAAAGGAAGTTCAGGGATTCTTAGGAAGATTAAATTACATCACTCGGTTTATTTCACAACTAACCGAGAAATGTGACCTCATTTTCCGTCTCCTTAAGAAACACAACCCGGGCGTTTAGGACGAGGATTGCCAGAGGACTTTCGACAAGGTCAAGCAATATTTGTTTAACGCTCCAGTGTTGACACCACCTAATCCAGACAAACCTTTGATACTGTATTTAACAGTGTTTGAAAATTCTATGGGATGTGTGCTTGGCCAGCACGACGAGTCAGGAAGGAAAGAAAGAGCAATATATTACCTCAGTAAGAAGTTCACTGAGTGTGAAACAAGATACTCGCCAATTGAAAAGTTGTGTTGCGCCCTAATAAGGACAACCCGAAGGTTGAGACAATACATGTTATATCACACAACTTGGCTAATCTCTAAAATGGACCCTCTGAAGTACTTGATGGAGTCGACTGCTTTGAATGGGAGAATGGCCCGGTGGCAAATTCTACTTTCTGAATTCGATATAGTCTATGTTAACGAGTAAAGTGTGAAAAGGAAGTGCGATAGCGATTTTCTAACTTGAGAGAGCCCTAGAGGACTACGAGCCCCTGAACTTTGACTTTCCAAATGAAGATCTAATGTACATAGCGACCACTGAAGAAGACCCTCAAGAAAGTCATCCTTGGAAGCTAAACTTTGACGGAGCATCAAATGCTGTAGGCAACGGAATCGGAGCGGTCTTTGTATCCCCGAGCAGAGATCATTATCCCTTTACTAGTAAATTGGATTTTGACTGCACGAACAATATGGCAGAATACGAAGCATGCATCATGGGAATTCGTGCGGCCATAGAGCGTAAAATCAAGGTGTTAGAGGTATACGGAGATTCTGCCCTAGTGATTTATCAACTCAAAGGTGAATGGAAGACGAGAGACCCCAAGTTAGTCAATTATCGAAAGCTGATTCTTGAATTAATTAAAGAGTTTGATGATGTCATCTTCTGCTACCTCCCGCGAGAAGAAAATCAGATGGCTAACGCCCTGGCAACTTTAGCTTCTATGATCAAAGTGAATAGGCAAGAGGATGTGAAACCAGTCCAAATGAGCATTTACGAGGCTCCGGCTCATTGTTACAACCTCGAAAAAGAAGAAAAAAATGACGACCACCCTTGGTACCACGATATCCTGCGATATGTGAAGGATCGTGAGTACCCCAACCAGGCTACTGAGAATGACAAAAGAACATTGAGAAGACTGGCCAATGACTATGTCTTGGACGGAGAGATCCTATACAAAAGAAGAAAGGATCAAGTGCTGTTAAGATCTGTGGACGCTATCGAGGCTAAGAAAATCTTGGAAGAAGTCCACGAAGGCGTCTGTGGGACACACGCTAATGGCCTTACAATGGCTAGGCAAATTATGAGGTTGGGTTACTATTGGTCCACCATGGAAGAAGACTGTATCAACTATGCCAAAAGATGTCATAAATGCCAAATCTATGGAGACAAGATTAATGTGCCTCCTTCACCCCTACATGTCATGACTTCACCATGGCCTTTCTCGATATGGGGCATGGATGTAATTGGGCCAATTTCGCCAAAAGCTTCAAATGGGCATCGATTCATCTTCGTGGTTATTGACTATTTTACCAAATGGGTAGAAGCTGCTTCATATGCCAATGTTACTAAATCGGCAGTTAGCAAGTTCCTAAAAAAAGAAATCATTTGTCGGTATGGAATGCCAGAAAAGATCATATCGGACAACGCACTGAATTTGAACAATAGCACAATAGCGGATGTCTGCAACCAATTCAAGATCAGACACCACAACTCGTCACCATATCGTCTGAAAATAAACGGCGCGGTTGAGGCAGCTAATAAAAACATTAAGAAGATTGTGGGGAAAATGACTGAAACCTATAGAGACTAGCATGAAAAGCTACCATTCGCCCTCTATGCTTATCAAACGTCTGTCAGGACCTCTACTGGGGCAACGCCTTTCTCATTGGTTTATGGAATGGAGGCGGTTTTACCTATCGAGGTTGAGATTTCTTCCCTCAGAGTTTTGTCAGAAGTAAAGTTGGATGAAGCAGAGTGGATCCGATCCACGATACGATCGATTGAATCGATTGAAGAAAAGAGGCTAAGGGCTATCCGTCATGGTCAGATGTACCAAAAGCGAATGATGCGAGCTTACAAAAAAAAGGTTCGTCCAAGAGAGTTCCACGAGGGAGACCTAGTATTGAAAAAGATCCTGCCCATACAAAAGGATTTCAGAGGAAAATGGATGCCGAATTGGGAGGGACCTTACGTGGTAAAAAAGGCCTTTTCTGGAGGAGCATTGATATTGGCTGAAATAGATGGCAAGACTTTACCCAATCCTGTGAATTCAGATTCAGTTAAGAGATACTTCGCCTAAAAAAAAAAAAGAGAGGCCAAGGTGAAAACCCGCAAAGGGCATCTTGAGACCAAAGGGGATTTGAGTTGAAAACCCGGAAAAGGCGGCTCAAATTCTGTCAATGTGGGGCATACAGCGGTCTTGCTATGCCTGAATTAACAATGAAGGAATATGCTACATCTCGGGGCATCCGCACGAGTACTCTAGATCCCCTAAACACATATTGGGCAAAAAAAGGAGCCCTTAAGAAGTCAGTACAGAGAAGCTTGAGAACTCGAAGAAGGAGACTGAGGACTGTAGGGTTGTTGTGGGTACTTAAGGGCCAATCCTTTCTTCATCATGTTGAAGAGTATATATAGTGGAGGCCTTTTGTTCAATAGCATTGACGTGGTAAACTTGCTACCAATAGGCTATCATCAAAGAACGCTTGGGGGAAGTACGTGATAGGACTTATTTTGTCATTCTTTCTAAATTTTTATATAGGGTTGTTACAATTAGGTAGGGTCTAATGATCTAAATGGTGCGTTCACATTAGGAAGAATGTTCATAATAAAAAAGCAAGTGCTTTAAGGAGCTAGCGGCCTGTTTACAAAGACATATAGATAAGGTCCTTTTTGAAGGAAGCAGGTAGTCTGTTTATAAGGGTGAACGACTTAACCTCCAAGGCCCTTCTGAAGCGATCAACAGGAGGGGGTTGAATGGAGGTAGGCTGTCCTAGACGTGGGTCATTCGATGACCATTCGGGCAACAAAGAGTGAAGAGCGAAGAGCTGATTGTCAGTGCTTCTCAAGTGGTTTGCTATGTTGATATGTGTCCAAAGTCAGGTGGGGTATAACAAGTTCTTGTACTTTTATTTGGTAAAATTGAGTCTCTATACTATTATAATTACATTAGTTAATTCAAATAATTAACATTTTAACTATTTTTTTTATTAAGATGCCAATGTGAACTTTTTCTTAAGAACATTCATTCGAACTCATTATGATAATTTTTTTTGTTAAAATAGTGTTTAACATCAACATTTTAATTGAAACAATTAACCATATTAACCATTTAAACTAATTAACAATATTATAAAAGCAAAAAAAAAAAAAATCAAACCATAGCCGAATGAGTTTTAGCTCGGTTAGCATCGACATTGTTATTAGTGCAAGAGGACGTAGTGGGTTCAAGTGCACTAAAGCATGTTATCCTCTTATTTAAGTGTTTGGAAGGGATTATGTGTAGTTTTAGACATTGTATGAAAAAAAATGGTCCTAATATTGTATTTATTAGGTTTTATATTTCTATTATTTATTTAATCCAAAATTTAAGATATTTTTAAATATTGTAAGTTGTTTAGCGTTTGTTTGTTTTTTTAGTAAAGAAGAAAGTTTAGTTCCTCCAAAACTACTCGATTTTGTTCAAGGAGTTCCCATTAGATTTTGCTGCCTTGCCCAGTGCTCAAATTTCCACAATGTACGCCATCTTTATAAAATTCCACTTCATTTCATTGCAAATGCCATGGCATTTTTTAATGATGATACCGGCCCAGCCAATTGGAAAGAGGCAAGTTTCATGTCGACATCATGCTTCTTGTTCACGCCATATTTTATCTATTATTTTATCACCCACCAAACCAACCGCCCATTATCTTCATCTTTGTCTTCGGACCTTCATGTCTCACAATGGTGATGGCCATTTTTATCTCCTTTTCATATACTATTTCTTTCAAAATTTAATGAATATCCCTTTCAGTTTTATTTTTTACTGAGATTTACATGCAAATGAATATCACTATGGCATCTTTAATTTCTTCCATCATCTCACTCAATTTGCTAGGGTTGTGTTTTTGTTTCCTAGGAAGGGTTTGTGATTTCAGAAATGGCGAAGCTGGTGCGAGACATATTATCCATGTTTGTCTTAGCAATATTCTCCAAGGTAATTGGCACGAAGCCGTACTCGAGAAGGAGCGCACCAGCTGAGCCCGAGAGTGAGGCTAACGTGTGCTTGAGCTGGCGTCTGGCGGTGGAAGCTAACAACATGCCGGGGTGGAGCACCGTTCCACTTCATTGCCTTAGCCATGTTGAAACTTACATGATAGGTGGACAGTACGAGCAGGACGTTAACTACATCGTGGAACAAATAGAGGGTTACGTTAGCCAAGTAGTTTTGAAAGGCGATGGCTGCGATGCCTGGATCCTGGATATTGATGACACCTGCATCTCAAATCTCTTTTACTACAAGGATAAGAATTACGGGTACCATTTATTCTTGTATTTTCATCTATATATGTATAGGTGTTTATATGGTTTAATTACAATATGTGTATATGTATAGGTGTGACCCTTTTGATCCTGGGGGTTTCGTGGCATGGGTAATGAAGGGAGAGTGTCCAGCGATTCCTGCAGTACTTGGATTGTTTACAAAGCTGGTGGAGGGTGGATTTAAGGTGTTCCTGCTTACCGGGAGAGACCAACAGACCTTAGCCCCTGCCACCATTGCTAATTTGCATAACCAAGGATTTATCGGTTATCATAGGGTGATTTTTAGGTAAGATTAATTAGTACACCCACTTTTACTTCTCTTCTCATCTCATCTTATAATAATGAATGGGGCATTAAATATATAATTTCTTGCGAAGAAGTATTCATATATACATATGGTGATTGGTGATCATTTATTGTATTTATGATGAGGAGTAATTAACAGGAACCAATCATTCAAAGGGAAAAGTGCAGTGGTGTTCAAGTCAGAAGTTCGAAAGCAATTAGTGGAAGAAGGGTATAGGATATGGGGGAATGTTGGGGACCAATGGACCGATTTGCAAGGGGAATGTTTGGGCAACCGCACTTTCAAAATCCCTAATCCTATGTATTGTGTTCCTTAGTCCCTAGAATTTAGGGAAAGAAAAATCAAATGTACAGAAATAATAATGCCTCGTAATTACTCTGCAATGAACTTGTCAATATCATTTATCATAACCCCAAAGATTTTATTGGTAAAAAGTGGTTGTTAGTAAAATTAGGTGATGGTAGTTTGTTGAATAAATTGTACAAGCGTTTTTGGCATAGGTTCTTCCTATTTGGAATCCAAAGTCAATCATTCAAGGAAAAAACTTTCTCATCCAAAATTTATGTACACATTTGTACAAAAAAAAAATAGATTTAAGGTTAGTAAGTTATATAATTTATTCTTCTAAATGGTTTAAAATTCAAATTTTGAAAATAATTATATCCCATTCAAAAATATATTTATTGTGACTTTGTTCATTACATAAAAGAAAAAATAAATTACTTTGATTTACGAAAATATAAATTTTATTATGCCTACGGTCTCAACGCTTAATTCTCCTCCTTAGTGGCCAATGTTTTTTTTTTTACTCATTTATATGAGATAGAAGCTTTAAAGCTTTCGATGGATTATCACTTCCCTCATTTTCTCCCTGCTATTGTTGTAAAAATTATTTAATGTTGCTAGATTGGAGTGAAGCTAATTTTTTTTTTTTGGAGTGACATAATCGAATTATAGATTTTTAAGAGATTTAAATGTAATTTTACCATGTATTAATTTATAATTCTATTATTTTTAGAGGGACTAAATAAAAAATTTCTTATTTAGAGGGACAAAGTATAATTTTACTATAGATTAATTTACAATTTTATTATTCTTAGAGGTATTGAACTAATTTTTTTTCAGGGGGCAACCCGTAACTTCGCCTCTGCCGCTAGAGAACTTGAAAGACATGATTCATTGTTTACTGCGAATTGTTACTAGTGTTGTTGTGGCAAGAATAATGTAATGTCTTGAATTTTATTGATAGACCTCAAAAGTATATATATCTATACAGTAGTAGTTACGTAGAAATCAAATTGCTAAGAAATAATATCCCATAATATCCTATAATATCCTATCATGAATCAAATTGCTAAAAGATAATGTTTCATAATAATATCCTAATACCCACCTTCAAGTTGGAGCATGCAGATCATAAATGCCCAATTTACTGAGAAGATATTCAAATTGCGATTTACAAAGTGCCTTTGTAAAAATGTCAGCCAACTGAACGAAGGTCGGAACATAAGAAAGTGCAATCAACCCATCCTGTATTGCACCCTTAACAAAGTGACAATCCACTTCAATATGTTTAGTACGCTCGTGAAATATGGGATTCTGTGCAATATGTAGCACAGATTGACTACCACAAAATAAATGAATTACTTTAGGATGATTAACACCTAAGCTCAATAGCAAGACCTTCGGCCACTTGAGCTCACAAGTGAGGGAAACCATAGACCTATACTCAGCCTTAACAAAAGAACGAGAAACAATATGTTGTTTCTTAGTTTTCTAGGAAATAAGAGATTTCCCAAAAAGACAAGTCAACCAGTAAGCGAACACTGAGTTAACGGACAAGCATCCCAATTCGAATCACACCACCCTTTCAAGGACTCACTATCAGATCTCAAAAGAATCCATTGACTAGGAAAGCCTTTCAAGTACCAGACAACACATAGAGTCGCATCCCAATGCTCCTACATAGGCTCATGTATAAATTAATATAAGACATGAATCGAGTATGCCAAATCAGGTCTGGTCACTGCCAAAAAAATCAAATGATCCATTAACCATCAGTACGAATCAAGATCAAACAAAACCATCCCTGTAGCATGAGTTGATTTATGATTTTCCTTTATTGGCGATCTTGTGGGCTTTGCTCCCAAAAGATTTGCATCGAAAATAATATCAAGTACATATTTTTTTAACAAAGAAATAACCCCAAAGAGCTACAAGCTACCTCTATCCCTAAAAATATTTCAAAACACTAAGATCCTTCATATGGAAGCAAGAACTGAGATACCCCTTAAAAGTTTTCAAAGTAGCAGAATCATTCCCAGAAATAAACAAATCATAAACATAAACTACCACCTTAATGCTACAGATCCCTTAGTGTATGTAAAGAGAGAATAATCAGAATATGATTGGAGAAATCTATACATTTTTAGTGTAGTAACAAGCTTCGCAAACCAACACCGAGGAGCTTGTTTCAACCTATACAAAGACTTGTGCAAATGACAAACCATTCTAGGCTTGTTAGGAGCAAAACCTGGAAGAAGCTTCATGTAAACCACTTAATCAAGACCACTATGCAGGAATGCATTATGGACATCCATTTGATGTAACTCCCAATTTTTCGAAGCTGCAATAGCTAATAAAGCCCGAACAGTCACCATTTTTGCCACAGGTGTGAAAGTTTCATTATAGTTAATATCTTCTACCTGGTGATTACCAAAAACAACAATATGAGCTTTAAGTCTCTCAATAATTCCATCGAAGTTATATTTAATCTTATACACCCACTTACTACCCAATGCTTTTTTTTCCAAGAGGAAGTGTTTCCATAGACCAAGTGTCATTATCCTCCAGAGCACAAATCTCCTTTTGCATAGCATCACGCCATCCTGCATCTTTCACAACCTCTTTAAAAGACTGTGGCTCAACTCCTGCAGTAATAGCTACAAGAAAATGTTGATGTTTCATAGAAAATTTGTCACAATTAACATAATGCGCTATAGGAAACGAAGTACCTGAGGAAGGCCAATATGAAGTCATATAAAATATGTGATCACATGCATACAATATGATAATGTGTGTACATTATACATAGTGATCACATGAACTAGTGATCATATGCAAACATAGTGGCCAATATGAAGTAATAATCATATGCATGCATATAGACTAATAGCTTATTTAATATATAATTATAAATATTTTTAATGATTATATTTAAATTTTAAAATTGTTTTATTTCTATACATATGTATAAATGAACTAGTGATAATATTCATACTTATTTATATATGATTCAACTAAACCCTAAACTACAAAAAAAATATTTGTTAAAGACAATTAGTTTATATTAAAAAAAACTTGTTAAAGACAATATGATATGATGACAATTTTTTTTTAATAATCTCATTATAGGTTCTGGTCATATGTGTTATTTTTGACACAATGCCTAGAACTACCCATAATCCCTCTCCAACCCCTTAAATAGGGGAATAATGTGTTTCAACGCACTCGAACCCACGTCCTTTTACATTGGCAACAATGCCCATACCAATAAAGTTATGACTCAATCAATTGATGTGATCACACTTAACTATAGTGATCAAGGTTCAACTTTTGCTTCTAATTTCGGTTGAAAAAATGAATCTTAATTAGGATTCTCTTTACTTTTTTAGCCATACCATTTTCTCTATTTTTCAAGTTTGGTTCATAGTTCAAATTTCAAAAGTTCTCTCTTTTACATGTTTGGTTTTTATTTGAATTACACACATTAAAACAAGTTTCTACATCTATTTCAAAAATGAGTAACCGAGCTATTGAATAGTCACTCTTTGAACTAGAGATGGATATAAAAATTTAAGAAAAGATTTAGTAACATTCAATGGTGGGAAAGGTTTTAAATGATCATCCCATTCTTTAAGACCCTAATAAAATTGTGCTCAACAAATCGTGGCCATTAAAGAATGTGATGGGAGTTAATGAGCTTGAAAATAACTTATTTTTGTTTCTATTTAAGGATGAGAAGGACAAGTGAAAGTGTTGAATAAAAAACTATGTTTATTCATGGAAGGCATATCATTCTAAAGGAGTGGCTAAAGGAATTTTTAGGATGAAGGGGTTGGAGTTCATGGACTTTTCTACCACAAATTTTAGGAACAAATATGCATTCTTCCTCTTCAATATTGTATTAAGGAAAGTCTCTTAAGAATAATTTCAGGGTTTTTTAAGCATGTTGTATTTTTTATTTAATGGTGGTAATGATGTTAGCGGGGATCATGAGAATTAATGTTAAAGTGATGGTTGAGAGGCCCTTACCTACTGGTTTCTATTTGGAGTGTGAGGATAAAAAATCTATTATAACATTCAAGTAAGAACGACTTCATGAGTTCTGCCATGCCTACGACATACTTGGAAATAACTTTAAAATGTTTTTGGTGATCCATTACCCATCTTATATGCACTTTTATGGCAATTCAATGAGATAAAAAATGATGTTGAACTTATGCTTGGTGAAATAATGTAAAAGAGGAAAGGTCTGCAAATGAGAATCACATGTGAACTAAAGCGGGTGAAACCAATCATGAGGAATCTTGTAATGGTAAAATATTTTATAACCATTTAATGAAAAATAAAGGCAATGGGATATTTAGACGACAACAACTGTTATTGATGGGATAAAGAGGAAGGGTAAGAAATAAGGTTAGGACCCATTGTAACATCCTAAATTTTTAGTATCAAAATTCGTGAGTGAATAGAATTTTGAGCACGAGTGATTGCTAAATATGAATTATTTATTAATTAAATATGTCATGGAAGGAAGACATCGGAATTAAATTGATATGCTAATAGTAAAATAATTTATGGACCGATTTGCAGGAAAGTAAGAATTATATTGACCTAATTTCTGTTGTTATTAGAAAATTTGATTCTGTGCAAAATTTTCTCAAACTGAGACGTTTCAAAAATTTATTATTAAATCAAGAGGTTTACAAGACGAATACAATAATGGAGAAGAGAATTATCGGGTGATTTATCAGAGAAAAAGTAATTGGTGCATTAGGACTTAAGTGTAAAGTAAGCAAAGCTTGAAGAATTCTAGAATGATTAATCAAGACCTTTGAAAGCTATTAAACAATAACTTTGTTTGAGATAGTGGATGAACTTGATCAAATCCCTTAATTTCCACTGAAAATTTTGTAAAGCAAAATGGCCATTGGATTATTATATTATAGGATTTGTTAAACTTAAGTATAAATGAGAAGAATGAAAGATGAAAGACATGGGTTGTGTTTAGCTTCTTCAAATGAAGGCGAAAGGAAAAAGAAAGTTACATATCTTCTTCTCCATGTTGTAAGCTCTCATACAAAGGTAAATGAATTCTCCCTTGAGTGGTTGAATCAATAACTTTATATGGTAGTTTTAAGTAAACTCATTCCTTGATTGTTGAATTTATAAGGTAAAATTTATTGGATGGCCATGGATGATTCTTAGAAAATTTAGAGAGAGAGAAGATTTTGATAATGTAATTGTAGTTGTTAATGAGCTTAGAATGATGAAAACAAGCTAGAAATGATGTTAAATTAATGATTTGTTAAGGTTTATGTTAATAGCCATGGTTGAGCTTAATGAAGATCGAGGAGAGAATGAAGAGAACTTTGAGATAACTATGTATTTTTGGATAGCTTGATATTCTTAAAAAGATATTTTAAAGTCAGATTTAAATTCTTACGAGAGAATTTTAAGTTACACGAAATTCAAATAATTAAGCCTTAAGTGTCAAAAGCTAAACATTCATAGATTTTTCAATAGATAGATTAACCATTACATGGTTATCTAGTGTTGAACTCAAATTACTAATTAGATTCTTGTATATGTTGTGCATATTTTGAGTAGGAAAAAGTGACTAAAAAAATTAGGCAAGCAAAGGAAATGGAAAATTTAAACTGATGACCATTGAAATAACTTTCATTTATTTTAACCATTTGAATAGGTAAATTCACTTGGAACTTACTAATTGTTTATATGTATGTGATGGCTCAATACTATGTAAAACTTTACATATAGTGAATTTGACATGTTAAGACCATTAATGGATAGAAAGGGTAAAAGTTATGCATAATGAACCATGGTACAATATTAGTTAATATGTTAAATATCTATGTGTCACGTGTAAAATGATATGTGAATTATGCAAGTATACATGTCAAATAAAGTGATAAGTGAGATCGTCTTCACATGGATTAGATTAGGTATAAAAGTGGTCAAGTTATGATAACGAATTATAATTAATGTTATGACAAAACCAAGTTAAGTACGCAATGGTAAATTAAAGTAGAAAGGATGTGTACAAAATGTATATTGACTAACACTGAAAATGCTAAAGCAAAACAAGAGTAAAAAATTGCAATGGAAAATTTGAGAATAATGACGTAAATAATTTGTGAGCAAATAAATAAATAACTAAGAATGCTATAGAAAATATACTACAACAAATGATTAAGGGTCTACGATGTTGATTTGGAAGGTTGGGACTACTAAGAATCTGCCCTTACTTTCAGTAATACGTCAGCAAAATCATACTCAATCTATTGCTCAGAAGAGACCTAAAGTGATATGTTTCTTTCAAGAGCTAGATCTCAAGTTACTTGGCCTGTGTCTTTAGGCCTTAAAATGATACCCTGTACTATTTTATCTTCGTTTTATACAAACGCTGCTCTATGTCTAGAGTCTGCTGCAAGTATTCAGTCGAATACCCACTTGTATCATTAAATTTCAGTCCAACTAATATAACTTTTTTAGAATTAGGTTCAGTTTATAGGCATACTACACACTCATCTATGTTTAGAGAATGTACGCATACAATTGGGACATAAAAATAAATGAATGAAATAGTAGATGAAATCAAATATATGCTTCAACCATTAACGAAAATAAAAGTTCCATCATGTAATCTCAAACCTATGAGATTTAGCTCATGGGTTGGCAATTAAAATTCAAGTTCAAAATAACACCCAACATCATTTTGATCAAATCAATTCACGGGAGAACAAATTAAGAAATATTGGAAGAACTTAGAAAAATGGCTATCGCCAAGTCAATCTAGAATCCAGCAGCACAATGTCTTGTGGTGGTTGAGAGGGACTATCTTTGGTTTCCTCCTTTCGTCTCTACTCAACCGCTACCCTCTATTGTTGCCTTCGGATCTCCACACCCTTTAGGGTTTCATCCTTTAGATTTTTATAAGCTTTTCTTCCTAGGGTCACTCCAACAACCCACAATATCTTCTCCTTTTTTTTAAGTAGATTTTTATGGTACAAGTAGAGTTGGGCTGAAACTAGTATGCATTGAGTGTTAACTAGGTCATCTTCCTGAAATTGCCACAGCATTCTTGTTGGCAAACTATATAACCTTTTGCCCCAGTAAACCTTCACTCATTTATTTCTTTCTCCATATCCTGCACCTGTCAAACCACCAAACATAACCCTTCTACATGTAATTAAAAGTACCTAACATTTAAACACAATTTAAGCTCTTAATGCAATGATAAAAATACCAATGAAATGTCCTAAAAATGCAACTAAATATACCAATTACAAGTAATTAGCTAGGTCTAAAGGCATGAAATATAACTCTTTTTGAGAGTTATCACTATGTTATGTGATGTTATTAACAGAATATAAAATAAGATGTTAAAATATTGCATATAATCATGATATATTAAGGTTCTCAACTCATGTGAACAAAGTAATATGTGATATGGAAATGAGATGATATATGTACAAGGTAGCTTTATGGCACTTAATGTGAACTTATGAACATGTTAATAATAGCTTATGTAAACTTGGTAGAAAGGTTAGGATATGGTTGCCAATCAGGGTCATATGTATATGTTACCTTCGAGCCTTGCACTTATGTGCTTTTGGTGTGGTGTGGGGTTCAGAGGTATCTAATGTGGCTTCTAGATTTCTATTTTTTGTAGTTCTGATATCTTACCCTAGGTCGAGCATTTGTTAGACCATTAGGCCTTCATTATCTTTTTAGAGGCCTACATGATATACAGTGCCTTCATGTTTAGCACCTTAGTGCTCCTATAGTTTACAGTTTTATCGTAGTATCAGAGTCTTATTGTACTAAAAATACACGGGGCACAGATATGAAGATGGATAAGAAATGATAAATAAAAATAGTTTAAAGATGTGAAATGAATGAATTGGACAAACCTTGATAACTTGAGAAATGGAAATAAAATTTTGCAATAAATAAACTATATGTACAAAAGAACAAAAGAGAAACATGATCACTTTTGAACATATCATAACTTACTTGTATGTCATTAAATTCACATTGACCTTATGTTTAGCCTTATCTATATGTTATGTAACTAATAAGGAAATAAGAAGTTTGTTGAACCATATATTGTGTGTCCTCCCTAGTAAGATAAGTTTAACATTTTTCAATTGAGCTTACTAAGCATTTATGCTTATGCGCCATTATCCATACACATAGATTTTCACTCCCAAATTTTAACCAGTTTTGGTGATGAATTCAAAGTTTACTTGAAGTATGTTTATGTTTAATTTGTTAGAGGTGTTTTGGTAATTGATTAGGGTGTTTTAAAATTTATTTTTGAGTGCTATAAGTCTAAGATTTGATATTGAACTCTTAGGTATCGAATCAAGGGAAATTCAAGGCAATTTTTACCTTTAAGAGCCTAGGTTCCGATACCCTTGCCTTAGGTATCAATACCCAACTTGGTAGAATGGAAAATTATATAGTACAGGGACCTAGGTACTGATACCTAGGCTTTAGTTTCTGATGCATAAGCCCTTGAATAGGGCCACTACCCTATTTCGAGCTTTTTTAGCCCTTTGAGGACCATTTTTGGTCTTAGACACCTTCAATCACCCTCAAACCATTTTTAAGTGATTTTAATTTTTTTTCTAAAGCCTTTCAAACATCCAAAAATTGATTTAAATATTTTGTAAAATTTTTTTCAAATTGATATACTTAAACAAATATGAGGTTTTGCACTTGTACATGTTTTAGTAGCATCTCTCGTTCGTACCGATTGACAGGACGAGTGAGGGGTGTTACACTCATGCTTTGGAGTAGATTGTTAGGGAAACTTGAAGTTGAATACGAGGCCTAATTTAAAAGAAGAATTATAGAAACTTATCTAGGTTTCTAAAGCCTCGCTATTAAGATGAATGAAGAAAATGTTGATATGGTGACCCTTCTCTTTAAGAACATTGGGGAGAAAAATATTTAAAAAATAATTGAAGAAATGAAAATATAGTTAAAAGTTAGAGCTAAATTAATAAGAAACTTCATGTATATTAGGAAAGCTTCCTTATTATTAGTTAGGTGTTCTTATATAGTGGCCTTGAATTCCTTCTTCACTTCATTATAATTAGCTACTCCCTTAAGCTTTTTAGGTAGTTAAGTGTAGATGTGTCATACACAAAATCTACAGATTATGTTAGGCATTGTCTCATTGTCTATCAAAATGCAATGAGATTGAATCACTCTTATAGCAAAGAGCCACATTGTAAAACAACCACCTAAATGTTCTTACACTTTGTGTGAAACCAAAACACACTTAAGGAGGATAGGTTAACCATGGTGATTAATTCCTACAAACGAAACAAATGACATCTTGTACTTATCAACAAGATAAGCTCTACCAAAACTAATAACATCATGGTAGTCCTTACTACGAGAATGGATCAAATAATAATTTTCAATCTTTCATTACTATAATGACCCAAAGTTTACGGGTATCAGAAAAATTAAATTTTTGGGTCATTATTTTCGCAAAATGAATTCGTAAATATTTATTAGAAATATTTATGAAGTTAGTAGTGAGAGGCTAATTAGATTTTAATTAAGTAAATTTAGCTTAATTAAGGTTAATTAGGTATAAGGATTAAATTGAATAAAGTGTGAAAGTTTAATTATAAACTATAGAAAAGTCAAGTGACTAAATTAGCAAATTATGTGACAAGTGTATGGTAAGTATAAATACATGTGTATTATTTTAATTGGTACAAATGTATGTATATATATATGTATTTGCTTATTATTTAAGAAATAATAATTATAATTAAAAATATAATAAAATAATATAAAGTAAAATAAATAAAAGTAAGAAACAGAACAGAGAAGTAACGAAAATTGAAGGAAAGAAAAAGGGAAAGAAAAGAAAAAAGAAATTTGGAGTTTTAAGGTTCAAGCTTTAAGTGGTAAGTCAATTTAATCCATTTTCTTATAATTTTGATGTTTTTGGAATCCTAGAACAAAGCCCTACTTGAGTTATGTTGAAATTTAGAAAATTATTGAATTTTTAGATGTTGATTAAGTTGATTAAATGGAAGAATTAAGTGTTAATTTGATGGAAATTCAAGTTAGAAGTGGAAAAGGATTAAATTGTAAAAGAAAATATAATTTTTGTAATAATAGGGATTGAATTGAGAGGATTCTATAATTAATGTTTTATGCTGTAAAATTTAAGAGTTGGAATGGTTTAAAGTGATAATTGAATGAAAATATAGGATTTATTTTTAAGAGAAAGAATGGTTATGGTGATAGGACTAAATTGAAATTTTTGTAAAAGTTATATGAAAAATATAAGAGTGTGTTATTAAATGATATGTATTGATGATTTTAAATGTTAATTTCTCGTAGCTAACGTAGTGCCGGAAACATCGTCAAAAAAGGGGAAAGAGAAAGTGAACGAGGAATAAGTCAAAGAATTATCGGTTTTGTATTTCTATAAACCATGTTTAATAATTTTGAAAATGTAATTGCTATTTTTAATTAGTTAATATGTGTGATGAATGATGTGATGGAAACTGTTACTGTTTCTGTATTAAAATGAAATGATTTGAATACCCTATTAACAGTGTCGGGCTAGATGGATATAGTTGGCATGCCATAGGATTGGAAGTGTTCAGGGATATTCCGACTTTATGTCGATGAGACACTATAAGTGTCACCTTACTGTTACTGTTCCAGATTTTTTTCGATGAGGTACTTTGTACCATACTGCTATTGTTACTGTTACTGTTCCTGTTCCGACTTTGGCAATGAGCACTATGTGCTATCCTGGTGTGTGGGTTGGATCCGTGTATCTGTCCATGTTTGAGTTATGTTAATAGGGGTAAATTAATGTACTGAACTATTGAATGATTGTACATCAGATTGAAAAAATCGATTATTCTATCGTTTGACATCATTGAACTGAACGTGTAACATCCGAAAATAGGGCTTAGTCAGAATAGTGGTTTCGGGACCACAAATTCGACATTAAAATATTTGTTTTATGATTATTATGAGGTTTATAATATGAAATTATGCATGTGTTAAGATTTCATGAAGAAATTCTTTGAGTAAGGTGTCCAATTGGAAATTAGGGACTAAATTGAATAACTTGTAAAACTTGGATTCTAGAAGAAATTTGTATGAAATTGCTTTAGATTATAAATTAGAAGGCCTTAGAGAACAATTTGCCCAATTTCTAAGTTTTTGGACAAAAATAGGCTTGCATGGATGAAATTTCAAAGAAAGGGCTTAAGGGTATTTTGGTCATTTGGCATTTTAATGAAATAAAATGGAAAAAATGAACCAAAATTAGCTCATTTCTCTTCTCCATGCTGCCGAAACTTCAAGGGACTCCATAGCTAGGGTTTTCAACATTTTCAAGCTCAATAGTAAGTGCTCCGAAGCCCCGTTTTTAATGTTCTTCGTATTTTTGAAATCCCAGTAGCTTACTCTCTCCATTTCTACCCATATTTCATGCTAGGGTTCATGTTTAAAAATTTACCCATGCATGAGTTACTTGTATTTTGATGGTTTATGGAGGAATATGAAAGTTGGAGGTGTGTTAAACAAATTTTCCTAGGCGATTTTTGTGAAAAACCCCTAAAGGGACCTTTTTGTAAAAGTTGTTAAATATACGGTAGAAATGTGAAAATAATGGAAAATTTGGGCTGCCATAAGAGGGAAAAGTGTTTGGATAGGCTTGGGTAAGATAGAAATTGCACGTGTTTCATTATACGAGCCTAGTGACTAAACCGTAAAAATGTGAAAGGTTAGGGGAAAAATGGTCATTTGGACCGGGGGTGAAATTTAAGCTCATATAGTACAATGTAAGGTGTTAATGGTTTAATTTTATTGTTATAGACCCTGAGGAACAAATTTCGGAGGTCGACCGAGGAAAACAAAAGGTTTCGGAATAACCGAAACACAATACCAAAACGAGTACCAGGTAAGTTCGGATAACTTAAAGTAAACTCATAATATGCATAAGTGTATGATTTATGAGTGCATGATGATTGCATTGTTGATGGCATGAAAATGCATAGAATGCATCTTTGATATTGATTTGTTGGAAAAATGTCTCGGTTGAGGTTAAAAAGGGAATTCGATGGATAAACCATGATTGACAGGTGAATTGAAATCCTGCATGTGTTGCAGAAAGGATTTAGCCCGGACGAGTAATCCGTTGATCTCGAATATAGAAAGGATCTAGCCCAGATGGGTGTTACTTGAGTGATCGAGCCTCCCAAAGAATATGTGTGAATTATGGATTTAGCCCGAACGGGTAATCCGATTAGGGTTTGAATTTAGCCTGGACTGGTAATTCGAATCCGAGCTCATTAAGGGTGTTTGTCGTTATAAGGGATTTAGCCTGGACTGGTAATCTCAACATCACCTTATAGGTTTATATTACGGGGGATTTAGCCTGGACTGGTAATCTCGCCATAAGATGTGAGGTTCGCGGGAGTGCATACTAAAATGATCATTCGTATGAATTGACGGTGATTGGATAATCCATCGAGATTTTCTAGAAACTCAACGGGACTAAAACGAAGTATATATATAAATGACATGTTGAATGATGAGCTCATCTAAGATAAGTTACATGGTGTTTTGTTATGTGACTAACTCATTGATTGAGTGCATGTGATAGGGAAACCATTTTCATATTCGTTGGTTCCATTATCTAATAAGGATGTATGTTAAATAATCGGTAAGTTTACTTTTCAGTTATTCAAGCTTACTAAGCATATAAATGCTTACCCCTCTCTTTTTCCCCATTTTCAGAGCTCGAGAACTCGAGAAGATTGGAAGACGGTTGGAAAATCAACACACTATCAACTATTTCAACTTTGGTATATAAATATTTATGTTTGTTCAATGGCATGTATAGAGCTTTTTTGTATTTTGTTATATGTGTCATTTGAATTGCCAAAAATGAAGGCATGTAAATTTATATTTATCTTTTTGTATATGGCCATGGTAACTTGGCTTATTTCGAAGTAGGCACTGACCTACAATTTTATGCATGTTTATGTTCATATGTGATGGATTGGTCTTCAATTGGCAATGAGTTATAAAAACGAGCCAATCCTAAATATGTCTAGTATACATGGAAATCTTTAAATGCAAGATGAAAATTAACTTAGCATGTATGGAACCAATGACATGAGGTTTACATACAATGAGGTTAATCAAAGTTTTATATTTATAAATGTACCATTTTGCCCTTAACATGCACTATAGTAATCTATAAGTGTAATTGGTTGGTAGAGGATGACTTAAGGCTTGGAAAATAGCTTAATAAGGTCCACATGGGTAGACACACGGGCGTGTGTCTAGGCCGTGTGTGACACACGGCTCACCCCCATGGGTGTGTGGTATGGCCGTGTGTCCCCTGCACCTAAAATTTTAAGTCAGTATAGAACACGGGCTGAGTACACGGACGTGTATCTTAGCCGTATGCTTTTAACAAAATGTTGAGGTTGAAGTCAGTGTTGCACATGGGCAGAGGACACGGGCGTGTGTGACCACATGGCCCCATCACACGGGCGTGTCACACTTCAAAGTAAGGAAAAGTTTTCTAAAGTGCCTAAAGTTTATCGAATGTTTTCAGTTATGTCATGTACTGCCCCTAGGTGTGTTTGAGGCCTCGAAAGCCTGTGTACATGTTTGAAAGGTTTTAAATTTGGGTGAAATTTGGTGACCCAATTTAGTAAGTTTGTAAAGGTGAATTACCTGTAATGCCTCGAACTTTGTCCCGGTGTCAGGTACGAGTGAGGGGTGTTACAAACATTTTATTGAAAAAGAACTTTGAATATAACTAGTGCCATCAGATTTGAATTAAGTAGCTCAGTGCATTTTGGTGTTAATATTTGTTTAAGTGTTGGTTTATAGAAATACCACTGAGTGCATACTCAGTATACGGTTTATTTTCGTGCGCAGGTTAGGTACAAAGCAACTAACACTACAGCATCCAAGCCAAGCCCGAACTCAAATACTTGGTGATGTATCTTGTCTTGTGAAATGGCATGTACCTAGGTTGTCTTTTGGAAGTCATTTTAAATATGAGTGTTAATGGTGTAAAGAATGATAATGGTTAACTTATAAATGCCAAGTTTATGCTATAATATGGTATTTTCCTTAGTTATTTTAAATTGAACCATTTGGTACTGAAGTTTACGATCTTGAAGTTCGATATTAAACATTTATTAATTCACTTGAGTTAGATCGTAATATTGACATTTTTAATGTGTAAATGGATGTATCTAATCATATTTTGGAATGGTTGAAAGATTGGATTTGAATTTCTTGGTACTCGAGGTATGCAGGGTTGGTAAATTTGAACTATAAGGTTCATTTTGATCCACACGGCATGTCACACGGGCGTGTGATCAGATCGTGTGAGACACACGGCTTGCACATAGGCATGTTGATAGACCGTGTGTCCCCTGCATCCTTAAATGTGAAGTCAGGATAGTACACGAGCAAAAGACACGGTTGTGTGTCTTGGTCGTGTGAAGGACACGGGTTTTAAGCACGATCGTGTGTCAAAAACATGTGAAAATGGTTTAAAAATTATGAAAAATTAGTTTACCACACGGCCTAGCCACGTGGGCATGTGCCTAGGCCATGTGCCCCTTTGATACTTAAGAAATTGCAAGTCAGAATTCCACCCGGGCTGGCCACACGGCCATGGGAACCCCACGGGCTGGGCACACGGGCGTGTGCCCCTATCTTCAAGGTAAAATTTCCAAAGTTGCCAGTTTAGTACCAAATCACTTCCAAAGCATGTATTAGGCCCCGTAGGCCCATATTAGGGATTTTATGGTGAAATTTGAAAAGTTTTGATTTGAAATGCAAATTTATGACTCGATTTTGTTTAAATGCTAGTGTATAAGTTCGATAATGCCTCGTAACCCTATTCTGGTGACGGATACGAGTTAGGGGTGTTACAATTACCATCAAGGTAAATCTAGTTGTAAAAGGTCCTTATCTTTCATTTTCATTTCACATACACACACATAAAAATCCTTGCATAAAGACTCAACATCCCTCTTTTGTAAAATCACCCTCCTATTGCTATAAATAAAATTCAATTATCTTATGGTGAACATTCCATTTCATCTGAATCCCCTGATTAAACTTGAACCAATTTAATATTCTTTCAAAATTGAAGGCCAACCATATAATTTACCTTAATTCGTTTCTTTAATTGATTCGACATATGCCTATGTGTAAACATAAGCCTTACGTGTTAAGAAGAAGTTCATAAGAATGATATATGGTTACCTTAGTTATACGCCATATCCCATCATCATACAATACAACAGTAATCCTTGTAAAACATCAGTTTCTCTTACTACTTGTATTACCATTAGGTTTGTGACCTTTATCACAAGTTAAGAGGGCATACTTAGGGACTTCAATACCCTTTTTACACAATAACCTTTTCACCGCACTAAACATTTTGAACTTAACATGCTTTTAATGAAAGTTGAACAATGCATGAAGCACTTACCTTTGGTTAGTCTTGATTTTGAAATTCAAATTATGGTCTTCTAGCATCTCATTGTTAGTCCCAATGGAATCTTCTTCATAAGTATCATGAAAATCTTGATGATGAACATCTTGATCTTCAATCTCAACTCTGGGACTGTAATCTTCAACCATTCTATTTGAACCATAACTTTCATAAAAATAGTAATTGTGCTTCCTTCTCATCCATTATATTATCATTATCTCATAATCAAAACAAATTATTCAAGTTCTGTCTTATATCATGGTTTTGATTGTAACACCCCTCACCCGTATTTAACACAAGAATAGGGTTACGGAGCATTAATGGACTTACAACACATATAAACGTACTTTCCTCATGCATTCAATCATTTCATACAATCATCATTCAAGTTCAATCAATTTTTCCATTATAATAGCCTACGAGGCCTTAAACATGCGTTGGAAAAGATTCAGGACTAAACCGGTAACTCAAGAAACTTCCAAAAAACTTTGAAAAATTTTCTCAAAACAGGGGACACATGCCCGTGTAGCCAGGCCGTGTGTCTCACACGGCCACCAGACACGTCCGTGTCACAGGACGTGTGGACATTCAAAATGGGAGGACATGGCCGTGTCCCGGCCCGTGTCCGACCCCATGTAACTCTCTGACTTGGGTCACACAGCAACACACATGCTTGTATAGCTAGCCCGTGTGACCTAAAAATGGCCATACACACTCGTGTGCCAGACCATCTACTAGGTCGTGTCAAACCTGTAGGGTATACTGACTTATGCCATCCAGCCAAGTTACATGCCCGTGAGTGAGGCCGTGTGGAGCATACTGACTTGAGTTTAATTTCAACACCAAGTGACACACGGCCATGTAACATAACCGTGTGTCACACACGACCGAGACACACGCCCGTGTGGATAAAAATAGGCTATTTGCAAAGTCATTTTGCCACCTTATTTTTTCATACCTGCACAAGCATAATTTGCAACATTTTATAACTCAATAGGCAGCCAATCCATAACATTTCATATAATCAACAATCCATTTATATAATCAGTAATTCATCCATATAACCATTATCAGAATTATGCATGTTGAACCTATTAGAATATCAATAGATACACGGGTGGTACACACTAAGTGTATTAATCAGTAATCCATCAATTCATCATCGTATTCACTCTTTCGAGCAATGATCGATAAACTCCTTCTGAGCTGATGAACAGTAAGCTCTATCGAGCTGGAAATAGTAAGTTTTGAGGAGCTGAGAATAGTAAGCTCTTATGAGCTGATATATCGGTAAGCTTATACGAGCTGCGGTGAGTTTGAAACACATGTAGGATCTCGACCTAAATGGTAACCCTAATGACATGTCACTCGTATCCTACGAATTCCTACGGTTCAAACGGGGCTCGGTAACCATCAGAATATATCAATAGGGCATTCAAATTTCAAGTAGATCATTTACTCAATTACATACATTCATTTCAAATAATTACAAGTATTTAAAAGTTCGATTCTAATCATACGAACTTACCTCTTATCGCTCGGATAACAAATATCGGTTAATCGTCAACCTTTCCTTTTCCCCAATCTAGATTCAATCCTTGCTTATCTTGATATATATATATATATATATATATTTCAAAATTAGCACATTCAGTATCCGATCTATTCAATTTAGCCTTTAATTTATTTTTTACAAATTTACACATTTGCCTATAATGTTTCACACTTTAACAATTTAGTCTCTATCACATTAAATTGCAAATTCATGCAATTAATCACAAACCCATGCTTAGCAAAATTTTAATGGAGTCCCTATCAGCCCATATCTTTTGTTTATTCACACTTTCACCCACATAATTTTACATTTTCACAAATTAATCCGTTTTTGACATTTTTGTCAAAAATCACTTTACAAAACTAGTAAATCTATCAATAAACCTTCATAATCTATCATCAATATCAATTTACATAAACATTCAACAACGAAAACATGTTAAATCTTTAACAGTTTCGAAATTTAAAGTAGGGGCTAGCTAAATACGAAGCAACAATCACAAAAACATAAAAATCATTAAAAACCGGGACAAAACACATACCTAACTGAAGGAAATAAAGTTTTTGAATACCTAGCTCTATTTTCCAATGAAGAATCGGTTTCAAGAAGATGAATGCATGAATAAATTCATTTTTTTTATTTAATTAACCTTTATTAACCAATTTACGTAATTAACCTTTAAAATACTAAATAATTACTCCAAATGCCATGCCACTAACATCCATTATGTTATAAATGGGTTAATAACCACATAAAGACCTTTACTTTAGTTTTCTATAGCTAATAGATACCTTTAACTAATAGAACTCAATTTTTACACTTTACACAATTTAGTCTTTTTTATCAAATTGACCATTTAAACGATAAAATTTCTTCATGAAATTTTCACACAGTCATTCAGTAATGCTATAAAAATTAAAATAATAATAAAATAAATATTTTGACTTCAGATTTGTGGTCCCAAAACCACTATTCTGATTTGACTAAAAACGGGCTGTCACATTGATTTTTGTTTGACTTTTCCATTTTTTGCTCCTAGATTAATGGCTTCTTATCTCTACTTTTATTTAAAATTTTATTTTTGTTTGGAATTTCCATTTCTTTGTTTTTTTTTTCTATATTGATAGTTATGGAAAACTAATATGATAGAGAATAAGGAAGAGTATGACTGGTGACAATAAGACTATTCATATGCTTGCACAAGTGAATATATATATTCTAAAATTGGAACTTAATTATGGACAACAAGCTTATGTTTACATTAATTATATAATGAGTGAGAAATTATAAAGGGAAAAACTAAGGTTAAATTATGCTATTAACCCCTGTACTTAGCAAAAGTTGTGGATTTAATCCCTATACTTTTATTTGGACTTTTTTAGTCCCAATACTTTTCAAATTTTAAAACTTCAATCTTCACCAAACAATAATTGTTAAATTCTTAAGTAAAGTTCTGCTATTTCTAAAATCTTATTCGTCAAACATATTATCATATGAGTAATGTCATGTCAACTTATTATTTTCACATGTTACTCACTAAAAATTCTGTTGATGGATTACCAACTATCAATTACGTTAAAACTGAAATTTTAAAATCTGAAAAGTATAAGAACTTAGAATGATCCAATTTGATAAAATGGGCTAAATCTATAACAATACTCATACTACATGATTTATAATTGAATTTAACCAAACGGATGTAACTGCTACTGTTTGGGCTTGGACTAAAATTTCAAAAATTGAAAATTACATGGACTAAATTTTACCAATTCAAAAAGTACAGGGACTAATTGATCAAATAAAAGTGCAAAGATTAAATGCAAAACTTTTACAAAGTAAAATGACTAAGAGTAGATTTTAACAAAAAATTAATGTGACAAGCCACCATTTCAATACATAAGGATTAGTTGGGCTATTAGAGCATCATTGGTGCGGCAAAATTAATTTTGGCGATCCTAGCCCATTAATCCAAGTGTGAAATAACGAATCCAATTGAAAGAGTACGAAATTCATAACATAAAATTTTGAATATAAACTAGTACAAAACGGGTGTTCACAACACTATTTTGAACTTGTAATCACAACCTTGAAAACTTCGATCTTTATATAATTTACCTACTGGAAATTATTGGAGTTCTTTCATGAACTTTCAGAAAGTTTTCTCAAAAGTTTGTTTCTATGCTAGCTAAAGAATTTCAATTGAAGAAAGTAGGGTGATGGAGATATGTTTTACTCAAAACTGTTTTAAATAATAAACATGTTCCAAGAGAATAATTTTTTTTTTAGAAAATAAATTTCATATATTCTTTCCTTTTAAAAATTAAATTTAAAATATTTTACCACTCTCTCTTTATGCATATATACTTATTTCTGTCTAGAATGCATATATATTGTGTTTAAATTCCAGCTCTATTGATACTTATATGAACATTTTTATATAATTAATTTAACTTATGCTGTAGGTTAAATAGAACCCAGATTTTCTTTGAATTCTAATCATTCTGACCATAGGTGCAATGCTGTGGGATCCTATAATGTTGATAGTAATATTAAAATATTTCTAATATTACAAATCGTGAGTAGTATCTAGCATGCACCACTGCGATGATAATGTTACTATATATATCCCTTTGTTTATGATATCTATATTGAATATAAGTCATAAAACAATTACACTTGTATAGTCTAATATTTTATTTCCTGGATCTTGAATAGACGAAAATGTACGAATGAGTTTCATATCTCATATCGAATCATTTGAGTATGATTATGCATTTCTAGTCTAACTCTATTAGGGATCTAAGATATTACTCCTATTATGTATAAGGGACAAATATTATTTTGATCACTCAGATCAGACTACAAAATTCATAGTATACCTAAAAACAAATTTTTGATACTATGAATGTTCGTTTTATGTTCTATGATTGGGGTTCGTGGCTTTCCCTCCCAACAATGTTGTCTCCAAAGTTTGAACCTACATTCTCCCTTGTGAAAAATATACAACTCTCGACATTGTGAACTATGATGACCTCAATTCTAAGTATCACATACATTGTTATTACTTTGATAATTGTTGTAGCTATTACATTATCATCCAAAAAACATTCTCATGATGGATTAACTCAGTACACTGTTCTTCTAACATGTATCATGCATTGACCCAATATCTCATACTCATGACAACACTTGATCAATAATCATTAACCCATTAATGTCTACGTATTGTTATTGACCTGATCTACTATAATATATCAACTAAAAACAATTTAAGAATAATTTATGCTAGACAACTTATCACGAATGGTTAATGTAATTATATAAATTAGTCTTTGGACGTATAATAATATTCGTTTTTACTATGACAATGGAGTTTTTTTACCTTTAATTCTATTGTACCCATAACTAAATAAA
Source organism: Gossypium longicalyx (assembly GCA_025698465.1). Taxonomy (NCBI): domain Eukaryota; kingdom Viridiplantae; phylum Streptophyta; class Magnoliopsida; order Malvales; family Malvaceae; genus Gossypium; species Gossypium longicalyx. The sequence goes on along the minus strand of CM047004.1, from coordinate 72,518,673 downwards.
AATAAATAAATTACTAGAATTGCAACGTTGTTGTGCCATATAAAAACTGGACATGTTTATTTAATTATTTTATCTTTACTTAAAAAAAAATAGACATTGGTGTTGTTAAATTGTTTACTTTGTTAAAAGGGAACAACAAAACATTTGTGATTTGGGTTCTTCAAAACCAATGCTTACTTAATCCATAAAATTACAAACACATTAATTTCATCCTAAGTTTAATTTTAATTAATTTAGACTAGAAAATGTAATGGATTTGACTCGTTAAATAATTGGTTGCAAGTTGCAACAAGAAGTAGCTACTTAAGGTACATTAGAATTAAAAATACTATTTTATAGACCTAGTCCAAGTATGGGTTGTGTCTCAAAATGTTTAACAAAATATATTAAAGAGTTTACATTTGATATTTTGATAGTGTATATAGAATAATAATATATTATTAAAAATAAAGTTAATTAAATTTATTTTTATTTAAGGTAAAAGACTTTCAATAAAAAAAATTAGATCAACAAGAAAGATCAAGAACCATTGATTTCCACAAGTCAATAAAATTGGATTTTACTTGTTATTTGTCTTACCGATTTCTACTGGTTCATTCTTTTAATATAAACTCTTTCGATAATCTAATTATGATGTTGTACCTTTTAAGTTTTAACATGTAGATTCCTTATGATTATTGCTATAAGCAAAAGAAAAAATCTTATGATGTTCATTTATAAATCTTCCTTATTGCAATAGTTATAGTGTCCAAAAAGATAATTTCTTCTCTCTCATTCAGGAGTATCTCCTATCCAGACTACAACAAGAGGAAAATTAACATTCACTTTTGATGATATTCCAACATTTAGTGTGCAGAAGGGTTAGAGGAATTTCATGCTTGGTTAGAAATGCACAAGCTTACAGAAGAAAGCAATTACAACATTCTAATGAAATTTGTTTTCAGATTCACAAGAATGTTGAGAGATGCTGGAATGCGATCAGCCAAGCAAATCAAACGTTGTTTTTAGTGTTGACAAATTTATTACGGTCTCTCCATAATTATTTTATTGGAAATCCTGATGACATGTTAACTTTTAAAAGGAGAGACTTCTTTTGAAGAAAATGTTATTCATATGACAAAAAGGATTTGGCAATACATTTTCTTGTCATGACCAAACTTTTTTGTGCCATTAGTCTTGATAGAAGTATTAAATAAGCACTTCTTGTCTCCATCCCAGAACCTCTCAAAGTTGCACTAAATCAAGCTTTTCAAAGGCAGAATAAAGACATTTTGAATTTGACGATTGATACAAGGATTTTACCTGTCTCTTTGAGAGTTTTGATCCGGTCGTTGAGATTTTGAATTTCCTTTTTTCTTTAAGCAAGGTAAGAGAAAAAAATCTTGTCCTACTGTTGTTATTTCTCTAGTAACTTCATTGAGCCTTTTTTGAAGTATATTGATACGGTTTTTCACCATTTTGGTGATACAATCTACTTTAGCTTCAATTTTTGTGATCTTTGAGTCAACTTGTAGTACTCTGAAGTCTATCTTCATTAATGTTGAGTTTTGAACAGCAACATTTTTTGTTTGTCAATTTAATGTGACTTCTACAAGACTTGGCTTTCCAGGTCTGCTTGTAGCAAGTTTTTTGCAATTTTGTTGGAAGTTTTTGGAACATGAGTATACTTGTCTCGTGGGAATTTTTAAAGCGGAGGAAAATCTCTGCCACATGATGAGAATACCTTGCAATTCTTTTCTGGAAGATTGGGAAGGATTATGGTTTTGCTTTTGGACTCATTTTTGAATCATTTTGTAGCAAGTCCGATTTAACTATTTTGTATTGGATTTTGGAGAGGTTGGTTGTAATGACCTGATTTTCAGTAGTATTGAAAAATACAGTTTTGAACCTCATTTTCATAAATTGAGTCTGTAAATATTAAACATGAATATTTACGATGATAATATAAAGACATTAAAGATTGATCTAGAAATTTTGCCGAATTAATAGTTAATTAAGGCTCAGGGGTTAAATCATAAAGTCCAATTGATATAGGTTTTTAATTGACCAAAGGCTTGAGGACTTAAATAGCAATTAGCCAAAGGTCTAATATGGAAATTAAATCATTTTTATGGGGAGTTTGTGGGGAATGATGGCTTTAGCCATTATATATGTTTAAGAAATTATTAGATTAATTGAACCATAGTTAATTATTAAACTAACTTAATTAGAAATTAATCAAGGTATATATATTAAGAGTTAGTGCCTTTTTGTCATCATTCTCATTAAGCTTTCATCTCCCATAGCCGAAAGTTGAAGAAGAAAACCCCAAAGTTATCCCTTTCCATTTAGCCATTAAATTGATATGTAATTCAAGTCATTTTCTTGCAATTTTTATAGATTTGAGGTCACAGGAGCTTGATTTAACTAACCCATATACCAATTTTTAAAACTTTTAATGTTTTAGAAAGTTCGCATTTTTTATTTCTTGAATAATTAAGCTTGTGATTGATAAACTTTAAGCTTAGAATATGAAAAGAACTAGATTGTAAAGTTAATTTAGCTTATTATTAACTTTGTCACATTAGGAACCAAATTGAATAAATGTAAAACTTGTTATGAAATTATGTTAGATATAGAAAATATAAGGTACCTAATGAGAATACATGAAATTGGATTTTAATCTAAAGCTAGGAATTGAAAGTTACTTCGAGTTTAGGGACTAAATCGAATAAAATATAAAATATGAGGGAAATTAAAAAATAGAATGATAAGAAATCATGCATATCATGGTATAGTATGAAAATATTTGGTATTGATTGGTGATATAAAATAATTGTATAGATCAATAATTATATTGAAGTGAAGTTATTTGAGGAAAAACTAAAATAATGGATTAGTCCTTGAAGTATCTTTTCTTTTCACATTTTGAATAGGTAAGTTCATATGGAACTTACTAGTTTACTGATGGTCGTAAAACTAACTAAAAATCCGACTAAGGCAAGCGCACCCATCAAACAGTAGTATAGTTATGATGAGACCGAAAATATCGTATCCACGAGGACTAAAAGTACTAGTAATTACTATCTTTCTATTATCTAGCCTAAAAATTAAAGGATATTTTTTAAACTAAAACTAATTATCTAATTAAAAAAAATTTCTGAAAATTTTCATTGTTCTAGTTGAATATGCGTTTGATTAAAGAAGAAATTGTTGAAAAATGTAAGTGAACATGGCAAGTGTATTCGGCTTAGGGCATAAAGGATATAAAAATTTTGGTATTTATTTTTGATTGTGTATGCGTATGACCATGGATAATTGGCCGCATAAATATTATAAATACATGATGTTATATTATAATTATTAAGCTACAAAACATTGTACATGTTCGGCCAAATAGGTAAATACAAGTAAGCTTATATCAAACTTGAGTATTCGATTACATGTGAATTTATATTGAACATGTGTATTTAGTTACATGTGAGGTTATACTGAACTTATATTTATATACATTCGATACACGTAAGGTTATATTGAATTCGTAAGTTCAGTCATATGTGTTGATTTATTGAGTTGGAATATTGGGTTATTGTGGTATTATATTTGATCTTGAATATTCGGCCAAGATAAATTATTTGAGTAAAGTATATCTTGATGGTACATTTCAGCTAGTATAAAATATATTAAAGCTATATGTATAATTGTTTAATGCGACTTACCAAATATACAAATTTGAAAACGAAATGGTGTGATAGACTTAAGTGGACAATTAATTCAAGTGAATTGGTTTTAAAATGTATATGGATGCCGTATGACTATGTTTGATTAGGAAGTAAATTGTTTGATTTAGCTCAAGAGCTTAGAGGATCAAAGTTGGATAGGGGAAAGGAAAAAGTGATCGAATAGCCGTTGAAATCATTCGACAACATCCGAGGTAAGTCTTTGAGTAATAGAACTTAGTTTATGATTTCATTAAATCACGACATATAAGCATAACAAATAAACGGTGATATAATGATTCTACTTGAATTAAGTATCGAGGTAATTAGTTTATACTTATGACTGGTAGCCGAATGTGTATAGAGATCATGTTATAAAGCAAATCGAAGTCATGCTCTTTGTATGTGGCTATTGAGCCGAAAATTTGAAATGGTTGATAAGTGTCTTGTGCTTGAGTTATTGTAATGAAAATGAAATACAGATGTGTTATGATATATTGATATATGTGCATAATTATTCGGATGATAACTGAACTAAATCCCGAAGGCATTTGTGCTAGTTGCTATATCCGGGCTAAATCCCGAAGGCATTTGTGCTAGTTGCTATATCCGGGCTAAATCCCGAAGGCATTTGTGCTAGTTGCTATATCCGGGCTAAATCCCGAATCATTTGTGCTAGTTGCTATATCCGGGAAAAATCCCGAAGGCATTTGTGCTAGTTGCTATATCCGGGCTAAATCCCGAAGGCATTTGTGCTAGTTGCTATATCCGGGCTAAGTCCCGAAGGCATTTGTGCTAATTGCTATATCCGGGCTAAATCCCGAAGGCATTTGTGCTAGTTGCTATATCCGGGCTAAATCCCGAAGGTACTTGGGTTTGGAAATGAGCGATCTTGCTGTAATAACTTCAATTAATACGCTCATAAATCCAAACGATAAGGTTGTTTCGTATATGCATTGGAAAAGTTGATTCCCTAAATAATATTCGTTCAATTGATTAGCAAGCTTAGGCTTTTAGTTAGGTTTGATCACGAGTGTATGAATATAATAGTTGAAGCGTGAAGTAAGTATGATTTTGGGGATATGCGTATATGCAATTATTCATTTAGTCGCATGAAAGCTATCTTTGTCAGTAGTCGTAAATGATTTCATTACTTAAAACTTACTAAGCATCAAAATGCTTATTCTGTTGCTTTAATTCTCTATTTTATAGATTTGTTCGTCAGCTATCGGATTCGGGAGTGTCAAGTCGAAGTCGTCTACACTATCTAAGCCTTTTGGTACACTTTTAGTTGAAATTTTGATAATGGCATGTATAGGATTGACTTTGGATGTTAATTTAGTATCTTTTGTATATATATGTGTGTTTAGCCATGCGAAAATGGCTTGTTAAGTTACCATATGTGTTTCTCATAATTCTTATGCATGTGTGGATGATAAGTGATTAATACTTGAAATGTTTTAATGTGAATGAAACTTAGGAATGATTTAATGTATTTATTAAATTGTGATGACTTCTTTGCACTTAGTATAAACGAATTTTGCTTTCTTAAATATGCCCTCGGGAATTACTATAATATGATTGAATGAGATCAGTGTTTGTTTGGTAATAATCCTTACCTCTCCGGCGACGGATACGGGTAAGGGGTGTTACATTTTATTGGTATCAGAGCTACGGTTTAGTCGATTCTAGGACTACCGTAATACAAGTGGGTTTAGCTATTCATGCCATTATGTGTTTATTTGATAGTGTGGTGATTTCTGACTATTAAAAATGTGTTTACATATAGTAATGGATCCCGATCCCAATCGAGTGGTAGCTGATGATGTTGAGAGTGTAGCACCTGCTCCCGCGCATGGGACAGCGCCGGTGGACTCTCAACCTATTGCTAGTAATCAGAATGATGAAGCTAGACAGGCTTTTTATAGCGTGATGAATGATTGGTTCAATCAGTATATTCGAACTAATACGGCTGTTCCACAACCCCCACCCCCGACTAATACACCCCCTGCACCCGCGATACCTCCGGTGATTGATCAGCTGAGGTTAAATAAGCCCCCGGTAGACAAAATTCAGAAACACGGGGCAACTGAATTTAAAGCTACAGACAGCGATGATGCGGAGCAAGCTGAATTTTGGTTAGACAACACTATTCGGGTTTTTGATGAACTATCTTGCACACCCGATGAATGCCTGAAGTGTGCTATATCTTTGCTATGTGATTCTGCCTATTATTGGTGGAATACTTTGATTTCCGTCGTGCCGAGAGAACGGGTTACTTGGGAATTCTTTCAAATCGAGTTCCGCAAGAAATATATCAGTCAAAGATTCATCGATCAGAAACGGAAAGAATTTCTTGAGCTTAAGCAGGGTTCTATGTCAGTTACTAATTATGAGCGAAAGTTTGTTAGACTTAGTAGATACGCTCGGGAATGTGTTTCGTCCAAGGCTATCATGTGTAAACGCTTCGAGGACGGGTTGAACGAAGATATAAAAATGTTTGTTGGCATTCTTGAAATACGAGAGTTCGTAGTACTTGTCGAGCGAGCTTGTAAATCCGAAGAACTTAGAAAAGAAAAACAAAAAGCTGATGTAGGAACTGGAGAATTTCGTAAAAGATCTTCAGGAAAGTCTTTTCATCAATTATCAAAGAAATTTCGAGATGATTCAGGCCGAGTAAAGAACACTATGGGTTTTTCCAGACGAGACCGCGATCAACCCCCAGTGAGTACACGAGCCACTTCAGTTGCTAGTGTCGGAAACGATCGTCGGGACAGAATAGAGTGCAAGTATTGTGGCAAATGGCATTCGGGGAGTTGTAGATTTTGTGATCGCTCCTGTTATAAATGCGGGTCACCGACCACTTTATCAAAGATTGCCCGAGATTGTGCGAGCAGAATGTGAACCGAGTGAGAAACCGAATAATACTACACAGAAGAGGTAGACCCCTAGAAACCCGGGAACGCTAGTGGCGATCGAGAAAGGGCCTAAAGACGCTACCACCAAATCGAGGCTCGTGCTCTCGCGCGAGCTTATGCTATACGTGCACGTGAGGATGTTTCTTCTTAGCGATGTTATTACCGGTACTTACACTCTTCTTGATACTAATGTGCTTGCTTTGATTGACCCTGGTTCTACTCATTCTTATGTATGTGAGACTTTAGCATCCAGTAAGACTTTACCTGTTGAGTCTATTGAGTTCATTATTCGAGTATCGAATCCTTTGGGTCGTTATGTGCTTGTTGACAAAGTGTGTAAGAAATGTCCCCTAGTAGTCCGAAATTACTGCTTTCCGGCTGATTTGATACTTTTACCGTTTGATGAATTTGATGTTATCCTCGGTATGGATTGGTTGACCGTACATGATGCAATTGTGAATTGCAAAATAAAGACCATTGATTTGAGATGTGCAAATGATGAGATAATACAAGTTGAGTCTACTGGCTTGAATGGATTACCCGCAGTTATATCTCCGATGTTGGCTCAAAAATATGTAAGAAAGGGATGTGAAGCATACCTTGCGTATGTACTTGATGGCAAAGAGTTAGAAAAGAAGCTTGAGCCTGTGCCACTGGTTTGTGAATACCCGGATGTTTTTCCCGAAGAATTACAGGGGTTACCACCTGTTCGAGAGGTAGAGTTTGGCATCAAACTTGTACCAGGGACTACACCGATTTCGATAGCTCCGTATCGTATGGCACCAACGGAATTAAAGGAATTGAAAGCTCAGTTGCAAGAGTTGATGGATAGGGGTTTCGCTCGACCGAGTTTCTCACCTTGGGGTGCACCAGTATTGTTTGTGAAAAAGAAGGACGGAACCATGAGGTTGTACATCGACTATCGTCAGCTGAATAAAGTGACGATAAAGAATAAATATCCGTTACCGCGTATTGATGATTTGTTTGATCAATTAAAGGGAGCCTCAGTGTTTTCAAAGATAGATTTTAGATCGGGTTATTATCAGTTGAGAGTTCGAAATTCAGATATACCCAAAACTGCTTTTAGAACGAGATACGGTCACTACGAGTTCTTAGTGATGCCGTTTGGACTCACTAATGCCCCTGCGGTATTTATGGATTTGATGAATCGGATCTTCAGACAGTATTTGGATCGGTTCGTAGTTGTGTTTATTGATGACATTTTGGTCTATTCGAGAGATGAAACCGAACATGCTGAGCACCTGAGATCAGTGTTACAGATTTTACGGGATAAGCAGTTATATGCTAAGTTCAGTAAATGTGAGTTCGGTTGAGAGAAGTTAGTTTTTGGGTCATCCGGTATCTCGCATCGAGTATTCGAGTTGATCCGAGCAAAATTTCAGCCATACTTAACCTGGAAGCCTCAGAAATATTGCGAGGTTCAAGCTTTTTGGGACTTGCGGTTACATTACAGACGGTTTGTAAAGGGTTTCTCGATGATAGCCACACCAATGACGAAACTACTTGTAAAGATGTTAAGTTTGAATGGACGAGAAAAATGTCGAGAAAAGTTTCGATCAACTAAAAACTTATTTGATTGAAGCTCCAGTACTAGTGCAGCCCGAATCAGGCAAAGAGTTTGTCATTTACAGTGATGCATCCTTACTTGGGTTGGGTTGTGTAGTGATGCAAGAAGGTCGAGTGGTAGCTTATGCATCGAGGCAATTGAAGCCGCATGAAAAGAACTATCCGACCCATGACCTCGAATTAGCTGCAATTGTTTTCGCTTCGAAAATTTGGCGACACTACTTGTTTGGAGAGAGGTGTCATGTATATTCGGATCACAAAAGTCTCAAATATTTGATGACTCAGAGAGAATTGAATTTGCGACAAAGACGTTGGCTCGAGTTGTTGAAAGATTATGAGCTTGTTATCGATTATCACCCGGGAAAGGCTAACGTAGTTGCCGATGCTTTAAGTCAAAAATCACTGTTTGCTTTGCGAGCAATGAATGTACACCTATCCGTTTTATCCGATAGAGTGTTAGTAGCAGAATTAAAGGCTAAACCACTGTGGATTCATCAAATTCGTGAAGCTCAAAAAGTCGATGATGAATTGGTTGCTAAACGAGCTGAATGTGTCTCGAATATGGAATCAGAGTTTCAAATTGATGACGATGACTGTTTGAGGTTCAGAAGTCTATTATGTGTTCCAAGAAATTCAGAACTTATTTCGATGATTTTAGATGAGGCTCATAGCAGTCGAATGTCAATTCACCCGAGGAGTACGAAAATGTACAACGACCTGAAACGTCAGTTTTGGTGGCACGGTATGAAACGAGACATTTCTGACTTTGTTTCGAAGTGTTTGATATGTCAACAAGTGAAAGCAGAACATCAAGTGCCTTCAGGATTACTTCAGTTGATCATGATACCAGAATGGAAGTGGGATCGAGTCACGATGGATTTTGTATCTGGGTTGCCATTGTCATCAAGCAAGAAAGATGCGATCTGGGTTGTTGTTGATAGACTGACGAAGTCAACTCATTTTATTCCTGTACGTACGGATTATTCTCTTGACAAGCTAGCTGAAATGTATGTATCTTAGATTGTTAGGTTACATGGAGTACCTATTTCTATTGTGTCAGATAGAGATCCGAGATTCACATCGCGATTTTGGAAGAAGTTGCAAGAAGCTTTGGGTACCAAGTCGCACTTTAGCACCGCTTTTCATCCCCAGACTGATGGTCAATCTAAACAGATAATTCAGATACTCGAGGATATGTTGAGATGTTGCATCCTTGAGTTTAATGGTTCGTGGGAACGGTATTTACCTTTAATTGAATTCGCTTACAATAATAGTTTTCAATCAAGCATTAAGATGGCACCTTACGAGGCTTTGTATGGTCGTAAATGCCGTACACTGTTGTTTTGGACCGAGCTTAGTGAAAGTAAAATCTTCAGGGTTGATTTGATTAAAGATGCTAAGTAGAAAGTAAAAGTAATCAGTGAAAGTCTGAAAGCAGCTTTAGATCGAAAGAAGTCGTACGCGGATTTGAAACGAAAAGACATTGAATATCGGGTTGGAGACAAAGTGTTTCTTAAAGTTTCACCTTGGAAAAAGGTGCTCAGGTTTGGCCGTAAAGGCAAATTGAGTCCGAGGTTCATTGGGCCGTATGAAATATCCGAGCGAGTTAGGCCTATTGCATATAGATTGATTTTACCCCCTGAACTTGAAAAGATTCACAATGTTTTTCATGTTTCGATGCTTCGACGTTATAGATCTGATCCTTCGCACATAATTAATCCATCAGAAGTCGAAATTCAATCTGATTTGAGTTATGAAGAAGAACCGATTCGTATTCTAGCTCGTGAGGTGAAAGAGTTACGAAACAAAAAGGTTTCTTTAGTAAAAGTGTTATGGCTCAAACACGGAGTCGAAGAAGCTACTTGGGAAACTGAGACCTCTATGAAGGAGCGATACCCAGATCTATTCACTGGTAAGATTTTCGGGGACGAAAATTTCTTAAGTGGGGGAGAGTTGTGACAGCCCTAATTTGACCCTAGTCGGAAAGTGGTTTTGGGACCACAAAACCGAGCTATAAAAATAATTATAAGTTATATTTCATGTTTATGAAGTGAGTAAATACAAGTGTGAAAGTTTCAAGCTTGGATTTGGTCATTTGTATGTGAATTTATTCAATAGGACTTATATGTGATACTTTTGAAATGTGATTGGTTAATTTTTAATGGTTTAATAATGCATGTGTTTAAAGGAATGGTTTTGCATGTTAATTTACCCATTTCTAGTTAGTGGCCGGCCATGTTACTATTATATTATAAAATATGATAATTTTTATTAGCTTTATTTAGTTAAATGCCATATTATCATGAATGAATGTAATAAAATAAAGAAATAAAATAGTAAGTGGGTGAAAACAACAAAGTATTCACCTTGTTCATTCAAAAAAACCGAAAAAGAGAAGAAGAATTGGGGAGAAAGGAGCCATTCGGTCATTTAGGTCTTCATTAAGGTATGAAATTCATGTAAAATTTTTAAATGTTAGATAAATTTGAACTAATCACCAAGTTCTTAAGGTAACCCATGTTAGAAATTTCGGTATTGAGATGTCTAGAACTTTCGGCCATAGTAGCTATGGAGAAATAAGGTTTTTGTTTCTTGTTAAATTGGATGAATCTTGTTGTATGAGTGCTTGAACAAACTATGATCAAATAGATGCATAGATTCAAAGTGGGAAGAATCTGCTATTATGTTTGATGCTAATGCCGAATATGAAATTGTTGTACTTGAGGAATGTATGTGGTTTGAGTTAATAAAATGAAAAGAATGCTTAAATGTGTTATAATCGATTAGGTGGTAAAAAAAATTCTGAAAATTTTCATTGTTCTGTTGAATATGCGTTTGATTAAAGAAGAAATTGTTGAAAAATGTAAGTGAACATGGCAAGTGTATTTGGCTTAGGGCATAAAGGATATAAAAATTTTGGTATTTATTTTTGATTGTGTGTGCGTATGACCATGGATGATTGGCCGCATAAATATTATAAATACATGATGTTATATTATAATTATTAAGCTACAAAACATTGTACATGTTCGGCCAAATAGGTAAATACAAGTAAGCTTATATCAAACTTGAGTATTCGATTACATGTGAATTTATATTGAACATGTGTATTTAGTTACATGTGAGTTTATACTGAACTTATATTTATATACATTCGATACACGTGAGGTTATATTGAATTCGTAAATTCAGTCATATGTGTTGATTTATTGAGTTGGAATATTGGGTTATTGTGGTATTATATTTGATCTTGAATATTCGGCCAAGATAAATTATTTGAGTAAAGTATATCTTGATGGTACATTTCAGCTAGTATAAAATATATTAAAGCTATATGTATAATTGTTTAATGCGACTTACCAAATATACAAATTTGAAAACGAAATGGTGATAGACTTAAGTGGAAATTAATTCAAGTGAATTGGTTTTAAAATGTATATGGATGCCGTATGACTATGTTTGATTGGGAAGTAAATTGTTTGATTTAGCTCAAGAGCTTAGAGGATCAAAGTTGGATAGGGGAAAGGAAAAAGTGATCGAATAGCCGTTGAAATCGTTCGACAACATCTGAGGTAAGTCTTTGAGGAATGGAACTTAGTTTATGATTTGATTAAATCACGACATATAAGCATAACAAATAAACGGTGATATAATGATTCTACTTGAATTAAGTATCGAGGTAATTAGTTTATACTTATGGTGGTAGCCGAATGTGTATAGAGATCATGTTATAAAGCAAATCGAAGTCATGCTCTTTGTATGTGGCTATTGAGCGAAAATTTGAAATGGTTGATAAGTGTCTTGTGCTTGAGTTATTGTAATGAAAATGAAATCTGGATGTGTTATGATATATTGATATATGTGCATGATTATTCGGATGATAACCGAACTAAGTCCGAAGGCATTTGTGCTAGTTGCTATATCAGGGCTAAATCAGAAGGCATTTGTGCTAGATGCTATATCGGGCTAAATCCGAAGGCATTTGTGCTAGTTGCTATATCCGGGCTAAATCCGAAGGCATTTGTGCTAGTTGCTATATCCGGGCTAAATCCAGAAGGCATTTGTGCTAGTTGCTATATCAGGGCTAAGTCCGAAGGCATTTGTGCTAGTTGCTATATCAGGGCTAAATCCAGAAGGCATTTGTGCTAGTTGCTATATCAGGGCTAAATCAGAAGGTACTTGGGTTTGGAAATGAGCGATCTTGTTGTAATAACTTCAATTAATACGCTCATAAATCCAAAGCGATAAGGTTGTTTCAGTATATGCATTGGAAAAGTTGATTCCTTTTAAATAATATTCGTTCAATTGATTAGCAAGCTTCCGGCTTTTAGTTAGGTTTGATCCTGAGTGTATGAATATAATAGTTGAAGCGTGAAGTAAGTATGATTTTGGGGATATGCGTATATGCAATTATTCATTTAGTCGCATGAAAGCTATGCTGTAGTTGTAAATGATTTCATTACTTAAAACTTACTAAGCATCAAAATGCTTATTCTGTTGCTTTAATTCTCTGTTTTATAGATTTGTTCGTCAGCTATCGGATTCGGGAGTGTCAAGTCGAAGTCGTCTACACTATCTAAGCCTTTTGGTACACTTTTAGTTGAAATTTTGATAATGGCATGTATAGGATTGACTTTGGATGTTAATTTAGTATCTTTTGTATATATATGTGTGTTTAGCCATGCGAAAATGGCTTGTTAAGTTACCATATGTGTTTCTCATAATTCTTATGCATGTGTGGATGATAAGTGATTAATACTTGAAATGTTTTAATGTGAATGAAACTTAGGAATGATTTAATGTATTTATTAAATTGTGATGACTTCTTTGCACTTAGTATAAACGAATTTTGCTTTCTTAAATATGCCTTGGGGAATTACTATAATATGATTGAATGAGATCAGTGTTTGTTTGGTAATAATCCTTACCTCTCCGGCGACGGATACGGGTAAGGGGTGTTACAGTCCACTCGTGTGTCACACACGGGCGTGTGGATAACCTGCGTGGAAGTGCTTAGGCTGTGTGAAACACTGATTTAGGCCCAATTTGTCCATTTTTGGATTGTTTCTCGCTCTTTTTGCTATCCTAAGCTCTCCTGAGTATAAAATATGAAATTAAAGGATTAGGAGCATCGAATTCACTAAAACCAAGGAAAAAATCATCCATAAATATGCCAAGCATGGGGTAAAAAATATTCACTTGACTTATTCCGTAGGAATCCCTGATTTATGTTAATATCTCTTTCAAGACTAAAAACAACTAACTCTAGGTTGATTAATCGAAACCTCTTTCTAATTAAAACTCCTATTGTCGCATTAACTCAATCTATGGATTCCCTTATTAGATTTGACTCTAATCTGACAGATTTATGTTGTCCTATCTCTAGGGTTACATGCAACTCCGCTTAATTATGAATGATCTACTCTTAAACAAGGACTTTTCCTCCACTGAATAAGCACATCAAAAACCTGAATTAATATCCTAGAATATTAAAATAATGGTTAAACTCACAATTAAGAATAAGAACAAGTATTTATCATATAAATCAAAGAGTAATAAGATTCGTCCTAGGTTTCATCTCCCTTAAGTATTTAAGGAGTTTAGTTCATAATAATAATGGAAGATATCTCAAAGTTTAGAAAATAACAACACATAAAGAAACCTAAAGAACTTTTGGGAAATTGGATAGAAATCTTCAGTCTTGATGATAGATCCTCTCTCTAAGCTGATTTTGATGGCTATCCTTCAGTGTTTTCTGCCTTCTACTCCCCGTGTCCTCTAATCCTCTTCTCGGGTGTTTATATAAGCTTTAGAATGCTTCAAAACCCTCAAAAGTGCCCTTTTTCGAATAGAACTAGATTTGGGCTCGACAGGGACACGGCTGTGTGCCACGCCCATATAAAGGTTCTCAAGCCGTGTGCAATTTTGAGTTGGTTCTTAGTCGACACAGCCATGACACACGGGCGTGTGGATAACCCGTGTGGAAGTGCCTAGGCCGTGTGAAACACTGATTTAGGTCCAATTTGTCTGTTTTTGGCCCGTTTCTCGCTCTTTTTGCTATCCTAAGCTCTCTTGAGTATAAAACATGAAATTAAAGGATTATAAGCATCGAATTCACTAAAAGCAAGGAAAAAATAATCCATCAATATGCCAAGCATGGGGTAAAAAAATGTATAAATTATGGTTTATCAAATATCCCCACACATAAGCATTTGCTTGTTCTCAAGCAAAATCCTCAACTCACAATCAAAATAAATTCTTCTCAACTTATAATTCTCATCAATAATGTTTGAAATAATTCACAAGTAATCATTCATTAAAAATTTAACTAAAAGAACATTAAAGTTTCAAATAGTCAAAGCCGAGCATTTTAATCATAAAATTATAGGCATTCCCCTTTATTTAAGTAATTATCTTTAATTCCAAATTGACAATGGTTGACATCCTCACTAAAGGGTCACTCAAATCACTCAATGTGTTTAAGGTTCAATGATTAAGCACTCTTTAGACAAAAATGAAAAGTTATTACCATAGGCTTGCATGAAAATCAAATCTCTACCACTATAAATAAGATGATACACAAATCAAAAGGTCTTTGAAGGGTTGTAACAGGGCTTTAGGTTAAAGGTGTGGATAAAGGTTGAAAAAAATGGTTAGAACCAAGATTAAATTGATAAATTACCTAACTGGAAAAATAACTAACATCAATTGAATAAACCTTCTTCTCAGAATATGGAATTAAATACTTAAGCTCAAAAACAGAGAATTAATACTAATATGTATGTATGTATTTTTTTTTAAGAATAAGAACAAGTATTTGTATAAGAGAGAATTATATGATTCGAATGAAAGAACATAGTTAGGCAATTAACCAACTCAAAGAACATAGTTAGGCAATTAACCAACTCAAATCTCGACAAAAAGGGAATCAATAAAATAGGAAAAATTCTCAACGAATCAAAAAGTATGATATAGGGGTTAAATTTTAGGGTAAATTAAAAAAAATAGTTTGTTAAGCTCAATGGGGTTCACTAAGGGTTAATTATGAGGGTAGGCTTTTTATGGGGTAAATGGGTTAAAACCTAAGTGCCTTTATCATTTTAGTATATCAAATCAAAGGTGTGGCCTCGACATGTATAATCGATGCAAGTTCTAGAATAACAAATCAATGTTGACACACTCATAATCAAATAAAATCAGTGAGCAAAAAAGATATATGCTCTAAAAGGCTCAAAAATCTCATGAAAATTATGGATATTTGATGTCAATCTTGTAAATCCAAAATTTCAAGGTCATACCTCAATTCAGAGAAATAACCTAGCAATTTTACTTCTCACAAGTCAACTTATCATGCCAATTCTCTAATGTCTTAAAGTTTAAACAATCAATGCACAGTTACCTATGATTTAATTCAAAACATATCACTAAAAATCATAAATTAATCAAAATTTACTCTAATAATGATATGAGAAAATTTTTTGAGAACAAGATAAAAATTCAGAGATTTCTGATAATCACATAAATAACCTCCCCACACTTAAGATGTACATTGTCCTCAATGTACAAAGATAGATTACAACAATATATGCATAATATTAGAAGAGAGGGAGAGAAGTGAAACTGCCCTGAATTTTGGGATGAAATCCTTAGAAGAGCGAAAACAAGAGTTGTAGAGAAAGCCGAATGAAAGGCATGATTCTGAGTTACTAATAAGAAAATAAACACCATTGTGGAAGAGAATTAAGGGATAATTCAATAATAATCATAAAGATAAGTAGGGTTTAAAAATATAAAACCTAAGTCTTCAAAAATAAATAAAGGGAAATAAAATTAAAAATAAAATAAAAATAAAAATAACATAAAGATAAAAATAGAATAAATGGACTCAAAGGTCCTCATCATCGGTGTCGTGAGCCGGTGGCGCTGGAGGAACGATATGGAGGTGCTCGCGAATCTGCTATAAAGTCTCATTGATACTGTTGAACCTCGCATCAAGACTATCGAACCTTTGAGCACAGTACTGATGAAAATTAGTAAACTCCTCGAATGACACTCCTCGAAAGTTAGTAGCAGAAGAAGCGTGGCAGTGACTCGATGGTGAAGGTTATGGTGGATCCTCGTGAGGGGAAGGGACATCGTCAGTAATGTCCTCTGGCTCATCTTGATCAGCAGAGTGGACGAGTCTGTCTGAGGTGGGTCGACTCCACGGTGTCGCTCTATCATCCGCATGTGGATCATACTGGAAATTTCTTGCGGAGACATCTGGCCAACTAATGTGAGTGTCGATGAAATCTCTGGAGTGTCGAAGAGGCCGAAGTGTTGAGCAAGGTGAGTCACATAGGGGTCAAGGCAGATGGGGCCCCTCCTATGGCGATCCGTCTGGTGGCGAAAGGCGAGGGCGATAAAATATGCTAAGTCAAATACATGTCCAGTCGTCATGCTCCACAAGAAGTACACGTCAGTGGTGCTAACTACTCTGGTGCTCTCTCTCCTCCCTGTCAAAGTATAAGCCAAGATGGCATGAATGTAACGTAGTGCTGGAGGGAGAGAGGTCGCCTTCGAGCAACTTGCGTCATAGGGAACTGTGCTTGTCGTAAGGTCAGTCCAACAACAAAATGGCGAATAGTGTATGTGACGGTGAAGCTATAGGAAATTCTCTGAAGCCATGAACTCCTCCGTGTAGAGACCCAAAATAGCTCCAAACTCGGGTACACTCATATGCCTAACAAGTCCACCAAGTCTAAAAACGATAGTACCAGCCTCGTCATGTGTGTTCATCACGTGCTATAGGTGGAAAATAGTGCAGAACTCCAATGTCAACTCTGAATATGTGGGCTCGACGATTGCAAATAACCGATCCTATGGCACGATATCAAGATAGAATCGAACGAGGTGAGCAAGTTGGACCTGCTCCAAAGTAGCCCAGTCAATACATCGGCCCACTCCCAATAGTCGTACTCATAGAAGCTAAAACAGGTCGTCCTGTGGGTTGAAGGAGAATCGAAGTAGAGGGTGACAAGCTTCAATCGAGGTGCTCGAGGATGTTGCGCCAAGATCCTTCTGCTTTTTTGAAGCGAGGACGACAATCTTCTTGCCTGGTGTGTTTGTCATTGTGTTCCTAAAAATAATAATAGAGTCCAAATAAGAAGACAACTAGGCAATAAAATAGCAAGTGAAGAATGATGTAGGCAAATTATGGATCTAATCTATATTAAAAGGATTAAGTAGCTGGTAATTAAATCTTCAACTTATATGTAAAGGCATGATAATGAGTGATGAAGTAAACAAAAGAACGAATAGTAGACTATATGATTTGGCATGAGATAGATATGACTAACATGATAAACTAAATATGGGGATTTTAAGAAAATAATAGTAGTAATTTCGACTTAATAGAATGAACCTAAACTAATTTTCAGCAACATGAACATCAACTCAATGGCATAATAAAGCAAGGCCAAAGTAAAGATAAAGGGTTAAATAAAAAATAAAGATGAATAAAAGGCATAACATAATAATATTTCTAATAATAATGATAACAATGATAACAAAAACAAAAATAAAAAAAATAAATACTGAAAATGATGGAAGAATGGGTAAGGAAGGTGTGACCGACGGTGGTAGTGGCCGGTCGTCAGAGAAGCGCGGTTAGAGTTGGTGCGGTCGCTGACGGTGGTGATTGGAGGAGGACACGGGCGTGAGGACTAGGCCGTGCAGCTAGGGGCATGGGGGCTGTAGTGGGTGCGCTGAAGGGTGGGGAAGGGGGGATTTGTTGGGTTTGGACGGGTGAAGGGAGAATTTGGGGAAGAAGAAGAAAAAAGTAAATTAGGGTTTGGGGGTTTTTTAAAAGGGGCACGGTCGTGTGAGACCCGTGTTAGGCCACACGCCCGTGTCACACGCCCGTGTGGCTCGCGTCCAGCCCGTGTTTATCGTAAAATTTTTATGACTATTTGTCACACTGCCTGGGGCCACGCCCATTTGGTCAGGCCCTGTGGTGCACACGGTCGTGTCGCACGCATGTGTGCCAGGTTCTTTGCTTCTCCCACGCCCGTGTGCCTGAACACACGGCTGTGTGCCTCGCTCGTGTGGCTCCCTAACTTAACTAAAATTTGAAAATTTAGGTTCAGTTTTCATACGGCCTAGGACGCGCCTGTGTGTCCAGGCCGTGTGCGTCACACGGTCGTGTCTTACAGCCGTGTGGACCGAATTCATGATTGTGTGGCTCGATACTTGGGGTATTTTTAGCCCTATTTCCACACGACCAAGGACTTGCCCATGTGTCCAGGCCGTGTAGGCTACTGTACCTACAAAAAAATACTAAAAATAGCTAAAATAAACTAGTTAGTGGTGTTAGTGCTCGGGTTGTCTCCCGAGAAGCGCTTATTTAGAGTCTAAGCTCGACTTACCTCTCATTCACATGATTACGGTAGATCACGGAGTCGAGATTCCTCTTTCTCACTATCCATTCTATTATCCTCATAAAGTTTAAGTCGAGTAATATTTACCTTAAAAGTGTCGAATTGAGAATGATTTACCTCGACTGTGCCGTATGGGAGAACATTCAGTACCGTGAAAGGAGTCGCTCCATTTGTATTAAGCTTTGAAGTAGCAATTCAGGGGTCCTTTTCATCTAACAATACTTTATCTCCAACTTTAATTTACTTTGTTTCATCCCTACGCTCATCGTGGTGTCGCTTTGATTTTTCGTGTGCTTTTGGTTTCTCCTTAACATGTGTTCGCCATTCATCTAGTTCATCGATCTGAAGCCTTTGTTCTTCGTGAGTCGCTCTGTTTTTGTGGCATGGATTAGAATGAGGCTCCATCACGTACTTCCTAGGGGTCTCCTGCAAAGAAGTTTGAGTTGTAATATTATTTGAATTAACCAAACTTAAACAATCATCTCGATTACTAGATATTTTAGCAAAATCATGAGCTTGGAGAGTAATCGTGTCCTCGCCTGCACGAAGTATCAATTCACCTGTGCTAACATTTATGATAGTTCTAGCAGTTGCTAAAAATGGTCTTCCTAAAATTAAAGGTACGTCACTATCCTCATCCATGCCTAAGACAACAAAGTCAACTTGGAATATAAATTTATCAATTTTAACAAGCACGTCTTCAATAATGCCCCTAAGAAATCTGATTGTTTTATCGGCCAGTTGAATGCTCATCCTAGTTTGTTTGGGTTTCCCAAGACCTAGTTGTTTAAACATTTTATAGAGCATGACATTAATACTTGCACCTAAATCAGCCAAAGCATTGTTAACATTTAAACTACCAATTAAACAAGGAACCGTAAAATTCCCTGAATCTTTCAACTTGTTGGGAAGCTTATTCTGTAGAATAGTTGAGCAAACTGCGTTCAACTCCACATGCGACACCTCATCCAACTTCTGCTTATTTTCTAAAAGCTTCTTTAAAAATTTAACTACGTTTGGCATCTGCGAAAGAGCTTCAATAAATGGTAAGTTAATATGTAATTTCTTTAATAATTTAAGGAATTTAACAAATTGTTCTTCCGTGTGGTCTTTCCTTGTCGCACTGGGGTATGGCACACGAGGTTTATATTCTCTACTTACCGGTTTTCGCTCACTGTGGTCCACCTCATCCTTACCTTTACTTACCACAATTTCTTACCTTGGTTCTGGTTCAGGTTCAACTAACCCTTCTTCATTTCGAACAGTAATCGCATTAAGTTGCTCCATTGGGTTAGTTTCAGTATTACTCGGTAAGCTGCCTTGTGGTCGTTCGGAGATCAACTTAGCAAGCTGTCCTATTTGAGTTTCGAGCCCTTGAATTGACGCTTGTCGATTTTTAAGCACTGTTTCAGTATTTTGAAAACCAGTTTCTGACACCGAGATGAAATCTCCTCAAGGTTTGGCTTCTTTTCCTGCTGGTAAGGTGGTTGTTGAAAACCTGGGGGATGCTGTGGCCTTTGATTTCCTTGACCACCCCACAAAAAATTGGGATAGTTTCTCCAACCTGCATTATAAGTGTTACTGTATGGGTTATTTTGAGATCTAGAATTCTTATTACCTATATATTAAACTTGTTCCTCCTCGGTGCTAGGGTTGAAGGTTGGATAATCTGTGTGTACTCCTCCTCCACTTAAATCACACCTCATCACTGGATGTACCTGAGTAGAACTATACAGACTGTTAATTTTTTTATTTAAAAGTTCTACCTGATTAGATAACATAGTAACCGCGTCGAGGTTGAAAACACCGGCTGATTTTGTCGACTTTGTTCTCATGACTTGCCACTGATAGTTATTCAGTGACATCTCTTCAATAAATTCATAAGCCTCTTCAGGTGTTTTGTTTTTTAATGTTCCACTGGCGGCTGCGTCGATAAGTTGCCTTGTTGAGGGGTTCACACCATTGTAAAACGTCTGAACTTGTAGCCATAGAGGTAACCCATGATGAGGGCACCTTCTTAATAAGTCCTTGTATCTCTCCCATGCATCATAAAGAGTTTCTAAATCCATCTGCACAAAAGAAGAGATATCATTCCTCAATTTAGCCGTTTTAGCCAACGGAAAATATTTAAGTAAAAAATTTTCGATCATTTGTTCCCAAGTAGTGATTGACCCTCGTGGTAACGAGTTTAACAATTGTTTAGCCTTATTCCTCAATGAGAATGGGAATAACCGAAGGCGAATGGCATCGTAAAAAACGTCATTTATCTTAAAAGTGTCGTAGAATTCCAGAAAGTTTGCTAAATGAGTGTTTGGATCCTCATCCTGCAAACCATCAAACTGAACAAACTATTGTATCATTTGAATCGTGTTAGATTTCAGTTCAAAATTATTTACAGTGACAGCAGGTCTAACTATACTCGATTCAGCTCTTGTTAAAGTGGGTTTAGCATAATCATACATAGTACGTGGAGCAGGATTCTGATTTACTGGATCTGCAGCAACCACAGGAGGCAGGGGATTATTCCGATTTTCAGCCATCTCGTCGATTGTGGTGTGAATATCGTCCTCTTGCCCTTCCTCTATATATTGTAAGCTTTGCTTTATTTCTTGTCAGTTTCTGCGAGCTGTACTCTCGATCTCACTATCAAAAAGTAGAGGTCCTGACGGGTTTCTTCTAGTCATAAACTATAAAAACCTGGCAAAAGTAAAGAGAAGAAAAATTAAACTAAAAACAAAAGGTAAATTATAATAAAATTAAAAATGGCTAAAGTAATAAAAATCAAGCGTTCCTAATATCTTAGTCCCCGGCAACGTCGCCAAAAACTTGATGGTCGTAAAACTAACTAAAAATCTGACTAAGGCAAGGCCACCTATCGAACAGTAGTATAGTTATGGTGAGACCGAAAATATCGTATCCACGAGGACTAAAAGTACTAGTAATTACTATCTTTCTATTATCTAGCCTAAAAATTAAATGATGTTTTTTAAACTAAAACTAATTATCTAATTAACTAAAATTACAACAGAGATTAAAATTGGAAAAATACTTTTGGAAAATCAATGGAGAAGAAAATACCCAAGAAAGAATCCACCTAGACTTCACTTATTACCTTTGACTTAGACGATTTATTCACTTGACTTATTCCGTAGGAATCCCTAATTTATATTAATATCTCTCTCGAGACTAAAAACAACTGACTCTAGGTTGATTAATCGAAATCTCTTTCTAATTAAAACCCCTATTGTCGCATTAACTCGATCTATGGATTCCCTTATTAGATTTGACTCTAATCCGACAGATTTATGTTGTCCTATCTCTAGGGTTGCATGCAACTCCGCTTAATTATGAATGATCTGGAATATTAAAATAAGGGTTAAACTCACAATTAAGAATAAGAACAAGTATTTGTCATATAAATCAAAGAGTAATAAGATTCGTCCTAGGTTTCATCTCCCTTAGGTATTTAGGGAGTTTAGTTCATAATAATAATGGAAAACATCTCAAAGTTTAGAAAATAACAACATATAAAGAAACCCAAAGAACTTTTGGGAAATTGGATAGAAATCTTCAGTCTTGATGTAGATCCTCTCTCTAAGCTGATTTTGATGGTTATCCTTCAGTGTTTTCTACCTTCTACTCCCCGTGTCCTCTAATCCTCTTCTCAGGTGTTTATATAGGCTTTAGAATGCTTTAAAACCTCAAAAGTGTCCTTTTTCGAATAGAACTAGACTTGGGCCCGACAGGGACACGGCCGTGTGTCACGCCCGTGTGAAGGTGCTCAGGCCGTGTGCAATTCTGAGTTGGTTCTTAGTCGACACGGCCATGACACACGGGCGTGTAGTCCACTCGCGTGTCACACACGGGCGTGTGGATAACCCGTGTGGAAGTGCCTAGGCATTGTGAAATACTGATTTAGGCCCAATTTGTCCGTTTTTGGACTGTTTCTCCCTCTTTTTGCTATCCTAAGCTCTCCTGAGTATAAAACATGAAATTAAAGGATTAGGAGCATCGAATTCACTAAAACCAAGGAAAAAATCATCCATAAATATGTCAAGCATGGGGTAAAAAATATGTATAAATTACGGTTTATCATTTACTTTATGCTTTATGTGATATTATGTTTGATTTCATATATATAAATTATTAGATATAATTTGAATTCTAATGAATTTGGCATGTATGGCTAATTATGGGCTGAATTTGAATGACATGTGATTATTGGTTAATTTGTAATAGTTCAAGGTAAAAATGTGAAAATTGATTGATTACACAGGACATGTAAATGAATTACATGATCAGACATAGGGATTTGTAATGATGTATATATGGAAATGATACTCGTGTGAACTTAGTAAAAGGTTAAGATATGTTTAGCATGCCATTAGGGTTATACATATGCTTAATCAGGAATTTTTTAGTTTATAATGAGGTCTAGCATTTGTTGTAGATTCTCGAGTTATATATGATTTAAGTTTATACTAGATGGGTAACCTCATATATGTCACCTTGTGTGAGCAACTTATTCACCCGTGTATCCGAGTCTGTTTTACTATAGTTCCATTAAGAGATATTCAATTAGATTGAGATGAAAAACTTGGAAGTGAATTGGAAATGAAATAGTATATACTTATATCTTGACATATGATATGTGATTTCCTTAATGTTAGTGATATTACTCATGATATTAAACATGACTAACATGCTTGAATAGTAATGTTGATATGTGTCCAGTTATGTCAATATGTGCCAAGGATAGCCATGTTGAATGCCAAAATGATTAGTGGATATTATACTTTTAATGATCAAGGTAAGTATGGTATTTCCATTTTGAACTTACTAAGCATTGGTATGCTTAACCTAGTTGTTTTCCCTTTCCTTATAGATTGACACCTTGCGGGACTTGCTGAGCCGGATTAGCGAGGGAGCACACACTATCAAAAGATGATAGATATATGTTCATTTTGATTCTAAGCATTGTGACATGTACATAAGGACCTTTGTTGTGCCAATGGTCAAATTGGAGTTAATGTTTTTGTGAAAATGTGATAATGATTGAACTTGCGTAATAGGCTTGGTATGTGATCAAATTGATGCATGTTTTGGTCTTGTGTGATGTAACCTCCCTAACCCGGCCCAGACGTTATGGCCGAATTCGGAAGGCTACATTAGCCACTGAAATTACCGAAATAAACCTTCGTATTTCAAATGTACTTTTAAACCATTTGCGTATTTGTTCAATACTAGTGGAACAAAATATTTCTCTTAATCTTCGTAAAAAATTTGTGAATTTTAAAAATTGATTGATTTCAGTATTTCATATAAAAATATTGAGTATTTTGAAAACTAAGTCGAATTTTATTGAAACTTGTTTTCATTATTGCAGTGGAAAAGAGTGACATTGTCAGATTTTGTTAAAAACCAAGTTTCATGTGTAATTCTTTCAACAATTTTTAAAACATTAATATCATGCAATCAGGGGCGAAGCCAGAATAAATATTTAGGGGGCGAATAAAATTTTAATTTTTTATAGTTTATATCTTTATAATTTGTAAAGGATTAAATCGAATTTTTATAATTTTAAGGGAGCCAAAATACAATTTTACATTTACTAATTTAAAATTTTTAAAATATTTTAACGGCCAAAAGAGAAAATTTACATTTTAGGGGGGGCCAAGGCCCATGCCAGCCCCCCTAGCTTCGCCCCTGCATGCAATCAAAACAATCCCAAAATAAAACTCATGCCACAGTCCAAATAAATTAATTACAGTCCCAAAACAAATATTAAAAAATAGTTCAAAATATTTAAAATGTAAAAACATCTAAGATGCTCCTCCGATAGTCGTGTCCAAATCCTAACCTCAAGAATTATCTGAAAATAAATCAGTAAACCAGAGATCATAATGAACATATGACATCATATCAATCGTTGGATAATAGAATAGTCATTAGATCTCTAGGGTCATTTTCATGTTGAATAAAATATTCTCAATATTCCACAAATAAAACAAATTTGCGGGACCCTCTCCTTTTTATTGATAAATTATTATTTTTATTTTTAAAAATTTTATCTCTAATTTTTAAGTATAGTACATAATTTGGACCTTGAAAAGTTGAAAATAGTTTGCTAAGTATTATATTATATAAAGTATTTTTGGTACAATTAGATACTATCAAATCAAAATTTCATTATTCAACTATTAGCATATGTCATGTCAGTATGAAATATTTTGATTAAGGTTTTCAAAATCAAACCGATAGTTGAACCGGTCAAGTTACTAGTTTTCCAATTCAATCAGTCCGTCCAGTTCAATTAAATAAAACATTAAAAAAAATCAGTTTCATCGCCCGCTTCCCAAGTCAAACGATCTAATGGTTTTCTCCATACCGATATCCTTATCGATTTTGTTCTAATAGTTCCGACCGACTGATCCGATTCAGTTCAAGTTTTTATGGTTTTTTTATATAATTTCCATAAGTTTATATCAGTTTTAATATTTTTTAATAATTTTTATTTAAAAATTTTATGATTTTTTATAAGATTTTAAGAATTCTTATACGTGTTATAAATTTTCAAATATTTTTTATTAATTTTATAATTTTTTTATAATTTATTATATTTTTTAATATTTATAAATTTTTTTATTTTCTATATTTTTTTAGAAGTTTATATGTAATTCAATTTTTTTCAATTTTATAATATTTTTGTAACATTTTTAGTTTTTAATTATTTTTATTATTTTTATGAGAAAATATTAAATTAATCCAAAAGTTGCACAAGCTACCATCTGATTGGTTCAACAATTTATTTTAACAGCTAACATGGTCAATAATAGAATTCATTAACGGGGGCTTAATTGAATTTTTTTTTTTAACCATATGAGCTTAATTGGGTGCGCATTTAATATTGGGACTTAATTGATTTTTTCGCATTTTTAAAGGCTTCTTTAACATATAAACCTTCTTTTTAATCTAAGGGTTAATTTTTATTTGGGTCTCATTTAAACAGTTCTCATTACAGTTCCCATAAAAATTTTAAAAATCAATTAAGGCCTACTGAAACCTTGAGTGGCATAAAAGAAAAAACTATTTCCTTAACATTAAACTAGTTCGACTATCAGTGAATCTTAATGTGACAGACAAAAATAATGAGAAATTAAAATATGACATGCCACATATATAAAAGTTTTAAAATAATAGAACATTTAAAAAATAATAAAAATACACATCTAAAATAAATCTAAACACACGGACAATCAAATTTATCTAAATATGGACACTTATTTATTTAGATTTATTTATAACGAGCATAAAAATGTAAAACTTATAATAATTATATAAAAAAAATTATATATACAACCACAAGTGATGAATATTACTTCAGTAGTTGTAGAATAAAATGGCAGGTGATGACATACATATGTTGAAATAAAGAAGAATTTTTTTAAATAAATAAATAAATATATATATATAGGGTGGATATTTAATTTACTGACCATGTAAATTTTTTATTTTTATTTTACAAACAATTTTAAAAATTGATATGTATATATCTTTTAAAATATTTATTTATTTTTAATGTTTTATTATGCGCAATAAGATGCTGATGAACCCTTGATCCTATTTTGTGTAAAATTCCGTTAAAAATATATCAAATAAGTTTTCATAGATATATTTTACTATGCTTGGGATAGAGTAAATATTAAGCTAAAAAAAAAAAAAGAGAGGAAAAACGGATTACCATATATAATCACAAATATGAATATGGTGGAAAAGTTATTTGCCTAATTTGTTAGTATATTTATTTTATAATTATTGGAATATAATCAATGTTAAGCTAAAGGGTAAAAGGTAAAAGTTATAGATGTTATTTCATCATATTTTAGCATATATATCATCACTACTCATTTTATTTGGCAGCGGTTGACTTCATATTGATTGCATATGTATAATTTTTGGAATTTTTAATAATTATTAATTTATTAATATATATATTTTTTTATAATTTTACACACATCCAAAATAAATTTAAATAAATATATCGTTTAAGTTCGATGTTAAAATCTATTTATCTAAATTCATTTTCCACATGTGTTTTCTATTAATCTTTTATAACTTTTAGTTTTTTTATTAACTATTGAAGATGTGATGAGAAAATATTTATTCATGTTATATGCCACATGTAAGTTTTTTTAATTACGCTAACTATCAAATTGATCAGTAATGATTCTAAGCCAATAGATTTTGTGGACTGTTTAATTAATTTTTGAGTAAATTACACTAGTAGTCATTTAATTATTAGTATTTTTTATCATTTAATTAAGAAAATTTACTAAATAGTCACCCAACTATTAAATTTTGTCTTTTTTTATTACCGGTGGTATATTTTAAATTGACATAATAGCAACTTAACCCTCAACATTTATACATTATATTTAATCTTAATTCTAAAAAATCTAACCTTCAACATTTACACATTTTTTTTAAAAAAAAAATCTAATTAGATAATGTGTAAATATTGAGAATTAAAGTTGTTATTATTTTCACTTTTAAAAGCTACCATTGTTAACCAACTAATAACTAAAAAGACAAAATTAAATAGTTGAATCACTATTTCATAAATTTTCTTAATTAAATGACAAAAGAAAATACTAATAGTCAGCTATCCTTAATTTGTTGATTTTTTTAGTAAAAACTTTTTTAAACCTTCAGCCTCTATTCTCAAAATTTGATGATAAATCATGATATCGTTGATTGATAATATATAAAAAGGCACAATGAATTTTTTTCCCTCTAACTTCATAAAAAATTTCATTTTAACTCTTCATTTTTTTATTTTTTTTTTCACTTAAACTTACACTTTTTATCGTATCACCCTAAAATAGAAAGGAAAATTAACGGTTTGTTAATTTTTGCTAACGTGCCACACATGAGTTACCATATAGATGACATGTCAACATTTAATTAATTTTAAAAAAATTTAAAAATTAAGAAATAGTTTTTAGAGTTTTTATATATACTTTTTAAATAATTTTAATAATTTTTTATTTTAAAAAATAATTTTAAAATTTTTAAAAATTAATTAAATGTTCATGTGTCATCTACCTGATAATTTACATGTATGTCATATCAGCAAAGTTAACACATTTTAACTTTTCCATCTATTTTGATGTGATTTAACAAAAAATACAAGTTTAAGAGCTAAAAAAAGTGAAAAATTAAATAAATGATTAAAATATTTTTTTTAAAAAGTTAGAGGGCCAAAAAAATTATTATGCAAAAATTATAAACAACTGTAGAATGCATCAAACTTAAACCAAATATTAAATTAAGGAGATACTAATAAACAAAATTTTTTTTTTTTTTTTTTTTTTTTTTTGTTAAGGTTTAGTAATAACCAAAACTAAAGTCTAGCATTGTTGCACTACGACTTCCAATCCCAGAATTGTATGGCGTAATTAGAATTAGTTAATGCTTGTTCTCTCTTTTACTCAAAAGTCAAAGACAAACAAAAACTAAAACCATAAGGTGGAGTTGACTTTTCAGGTTTCTTTAATTATAAAATCTCAAGGACTTTGGAAGTTATGCATTTGCAGCTATGGACAATGGCCATATGAATTATATATAACCTATCTCCAAAGACAAAGTCCTTGAGCCTATCTCAAAGTGAAAGCCACTTTTTAAATCTTAAAATTCCCAACTTGGACACTAGCATTTTACCTACTCCTTTTACCTCACTTATATTTGGCAAATATGACGTCGGCACTGTTACTACTAATGACCCAATCTTCCTTTTGGACCTTTGCCACTCCCATAGGAGCCAAATCGCCCTCATTTTATATCCACTTGCCTCTCTTATTGTTTTTCCCCATCCTTTTGACGTTTTAGTTAATGTATGAGTTTTTTTTTTTTTTTTCATTACACCAATTGTGATGCATCTTATTAATGTTTTGTGCTGAACATGTATATATGTATGTTTAACAGATGGCAAAGGCAGTATTGAATGTTACTTTGGTTCTTGCTCTTTTCTCATGTTACTTTGCTCTTCTTGCTTCGGCACAGGCACAGCTTACTTATCCACCAGAAGGTTGATTTTGTTTGGTTTATAATATATTCTTTGTTACTTCATCATATTGCATTGTTAAACCAGTTTCGAAATGCCTGTGTTGAATTTTCCAGTTGACGCACTGCAAGCTATTCGGCGTAAGCTCAAAGATCTGAGAAAAAATCTAAGGAACTGGAGAAAAGGCGATCCTTGCGTTTCGAACTGGACCGGAGTAATCTGCACCATGCCTCAACCTGATGGCTTTTTGCATATTCAAGAACTGTATGTATTTTCATGTATTCATTGGTTGCCATCATTATTTTGTTTAAAATGAGTGATACGTTGTAATGTTTTGGGCAGGCGGATGCTAAATTTGAATCTTACTGGAAAGCTTGCTCCTGAACTTGGCCAGCTATCTAATTTGACTGTACTGTAAGTGGTGCCAATGTTTTGGAGACCAGATATTTACTAAAGTTCACCAAATTCTTGCCTTACCATCAATGACTCCTTACTTGGTGCAGGAATTTTATGTGGAATCACAATATTGCAGGAAGTATACCTAAGGAGATAGGCAATATAAAATCATTGAAGTTCCTGTAAGCAAACTCATATTCAGAAGCTAACAAAAGCAAGTTTCAAGTAAATGAATGCAGAAACCTTACAAGAGTAGTGATCATGGTTACAGGCTTTTAAGTGGGAATCAGCTTTCAGGACCTTTGGCCGACGAGCTCGGTTTTCTTCCTAACTTGTTGATGTTTCAGGTGGATTTGAATCAGATAACAGGTTCACTGCCCAAATCTTTTGTCAACCTCATCAGCTGCAGGCACTTGTTAGTAAATAATACTACTAAATTAAATTTAAATGCTTTTTATGTTATGAAGTAATGCATTAATATAATAATTTTTCTATGCATTTTGTTAACTGCAGTCACATGAACAACAACTCAATCAGTGGGCAGATTCCGTCAGAGCTCAGCAGCATGCCTGCACTTATACATTTGTAAGCTCAGTACTAATTCCATTGTCACAAATTCTGGGCTCTTATGGATGAATCACCTTAATATAGCTTATATCCATGATGGATGTGCAGTCTGCTGGACAACAATAACTTAACGGGGAATCTACCACCAGAGTTTTCACAGATGCCTAAATTGAGAATACTGTAAGTTTACTGTTAATTAATATCTTGAATTGGATGGAATTTTGATTACATCTCATACTAGTATTTGTTTGTATTGCAGCCAACTTGATAATAACAATTTTGGTGGAACAGAGATTCCGGCTTCTTATGGCAAAATGTCCAACCTAGTGAAATTGTCAGCTTCTTTCCCTTCCTCTATTGACTATCAGTTTATTCAAAGGGAAAAAGGATATAAAGATTAGACCAGTATTCATTTATTTCAAAATGTTGTCAAGTCGAAATGGCTAAAATCGGGCATGATTTTATTGAATTCATCTGTACAGGAGTCTTAGGAATTGCAGCTTGCAAGGAGCCATTCCTGATTTCAGCAGTATTAAAACATTTCGCTATCTGTAAGCCTTTCCAGCATTTATAGGAGTTTGTTTACATACAAATCTATGTTTGATATATTTAAACACTACTTTGTGTTGGCCTGTCATACGGCAGTGATCTGAGCCGTAACCAACTTACGGGAGGGATACCAACAAATAAGCTTTCTGATAACGTTACTACAATGTAAGGGTGGTTGACGCTACCATTGATTTATTATATGAATTTTCTTCTTCACTGATAAGCTAAAACGAGTCATCATTGCTTTGGTTCTTTATACGAGGCAGTGATCTATCCTATAATTTGCTCAACGGATCTATTCCTTCAAACTTTTCAGGCCTTCCTCGTCTTCAGAGATTGTAAGACTTAAGTCTTCATTTTTTTACTGCCAATTTCTTTTACAAGAAATTTATATTGCATATAGGTCTTTGAAAATCTTTTGAGAAGCCATATAGGATGAGGTTTAATGATGGTCTGCATTTTGTTGTTGGTGCGGAGGTCACTCGAAAACAATTTGTTAACAGGAGATGTTCCCTCCGATGTTTGGCAAAATGAGAACTTTACTGCTACGGCAAGACTTATCATGTAAGTCATTAAGGCCAAAAGGTATCATTTCCATTTTCAGCTTCATTTATACCTAATCACCAGTGCATGCACCTGCTTTTACCTGCAGAGACTTCCGGAACAATTCGCTTTTGAATATTTCTGGCAGTATAGATCCTCCTTCAAATGTGACAATCAGGTGAGAGCATTGTCACTTATTTGTAGCATTGTAGAGTTGCAAAATAATATGATAATCTCTGATACATTAGTGCTGCATGCCCTGGATACTTAACTTAGGCTTGAAGGCAACCCTGTTTGCGCCTCAGCAAATCAACTAAACATAGCTCGGTTCTGCGGGATTACAATTGGAGATGATGATTTTGTGCCAGGAACTGGAGATGAAACAGGAAGCTCAAGTAACTCTAGTGACAGCTGCAAACCTCAATCTTGCCCTACGGATGATAATTTTGAATTTGTCCCAGATTCTCCTGTTGATTGCTTCTGTGCTGCACCTTTTGAAGTCGGGTTACGTTTACGAAGTCCTACCATATCGGATTTTCGCCCCTATGTTGTCCCGTACAAAGAGTTCATTACATTCAACCTCGGATTGGATCTTTATCAACTATATGTTAAATCATTTATATGGCAAGAGGGTCCTAGGCTTCGCCTGTTTTTAAAATTTTTCCCTCAGTATATCAATAACACTAATAAATTCAACAACAGTCAGATACAACGGATCAGGGACATAATTGCTACATTTGCGATCCCTTCCAATGACACCTTTGGCCCATATGAGCTGATCGATTTTACGCTCCTCGGACCTTATTCAAACAGTATGCTTATGCCATCTAATTTTTCCTTCATACATGTTCAGTTTTATTTCAGTCTTTAGTGAAAGTTACTTCATTTATTGCAGTTGATCTCCAGCCTCTGGAATCAGGAGGAATAAGTAAAGGCGCCCTAACTGGAATCATACTAGGGACTATATCGTTCGTAGTTGCAATATCTTTGGCAATTACGGTTTTCGTCTACAAAAGGCAAACCAAATCTGGGCATGAAGTGTCGAAGAAACAGTCATGTAAGTCCAGATCCGAGAATAATATATGCAGTGATTGCATGTAAAACGTAAAGGCAATATTAATGATCCTTTTTCCTTCTTTGTTCTCACTGCAGCTGGAAAAGTTCCCATCAGAACTGAAGGTGTTAAGGAATTCAGCTTTGTAGAACTTGAAGCAGCTACAGATGGATTCAAAGATAACGTACGAATTGGTCAAGGAGGCTACGGAAAGGTTTACAAAGGCATTTTGGCTAATGGAACAGTGGTTGCAGTTAAGCGTGCGCAACAAGGATCTTTGCAGGGTCAGACAGAGTTCATAACTGAAATACAACTGCTGTCACGATTACATCATCGGAACCTGGTTTCATTGATCGGATACTGTAGCGAACAAGATGAGCAGGTACATTCTATATATTCAGGGCTGCAATGCAATGAAATTAACTTGTATATTCCCTTTGGACACTTAATGCTCCATGGCTTTTTTCTTCCCAGATGTTAGTATATGAGTTTATGCCCAATGGTTCTCTCCATGATCTTCTCTCAGGTAAATTTTTCCAGTTACACTGATTTTAACTGTTGCTGCATGCATAACAAAATATTGTTGGGAAATTGCAGATAGATACAGACATACGTTGAGTTTCCCCATGCGAATGCGTATTGCTTTGGGTTCGGCCAAAGGCATCCTCTACCTTCATAACGAAGCATACCCACCAATAATCCATCGGGACATCAAGGCAAACAACATATTGTTGGACTTCAAGTTTGCTCCTAAAGTTTCTGATTTCGGAATCTCAAGGCTTGCACCACTACCAGATGCCGAAGGAACTTCAGCTCACGTGTCCACGCTTGTCAAAGGAACACCGGTAAGACTAAATAGAGCTTTTCCATGAACACTTGAGCTGTCATTTGATGCTTGAACTTGATTTCCATTTTTGTATGTAGGGTTACCTGGATCCAGAATATTTCTTGACTCACAAGTTAACCGATAAAAGTGATGTCTATAGCCTTGGAATTGTGTTTCTGGAACTTTTGACAGGGATGCTGCCTATCTCTCATGGCAGAAACATTGTCCGGGAGGTACTAATTATTATATATTTATGCTAGCTACAAAAAACAGAGATGTTTAGCGAAAATGATAATAAAGTAAACTAACAGACATGTGCTACAGGTTTTTGGGGCATGTCAATCTGGGTTGATGTTTTCCATCATAGACCAGAGCATGAGTGCTTACTCTTCTGAAATCATCAAGAAATTTATGGCACTGGCCCTCAAGTGTTGCCTGGATGATCCCAAGGAACGACCGACCATGTTGGAAGTTGTAAGAGAGTTGGAGAACTTATGTTCACAGCTGCCGGAGACAGAGATGAGTGCACCTGGAACAGGAACAGGATCAGAATCAGATGCATCCAATGCGTCCCCTTCGTTGCCTCTCTACTCTGGAAGGAATTCTCAACCTACCACTGAAATCTATGGAAGTGAACTGGTGAGCGGAGTTATCCCCACCATCAGGCCTCGCTAGTAGTGGATTTAATAATGCAATCAACTCTGTTTTTATCACTTCATCTTGCTGAATATTATTTGTTAAAATACTTGGAACAGTAATGGGGCCTCTAGTTACTTGTATCTGTAATCAGTTTCCAGTGTTTATGGCTTTTATTTGATTTTATTTTTCACGTCATTAAATAATGAAGAAAGTAATTTAGATAGTGTCTTGCAGCCACATCATAACAGTTTTTTAAATCACCACGCTACAATATTGATATAACGTAATGGAGGTATCACATCACAGTTGTTACAATCAAATTACTTAAATGATATTATCTTTTATGTTACAAAAATACGAATTGGATGTAGAAATTATTGCTCAAAAATCAAAATAACTTGTTCCCTTCTTTGAAAGAGTTAGACAACATGATTGCATTATGCCATGAATGAAAATATAGCCAAAGATGATATGCATTTTAGGGATAAGTTAATAGTTTATGTTAATAAGCTTTAGGAGTCAAAATAGTAAGTTCAATTATTCAATAGTTTATCTTAATAATTAAGGATGGGTAGTCAAAAATCAAATAACCAACACAAATTCAATAGTATATGTTAATAAGGAGTAAAAGTCTTCTTCTTTTTTTCAAAAGAAAATATATAAATAAATTAAAATTTTTATTTTTAAAAATTAAATAAAACTCATAAAGAAATATCTTTAATATTAGAATAGTAAAATATTGTTTGAAAATGTTTAAGTATAATGTTTTAGAAATATTCATGTCTCTAACAATTATTATTCATTATGTAAAGTTCACAATAGTCATAATTGCGATACCATAATCACATCAACAATAAATCCCGTAATCACAATTTAATACTATGATTTCTCGTTCTCTAAATCTCACAGCAGATAGGACATACAAGTTTTAAAATGAATTTAAGTAGAAAAAAGCATCATAATTTTATGTAGGGGTGAGCGTTCGATCGAATCGAATCGAATCGAATGAAAAAATTTTGAGTTAATCGAGTTGACGAATCATATTTTATCATCCTAATTTGATTTGAAATCTTCTCGAATCGAGTCGAATGAGATGAAATTCGAATCAAATCGAATCGAATCAAATATATTTGTTCAAGTTAAATTTTAAAAAATAATTTTGGATCCTTATAACCACTGTCACCTACCATAATAAAATTTGTCCACCTTAATCAAATTTTTTATTAACTTTCACCACCTCATAATTTATTTATTAATCTTTTATATACGGGTTAGCTTCTTTGTTTGCTTAATTGTTTCAATTATCTTCAGATTCTTGTCACTATGTATTTTGGTATTAAAAAATATATTAAATGAAAAAATGTGATTTTTTTTAATAAAAGTTATTTTAAAGATAAAATGTGAAATTGATACCAATATAAAATTTTAACACGAATATTTTATGGCATAATTAATAATTCAATTTTAATATAAATATTCAATATGACTAAACAATTCAATAATATAAATAATATAAAATGTGAAATTTAATTTAATAATATAAATAGTATATATAAATAAAATTATTACTATTTATGTCTAGTGATTTTTTTGGATAATTTTAATTTTTTATTTGAGAGTAAAGAGTGAGAGTAAAAGTTTAGGGGGAAAATAAAAAGTTTTGGGGAATAAAAGTTTGAGGGAAAGTAAATGGGAGAGTAAAATTTTGGAGGGAAAATATTAAAAATTTGGGGGGAGGGATGGGTTTGGGGTAGATGGGAGGCGGGATGGGTAGAGAGTAAAAATTTTAGGGAGAAAATAGGAGGTAGTAAAAATTTTGGGGAAAAATAAAAAGTTTTGGAGGTTTTTGGGAGTAAAATTTTGAGAAAAAGTAAATGAGAAAGTAAAATTTTGGTAGGAAATGAATTTTGGGTAGATTAAGGGGTTGGGATGAGAGGGGAGTAAAAGTTTTGAGGGGAAAGTGGGAAGGAGTAAAAGTTTTGAGAGAAAAGTAAAAAGGTTTGGGAGTTTTATGGTAAAAATGTAAAATATTATAGTTTGATATTCGAATTATTCGAATTATTCGAGTTATTCGAATTCGAAAACTCAACTCGATTCGAACTCGAAATTCGAAAAAAATTTTGAGTTGACTCGAATAACTCGATTCGTTTAACTCAAAATTTGAGTTTTTTTTTCAATTTTTTCGAGTCGAATCGAATTTTGCTTACCCCTAGTTTTATGTTGTAATACTAAATGGATTTTTTTTCTTTAATGAGGATTAGTTTATTAAGGCTCCGTTTGTTTCACTGAAAATGACTCTGGAAAATATTTTCTGTTGTTTGGTAGATTTCTTAAAAATATTTCATAAAAATTGTTTTCAATTAAACAAACATACATTTGAGATTTTCTTATTTTTTTATTGTTTAATTGAATTTATTTTTATCTATAATTTTATATTTTACATTGTTTTTGCATATATTAAAAATATTATGTTAAATTCAGATTCATTACAAAGTCATTTTTTAATTACATGACTATTAAGTGAGTATTTTTTTATTTAAAAATGTGACATCAACAAAATTGACAAAAAAAAGGAACAAAGTCAAAAATTGGACTTGATTTTCAAATTTGAAAAGTAAAGAGACAAATTCTTAAAAATAAAAGTACAAAGACTAAATTACAAGTGTACATAGACTTATGACATATATTAACCTGTATAATACAAAACATTTATTATTAATATATTTATAATTGTAATAAATATTTATTATTAAAATATTAATATTGAATATTTTCAATAATATGTGAATAATATTATTTAAAATTATTATTTTTAAAATTTATTATTAAAATAAAATTGAAATATTAAATAATTTATTAAAATAATAAATTGTATTTATTATATTAATAATTTATTATATGACTAAATATAAATAATTAAATACGTATGTTTAATAATATTAAAAAATATAATATTTTAAGTACTTTAAAAATAAAAATAAAATTTATTATCAATATAATAATATTAAGCTTGATTTAAGTTAATTTTTATAAAAAATAAATTTATCTATAGATGAGCTCTTTTCCGGAAAATGACTTACGTTTTTCAAAATGGTAAGTTATTTTTACAGGAAAAAGGGCTTATTTTACGTTGATCTGTAAGTCATTTTCCTTTGACCAAACTATTTTCTATGAAACAAACACAAAAAAATATAAAAAAATATTTTCCGTAAAACTTTTTACATGTAAACAAATAGACTCTAAATTTTAAAAATAATTAAAAGAATAAAATATCATTTCAAAAGTAAATAAACAATAAAAATTTTTATAAGAAAATATTAAATAGTTGGATAAAATAACTTGTGATTGCTTTTGGGATAATATTTCAAAACAACATGATAAAAATATTCAAAATTGTAGAATTATTAAAATTAAATAATAAAAGAAAGTATCCAATATCGAATAATAGAAACTAAATATATCAAATAACAATGAAATCTTTTTTTATTAAATAAAAATAATACTAAAATATTTATTTTTATTTTTTAATTGTTATTTGAATGAAAAAGCATGCTAATGCATTTATTTGAATGAAAACGTTATTAAAACAAATAATTAATTTATGCTATTTTATTTTATATTTATTGGTTTTATAGATTTAAAAAAATTAGTTCCTAATGACATATGCGTGTTTAATTTTTTAATCAATTTTAAAATAATATATATTTAATTATTTATGTAACGGATCATACCCTTAAACGGCTCTATTTGCTCTCAGCTCTTAAATGAGCTTCTTATTTCGTACATTTCTCTTGTTTGCTTGTGTTCTGCCTATCATTATAGTGATGAAATCTTGATTGATGATGATGTGAACTTTGATAAGCCAATGAAGCTCTAGCATGATGTTAGGTTGGGGGGTTATAATCAACATGGAGTATAGATAAATTTATTGATACGAGTTAAACTGACAAGGGTTTTGTTGATTTCGTAGGTTAGGGTTGGTTTGATTTTGTTGATGAAGATTTTGATTAACATGCAAAGGATCTTGAGTTTGGGTTTGGGTTTGGGTCAGTAGCTCCTAAGTTGTAATATTTTCTTGAGTATCTTAGACTGGTGGATTGTTAGTAGGGTCAAATTCAATGTTGAGAGAGTTGCTGGTACCTATAATTAGATGGAGAGCCATTGAGAATGGAATCTTTCTGATAAGGGAGTTGGGGAGAAGACGAAAACATAGTGTGTTAAAAGTGTCTTGTGAGTTATTGCATGAACCCTTTTATAGTGAATGATAAGATTATTTACGTGTTTAAAAACTACTAACATAGAGATCTAATTAAGTTTTTTAATAATGACACTAATGACAATTAAGTAATTAATAATTTTGAACTCCTCACATACGTCTCACATATGTTCAACGGATGTGTGTTTGTGAAGTACGTCAGAATCAAGTTTATCTTCAACGAAATATACTGACTTAGACCTTAGATTTTCATTTAGTACATCAACAATGAAAAACATATACATGCTGGAGATCACGTTGTTGATCTCCTCAAGAAACCACATCCACATTTGACATTTGATTAGTAGTTCAACAAGTTGGTTGTCAACATCAGCACCAATTTACAGGAACTTAAGTTACTTAATAAAGGAAGTACTAGTCATTGACATGGCTTTTTTATAAAAGTAACCCTAAAAAATAAATTAATTATCAAAATAACCTACCTTTTTAATTATGTACAAAAATAACTTATTTTCTACCGTAAAAAGTGGTGGAGCCATATGATATGGCGCCACCACTTTGCCACATTAGTCAGGGTATTAAAAAAAAAATTTTGGTGGAGCCATGTTGAATGGCGCCACCAGTATAAAATACTAGAGAAATAATAAAAAATCTGGAAAAACGGGGGACTTAAAAAAAATTTCTATTTTTGGGTAGAGCCATTCTAAATAGCGCCACCACTTTTCTGATTTGTCAGGTTCTTATATTTTTTTATTACTTTTTATTACTTTTTTTACTTTTTTTACTTTTTTAACTTTTTTACTTTTTTTCTTATATTTTGTCTCTTAGATTTTTTTCTTTTTTAAGTTTTATATTATTTTCTTAATTTATTTTACTTATTTATTTTATATTATTAATTTTAAAAAATCTGTAATATATATTTAAAATGTTTTATAATATTTTTTTTAAAATTTTTAATTATTATTTTTAAAAATATTTTTTAACTTTATATATATATTTGTGAAATTAATTATTTATAAATTTTAAAATGTATTTTTCAAATTAATTTTTAAAATTTAAAAAATAATTTTTTTCTTTTTTTAGTTTTTGAAGTCTAATTTTTTCTTATTTTATTCTGTTTATCTATTTTATTTATTTTTATTATACATTTCAAATTAAATTTTAGATTAGTTTTTCATAGATTTTGTCTTTTTCTTTAATTTTTTTTTTTTTTTTATATTATTTTCTTATTGTATTTTGTTTATTAGTTTTA
Source organism: Gossypium longicalyx (assembly GCA_025698465.1). NCBI lineage: Eukaryota > Viridiplantae > Streptophyta > Magnoliopsida > Malvales > Malvaceae > Gossypium > Gossypium longicalyx. Next base: position 72,479,947 of record CM047004.1, on the reverse strand, counting down.
TAATATTTGAAATGTATGTTTAATATATTATTAATTTTACATAGAATTTTAAAATTAATATTTTATAATTTTTTGTTATTTTATTTTAGTTTATTTAATTTATTTATTTCTTATTATTAATTTTTAAAAGTTTGTAATGTATATTTGAAATGTTCTATAATATATATTTGTTAAAATTTTAAATATCAGTTTTAGATTTTTTTAAATTTTAAATGTATATTTCTCAAATTAATTTTTGAAAATTATAAATATTATTTTTAAATATTAACCATATTTTTAATATTATAAAATATTAAAATAATTTAAAGATATGATCTTTCAAATTTATTATTTGTTTTTATTTTTAATAATATAAAACATTTAAACATTTAAATTTTTAAATAAAATTTGTATAAAAATTTAAAAATGTTAAATATTTTTAAAAATAAATAAAAATTATAAATTTCAAAATTCTATGTAAAATTTAAAAAATATTTAAAATCATTTAAAATATTAAAAAATATTTTAAATCATTTTAAATCATTTTAAATGTTTTATAATATTAAAAATATATTTAATATTTAAAAAATAATTTGAAAATATATTTTTAATATTTATAAAAATATATATTATAAAACATTTTTAAAAAATACATTTCAAGTTTTTCGAAATAAATAAAATAAATAAGGACTTAAAAAAGAAAAAAGAAAGTCAAAACTTTAAAAAAAAAGGCTGAAACAAATAAGTTGGCTGTCAGACTTGAAAACTGGTGGCGCCAAATTATTTGGCTCCACTAGGAAATGGCAAAATTGCTACGGGGCCCCCTATACTCTAAAAAATCACAGTATTTTGGTGGAGTCATTCTTTATGGCTCCACCTCTTGGTTCTCTTCTATATATAGAGTGGTGTAGTTGTTGTGTTAAGTGGAAAAGTTTAAAAAATTTGTTAAAAATGAATAATGAAATGTTTTTGGTGTATGTTGTTTTTTATGGTGAAATTGTAGAAGGTGATATTAGCTGTATATTTCAAGGCCGGCAAAGAGTAGGTTTGCGATTCAAAAAAAATGTGAAGCTAGCAGAAATGAAAAGGAAGATCAGTGCGAAAATAGCTATCCGTTGTGGAAGGGCGATGTCCAAATTATTTTACAAGTTTCCAATCTCTACAAATCCGTTCAAATTTTGTGCGATGCAACTGTTAGATGATGATGACTTGGGCACTATGATGGAAATATGGTGGTCCACTGGGAGTGTGAACCCCTAACCAGTTGAATTATTTGCTGAGTTAGCAGACTTAAAGCCTGTTGAGAATGTTAGCCTAATAAGTCAACATCGCGAATTTGATTTTGATCTTAATGTTGGATAGACAGGCCAATTAGAATGCGATGGAACGTCGCAGATACCCAAAATTCCTAATTGTGGTGGGAGTTCGTACAACAACCCAACCCTCGGTCCCCGTCTACAAATACATCGGAGGTAATAATAAGCATTGAGACAAATGTCAGAGAAATTACCAATAATGGTGAAGATTCTGATCAAGACGTTGAAGATTTTAGTGACCCCGATGTTGATGAGGTTCTGGATGATATCGATGATAAAGGCCCGGAGGAGGTTGAAGATGTTCACGGCCCTTCATTCTGTAACCCGAGTCATGGTATTATTTTAGGAAATGAACCTGGAGGCAACATGTTGAATGTAGATCCAGATGCAGCGCATGCATCCGAGTTTCCTGAGTACGCTGATATAGTACCTGCTCATAGATTGGCGTCAAATTCACAGTTCGACGAGTTGTTCGTTGGGCAACAGTTCGAGAACAAGGCGGATTGTGTGTTTGCCATCAAACAATACAGCATGAAGTTGTCGATTGGTTACAAGGTTGCCAAATCTACACCGATATTATACGTTGGGGAATGTTGGAGAGCCGAAGATGGATGTGGTTGGCGAGTTCGTGCTGTATTTATACGGAAGACTCAACAGTGGTAAATACGAAAATTAGAAGGGCGCCATACATGTACTATCGCACGCATGTCTCAAGACCACCGAAAATTGGATGCCAAAAGTATTTACAACTGCATCATGCCACTGGTGAAAGATAGCCCAATCACTCTTGTGTCTACATTAATTGCAGACATGCAAGCTCGATTTCAGTACAGAGTGTCATACAGGAAAGCGTGGTGGGCGAAACAAATGGCCATGCAACAATTGTACGGCGACTGGGATGAGTCATACAATGAACTTCAGAGTTGGATTTCAGCAATGGTAGAGTATGTCCCAGGAACTGTCGTGGACTTGCAAACGTTGCCTTATAGAGGCCCTAATGGAGAATTAGAACTGGGAAAAAGAGTGTTTCGTCGACTGTTTTGGACTTTCGATCCATGTGTTAGGGTCTTCTCCCACTGCAAACTGGTAGTGCAAGTTGATGGAACATGGCTTTATGGAAAATACACGCAGATACTTCTGATTGCGGTTGCACAAGACGGTAATGGAAATGTACTACCAATCGCTTTTGCCATCGTAGAGTCGGAGAACTCTGAATCATGGGCATATTTCATTCGAAACTTACGGAGACATATTGTCAGGCAAGACAACATTTGCATTATATCTGACAGATCGAAGGGTCTTGTTGCTGCAATTCGACAATCGGAGGTTCCGTGGAGGTCTGTCTATTGTATTCGTCACATCACTGTGAACTTCCACAATGAGTATAAGAACAAAGACTGGCACAAACGAATTGTCAACATGGGTAAAAATATCATATTTAAATTCGTATTTGTAATTATTTCTAGTCCATTTCATAATTTTAACGCATTTTATCGGAATATATACATAGGGTATGAGCTGGAACCACACCGATTTAGACATAAGTTGGCGAGGTTAAAGACTGATATGGTGGGCTGCAAACCTTCTCTTACACAGTGGTTGAGTAGCATGGAGCCGTGGCAATGGGCTCAATGTTTTGACGAGGGGTACCGTTATGGCCATATGACAACTAACCTTGTTGAGGCCGTTAACTCCGTCTTAAGGTGTACGCGTCACTTGCCAATTTCAGCTGTTTTTTTAGCCACATTTTACAGGTTAGCAACCTTAATGCCAAAAATAGGGTTGAAACAAGCAAAACAGTTAGAGCCAGGACACGTGTACGTCAAAAAAATCAGAGATGCCATGAAAGATAACACTCAAAGGGCTAAATTGATGAATGTAGAACTATATTCTCGAAATTTGAAAACTTTTCGAGTGACAGAGTATATCAGTCGTCGGTCAGGGATCCCGCCACGGTCCTATGGAGTTGATTTCTGAAACAGGCGGTGTGAGTACGGGATGTTCCAAGCACTACGGTACCCGTGTGCGCATGTGGTTACAGCTTGTGCTACCTATAGTTTGAATGTCGAACAATATATCGATGATGTATACACACTTGAACGTACGTTGCGTATTTGGGGTAACGAGTTCCCTGTATTAAGGGAAATATCGACATGAGAAGTGCAATCGCCTGTATTCGAGATGTTGCCTGATCGGTCACTACGTAGGAGAGTCAAAGGTAGACCGACAATAACAAGGATTCGAAACGACATGGATGTAAGAGAACAAGTCGATCCAAAGCGTTGCACCATATGTAGAACAGTTGGCCACAATCGGAGCAAATATCTCCATAGAAACGTCTACAATAGCCAATCTTCACGGTCTGAAAGAAATTAAATGTTGTAACTGAGGTCTGTCTATATTATGATCTGTTAGAAATAAAGTTTGTATTATTTAGTGTTAAAATTATATTTAAAATTAATAGTTGCAACTTTTAATACTTTAAAAGATTTTATAATAAATTAAATAAAAAAACACTAATATATAAGTTGTGAAACCTTAAACCAATACAACAAACATCACATAATACTTGAAATTTACATAACTTAAAATTGAAAAGAACCAGGAGTAGTATCATCGTTCGGGGTATAACGGTTTACGGGCCTTCGTTGACGGGGTGGACGTTGAGGTGTATTGTACACATCTGAAGGATTGGCAACTGGGTCGATCGTGGCCTGAGGCGGGGTGGAGTACATGTTATTACCAAACATATCAACTGATGTCGGTGGTTGCTCTAGGTCAAATAGACTCGAACCGCCTATATCCGGGTGATATGAACTCGAACCACCCATGTTCGGGTGATATGAACTCGAACCACCCATGTCCGGGTGATATGAACTCAAACCACCTATGTCCGGGTTATATGAACTGCTCTGGGACTCATCACAAAAGTGTCAACCCATTGCTCCGATGTGTTTAAAACTTGGTCCTCCGAGTCGGGCTCCGCCATATGTTGATCCTTTACCTCCACCGTAGGTTGATTTCCACGTCTGTAGCCGTGACCTGGTACTATCATAAGTTGTCCACCATATAAATAAACTCGCCATCGATTCATGTACCATTGCATATATTCAGTCGATGGACTGAAGTCAAACATACAGGAGTGCATCTCAGGCCGCCTATCGTACCGGGTATTCCATAGTGCTACATAACATTGATGTTCCACGCTCCAATCTAATATATGTCTCCCCTGCAAGGTCTTACCGTGGACATCAGCAAACTGTTGTGGCTCGACCGGCACAAATTATTTACACCCAAATTGTCGCATAACTCGATCACCGTTGTACCACTCAACGGTTGAGAAGTTGAGCACCGGCGTGTTAATGCACCACATACGAGCTTCAGCGTGAACCCTCTGAGGAATAAGGGTTGCAATGTTTACTGCAGAATACGACATCCACAAGAACTGCACAATATAACATAATAAGTCAATTCACATCACATACTGTAAGTGGATAAGTTAAATAAACGTTACTTAAACTATATTAATATATATTACTTTCTCTCCAATGTACGCCTCTATCATTTGACGGTAAATGATTAATGTCTGGCTCGCACCAATTCCCGGAGACGTTGCCTATCTGAAATCGAAACAAACACGTTGGCAGTTAAATTTTGAAAAATATTATCCACACTTATGAGTCGTTAAATGTTAAGTATAATTTTGTTTTTACCTATTTATAAGTGGCCACGAATATGGTTGGTGCCTAACAGCCGCTAGAAACGACATCCTGTATAGAGCCCAAGACTGCAGTAGACCCAGACAACCAGCCATATTACTAACCCCATGTTTTGTTGCATGACAGAGCTCATAGTATAATGCAGCCAACACTGCAGATCCCCAGCTATAACTACCGGTACGAGAAAAATCCTCCAATAGAGGCAAGTACTTTAAGTGGACTCTATTAGACGCGTGTTGTTCGAAGAAGTACCCCAATCAATCACCGTGATAATATAGGCTCGAGCAGCATACATCACCTCCTGCTCAGTGGCAGTGCTTGATAATTGCTTAAAATTTGCTCTCGACCATGCTAATGTCAAGCATGTGAAATTTTGTTCCCCATCACGAGGGGACCGTCCAAGCAGTCTGTGGCATACTACAGAAGGTTCTAACACTTTACTTCGACCCGTGACCACAGCACCGTCAACTCGTAACCTAAGTTGCATAGCGACGTCTTCTAATATGATAGTGCACTCCCCGCACGGCATAATGAAGGTGTGGGTTTCTGTACACCACCGCTCAACCAAGACGGATAGTAAGTTTGGCCTCAAGTCAAACCTCCGGATCAATGCGACGTCCCCAAATCCGGCCAACCGTAAGTATGGCATGATCCACTCGTCCGGATCGTACTTGGGAAAATGACACCGCAACCTCAAAACCCGATAACCATCATGTATGGTAAATTTTTTATAAAAATATGATAAATCAATTATCTATATAATTTAAACATAAAAAAAATATATTCAAGAGTAAAATTGAAAGGTTGAGAAAACAAAAACATCACACTTATATTATACCAACGTAACCATTCTAAGTATTTTTTTTATTTAAGTTAAATTAAATAAGTAATAATATATTAATAATAGAATGAAAATCTGTCATAAAATATTAATAATAACACGTAGAAATCAAATGTGATTATTATATCCTAGCCATAGTTAAGCATTAACTTAATTAAAATAAATATATTAATAATAAAAGAATGGGAGAAATTACGGGGAATATGGCTGGGACTAGTAAAATTACAAGAAAAGAGAAATTCATTGAGCAAACAACTCAAACTCCACCAAACAGTAAAAAAATAAGTCCAAACAGAAAGCAACCCAAGAGAAGATGATTGGTTCAAGCAAGTTCAATTTGACACTAATGGCTACAATACGTATATATTTCTAATTTTAAAATTTTGTGATATCTTATTCAAATTTTAAAGTGAGTAATAGCGAAAAATTGTTTTTCAAAGAATACTAATATTTTTTATATGATAAAATTTAAAAACATAAAGTATTTTTTAAACAAATACTTATGTTTTCTAGTTATTTATAAATTAACTAGTAAATAATCAACTATATTCACTTTTATTATTATTGTTTTAATAATATATATATTAAAATTAAAAGAACTTTTTCATAAATCGAGCTCGTCAAGTAATAGTTTTGCGTATTAATCCCTACAGAGTAAAGTTTTAAGTAAATCGATTTTAAGGGGTAGTTATTTAAAAAAAATGAAAATATCCTAATTTATTTTTATAATATATCTATTCTATTATAATTTGTGTGATTAAATTAGATGTTTGGAGGTGAGTGCTACTAACTTTTTTTTTAAAGTATACAAATACAATTACAAATAATGTATATCTAAATCAATTATAACAAAAATAAAGTATTACAAAGTATAATCAAATTAATAATCTAAAATGTTCAACAGAAGCTAAATAACAACTAATTAGAGATAAGTATTTTAAAGCAGTCAAAACATGTTCAACAGAGTAGCGATTAGCAAAAAAAAAAATTGGGAAACTAAACCAAATTTTTTTTTAATTTATAATAAATTTTACTGTTTTGTTGATCATCGATGAAGTGTGATCCGTATTTGCTCCAAAAGATATCTTCAAATCTGTATAATATAAAAAAACAAACATACAATACAATTATTTATTATATTACATTAACTATAAAATATAAAAACAAAAAAATAAAATTTTAACAAATGTACCTTTTTTTTTCCCTCACTCAACTTCTTCATCTATACAATGGGGACCAAGCCGCACCAATATATATAACAATTTTTTTTAAAACAAAACAATAAAAAGAGGCAAAATAATAAAAATATATTTAATTATTTTTTTAAATTTAAATTTAAATTTAAATTTATTAATAGTCACATCACTGACATGATGTGACAAGTTATAATAAATATATATATATTTTAATTTAAACTTTAAAATTTAAATACATATATCTAATGTTAAAAAAAGAATTTAAAAATAATATTTAAAATTGTAAAAAATATATTATAAAGCATTTTAAATATACATTACAAAATTTTTACAATTAATAATAAAATAAATAAACAAAATAAAATAAGAAAAACATAAAATTTCAAAAAAGTAAAAAAAAAAGGAAAAACAAAATTTTAAAAAATATTTAAAAGATTATGATTTCTTATATTATTAAAAATTATAATTTTTAAATGTATTCAAAAATTGTATTTAAAATTTTAAAAAATAATCTCAAAATACATATCTAAAATTTACAAATATATATATTAATAAAATATTTCAAATTTTTAAAGTTAATAATAATAATTAAACATAAAAGAAAAAACAAAACAATAAAAAGAGTCAAAAATAAAAATATATATTTAATATTTATAAAATAATATTTAATATATATTTTTAAAATTTATATTTATATTTAAATTTATTAATAATCATGACATGATGTGACTAGTTATAATAAATATATATATATTTTAATTTAAACTTTAAACTTTAAATATATATACCTAATGATAAAAAAGAATTTCAAAATAATATTTAAAATTGTATGTAAAATTAATAAAATATTAAACAGACATTTCAAATATTATAAAACTAATAATTTCAAAACTAATTTGAAAAATACATTTTTAAAATTTATAAAAATTAATTTCACAAATATATATATAAAGTTAAAAATATTTTTAAAAATAATAATTAAAATTTTAAAAATATTATTAAATATTTTAAATATATATTACAAAATTTTTAAAATTAATAATATAAATTAAATAAGAAAAATAAATTAAGAAAATAATATAAAACTTAAAAAGAAAAAAATCTAAGAAAGAGACAAAATATAAGAAAAAAAGTAAAAAGTAAAAAAGTAAAAAAATATATAACTCGACAAATCGTAGAAAAGTGGTGCTTATTTATTTAAATGCTCCACCACCCAAAAATAGAAATTTTTTTAAGTCCCCCGGTTTTTAGAGTTTTTAGTATTTCCCTAGTATTTTATACTGGTGACGCCATTTAACATGACTCTACCAAAAAATAATTTTTTAATACTCTTGACTGACGTGGCAAAGTGGTGACGCCATATCATATGGCTCCACCATTTTTTATGGTAGAAAATGGGTTAATTTTGTACATAATTAAAAGGATGAGTTATTTTAATAATTAATTTATTTTTTAAGATTACTTTTATAAAAAAACCCTTAAGATTGATGTAGTCTTTGTTTTCTTAATCTGATTCTCTATCTTGATGTTTTTTCACTCTTTTAAACAGTTGCTACTTGTGATTCTCTATATTGATGTTTCTTAATTATTTGATTTTGTAATCATTTATCTAAACACTTGAATGAAAATTTAAAAATAATTATTAAAATAAAAATTAAACCTCGCGGTGGAAAAATAAAGTTGGTGAGTCTGAAATCATATACAATATGAAAGTCAAACCCTCACCCGAGTGTGACAGAGGGATAGACAGTTTCTTCTAAGTATATTTTTTATTATATAATTTAATTTATTGTATTAGGGAGTATTAATTATTAATGAAAAGATGAAAAATCTTATCGTGTGATCATCCACTTGGTTGAGGTTGAGGTTGAGGTTGAGGTTGAGGTTGAGGGTGTATATGATATTCCTTTCCTCTTTCTATCTTTCTGCCTGCTGCTACCCATTTTAAACTAATCTAACCACAAATTCTTCACCATCGTTTTTGTTTGGAACCCTGCACCTGCAGGTCAGTTCAAGTTTCGCTTTTGATGCGTTTTTATATTATTTCGATTCTCCATCATTTTTATTTATTCTTCTAATTTATCTTCAATTTAATCAAATCTATTAACTTTTTTCTTTTCTTTTACTGCAAAATTTGGGGTTTTCCTTCCCCTTTTCCACAATTGGATTTGTTTCGCTCTCTTTCATCTTCTGTTTTAGTGTTTACGTAGCTTTTAATTTGAACCAAAATAAAACCAATCTTTTCCTTCTTTTTTTCTTGCCATTTGGGAACTGTGGATTCTTAAGCTTCTTGCTTCTTGTTAAGGTTGGTTATTTTTTGTGCAAATGAGGCCAATGCCTATGGTAATTGTTTATATTATCAATTAGGGTTTTGGATTTTTATTTTTATTTTTGGTTTGTTTGAAATGATTATCCTTTTGATTGTTTCTGCTGTTTCTTTATGATCATCTCAAATTTATTGGACTATAGCTCTTTGGGGGGGGGGGATTGTTTCAATTGATTTTGGCCATTTATTTCGATCATTGTCATTGTTGAATGCTCAATATGTTTTAGTCATTTGGTTGACAAAAGCTTCGTTTTCACGAAAATTGTGCTTTTTAATTGCAGCTTATATTGCTCAGGTGCGTTTCCAAACATTCTGGACTGGTTTTGTTTTCGACTTTTCTTGATCCCCACCTACATGAATTCTATTTGATCAATAACCTTCATTATCGGTGATAGATTTGTGGCCATAATAAAAAGCAATGCGGTTCAGACTCAAGCATTTGCTTCTATGTTTATTGGTCGCCATTTCTTTCCTTGAATGCATTACAGCAGATGGTCAAAATGTAATTTCACAAAGGATTAGAGCTCCCCATAAAAATGTTGGGGATACTGTTATAGATGGCACTGGTACAGAGAAAGTCATAACTTCTGAGGATAATGACAAGGAAATGAATGACTGGAAGGGTAGTTACAGCAAAGTTTCTGTGTCCACAGTCATGCTTTTTACTTTAGCAATGGCTGCAGCAACTGGTTTAGGTGCAGTTCCGTTTTTCTTTGTGGAGCTCGATCCTCAGTGGGCTGGGATATGCAATGGAATGGCTGCTGGTGTCATGTTGGCTGCAAGCTTTGATCTCATACAGGAAGGACAGGAACATGGTGCTGGAACTTGGGTTGTGGTCGGGATTTTAGCAGGTGGCATTTTCATTTTGCTTTGTAAAAAGGTATCACAATCTCTCATATCAATTATTAGGTTTCATTTTCTGCCATTCTAGAATTATCATATAAAGAGCCATGCCTAGTAGATTAAGTTTCTGTTTCAGACCTTGCAAATGAAAAAGGCCTTTTCACTTTTTCAGCCCTTATCATGTATGAGGATCATATGGCTTCTGCAGAGAGTTCAAGATTGTCAATATTTCATGCCATATACAAAGCTGTCCTTTTAACTTGTATCTTGCGGTGTCTTTTTATTTATAGGTGATGTTAACATCTTTTAACTTTTCCTTGTTTTTGGGATTCAGTTGCTTGAACAATATGGGGAAGTAAGTATGCTGGATATAAAAGGAGCAGAAGCAACTAAAGTGGTCCTTGTCATTGGAATTATGACCCTCCATTCATTTGGAGAGGGCTCTGGTGTTGGAGTTTCATTTGCTGGCTCGAAAGGTTTTACTCAAGGCCTTTTGGTAACTTTAGCCATAGCTGTACATAACATACCGGAGGGATTGGCTGTGAGCATGGTGCTTGCATCGAGGGGCGTTTCTCCACAAAATGCAATGTTATGGAGTGTAATTACCTCCTTACCGCAGGTATCTAATTATGTAATGCTATTTGAGACTGGCTTTGAGCATATCTGTCTATATCAATGGAAATAGTTCTAACTTGGAACTTACAAGATCTGATTGAGAACAAGAAGTAAAAGAAACAATGGGGAAGTTGAAAACTTAAATTTGAAGACCAGTTAAATATGTTCAATAGAGGATTCATTGTCAACAGATGATGATTGAGCAACAACTTTTTTCAAACCATCTTAACTGACAAGTGCATACTTGATTGATGTTACAATAGTAAATGACTGCATCTTGGTGTCATCTCTTGCAATTGGGAAAACAAAGAACGGAAAACAAATGCTGAAGTTCTGATTCTTAGAGGGTCAATCAATTAAACTGCTGATCTTATTTGAGCATAATTTCTCTGTTAATTTAGTTTCCTCGATGCTTGTTTATTCCCTTATCTTTGTTTTCAAAAAATTTTTGGCAGCCCATTGTAGCAGTTCCTTCTTTTATATGTGCTGATGGATTTAATAAATTCCTCCCGTTTTGTACTGGCTTTGCTGCTGGATGTATGATCTGGATGGTCGTTGCGGAGGTTCTCCCTGATGCATTTAAGGTGACTGCACTTATTGCACTTAAAATACATGCTATAATCTTCAAGAATAAGGGTTTGCTTCTACAGCTTTCTTTCACGCCCCTTTGCTCTATTTTGCTTTGTTTCACATCAATAACGCCTCCAATGGGAATTTTCAAACCTAGGTTAGTTAACCCAAGCTATGATAATGGATGCTTACTACTTCCATTCTCTTTGGTTTCTCTCTTTAGTAAGCCTAAAAGGCTGAAATAATTTTTACTTGAACAGAAATTTTTTAAATTGAAGGAGATTAATCTTCTTATACCATGTTTTATTTTTTATTTATTTTTAAAAGTTTCTTCTCTGTTTTATAGATATGAAGTCTAACACCCAAAAAAAAAAAAAAAAACCCCTTTCTTTTTATTTTAATAGGAAGCTTCACCAACTGCAGTGGCATCAGCAGCTACACTTTCAGTAGCATTCATGGAAGCACTAAGCACTCTGTTCCAGAACTTCACTCATGATTACAAGTAAGTAAATTGAACCATAGTTTGTTGAGAAGGATACCTGGCTAGATAATACACCATTGCTACTAGTTCGGGTTTATTTTCTATTCTCTATCCTGCATCTTGCTGGGATCATAACCTTTTGTATATTAAAGATGATTTTGGATTTTTTTTTTTCAATGATATCTTGCCTTTTTGTCTTCTAGAGCATATATTCCATTTTCTAGAACTGTGTGATGTTGTGATTATAGCTTTCTGTGCATGCATTTAAGTTGATTTAGGCAGAGTTTGTCTGATGTAGCTTTTATTAGGCTCGATATGTGGCCTTGTTGGTCATGATACAACCTGGCCATCTGCCTTTTTTATTAAATACTGGTCCTACTCTTTCTTTTTTTTTGGCTTTATATTGTAATATCATTTTGTTTCTTTTCATCAACTAAAATTATATTGGTTCAATTTTTCAGTTCGGAGGATGCTTCTGGCTTCTTTGTTTCGTTACTTTTTGGTCTCGGACCTTTGCTGGGTGGCCTCATTCTTGTTGCATTTGCTGTTGCTTTCTGCCTTAAACATGCCCTTCTCATGGGTGCTGCTTCTGGCATTGCCTTCATCCTTGGTGCCTGGCGACCATTGCAACTGCTTGTATTTTCTAAAATGGGATTTTTCCCACTTTTGTTGCTACTTGCCATAGGTGCTGCATTTGTCCATGTTTCAAGCTCCAGTATTTTGAAGATTATGTGCAACAAAAGAGCTTCTTCAAATAACCTACCATCAGTTACAGGATTTCCTGTGAGTGTTCTGACGCTTCAGTCAGTTTTAGCATGTGGAACAGTGGCTTTCCATGCGCTGGCTGAGGGCCTTGCGCTGGGAGTGGCAGCACCAAAAGCTTACGGACTTGGCCGGCACATGGTCGTTCCTGTCTCCCTTCATGGGATTCCTCGTGGTGCAGCAGTGGCCAGCTGCATCTTTGGAGCTACTGAAAGTTGGCATGGATCTCTAGCAGCAGCTGCTCTCATTGGGTTTGTTGGTCCAATATCTGCAATTGGAGCAATATTGGCAGGAATCGACTATAGTGGTCTGGACCATGTGATGGTGTTGGCCTGTGGAGGATTGATCCCATGCTTTGTTAGAATAGTTGAAAGGGCGATAAGGTTGGATGTGCGAAAAACCAGTTGTGGGGTTGCTATAGGAATTGGTTTTGCCACTCTTTGTTTAACATGCACCAAGTTAGTTTGCTTACACACACCTTACTGCGATTCTGCTCCAGAGGCTGTTAGATAAGAAGATTGATTAATTGTGGTTTACATTAACGCAAATTATGCCACAATACGGTATACGGTTCAACATGAGAAGAATAGTGACCATGGCCTATATACTTTGGCTTGTACCTTGGCTACTTTTCATCTTTATACACAATTTTAATTTTTAACAGATCCCCTGAATATTTATCTGATATGATACCCTACCTACGTATATGACATTGCATGGCATGTTCCTTTTTCCTTCATTGCTTGCAAATACATAGGCCACACTTGTAGACTAAATGATTTGCAGGCCATGTGACAGATAGCACGCGACTGCTACAATTAAGTTTTTGTTTTTGTTTTTTCTTTTGAGTATCTTTTATATTTATTTTTTACTGTCTATATTTATTTTTTCAATAATATTAGTGTTAAGAACTTGAAAATATAAAATATCTTTATCTAGCCTAAAGGTCGAACCCCAACCATTGATAGACCAACCCATATGCTTTCACATCTTATTTTATAATCCACAAACAATGATGCGGTTTACTGATACCAATCCCAATCAGGGCTTCAATTATATATTAAAATACAAAAGTAAATCCAACAAAATCCAACCAAATGTTGCCTCCTCTCGCTTATCGTAATAAACTAAGAAACAAACAAAATAAAAGAGAATCGAATGAGAGAAGTTGCACCGCAAAGCCAAACAGTCCTTTCGTGGTCCAACATATTTTTCTACTCTCTTTTTTTTTTTTTTTTTTTTGTTATTTATTTATTGAAGAAGATTATGCTGCAATAAAAGCTACAGTTGAGAACTTCCGAATCTATTGTTGAACCAAATCTCCATCATAAAAGCTTTAAATTAAAGATACAAATTCCAGGCTGCAGCCAACCAGCCATCAATAATAATAATAACAATAATAATAATGATAATCATCTCTCAAATAACGTTTCTAACTACATTTAAGTGACATAAGAGAGAAGATCCATGTGCTTCGGATACTCAGACCCAAAAAAAGAATATAATATACCTGACCCGACCCAACCCAACCCAACCCATCTGGACCTACATTACATGCTTAATGTAAACTACAAAAGGAATCAAAATAACATGACACAAATACACATCCCTACAAAACTCAGATGAATCCCACCTCATCATTAATATTTTTATATTTATATATATATATATATATATTTCACACTCCTTAAACCTACTAACACAAGAATAAATCCAATGAATGTATTCAGAGTTTACAGCAAAACTGAGTATTGACCTCCAAGACCCAATTTTCTTTTTTTTCTTTTTGTTCTTTTTTCAAAAGGCAAAACAGTTTAACGATGACATTCCCACCAGAAAGCTCACCACCAACTGTTAGCCTAATCTTTCCAAAGTTACACCCAACCAATATGCATCAGAGATATAATTGGCTATGACGAAACCCCAGGCCGGTAGAAACAATTTCAGATGATTTCAGGTTTATTTCTCAGCGCCCGGTTTTGGGACGTTTCATTCCACTTGAATTAAAAGGTGAGACACTGCCGCTTGGACCCGGACTATCCTCTCTGAAGTTTGAATTTAGCATTGCCAGCTCCCGCAACTGCTGTCTCTTGATAAAATCTTGCGACTCATCCTACATATCACAATAAGTAGTTCAGGCAAAATACAACATGAAAATATTTATTAACATTAAAAGTTTAACAGCACAAATGCCTGCAGGGCAATAACAGTCCTGCAGCACAACCGGGAGGATGCCAAAGTTTCTAAGAGGGCAAAGAGCTTGCACAAGCAAAAGTAGGTAATTTTTTTATGAAAAACAATGGAGTTCGAAGATGGAAGCATATAAAAGAGAAACCTGAGACTGATAAACCTTCTACAAGAGAAGAACAAGATTGATGTACATACCACAGGTTTAAGTAATTCCTCTATGATTTCCTGTGCCTGTCTAAGCCGTGCATCAACAATATTAGCAGGCAAATCGGCCTCGATTAAGATGTGAAGCGGATCATTCAGGTGCTCATATCCAGGTCTACCTCTGAGCTTCTCTTCCTTCATATGGGAAAAGATGGGGAATTATTATTCAAAACCATTCAATTGTTATGTAAGAAAACTATTACGAAAAAACAGACATAAATTTTCAAAATATAAAGAGAAGATAAAAAATTTATTATCTTTCGAAATTTTAATATCTTTTACAGAGGCTCCATGTGGCCATCCAGAAATTAATTCATCTGATCTTCCTTGCCAGTTTCAACAGAATCCTAGTTGACATAGCAAAAGCTAATGGTTTTGGACTTTTACCTTGTCTGGATCCTTTATTGATCCTTTTCCTCTAATGTACACACGGCAGCCAGTAGTAGCTTCCACCCGCTTTAATGAATTTCCTCTAGGGCCTAGAAGTCGTCCAACAAAATTGAACTAACAAGGAAAGACAGACTCTAAACCTCAATACTCACAAAAGAGTTTTCATTCAATTGAAATATGAAAAATATAATCAAACAAAACTTAATCTAATGCACTAGCATTTTCCATATACAGCTTACGTTTGGATATGTATCAACAGGAATTTCAAGACGCAAAATCCTCTTCACAGTGTATGAACTAGGGCTTGCTGGGGCACCTTGCCAGTCCATTGTCATCCCAGGTGGCCCACTTAGTCTCTGTCAAAATACAAAAAAGCAGCGGTACCACAAAAGATTAGAAGGCTAAATCCAAATAACAGGAGACAAGAATATGAAAACAAGTTTGAATTGAAACAACCCTTGTGGGAATACTTTCCCAATGCTTTATTAAAATCAGGTACTAAAATGTTACAAAAATATATTAGCATGTTAACCAATTGAAATAAGGGGAAAAAATTGAAGGGAAGAAATGTTGAAGGCATCATAGCACCAGAGACTTGGTTCTCATCTGAGTTACTTAAGATGGCCCAATGTTATGTAAAATATTGGAAACCAAACAATCATAGCATTTGAGTCATCAACCAGATGCAAAGCAATATGAAACTCAGATATTGACCTTTGACAGGAATGCTTCGTTTAGCGACAATTGTAGTTCTTATTTAATGAATAGAACTTAGCAACCAAAATTGAAATCCATAGTTTTAGAACAGTCACATGGCATTTGGATTAACATACATGCTCATGCAGATAAGGCTCAGCACACACCAATGCATACTGAAATGGATCATGTGGGCAAGCATTTTGTGTCTGCATTTTCCTGAATAGAGGAACAATAACTATAATGTGCCAAGATAAAGCATGAATGAAAAAGTAGCAGGCCCTTTGACATGGCCTGCAATTTGAAGCAAAAATAACAGTGTAGAAAGTGACTTAAAGGTTTTTGGACAAGTAATAAAGTGAGAACTTCAAACTTTATGTTTGTTTGAGGTCTTTATGCATCTCCTTTCCAATGTTTGACACTCAATTATAATGGTGTTTACCAGAAATAATATTAATGCAAACGCCAGAGAACCGAAAGCATAAACATGTCACTTAGTTTTACTCAAACTATCAACTTATATGCGGGTTGTGTTTAAAAGAAAGACGCTAAATTGAAAATTTAAGAATAGTAACCTCTTGGGTAAGACTATTCCAGCCGCCCAATCCAGTGCCAGAAACATTTGACATAAGGTTTGAAGAAGCCATGGGACTGGGGCTTCTATGCCTCAACCGGTCAAAGTCGCCAAATCCTTGGTTGGCCATCATTCCCGAGACTCGAAATATCTCTGCATATTAAAGACCATATATGTGAGAAACAGATGAAGGTATGAAAACATATCAATCCCTGAATTGAACATAGCATCCAAAATCAAATTAACCATTTCAAGACAAGACGATAAAAAAAAAAAAAAAAAGAATGTGAAGACATCCTACAGTCTGAAAAAATACATAAACTTCTATTAGCTGCTAAACAAGGGATATTATTTCTTACACAAACTAATCAAGATAATTAGCTGTGCCTAGAGTAAAAGTCGGAAAATTTCTGAAATCCAAATTTAGAAGAGCAACTGGTCTTGAGTAGTTTTCCTTGTTTACACTTTCGCTTACACTACCAACCATGCAACATCTACTTCCTTTATACATTAGCTTACCTATATTACTCAAACTTTCTTCTCAACGCAATAAGCTTTCTAAATCCAAACTTAAAAATCTTTTCAAATGCATCTTTGAATACATAGCACTCGAAGGCTTGGAATTCTTCTTTTTGATAAAGGGTAAGGGGAAGGGGTTGTCACCTGGGATTTGATGATAACAAAAAAACTTAAAGCAACCTAAATCATTTGCCACTACACCATTGGCTAGTTGACTTAGGCTTGGAATTCTTAATCGTCAATAATTTGTGCCAGCCGAAGATGAGTAGATGACGGTATTTCATGTGCCATTTAACTAAAACAACAGCGATCACTGAGTGACTCAGTTGTGGAACTAACAGAGCTATTTCCAGTGAAGGGCACAATCCAAAACACAATGGTACCGGACCAGGTAGCCAACTAACAAATATTGGGTTAAATACATGATCAAGCAGCCAATTCCACACCCATCAAGAGAAGAGGTATAATAAAAAGGCAAACTTGAACATCTCTGCCCTACACTCAACCAGACTGATCTAGCATTGGTAACTAAAACAAAGCCTAGATCCAGTAGTGACAAAGTAAATAACTAACCTTGATTTAACAGCCGGCTGCATATAGGAAGGACTTGCATGAAAGGTCCAAGCTTTTGATGCTCTGCCAACAGTTCTGATAAGTACTGACTGAGGAAAAGAAAGGAAAAAAACCCAAAAACCCCATATAGATTAAAAATTGGTAAACCCCCAAAAGGAGAAAAAAAAAAGAATCAAAATTCAAGAATAAAAAAGTTGAAAAGTGAAGTGCGTGATACCTGTCAACATCTGGAGTGGTTCTGATCTGTGGAGAGGCAGCTCTAGCAGGAGAAAAGTTGGAGTTATACAGACCTGACATAGCTTTGCCTTTTGATTTGGGGGATTCAATTCTTTTCTTTTTTTAAATAAAATGAAAAAATTTTAGTTTTTGAAGAGAAAAAAAATCAAGTTTGAGCTTCTGGCAGAGAAGAAAGAAGAAAAACACAACACCAAGAGGGGTGTAATAGGAGGCAACAATATATTTATATATAAAAATGATAAAAAAATATTATAAAAAAAAAGAAAAAAGAAAAAGAAATTGTAGACAGCTTTCTGTCAAAATTGTGGAAAGGAATTGAAATTTTTTAAATAAATTATTAAAATTTCCATTATTGGTTTTTTTAATAAAATTAAAAGTGCAGTAAATAATTAAGAGCGGAAATAATTTTTTACTTACAGTAAAAGAATTAATGCTTCATTCTTAATAAGGAAAAGAGAAATGGGAGGGGAGGGGTGAGGTGAAAGGGGCATAATTAGCCAAAACTAGGAGATAGAAGAAGCAGAGGTTTATTATGACAGCAGGGGAGGGGGGTGGGTGGGTGGAGGAATTAGAGTGTGTGGAGGGTATCAGTGAAAGTGGAAGATGGTGAGGAACAGGTGTCGGGCATGCAGAGGATCAGATGAGGGAGAGCCCACACACCAGCAAGAAGGCAATGGTGGAATTATAGTGATGGTTGTGTGAATGCCAAATGCCAACGCAGTCTTAGCTGCCCACTGCTGTGCTGTGTGCCCCCTTCCTTTTTTTTGTGAGTGTGTGTAGTTAATTAAACCCACCACGGCGTCGTTTTGGAAATTGGTGTTAATATTTCAACCTTTAAATAGTAAAACAATGAATAAAAAAATAAAAATTCCCTTTTACGTAACGTAAATGTCACCTACTTACCTTATCATGTTGGCTTACCATATATAGTAGTAGTAGCCACCTTTTTCTTTCTTCCTATTTCTTTGGATAGTGTATTTGCGGCACTCCTGCTTGACCGCTTTTCTCTTTTTTTTTTTTTTTGACCTTTCCGTATACGCTCGCTCCCTCCTACCCATACCAAAATCAACATTAAATTTTAAAATAAATATTTTATTTTTAGAAGGAGCTAATGGATTTAAATTAACATTTTTTTAAGGTCATTTAAGTGGCTTTGCCATGCTGCCATAACCAATAAATTTATTGTATTTTTATTATTTATAATTCATAAATTTTGGAAAATCATTTTTAAAAACCAGGTTTTAAATCTTTTTTTATTTATATAAAATTTAATCATTTGAAAATTTTAAAATAATTAAAATTAATTTTATTTAAAAATTAGAATAGAGCAAGTTATTTCAACCCATATGTATATCATTCTATAAAGGTATGAGCAATTTCTATGCGAACATAAGAATGCTAGGGGATTCAAGAGTCCCTTAGCATTATATCATTGCTCCCAGCTTATTAACAGATTTAAAGTTGATGTTTGTTCTTTTGATGGAGATTAAGTCCAATCATGATAGATATAGAAACCTTTTCTTTAGATGGAATTTGGACTCTTTTGTGGGAACTGATAGTAAGGGACTTAGTGGAGGAACTGATTTATTTTGGAATAGAAATGTGCAATGCAATGTTATTTCTATTAATGAAAATAAGATATTTTGCTACATCAAGGAAAATAACTTCAAAACCTGGCTCACTTGAGTTTATGGTAAACTTAAATTATGTGAATATAACTACATTATGTGATCCAAATTATTTTTTATATTAGTTATTTTAAAACTTTTATTTAATTATTTTAAATTACTTACACATTTTAGTTTTAAATACTTTTATGTGGTTTGGAATAAGCTTTTGGACTTCTCCAATTTTGTCAATGAAAATGGTATTGGATCACCTTAGGCAATTTTAATCAAGTTATCTGATTCAAGGATAAACATTCTTCTTTTTCTAATGATTTGAAGGGAGCACCTGAACTGCTTTAGTGCCTTGAATCGTGAAACCTCCCAAAAATCCCAATATAAAGATCCTATTTTACTTAGACCAATAACCGTCAACAAAATGATGTTATTTGGGAAATGTTGGACAAGGCCTTTGCCAACAATCATTGTTTCAATGGTTGCTTCAACATTTTTGTTCTTAATCTCCCTGTCAATTTCTTTGATCATGGTCCAATGAGAGTACGCATTAACAAAAATATTTATTTTCAAAAAAGACCTTATCGTTTCAAAGCTATGTGGACCCTTCATCCACAATGCAAGGAAGTGAGAAAAGAGACTTGGGATGCACATAAAAAGGGATATTTGGCTTTTAAGCTGTTGGGCAAGTTGAAAATCACAAGCTCTTCCTTATGGAAATGGAATAAAGATGTTTTCGACGACTTTAACAAAAGGAGAAAGGACTTGGAAAATGACCTTATGGCAACTCAATCTGAGATCCCTTCTAATAATTTCCTTAATCGGGAAAAAATGATTAGGGTGAACTTGTACAACTTGAGGAACAAGAACAACTTCATTGGTTGCATAAGTCTAGACTATAGTGGCACTCTTTAGGAGATAGGAACACAAAATTCTTTCATCTTACTACTAAGAAAAGAAGAGTTGTGAACAAAATTGAAGGTATTCATGACCCTTTTTGCAACATTTGGGTGGATGAACCCACGATTGCCAAATAGCTTTTCTCAATTATTTTGAAAATCTCTATTGTTGTCCTGCTCGGGTTAATAGAATGACCTTTTTTGATTGCCTAAGGGATTTAAATGTACCTTGCCTCTCCCAAAATGGCATTGACTACCTTAACAAGCCCTTTATTACCTCTGAAATTAAGAACATTTTCTTTCAAATTGGTGCTCTTAAAGAACCAAGCATCTAACGCCCTAAACCCGACTCGATTTGCCAGGTCTGAATCTTGAGTATTACTTTACACAATACTTAACAATTTAACAAAACAGTTTACAAATTTCTCATTTCTTTGACTACTTTATTCATTATTTTAACTAAAAGATTTAACATCTAAAGACAAAGGAAGTATTTTAATTAGTTTATTACATCAAACTTGATACAAATCATTACAATATAAAAATTTAATAAAAATAGACACATAAGACGTATCCCTAACTACACCGCTTTTCCACTATATGCATAATAACCCAATCCGTCATATCTTTAACGTACCCCTGGTATCATTCCTCCTAGTGCAGTCCCCTACCAAACCTGAAAACAAATAACAAGTCTTGTAAGTTCAAGAGAACTTAGCGAGTTTTATCACAAAATGACCTTGACAGATACTTTATATTCTTATAGGAACTTTTATGTGCCAACTATTTTTTTGAACCATTTATTTCGGGCGGATACCGTTACAGTTTAAACATACCCTTACACACCAACTATCATACTCTTATTTACACGCATCTTCCTTATCTAACTAACTTAATATCCTATCTGACATTTCACAAATCTTTTTATCACATATGCACTTCCCAATTGTACATACCCTCAAAGCCCACTTTCAAAAAACCATACCTTAACACGTATACTTATCTTACATAGTTGTTCACAGACATTCATCATGGGCGATATACATTGGCGAATACTTACGTAGAACTAAATACCATTAAACTCATAGTCCAAAACATATTTTGGTTCAAACAACTCGTATTGATAATGTATTACATAGACCATTCAAATAAATTTTATATCATTTTATTTTAGAATCCCATAAACTCAAGATAACACTAACTCAAATTCAGAATAATTTCAAAAGATGATACAGTATAACACAAACATTGCGGATTCCATATAATTTGGATTCAAACCTTATACAGTACAATACAGTACAACTTCTATAATATGTAGCATCATTCACAACAGTGGAATTCATAACCTGAGACATGGGTAAATGATATCCTCTCATTGGCATTACATGGTTGATGAAATGTAAATGTGGCCACGGGTCGTTCATCTTTGTGATGGATATTGATTGACTTTTCATGAAGGAAGATGTAATAATTACCATGAGATAAAATATGATCATATTGGGAGAACGAATATATCCCAAAGAGATTAAGGATATCCTATGAGGGTGACACACTTATGACAAGGTCACTAGACGAGCATTGATCAAGTTGCTTTCGTAATGATATGTCGTTGGGGAGAGCTCAGTCACGATACTATAGTGGAATGGCTTCATGACTAAATGGATTTATAATTAATAGGTGAAAATCTAAAATTTAATTATAAATCATTTGAGCCTCAATTGCATATGTCTAATCGGTTCCTCCGCTAGCTCGTAGAAATAAAAAATGAATTGCATGTTGAATCAAATGAGCAAAAATTAATAGAAATGGTGAAATAGAGAAATATGAAACACTTGAAAATGATTAAGATTTTCTCCAAGATGAAATCATTTGGAAATAAATGTGGTTTTCACCAAAATGGAAATGAAAATGAAAATGAGAAATGAATTCATTTATAAATGAACAATGAATTCTCAAAAATGAAAGTAAGATTAAGTTTATGTTTTTGAGCTATTTTAAAGCCCAAAAATTAAAATAAACCATACAATCATAGTAAACAAGTTGAATGGTGAAATATTAAATATATTTTCTCGAAAGTTTTATTAGGGGTAAAATTGAGATGAGAAAATTATTTAATATAAATATTGAAGCTTATTTTGGGAAATAGAAAAACAAAATCGGGTTGAATCATATTACAAAGTAATGGGTCAAAAAGTCTGAGAAATACTCATAATTGAACCCGATGTGAGAAAGGCCCAAAATCCCCTAATGGAATATGAAGGGGCAACAACCCTAGTAGGAATACTAGTGGTGTGTCGCCCACCCTAATCTTACTCTGAGTAGAGAGTGTTTTTCTATCTGAAATAAACTTCTCTAATTCAACAAGGGTTCTACCTTCTCTCTATATAAATAGATGGTATCGGTAGGGCTATTAACACAACTTTTCGAATATCATTATTTTGCTAAAAAATAGAGAGACTTTTATTCTCTAAGAATTAAATATAGTTTCTAAAATAATAATTCTGTCGTTTTTTATTTGAGAATAGAATTTTCGTTTTCACCCAAAAAGAAAAGAAAACTATTTCTATTTTTGTGTTTGATTCGAATTGTATGAGCCCACACTCAAAGCAATTCATGGTATGAGAACAGCGAAAAAATTCGTTTGGTTGAAAGTCAGGAATGACAAGGATTCATCTATCCGAAAACTCAAGTATGATTTCAGTTTAGGGTTTATTGATATAAATTCACAAAGAGTCAGTTTTCAAAATTTTCATTTTCTACTGTGCAAGAAAATCATTTTCAAACCGAACATGTTTTTCCAACCTTTCCTTTTCAAAATGCATTTGTTCTTAGGCATTTCATTTATGATAATATTATTATTGCTAGAGAGATTCTTCACTTCATTAGAAGAAAAACAAAAGGAAAAGGTTCTCTTGTTGCTTTTAAAATTGACATATGTAAAGCTTTTGACAGGGTTAATTGGGACTTCCTGCACTCTATTCTTGAATTCATGGGCTTTGATCAAAATTGAATCAATCTTATTCACCAATGCATTTCCACTGTCTCCTATCATATCATTGTTAACGATTCTCTTTCAAAAGGCTTTTGTCCTAAAAGGGGTTTGGGCCAAGGGGATCATTTCTCCCCTTATCTCTTCATCCTTTGTATGAACATTCTTTCTCCCGTGCTCCAAAAAGCTTAATCGGATGGATTTATTCATGATATTAAAATTTCTAAAAACATACCTGCTATAAATCATCTTCTATTTGCTGATGACTGCTATATCTTCTTCAATGCTTCTGTTCAGGTACGTAGATCTTTTAAAGCTTTACTTATGAAATTTTGCTCTTTCAGGTCTCCAAATCAACTTCACTAAATCTAAACTCTTTCTCAGCCCTTTGACAAATATTCAAGTGAAAATATGGTTTGGTGGCATTCTTAATGCTTAAAAAAGTTGACCTTCCTAAAAAGTATTTAGAACATAAACTGGGTAGAATTCAAAGGAATAAAGACTTCTTTTACAATTTATTGGACAAGAACAACATTAAACTGGTTTCATGGAAATCGAAATGACTATCATCTATCGAAAGGCATACTCTTATTAAATTTACAATTTATTCCTTTCCACTCTACCCTCTTTCTATTTTTAAATCCCCAGCAAATATCTATGATAAAATTGATATGAGAACTAAAGCTTTCTGGAAAGGTCATGATTCTAATACCAAGAAACTTCACCCTTGAAATTAAGACACCCTATCTGCACCTATCTCCTAAAAGGGCTTGGGTATTTGTAAGATCAAAATATTTAATAAAGCCTTTCTTTTAAAAGTGGCCTGGTGAATTGTAATGGATAAGAATTTTTTACAGACCGCTTCTCGTCATCTTTATAGACCACGAGAGAAATCAACACAAATAACTACAATCAATCGAATACTAAGTGCGGTAGCTGCATGTGTGACAAGTTAGTTGTAATTTATTTTTACAATAGGGTACAATAGTAGTCTGAGGATCGAACCCAAATGAGTTGGCAGTTAAGTGAATTCTAGCGACAAACATGCAATTAAAGAGTCTAAATAACTACTCACCATACAATATAGTACTATAAGCCATTCGAGAGTTTAATTGTGCTAAGTAACTAACTAAAATTAAAAAAAGACTAAATTGTAAAGACAACAAACTATGCAACTGTCAAATATGAGTAAATACGATAACAAAAAACGGTTGGTTGATTTTCATGTGGTTTGTTGACTACCGAATTAGGGATCTAAGTTGTTATTACTCCTAAAATGGCTCCATTTTTCATCTCGACCTCAACTTTACCAAAATAAACAAATTAGTCTGGTTTATCTCTTGACCTCACTAGCTAACCCGAGACTTACCAAATTAGTGGCCAATAAGATCTCCTTTCGGTCTCACTTATCTTGATTTTCCCTTAGGGGCGTTAGCCCTAGGTTTTTAAGTCTATTATATTTAGTCTAACTTTACAATTTAGTCCCCAAACTCAAAAATCAATTTCCCAACATTTCCATCAACTAACCCCTAAATATTTAGCTACTCCTACTCATATTGAAACCCATTCTCAGCAAGAAATCAAATGAAAATAAAATTAACTTAAAACCTAAAAAAATAAATAAAAACCTAAATTTTCTTGCAAAACCTTGGATACAACAACAATGAAGCAAGAAAAGTAAACAAGAACATTAAAAGAGTGATTTTTAACAAAGGAAATTAAAGAAAATTGATTAACATTAAACTAGGATTAAAATGTAAATACAAAAGAGTTTGAAGGATTAACCAAGTAAATAAAACTTAACTATAGTAATAAATAACTTAACCACCAACTATGAAACTAAGAAATACAAGAAAATGTGCAGGAAAATTAAACCTAAGCTTTGGAGAAGAGATGAGAAAACTAAACCTTAACAAAGATAAAAAAAAAAATTAATAAAGCTAAGCTAAGTCTAGTGTCTAGGTGGCTCTCTCTCTCTAGCCAATATTTTGGCCTTTTTTAGCAAATATCAGACCCAACTTTGTTGATCAATTTGCCCCTAAGCGTGTATTTTTTTTATTGGGGGACATGTTGGACAAGGACTACCCTTTTGGTCCTTTTTTTATCTCCCTTCAACAGTGATGCTACAATACACAGGGACAAGTATCGTGATATCAACTCCAGTCTTAAAATGGGGGAAGTCCTTGGGAGCTGGGTATCGCGATACCACCAGAAAAACCTTGATCCTCTTCAATTCAACACTGTTGGGGGTATCACAATTTTTAGGCTTTGATATCACACCCCTCATTCTAAGTGATGTTTTCATTGACATTCGAGCCTCCGATGACTCCCTACAACACTCAACCAACCATTAGGTTCATGATGGCACTTTTGGCTATTTCGGGTCTCAAAAGTAATAAAAAGCGCACTAATCCACTTATTAAAGCTAATAACAAAAATTAAGTAAAAACATAACAAAAACATATCAATTGCTCGGAAACAAGCTTTTTAAGTGTATTAGGGAGCCTAATTTGACAGATCAAATTATGGCAGATCATCTACTTTCAAGAGTTCTTAAAGCAAAGCATTGGAATCATGATGTAACACCCCTAACCTATATCCGTTGCCGAAATAGGGTTATGGAGCATTACCGGAGTTTATGGAACAAATATGGTTAATTTATGACATTTACTATTTATATCTGAAACCAATCATATTGTCCCTTAAATGGACCCTAGAGGCCCAATTTATGTGTTAGAAATAAATCGGGACTAAATCGGAAGGTTAGAGAATTTTTTTACAAAATTTTAAAAATTTTCTTAGGTATAGGGGACACACGCCTGTGTGGCTAGACCATGTAGCTCACACGACTAGAAGACACGTCTGCGTCTTAGGTCGTGTAGGCATTTGATATGAGGCACATGGTTGTGTCCCAGCCCGTGTCCATACCTGTGTAACTCTCTGACTTGGGTCACACGGCCAACCACATGCCTCACGGTCGTGTCCCAGCCCGTGTCCATACCCGTGTAACTCTCTGACTTGGGTCACATGGCCAACCACATGCCCATGTGATAGGACGTGTGTCAGGTACAGGGGTCACAAGGCCAAGTCACAAGCCCGTGTGCTAGGTCGTGTGCAAAAACCTAGGCTTCTATTTCAAAATTTAAAGGTACAAGAGACACACGGCCAAACCACATGCCTATGTGCCAGGCCATGTGTCACATACGGCTAAGACACACGCCCATGTCTCTACCTGTGTGGACGAAAATAAGCCATTTTAAAACCACTTTTCTCACCCAATCTTGGTATCAACCTATGCACAACAAATTTTACACTTATAAGTCTTACAAGACCCTCAATTCAAGCCAATACAAAGTTCTTATAACTAACATATCATCACATATAATCAAATATATTAACTTACCAAATTAACAACTTATACCTAGGTGTATATGCAACCATGCCTCAATAGACTTATTAATTGTCCATCATCTAAACATTTCAAACATGCTTTGTAATGACCCAAATTTTACTATTATCGAAAAAGTGTATTTTTGGGTCTCTGTTTCTGAAAAATGGATCCGTAAATATTTATTAAAAATATTTATGAAGTAAAATGAGTGGTTAATTAGAGTTTAATTAAGTGAATTTAATTTAATTAAGCGTGATTAGGAAAAAAGATTAAATTGAATGAAGTGGGAAAGTTTAATTACAAAATAAAAAAAAGTGAAGGGACTAAATAGGCAAATAAGCCAAAAAAGGGAGTGCCAAGTGTGTGATAAAAATAAAATACATGTGTACTAAATATTGTACATACAATTGTAAAATATGTATGTATTTGCTTATTATTTAAGTAAATATTATTATTTTATAATTAATTAATTAAAATAAATAATTAAATAAAGACAAGTGTGTGGTAATAATAATTTATATGTGTACCAATGATATATATACATTTGTAATACACATGTATACTTACTTATTATTTAAGAATAATATTATATTATATTATAATATAATATAATTAAAATATAAAAGTAAATGAAACAAAAGAAATAAAGAAAAGAAAAAGAGAATGAAAGAAACAGGATGTTTAAATGAAAATGGGGGAAGGAAAGGAGAAAGAAAGAAGAAAGGAAAAATTAAAGGTTTGAAGCTTGGAAGTTCAATAAGTAAGTCAATTTAGCCCTTTTTACTTAACTTTGATGTTTTAGAAGCTTTGGAACAAGATTTTGATGAAATTAAGTTGATATTTTGAAAGTTATTAGATTTCTAGATAATGTTCATGTTGAGTAAAATGATGAAATAAGGGTTAAATTGATATAAATTCAAGTTAGAAATGAAATAAGGATTGAATTGTAAAGTAATTCATAAGTTTTATGTTGAAGGGCTAATTTGAGGAAATTTTGAAACTAGTGAAATAAGCTGAAAATTTAGTAGTTAAATTTGAGTTTGGATAGAACTTGAATAGAAATAGAGTATGAATTAAGTTAGTAAAGTGAATGAATTAGTTAGGACCTAATTGAAAATAAGGTGTAAATTGAATAGAAATTCAATTATTTGTTATAATGAGTGCTGAAAATTAATGGTATAATTATTTTAATTCCCGTAGCTAATGTTGTCTCGGGAAATCTCGGCTAAGCAAAGAAAAAGACAAAGACAATGAGAGTTAGCTCGGAAATCACGGTTTGTGTTTCTATAATCCGAAACTTATCTATTAGTTGTTGCATTTATTATTTCATATGTAAGATATGTGAAATGAGGTGAGTATGTGATATCATAATGTTGAATTGAATGTGTTATTATTAGAAATGAATTCAAATGTATATTGTATTGAAAGTGAATTGCATGTGGATTGATATGAAAAAGTGTATTGAATTGAATTAAAGTGATATTGAACTAAGAAAGTGAAAATTTATAACCCTATTAACAGTGTCAGGCTAGTCGGATATAATTGGCATGTCATAGGATTGGAAGTGTTCAGGGATATTCTGACTGTGTGTCAATGAGACACTATATGTGTCGACTACTATAACTATTCCAGATTCGTTCCGAAGAGGTATTCTGTACCTAATTGTGACTGTTACTGTTACTGTTTCGGATTTGTTCCAATGAGGTACTTTGTGTACCGCTACTGTTACTGTTACTGCTACTGTTACCGTTATGGTGTATTCTGGCTTCGGCCGATGAAACACTGTATACTATCCCCGGTATGTGGGTTGGATCCGTGTATCCTTTCAGGACCGAGTCATGTTAATAGGGGTAAATAAAGGTACTGAAAAATTTACTGCTATCGAATATTTGACTGTTACTGAATAAATGATTAACTGATACTGAGTAATAATGATTAAATGATTGTTATTGAAAAATACCGACTGTCATTGAATAATTGATTGCTATTAAGTAAAGGATTGCTACTGACAAATAATCGTTACTGGATAACTAATTGTTATCAAATGACTAAATGATACTGAAAGAAACTGATAAATTAATTGATACTGAAATACGTTTACTGATATTGAATAATGAAAAGAAACATGAGTAAGACATATGAATGGAGAATATAATATTATTCTTATGAATTAAATGAAAAAGCTAATCAAGTTATTAGATGATGAAGGTTGAATGAGTTGTAAAGAAATTACTTAAGAAATGAATAAATGAATATTTATGATTATTATAGGACAATAAATGTATTGTTATGTTTTAAATGTTCAGATTATAGAAGTACCACTGAGTTCATACTTAGCGTACGGTTTGTTTCCGTGCGCAGGTTAAGTTAAAGTCAGATCGTTGAATCAGCATCCCAGGTAGATCCCAATCTTAATAAGGTAAAACATGTTAATTGATGATAATGGCATGTACCTAGGATGTCTTAAGTGTGTTATATTATATTGTGATTGTAATAATGAAATAAGTAAATTGATAATTGATAATGATACATGATAAGTGTTTAAAGTTAAGTATTGGATAATATATAAAATGAATTTGGATTGGTTTAGTATTGGAATCCGTATTGGTTGTGGTTTGAAGTTTGCAGGGTTGGTAAATTTTAAAATACAAGGTTCATTTTGAGTCCACACGATTTGTCACATGGGCGTGTGACCAGGACGTGTGAGACACACGTCTTGCACACGTGCATGTTGTTAGGTCGTGTGTCCCCTGCATCTAAAATGTTACAAACTGATTGCCACACAGACTGAAAACACGGGCGTGTTCCTTAGCCGTGTGAGATTATCAGAATGCCCCATGGGTAGTGGACACGGGTGTGTCCTGGTCGTGTGAGCTTACTGTCGGGCCTCCACAGGCGTGTCATATTACCATACGGGCGTGTGGTACTATTTAGAAAAAGAAACTATAAAACTTCATGAAAAATTTTCCTAAGCTTCCGAACGAGTCCCAGTTTGTTTTACTTACATTTGTAAAGTACTGTGGACCTATATATTATATTTAGATGGATAATATGGTATTTATACTTGTTTTATGTGCAAATGTACTGTAATGATCGGTAATACTCCATAATCCTATACTAGCAACGGTATAGGGTTAGGGGGTGTTCATTTAGTGGTATCAGAGCTATTCAAGTTTAGTCGATTCTCAGACTAAATCGAGCTCGAAATTGAGTCCAGAGGTACATGCCAAAGTTGAGTCAAAATTGTGTCGGGATTGGATGCTGATATATTTGTTTGGTACTATTTTATAGTTGAAAATGTTAGATGAACATATCGATGGTATTGATTACGAAATGTATACTGGAGACTATTAGTCTCGTGAATTAAATGGAAATTGAATCGGTAATGTTAAGTATTAACTCAATGAATAATTGATTATTGAATGTTGACTGATGAAATAATAGAGAAAGAAATGATACATAATTATTTAGAACTGTAACTGATGCTCTTTAGTGAGTAGAAAGAAACTGTATCTGCTACGACATCTACCCCTCTTATTTCTCAATCGGTTCCCGAAATGCTTCAAGGTATAGAGTTGGACTAAACGGGTAAGTTATCTGTTGCTAATACTCTGTAAATATAGTGTGAAAGAATTGAGAATTTCAATTGAAAATGATCTTGAAAGAACTGAAATCTGGTTAAAGAATGCTATCAGGATTGTAATTGAATTGTTCTATTCACCGGTTAAATGTTAGAAAGGTATGATATTCTATTAAAAGATTCAGCTTGCCAGCGATGAAAAATATTGATTTATGTTGTAATTAAAAAAGGGTTATTTGGAAATCTTCTGAAATGAGTTCTGAAAGAAATATATAACAGTTAGAGATTTTTTTTTCAGAGATGTAAAGAATTCTTGATGTTTAAACAGAGTTATATGATTGTAACTGTATCTAAAGGGAATTTGTTTGATTTAATAAATATATTAGAGGATGTATTTCGACAGAGACTGTATGGTACAAATTGTTCGAAGACGGTTTAAATGAAGACATAAAATCGAAGAACATTGAATAAAGAGTGGAATATGTATTGGATATGATTCTTTTGATCATTATCTTAGTGATTGCTTGGAGAAGTTGAAAAAGATATTATTTCAAGACCGAGTAATGCAGTTATCAGAGGTAGGTCACCCTATAATCTCAGAAATACAAGTAAAAGCCGAAGTGTGATAAATGACTTCACTTTAAAATCTGGAGAATGAACATCAGCCAGGGTATATCTTAATTGTAT
The DNA here is from genome assembly GCA_025698465.1 of Gossypium longicalyx. NCBI lineage: Eukaryota > Viridiplantae > Streptophyta > Magnoliopsida > Malvales > Malvaceae > Gossypium > Gossypium longicalyx. The sequence continues at coordinate 72,448,751 of CM047004.1, read as the reverse complement.
ATAAGAAAATTTATCTCTACCGGATGTCATTACAGGTACTTTCTTCTTTATCAACACTAATATGATTATTTTAAATTGATATTGGTTTGACTATTTCTATGATTACATGAGTTCAATATTTATTAAAAATTTGCTTGTTAAGATTGCTAAAATTTTTGGGTTGAAGCATTAAATTTTTCGGATCAGTATTTATGGGTTGATAAGATCTGCAGGAACTGTTTGATAATGATACTGCTGTTTTCTAATCAATTTGATATTATTACTGTTCGATGTGATTCTGAATATGGAATGATTAATTTTGCATGATGTTGTGATAAATTACAAGTAAAAATATATTATATTGCAAAGTCAGGAAGATGAAATGTTTTGTTGAATCAGAGAAGATTGAACTAATTGTTTTTTGTGATATTGAACATGCCAACACAGACATATACCGGAAAGGGGTCATGGTATTTATCTTGCTTATGTATTGATTATTAAAGAATTTGAGTTAAAGTTTAAATCAATGGGAATTTTGATATGTTTCCAGAAGAGTTATCTGAATTATTGCTAGTTAAAGAAGTTGAGTTTGCTAAGATTTTGTACTTGAAATGATATTGAAAAGTATATTTGAAATCAAAGATTTTCTGATACCAGTCAGTTATTATCAGAAATTTGAAAAAAGATTTTTGGATAATATGATTACTATAGAAAAATATGGCATTGGAATAATCTGATAAATGTCAGCAAGGTTTTGATTAGTTGAGAGCTCAGTTAATTGAAGCACTGGTTCTAGTTTAGTCTGAAATCCTGTGAAGAAACTTGTGATTTACAGGAATAATAGTGTTTTGATGCAAGAAAGTAAATGAATGGTTTATGTTTTGGAAAGCTAGAATCACATGAAAAGAATTATCTGATATATGATTCAGAAGTGGTAGTTATTGTCCTTACACAAAAGGATCATGATTTGATAATTGAATATCATCCAGGAAAAGCAAATAGAGTTATGAATGCTCAGAATTGAAAGTTTCACTTTGTTTTACGAGCTATGAACATCCGATTGTTATTACCTGATGAAGGCTCAAATGTAGTTGAGATAAAAGTTAAACTGACTTCTCTACAGCAGATCTACAAAGCTCAAAATGTGATAACGAGTTATCGGCTAAATGGGTATAGTGTACAAATGACTTTTGATTAAAAATTTCCGATTGGATATGATGATTGTTTGCTATTTAGAAACATAAGCTATACTGAAGAATTCAGAACTGTTACAGTCAGTGATGATATTAGAATGAAATGAGATAGAATTTCTATGGGTTTGAATTGGAATTATCTCTATTTGTGAAAAAGAAAGATGATATTTAAATAATCGTCGAAGGTATGGCGAAGTCTGTATATTTCATTCCGGTATGAATAAGTTTCTTATTTAGTAATTATCTGAAATATGGGTTTCTGAGATTATCGTATTCATGGTATGGTAGTTTCTATTATTTCTGATCGAGATACATGGTTTATATTCTGATTCTAGAATGAATACAAGAAGTTCTGGATATACGATAATAATTTTTAGCACGGTATGAAGCTTTGTATGATTATGAATGAAAAACTGCACAGTATTTAATTGAATATGATGAAAAAGGGAATATACAGAGTTGTTTGATTTGAGAAACCAAGGAGAAGTGGAAGTGATTCAAGATAGTTTAAAGACGGTATTTGATTGTCAGAAATTCTATATGGATATTAAGTGAAAGAAAAATGATTGAGCTAGAATTGATTCAGGAAACAGGGAATACTGTTAAGAAGATTCAAGATAGATTGAAAGCAGCTTTTGACAGACGAAAATTATATGTGAATTTGAAATGTCGAGATATCAAGTATTCTGTTAATGATAAGGTATTTCTTAAAGTTTCACAATGGAAGAAACTTTGAAGACTGGATGAAAAAGAAATTGAACTCTCATTCTGTTGAGCTATGTGAAATTGTAGAAAAGTCAGACTGGTAACGTATTGGTTGGTATCGCCTCTGAAATTACAGAAAATTTATGAGATTTTTCAGGATTTGGTACTCAAAATACATAGATCAGATCTTCCACATGTTACATTGGCAAGGGATATTGAAATTTAAACTGATTTATTAAAGAGGAAGAACCGATTGAGATACTAGCTTGAGAAGTGAAGTCATAATATTAAGGAAGCCACACGGGAACCGAAAGAAACAGTGAGATCTCTGTAACCCCACCTCTTTTCAGGTAAATTTCGAGGACGAAATTTATTAAAGGGGGAGAATTGTAATGACCCAAATTTTACTGTTACTGAAAAAGTGTATTTTCGGGTCTCTGTTTCTGAAAAATGGATCCGTAAATATTTATTAAAAATATTTATGAAGTAAAATGAGTGGTTAATTAGAGTTTAATTAAGTGAATTTAATTTAATTAAGCGTGATTAGGAAAAAAGATTAAATTGAATGAAGTGGGAAAGTTTAATTACAAAATAAAAAAAAGTGAAGGGACTAAATAGGCAAATAAGCCAAAAAAGGGAGTGCCAAGTGTGTGATAAAAATAAAATACATGTGTACTAAATATTGTACATACAATTGTAAAATATGTATGTATTTGCTTATTATTTAAGTAAATATTATATTTTATAATTAATTAATTAAAGTAAATAATTAAATAAAGACAAGTGTGTGGTAATAATAATTTATATGTGTACCAATGATATATATACATTTGTAATACACATGTATACTTACTTATTATTTAAGAATAATATTATATTATATTATATTATAATATAATTAAAATATAAAAGTAAATGAAACAAAAGAAATAAAGAAAAGAAAAAGAGAATGAAAGAAACAGGATGTTTAAATGAAAATGGGGGAAGGAAAGGAGAAAGAAAGAAGAAAGGAAAAATTAAAGGTTTGAAGCTTGGAAGTTCAATAAGTAAGTCAATTTAGCCCTTTTTACTTAACTTTGATGTTTTAGAAGCTTTGGAACAAGATTTTGATGAAATTAAGTTGATATTTTGAAAGTTATTAGATTTCTAGATAATGTTCATGTTGAGTAAAATGATGAAATAAGGGTTAAATTGATAGAAATTCAAGTTAGAAATGAAATAAGGATTGAATTGTAAAGTAATTCATAAGTTTTATGTTGAAGGGCTAATTTGAGGAAATTTTGAAACTAGTGAAATAAGCTGAAAATTTAGTAGTTAAATTTGAGTTTGGATGGAACTTGAATAGAAATAGAGTATGAATTAAGTTAGTAAAGTGAATGAATTAGTTAGGACCTAATTGAAAATAAGGTGTAAATTGAATAGAAATTCAATTATTTGTTATAATGAGTGCTGAAAATTAATGGTATAATTATTTTAATTCCCGTAGCTATTGTTGTCTCGGGAAATCTCGGCTAAGCAAAGAAAAAGAAAAAGACAATGGGAGTTAGCTCGGAAATCACGGTTTGTGTTTCTATAATCCGAAACTTATCTATTAGTTGTTGCATTTATTATTTCATATGTAAGATATGTGAAATGAGGTGAGTATGTGATATCATAATGTTGAATTGAATATGTTATTATTAGAAATGAATTCAAATGTATATTGTATTGAAAGTGAATTGCATGTGGATTGATATGAAAAAGTGTATTGAATTGAATTAATTCGTAAATGAATTAAAGTGATATTGAACTAAGAAAGTGAAAATTTATAACCCTATTAACAGTGTCGGGCTAGTCGGATATAATTGGCATGCCATAGGATTGGAAGTGTTCAGGGATATTCCGACTGTGTGTCGATGAGACACTATATGTGTCGAAACTCATCAGAATCATTCGTGATTCGTTCGAAGAGGTATTCGTGCCTAATTGTATGTGATTAGTGTTCTTGTTTGAATTTGTTACGATGAGGTACTTTGTGTACCGCCATCATTATTATTTATTATTACCGTTATGGTGTATTCCAACTTCATCTAATGAAACACTGTATATTATCCCCAGTGTATGGGTTGGATCCGTGTATCCGTCCAGGTCCGAGTCATGTTAATAGGGGCAAATAAAGGTACTGAAATATTTACTGCTACCGAATATTTGACTGTTACTAAATAAATGATTGACTGATACTGAGTAATAATGATTAAATGATTATTATTGATAAATACCGACTGTCATCGAATAATTGATTGCTATTAAGTAAAGGATTGCTATTGAACAAATAATCGTTACTGGATAACTCATTGTTATCAAACGACTAAATGATACTGAAAGAAACTGATAAATTAATCGATATTGAAATATGTTTACTGATATTGAATAATGAACAGAAATATGTGTAAGACATATGAATGGAGAATATAATATTATTGTTGTGAATTAAATGAAAAATCTAATCAAGTTATTAGATGATAAAGGTTGAATGAGTTGTAAAGAAATTACTTAAGAAATGAATATTTATGATTATTATAGGACAATAAGTGTATGTTATGTTTTAAATGTTCAGATTATAGAAATACCACTGAGTTCATACTCAACGTACGGTTTGTTTCTGTGTGCAGTTTAAGTTAAAGTCAGATCGTTGAATCAGCATCCCAGGCCGATCCCGATCTCAATAAGGTAAAGCATGTTAATTGATGGTAATGACATGTACCTAGGATGTCTTAAGTGTGTTACATTGCATTGTGATTGTAATAATGAAATAAGTAAATTGATAATTGATAATGATACATGATAAGTATTTAAAGTTAAGTATTGGATAATATATAAAATGAATTTGGATTGGTTTAGTATTGGAATCTGTATTGGTTATGGTTTGAAGTTTGCAGGGTTGGTAAATTTTAAAATATAAGGTTCATTTTGAGTCCACAGGGTTTGTCGCACGGGCGTGTGACCAGGACGTGTGAGACACACGGCTTGCACACAGGCATGTTGTTAGGTCGTGTGTCCTCTGCATCTAAAATGTTACAAACCGATTGCCACACGGACTGAGAACACGGGCGTGTTCCTTAGCCGTGTGAGATTATCAGAATGCCCCATGGGTAGTGGACATGGGTGTGTCCTTGCCGTGTGAGCTTACTGTCGGGCCTCCACGGGTGTGTCATATTACCACACGGGCGTGTGGTACTATTTAGAAAAAGAAACTATAAAACTTCACGAAAAATTTTCCTAAGCTTCCGAACGAGTCCTGGTTTATTTTAATTACATTTGTAAAGTATCGTGGACCTATATATATTATATTTAGATGGATAATATGGTATTTATACTTGTTTTATGTGCAAATGTACTTTAATGATCGGTAATACTCTGTAATCCTGTACCGGTAACGGTATAGGGTTAGGCGGTGTTACATGCTTCATACATGATTTATCCTTACTCATATAAGTTGGGTTGAATTGTAAACAAAATATAACTCTTAATATTTACTCAAACCATTATCACCCTATACATGCCATATAAACTAAAATATACATTGCAAAAACTACCAGAATAAATTGGATAGTGTGGCTCGATGTGTTGATCCGATTTCCTGACCTCATATTAATCTAAAAAGACATTAAACAAACACAAGTAAGCTTAATGAAACTTAGTAAGTTCGTTTGATTTAAACATAAATCTTAAGAAACATTGAACATACTATAACCAAATTAAGTAAATAAATCATTCAAATTACATTTCCTGCCAACCACAACTTCAATTTATGAATTCATTTAATTCACATCAAAACCATCAATAACTTTAAGTTCTCATATACTAAATTTCATATGTCACTTACCAACCTTACCGAATCTGGGAACGACATACGGATATGAGTACATCGTATACAGAAGCCTGAAGGCTGCACAGAAGCACACAAGTGCTAAATGGAAACCCATAAGGGTTGAACAAAAGCTCATAAGAGCTGAACGGAGACCCAATAAGGTTAAACTGAAACTCATATGAGTTAACTGAAGCTCATGAGAGCTAAATGGAAAGTAAACACAAAATTTCGCAACAAATGCTGAACCTCGGTTTACTTGGGTAATTTATCGTCAATTCTTCCTTTGCACTGAACGACTGTACTCAATCCCGCATTCCACTTTAGTCGGATGTTCATTCTAATTCATAATACAACAATATTTCATTTTTATTCAATAATATATTAAATATGTAACATCATTCATCAATTTCCATATAATTATTAAACTTTAACCATACAAACTTACCTGGGTTAAATGTGGAATTTGTAGCAGTTCGGGGGTTATTATGCTAATTTCTCTTTTTCACTATTATCTAAGGGCTCTTGATCTAAAATATAAAATTATTTATTCATTAGAATATATTTCAATTTCAATTCACTTCACAATTAATATCCCTAAATTTTTGAAATTGCACAATTACCCTAACTTTTACAGTTTTTACAATTTAATCTCTCACCAATTAACCTATCAAATGAGCTAATTTTTCTCAATTGACAATTTATCTAAATATTCTAAACTTATACAACCTTTGATCAATAGAATTTTAGTATCAAACCCTAATATTAAATCTTTTCACAATTTGGTCCTAAAATCAATTTCTATTGAAATCACTTGATAAAATCATCATATAATAAAATTCAAGTTCTAAATCCATGTTAATTCATCATAAACATCCATCACTTTATCAATGGTAACTTTCAAAATTATCCATAAAATCAAAAACTAATGACACAAATAGTTGGACCTAATTGTAAAAGTCTTAACAACACAAAAAATTCAAAAAAAAAGGAGCAAGAATTAGACTTATATGAAGTAAAAATAAATAAAACCAGCTTAAAACCTTCTCTTATTGTGTTTTTGGCTGAGAAATTGAAGAAGAATAGCCTAGAAATCTTTAAAATTCAATTTATTTAAGATAATTTCATAAAATTTACAATTTTACCCTTAGTTCACATTGTTTCCTTATTTCTTTCATACTTATGCTGCCCCAGCCATATCATGAGGCCAATTTACACTTTAAGTCCTCTTTTATTTACCATTTGACTATTTAATTACTATTTGTTTAATTAATAAGTTTTGTACATTTTTCAATTTAGTCCTTTTTATTTAATTAACTATCAAAACATTAAAATTTTCTAACAAAGCTTTAATACTAAATTAATGACACTCCATAAATATTTATAAAAATATTTATGACTTGGTTTATGAAATTTAGGTCTCGTTACCTTGTTTTCGAAACCAATTTACCTAATAAATTCTTCTAAAATGCAAATTACTAATTGGAAAGTCTTCCTAAAATTGCATTTAACTCATAAATACTAAATAATAAAATTTTCGAACTCACTCGTCGGATTTAGCTGTCTCAAACCACTGTTTTTGATATCACTGAAAATTGGGCTATTACACATGAGCCCTTCAAACTTTCAATCCCAAGTCCTCTGATTTGTGGGTCTGGAAAAACATATTCATTTGTAAAGATCTTCTCAGCAGTGGGAAGGATGTCTAACTTTAAAGTGGAAAAAATAGTTGGATTTGTACTAACTCCCACTGACCCCTTATTGACACTATTGTCCCCCATGATTCTGAACTCTAAGTCCAGAACTTCATTCGGCTCTACTACTGTAACACCTCCTACCCGTATCCGTCGCCGGAATAGAGTATGGGGCATTACCGAGAAGCACGAAACACTTACAGATAATTTAAATACATTTTCATAACAATTTGTTTCAATTTCATACTATTTCATATTTAAGCTTTATTCACCAAAGTATTTGAAATATTATCTTTATGCAAATAGCACACATGAGGTACATAATTCCATAATTATGAATGAACACATTTATCAAACATATCCCATGTTTTTATATATATCATAGTTTCATATTTCCATGTATCAATTACCATCACTTCCTCGTATTTTAGACAAATACGTGTAACAATTCATAAATATTCAATTCATTAACTCTTCCTACCAATCACGATTTAAATTGCCAAATCACTAATTGAGCCCAATTTCAATGTTCACTAAAATCTATCATATAAATTTGGATGTACATATTTATCAATAAATTCCATGTATAGATATCATCATCTCATACTTCCACATACATTTACTTTCCACATTTATGAATTCAAATAGCATATACAAGACATACCAATGTATTTCAAGTACGTTTTCATGATATTTCATTTCGAACTCAGATTATTTCATACTAGAAGTTTTCTCATTAACTCATTTGGAATACCAATTCATACGGATAATACATTCAAGGCGTAGAAATATATAATCACAAATGAACTCATTCATCAACCAAGTTTTATACTCATGTCTCATCAACTCATATTTCCTTATGTCACATAATTCCATGTAATACTTACCAAACTTCTTCAAATTAGTGAACATCTTACGGAATTGAGTCCGCACCAGGTATGCCTTTGAATTTCACTGATAATCACTGATGCCATAGCATAGCTATGGTCTTTTCACTAGAATGCCATAGCTCAGCTATGGTCTTACATCTTATACACATATCACACCGATGCCACATCCCAGATATGGTCTTACACAAAAATCACTTGTCACTTGTAGCTGAAGCTACCACTATTCACTGATTAGGTAGCCGGAGCTACCATTTTTCACTGATCAAGTAGCCGATGATCAGGTAGCCGAAGCTACCACTTTTCACTCATCATGCAGCCGAAGCTACCACTTTTACTTGTCATTTGTCTTGATCGGATAAGTGTAGCGAAGCTATCACTTATCACTTTCACTTGTTCTTGATCGGATAAGTGTAGCGAAGCTATCACTTATCACTTTCACTTGTCCTTGATCAGATAAGTGTAGCCGAAGCTATCACTTATCACTTGTTGCCATGGTCCAACCATGGTCTTTTCCTTTAATTCATCTTGTCACTGAACTAAAATGCTCAATTTGATCATTTATTCAATTTTCATGTTTTTACATTATTCACGATTTTATCATCAATACATATGAAATAACACATCATGAAATTCATAAAATTAACAAATGATCACTAAAATTTAGCCATATAAACTCAGAAGTTCAATTTTTGTATTATAACGATAATCATAATTTCATAATAAATATTCCAAATAAAACATTATATCATTTCTAATTCAACACTTATCGATTATAATCGGGCATGTGATCAATTTATACACGAGTCATTCATATATATATGTATATTTTTCCTCCTCCTCCTCTCCATCCACATCCTTAGTATAAATAACACACTTGTAAGTAACATTATCCATAATTTTCACTATTTACTTATGTGAATATTCAAGCTATTCATTCGTGTCATAGTCACTAAATTATTTTTATCTTGAGCTACAGAACTCAAAATTAAGATCCATAAATTTTCCCAGAAACTATGTCTTTTTACCATAAAAATTTCATAATTTTTGGTTGGGCCAATTAATACAGTTTTTTATTCATTGAAGTCTCCCCTGTTCTGCTGTCTCACAGTTCTGACCCTTCTTCACTAAAAATTAATTATCTCTTCGTACAAGATTCGAATGATGTTCCCGTTTGTTTCTATTGAAAATAGACTCATTCAGGATTCTAAAAATATAAATTTAAGCCCCTAATTATTTTTATCCAATTTTTTATGATTTTACAAAGTCAGAAAAGTGGAACCCAAAATCATTCTAACCTTGTCTCACAAAACTTATCATATCTCATGATTTATAGTTCCATTGCTTACATTATTTCTTCTATAAGAAACTAGACTCAATAAGCTTTAATTTCATATTTTATTCATCCTCTAATTCCATTTATAAAATGTTTGGTGATTTTTCAAAGTTAGACTACTGTTGCTGCCCAAAATAGTTTTAGTGCAAAATGTTGATTTCCATTTTGCCCCAAATTTCACAATTCATACAATTTGGTCCTTGCTCAATTAACCCCTCAATTAAGATAATTTTCTCAATTAATACTTTTCCTAGACATTATAAGTTATTTCATAACTACTGAAATTTAGAATTTCCACATAAAACTCTAACTTCAAACTCTTTTACAATTAGGTCCCAAACATTCACTTTCTATTTAATTCTTTCAATAAAATCATCATATAAACAATTTAAAGCTCTAATTCCATGCCAGATCATCATATAATTCCAGCACATATTCATATCAACTTTCAAATTCTTTCATAGAATAAAAAACTAATGAATTCAACAAGTGGACCTAGTTGTAAAAGTCACAAAAACACAAAAAATTCAAGAAATAATCAAGAATTGAACTTAATTGAAGTAAAAATATGAAAAACCAGCTTAAGAGAACTCTTCCATGGCGTTTTTGCTGATTAGAATGCAAAAAAAATAAAGAGAAATCTAGATAATTCCACTTTAGTCCTAGCTTTATTAAGTAAATTTTGTAATTCTCCAATTTTGCCCTTAATTCTCCTTATTTTCTCGTTGATTTCATGCCCTTGCCGTCCAGTCCAAATAGACCTTGGGTCTATTTACCTTTTAAACCCTCTTTCTTTTATCATTTATGCTATTTAATCATTTCCCACAATTTTACATTTGATATAATTTAGTCCTTTTTGTTCAATTAACTATCAGAACTTTAAAATTTCTCGACGAAACTTTAATACTAACTTATTAAAACTCCATAAATATTTATAAAAATATTTATGGCTTGATTTAAAATTCTCGAGGTCTCGATACATCGTTTTCGATTCTAATTATTTTAATATTTATTTTTAGTATACTATTCACTATTTCAAAATTTTTCCTAACTTCACATTTAACTTATACTCACTAAATTAATAATATTTCCTACTCGTTTGTCGGATTTAGTGATCTCGAATCACTATTTCGACACCACTGAAAATTAGGCTGTTACAACTCTCTCCCCTTTTGGGATTTTCGTCCCCGAAAATCTTATCAGAAGAAGTTACTTTCAACACTCATGAAACACTTTTACTAACTTCTCAGAATCACAATTCTGTTTAACCTCTAATATTTTTTTTAGTCACCTTTGAACTCTAGAATAAATGTTGGAACTTATTGTCAAAATTCTAAATTACCCTATTAGGAACACATATACTTAGTTGATTTGTCAAATAAAAAACTTTGTACCTACTGAAATGATCATACAGATCTTTCTTTGTCAAATGATTAATCATAAACTAAATAACATTTTCCTTTCTGATGTTAATGACAATCCCAATTCGAAATCTATAGCCATTCTATCTCATATCACACTAGTATTATCACTGACTACAATATTCCTGAATGCTCTTGATGTTCGGCTTACTTGCTAACAAATAGACATCTGAACTTGAACTCAAAAATTTTATGTAACGCTCTTGCAATCACTAGCACATATAACACACAAGAAGACAATAAAGATCTTGATAATTCCTTAGAGAAAGATAGAAGAAAAACACTGCTTACCGACTCTGGACTTCATCATAACAAAGATAATATATTTCTCGCATGTATAAAATAAAATCATAATCAGTAGAAACATAAGAATAGTATCATATAGATTTTTACCATCAACTTCATTTCAACATATTAGAATAAAATTCCAAAGAGATGAAGAAATACTGATCATAAATCGACCAGACCAACAGGGCTTTCGTCTAACATCATAGTTAGCTAGCATTCTCACAACATAAGAACTCCATCAAAAACTGAACAACCACACACATATATCTGAGGATAAAAGAATATATATAATACCCAGAACAGATCATTATATTCATTTCAACTATAATTGTCACACACACAGACATCTTTACTACTCAATTATCATTTCTCTGACTAATTCTATCATCATGAACCCTGCATCATTCCATTCACTAACGAAAACCAATTCGGGAAAAACTTCAGCAAACACATACTTTAGACATCATATCTGAATAAGTCGATTAGCCGAGGTTAAATTTTTCTTTAATCGTGACATTACGTAATCTGAATGATCTTTAGAATAATCTGATATCTTTTTCAAAACTGTATTCACTTGTCAAACTATTTTTAACTCCGTTTGCATTATTAATTATTCTACTACTGTACTCTTTAGTTTCACACTTGTGAACTATTCAACATAATTCTCGTGAATTTTCGTTATAAAATACCATATTGATAAGGGGGTGAGGTCGTAAAGCCTCTAACTGGACTCTCATAAATACACACATATGACTTAGTATTTATCATCAACATCATATTCTCACAATTACATAATTCACTTCAAGCAAATTAACATACATAATTATGTTACACGAACTTTTCAATTATCCTTTTCAAACAAGTGTACTTAAACATACATTCCATGAATTTTGAGTAAGTTTACTCATAGCATTTACTTAATCAAACAAGTCAGGCACATAATATCATATGAATGTCACACAAACATAGATGTGCTCATTACAAGATAAACTTCCATTTCATTTCACTTTTCCCATATTTCTCGATTTATGACTATTTCATTTCGTACCTCATCACATTCATATCATGAACTCTTCTTCATACCTTTCCAAGTTTCGACTCATCATAAACATATTCTTACTCTGACACCTTAGTATCACTTTCAACACTTTATGAAATAGCTCGATTGAAAAGTATTTCTGTCTATATGTAAAACAAAGATTAGAGCGGATCATACACATCACACTATCACAAATTTATCTGACATGTATTTCTAGATACTTTACACATCTCATTTGTCCCGAGAATCGGCTTAACCGAAGCTCTGATACCAAGAAATGTAACACCCCCTACCCGTATCTGTCGCCGGAATAGAGTACGAGGCATTACCGAGAAGTACGAAACACTTACAGATAATTTAAATACATTTTCATAACAATTTGTTTCGATTTCATACTATTTCATATTTAAGCTTTATTCACCAAAGTATTTGAAATATTATCTTTATGCAAATAGCACACATGAGGTACATAATTCCATAATTATGAATGAACACATTTATCAAACATATTCCATGTTTTTATATATATCATAGTTTCATATTTCCATGTATCAATTACCATCACTTTCTCGTATTTTAGACAAATACGTGTAACAATTCATAAATATTCAATTCATTAACTCTTCCTACCAATCACGATTTAAATTGCCAAATCACTTATTGAGCCCAATTTCAATGTTCACTAAAATCTATCATATAAATTTGGATGTACATATTTATCAATAAATTCCATGTACAGATATCATCATCTCATATTTCCACATACATTTACTTTTCACATTTATGAATTCAAATAGGATATACAAGACATACCAATGTATTTCAAGTACATTTTCATGATATTTCATTTCGAACTCAGATTATTTCATACTAGAAGTTTTCTCATTAACTCATTTGGAATACCAATTCATACGGATAATACATTCAAGGCGTAGAAATATATAATCACAAATGAACTCATTCATCAACCAAGTTTTATACTCATGTCTCATCAACTCGTATTTCCTTATGTCACATAATTCCATGTAATACTTACCAAACTTCTTCAAATTAGTGAACATCTTACGGAATTGGTCTGCACCGGTATGGACTGAATTTCACTGATAATCACTGATGCCATAGCATAGCTATGGTCTTTTCACTAGAATGCCATAGCTCAGCTATGGTCTTACATCTTATACACATATCACACCGATGCCACATCCCAGATATGGTCTTACACAAAAATCACTTGTCACTTGTAGCCGAAGCTACCACTATTCACTGATCAGGTAGCCGGAGCTACCATTTTTCACTGATCAAGTAGCCGATGATCAGGTAGCCGAAGCTACCACTTTTCACTCATCAGGTAGCCAAAGCTACCACTTTTTACTTGTCATTTATCCTTGATCAGATAAATGTAGCCAAAGCTATCACTTATCACTTTCACTTGTTCTTGATCAGATAAGTGTAGCCGAAGCTATCACTTATCACTTTCACTTGTCCTTGATCAGATAAGTGTAGCCGAAGCTATCACTTATCACTTGTTGCCATGGTCCAACCATGGTCTTTTCCTTCAATTCATCTTGTCACTGAACTAAAATGCTCAATTTGATCATTTATTCAATTTTCATGTTTTTACATTATTCACGATTTTATCATCAATACATATGAAATAACACATCATGAAATTCATAAAATTAACAAATGATCACTAAAATTTAGCCATATAAACTCAGAAGTTTGATTTTTGTATTATAACGATAATTATAATTTCATAATAAATATTCCAAATAAAACATTATATCATTTCTAATTCAACACTTATCGATTATAATCGGGCATGTGATCAATTTATACACGAGTCATTCATATATATATATGTATATTTTTCCTCCTCCTCCTCTCCGTCCACATCTTTAGTATAAATAACACACTTGTAAGTAACATTATCCATAATTTTCACTATTTACTTATGTGAATATTCAAGCTATTCATCCGTGTCATAGTCACTAAATTATTTTTATCTTGAGCTACAAAACTCAAAATTAAGATCCATAAATTTTCCATAGTCACAAAAACAAAAAAATTTCAAGAAATAATCAAGAATTGAACTTACTTGAAGTAAAAATATGAAAAACCAGCTTAAGGGAACTCTTCCATGGCATTTTTGCTGATGAGAATGCAGAAAAATAAAGAGAAATCTAGATAATTCCACTTTAGTCCTAGCTTTATTAAGTAAATTTTGTAATTTTCCAATTTTGCCCTTAATTCTCCTTATTTTCTTGCTGATTTCATGCCCTCGCCGTCCAGCCCAAATAGACCTTGGGTCTATTTGCCTTTTAAACCCTCTTTCTTTTATCATTTAAGCTATTTAATCATTTCCCACAATTTTGCATTTGATACAATTTAGTCCTTTTTGTTCAATTAACTATCAGAACTTAAAAATTTCTCGACGAAACTTTAATACTAACTTATTAACACTCCATAAATATTTTTATAAATATTTATGGCTTGATTTAAAATTCTCGAGGTCTCGATACCTTGTTTGTGATTCTAATTATTTTAATATTTAGTTTTGTACACTATTCACTATTTCAAAATTTTTCCTAACTTCACATTTAACTTTTACTCACTAAATTAATAATATTTCCGACTCACTTGTCGAATTTAGTGATCTGGAGTCACTATTTCGACACCACTGAAAATTAGGCTGTTACAACTACCCCAGTTTGGACCAAAATAAACTGCTCAAATTACTTCATATCAACAGAGCCTCTGACCTACTTAGCAGAACGATCTCATTTTAGGGAGGGGTCTACAAGCTTGTCTAGAAATTTGATTTTAAGGGGTTTTTCATTAAAAAAATGCCTACACATTCCTTTACTTGAGGAACCCTATATCACTTTCCCAAGGTCTTAGCAAACGACATAGACTAATCATTGGTGACTCAAGATTTCTTTCAAAATCATCATTTTTTCTATGGAAGATTTGTGATAATTTTCTCCCCTAAAAGGGACATTCTCTCAAGAATAATTTCCAATATCATTTTCCATTTCTTCTCTGCAAATATAATGGAGAAAATTTGGACCACTTCTTTTTTCGTTCCAACTTTGTTAGAGTTGTTTGGTTTGGCTCTCCTCTTGCCGTCTGCATTGACTCTTTTGCCAACTCTTTCATCTTTAATGGGATCCTACAATGGCTGAAAGGGAACAATCTTAACTCCTGAGACTTAAGGAATTTTTACATTGTTATGGCCTACACCTTTTGGATAATCTGGAAGTCCAAAAATGATTTGATATTCTAAGGATCCAACTCATGCCCTATTGGTGTGATTAAAAAAATTTATGATATTTACCAATAAATTCTTAGCTATTTCAATGATACCTTCTGTTATTAAAGACAAAAAAAAGATCCAACCGACTATCAATTCAGATGACCTCTTACCACAATGATCTTTTTCTTTAAGTATTGTTCAACTCGACATAGTGACATGATTGGAGAGGTTTCCATTGCTCAAAATTCTAGTCGTTTCCAATAGCTATCTATTCGTAACTTCAATTTTGCTGGCAAACTTCATGTTAGAATCCTTACTTTCTATGCTATTCTTCTTTTGCTTAAATCTCGTGATATTGCTTATTGTAAGCTATTGGGGTCTAGCACAAAATGGATCAACATCATTCATAGACACACGAAAATAGGATTTAAGCTTAAACCAGCTTTTGAATACGTAGTATTCCTCCTTCAATATGTCATCATTAGGTACCTATTAGCAGACAATCATCAGTTAAGGAAAGAGGCAAGATAGTAGGCTACGAGTCCTCCAAATCTTTCATTAATTTTTCTTTACCATAGTTGTTCTTCACTTTGTCCAAAAAAGTGCTTTTGTTTGTTTGATCAAAAATGAAAAAATATTAAGTTTTTGTAAATCATTGATGATGTCACATTGGAGAAGTTTTTTATTTTCTTTAATGTTTTTTAAATTGGACTGGTGGATGAATCGATCAAGCTGGCGGTTTTCTGATCCAACCAATTCAGTTAAAAAATATTAAAATTTCAAAAATAAAAAAATTTCAACTGATTTTTTGCTTAGTTCAAATAGTTCGAATCGATTCCCAGGTCAACCAAATCAAATCCCTTCTCTAGACCAACACTCTAGTTAGTTCCCAATCCAACCTATTCGACCGGTCGGCCCGTGTAACACCCTTCGCCCACCCAATCGTCGCGTCTAAGCTTCAGGATGTTACATTCGTTTTTGGAGCAACTACAATCAAATTCACAATAAAATAATCATTTACATATGTATTTAACATCAATCACGATTAAATTACAATAATACATCATTTTCGAATCTTATTCGAGCTTATGGAAGCTCTTTTGTCAACCCAAACATGAAAAAAATACCAAATTGAAAAGATTTAAAACTTCAAGGTTGTAACACCCCTCACCTGTATTCAATACCAGAATAGGGTTACAGAGCATTATCGGACTTACAAAACAATTAAACAACCATTTAGAATACATAACATCATTTCATACATTCATCATTCAAACTCAATCAATTTGTCCCTAATACGAGCCTATGAGGCCCTAAAGATACATTAGGAGTGGTTTGGGACTAAACTGATAACTTAAGAAGGTTTCACGAACTTGGAAAATTTTTTCAAAATAGGGGACACAAGCCCGTGTGGCCAGGCCATGTGTCTCACACGACCACCAGACACGTCCGTGTCACAGGCTGTGTGGACATTCGAAATGGGAGCACATGGCCATGTCCCAACCCGTGTCCTACCCTGTGTAACTCTCTGACTTGGGTCACACGGTCAACACACACGCCTGTGTGCCTTAAAAATGACCACACACGTCCGTGTACCAGGCCGTGTGTTAGACCGTGCCAAACCTGTAGGGTATATTGACTTATGCCACACAGCCAAGTCACACGCTCGTGTGTGAGGCCGTGTAGAGCATACTGACTTGATTTAAATTTTAACACCAGGGGACACATGGCCGTGTAATATGACCGTGTATCACACACGGCTAAGACACACGACTATGTCCCTGTCCGTGTAGATAAAAATAGGCTATTTACCAAGCCAATTTGCCACCCACATTTATGCTCACCTAAACAACCAAAATGACACCAATTCATAGTATAATTAAACATCTAATTTAGCCACAAACAAGGCCAATTCATACCATTTCCAATACTAACAACCAATATGCTTATACCTCAAGTTTTATCCAATTAAAACATGCCAAAATGCATATACAAATCTTCTAATTAAACTTTTACCTAACGTACATCATTTTGCACTAATTCACAAGCATGATACCAATTCCACAAACCACATAATATAAGTCATTCACATATCCATTTATAGACTCGAGATATCAACCATATATACACATATATGCACAAAATTAAACCTACCACATTAAGCTAACATTCATGGTCATATTTACAAACCAAAACATATGCCATTACAAGTCATTACAATTGACCAAAATCACTATCAATCCATAATCAAAATGACTCAAAACACCTATACATGCCATATACTTAATATACCAAAGTTCAAAGGTACCAAGTGATAAGTGGTATTGTGAAACGATCTCCAACAATCCACGAATCCGAGCTAGCTTCGATATCACTATAAAACGCGGGAAAATACATAAAGTAAGCTAATAAGCTTAGTAAGCTCGTATGTTATAAACTTAACTAATCATAAATACACCATTCATCAATTTAAATATATTAAAATGTAATTTATAATAACAAACAAACCTTTCTCATATCTATTTAAAACTCATACTTTCCATGTACATACCTGTACAAATTCATAATAAGTTCATACCTATTCGAAATACTGTCGAATACTCAATATCACGCACACTAAGTGCCAATGCATAGTTGAAGCTATTTTAATCTTGCACACTAAGTGCCTTACATAGCCGAAGCTATCTCGATATCGCACACTAAGTGCCATATATAACCAAAGCTATCTCGAACTCACACATTAAATGTCATATATAGCCGAAGCTATTTCGAATCGCACACTAAGTGCCATATATATATCTAAATCGTCGTCAAACATAAATTTAAATTCGTATAGACAATTTATGCAATATCAAAGCATTTAAAGCATAATTATAACAATGCTTGTTACATACGAACTTACCTCAGATATTAAAACAGCGAATTGAGTCGATTAGTCGATAACTTCATCTTTTCTTCGATCCAAATCCGTATTTCTCCTTTCTTGATCTAAATATATTCAAAATTGACTTATTCAATAATTTATTCATTCAATTTAGTCTGAAACATACTTTAAAACACATTTTCACTTTTGCCCCACATATTTCACAATTTTTACAATTTAGTCATTGTTTCATAAATCACAAATCAATGAAATTTCAAATATATCCAAGCTAGCCGAATTACCATTATGCCCCTAGCAGCCCATATTTCTCATTTATTTCACATTTTAACCACTAACTTTACACATTTATCAATTTAATCCCTATTTTTCATTTTCACTAAAAATCACTTTACAAAACTTGTTTAACTATCAACAACCATTCATAATCTATCAAGAAACTTCAAAATACACATGTATTCAACAATGTCATCATTCAAAATCTTTAACAGTTTTGCAAAATAGTCCTTGAGCTAGCTAGTACTAGATGCAACGATCACAATCATAAAAATCATTAAAAATCGAGTCAAAACGACTAACCAATTTAAACTTGCAAGTGACGAACCCTAAAACACAACAAAATGTTTTCTTCTTCTTCAATATTTGGCCAAAGAAGATGATAATGAAGTTTAAATTGATTTTGTTTTATTTAATAATTCATTAATAACTAATTTACCATTTTAACCTTAATAATAAACCATTTAAACACATAATAATATGTCCATATATGTCCACTCACCAATATAATGGTCTAATTACAGCATAAGGACCTTAAATTTAAGGTCTATAGCTATTTGACACCTTTAGCTAATAGAAAAACACTTTTGCATTTTACACGATTTAGTCATTTTTATCAACTTCACTATTCAAACGATAAAAATTCTTCACGAAAATTTCGGACATACATACTATCATGCTGTAAACACTTAGAATAATATTAAAATAATTTTATGACCTCGGATTTGTAGTCCCAAAGCCACTATTCTGATTTGACTAAAAAAGGGCTGTTACAACTCTCCCCTCTTAGGGACTTTTGTCCTCGAAAATCTTACCAGTGAATAGGTTAGGGTACTATTTTCTCATAGCTTTCTCGAGCTCCCACATAGCCTCTTCAACACTGTGATGTTGCCAAAGTACTTTTACCAAAGCTCTGCATTTATTTCTCAGTTATTTGATCTCTCGAGCTAGAATTCTAATCGGTACTTCATTGTATGTCATATCAAGTTGAATTTCGATCTTTGACAGAGAAATACATGTGATGGATTAGATCTATACCGACGCAACATCGATAGATGAAATACATTATGGATCTTCTCTAGCTCAACTAGTAATGCTAGCCGATAAGCCACTGGCCCTATTCGTTCAATAATATCACATGGCCCGATGAAACCGGACTCAATTTACCTTTACGACCAATCGAAGGATTTTCTTCCATGGATACACTTTCAAAAACACTTTGTCACTGATCTAAAATTCAATATTTTTATGTTTCAAATCCAAGTGTGATTTCTGACGATCTGAAGCTGCTTTCAAACAATCGCGAATTACTTTCACTTTTTCTTCCGTTTCTAGGATCAAATCAACCCTGTGAATCTTTTTCTCACTGAAATCGGTCCAATACAACAGAGTTTGGCATTTGTGACCATACAATGCTTCATACGGAGCCATCTTTATGATCGACTGAAAGCTGTTATTATATGCAATTTCGACCAGCGGTAAATATTTTTCCCAATTACCTTCGAACTCCAAAACACAACATCGGAGCATATCTTCAAGTATCTGAATTACTCGTTCAGACTGTCCGTCAGTTTACGGATGAAAAGCTGTACTGAAATTTAACTTCGTACCCAAAGGTTCTTATAATTTCTTCCAAAATCGTGATGTGAACCTCGGATCTCTATTCGAAATAATCAAAATTGGCACTCCGTGCAATCTAACGATCTCAAAAATATAAAACTCGGCCAATTTATCAAGCAAAAAGTCAGTACATACCGGGATGAAATATGCTTATTTCGTCAGTTGATCAACGACAACCCAAATTGCATCTTTTTTCTTCGGGGACAGGGATAATCTTGATACAAAATCCATAGTCACTCTATCCTAGTTCCACTCCAGTATCATCACAGGTTGAAGCAAACCTGAAGGCACTTGATGTTCATCTTTAACTTGCTGACACACTAAAGATTTCGCTACAAATTTAGAAATGTCTTGTTTCATACTCGACCACTAATACATTTGTTTCAAATCGTTGTACATTTTAGTACTTCCAGGATAAACTGATAAGCAACCACTATAAGCCTCATGTAAAATTTTCTGAATCAATTCTTGATTTTTCGGTACGCAGATTCTATCTCGGAACATCAAACAATCATCGGATCCAATTTGGTACTCTGAATCACTAGTCGACTTGCATTGCACTCTTTTATCTTGCAACTCAGTACCACACTTTTGAGCTTAGCAAATTTGTTGAAGAAAATCCAGTTTAGCCTTTAATTCAGCTAATATCAAGCCATCATTGGATAATGTCAACCGTGTATTCATTACTCTCAAAGAAAACAACGATTTCCTACTCAAAGCATCTACAACCAGATTTTCTTTCCTCGGATGATGATCGATTACTAGCTTATAGTCTTTCAATAACTTGAGCTATCTCCGTTATCGCAAATTCAGATCTTTCTGACTCATAATATATTTTAAGTTTTTATGATCAGTAAAGATGTTACATTTTTCACCGTACAAATGATGTCTCCAAATTTTCAATGCAAATACAATAGCAGCCAACTCTAAATCGTGCGTCGGATAGTTCTTTTCATGCAGCTTCAACTGTCTGGAGGCATAAGCTATAACTTTTTCCTCTTGCATCAATACGCAACCTAAACCGTTCAATGACACGTCGCTATAAATCACAAATTCTTTACCTGATTCAGGTTGAACCAACACTGATGCCTCTGTTAACAATGCTTTCAGTTGATTAAAACTTTGTTGACATTTCTCGCACCATTCAAACTTTACATCATTCTGTAGCAGTCTAGTCATCGGTGTAGCAATAATCTAGAATCCTTTGATGAAACATCGATAGTAACCAGCCAATCCTAGAAAACTTCTAACCTTGGATACATTTCTAGGTGGTTTCCAATCAATAACTGCAGAAATCTTTCTCGAATCAACTCAAATGTCATCTGCCGATACAATATGTCCCAAAAATTTGACTTCTCAGAGCCAAAACTCAAATTTGTTGATTTTAGCATACAATTGCTTATCTCTCAAGGTTAGCAACACAATTTTCAAATGCTTGGCATGCTCAAACTCATCTCATGAATAGATCATAATGTCGTCAATGAACACAACAACAAATCTGTCTAAATATGGTCTAAAGATTCGATTCATCAACTTCATAAAAATGGCAGGAACATTAGTTTGTCTAAAAGGCATAATAAGGAATTCATAATGTCTGTACCTCATTTTGAACGCAGTTTTTGGCACATTTGAGTCTTTAACTCGCAACTGATAATGACCCGATCTCAAATCAATCTTCGAAAACACTATTGCACCTTTCAATTGATCGAACAAATCATCTATTCTTGACAGTGGATACTTATTCTTTATCGTAACCTTATTGAGCTGACGATAATCAATACACATTCTTATTGACGTCTCTTTCTTCTTTATGAACAATACAGGCGCATCCCAGGGCGAAAAACTCGATTGTGTAAAACCTCTATCTATTAACTCTTACAATTGAGCTTTCAATTCTTTTAACTCTGTCAGAGCCATTCTGTACGAAGCTATAGACATCGGTGAAGTTCCCGGTACTAACTCAATGGCAAATTCAACCTCTCTGACTAGTGGCAACCCAGGAAATTCTTCAGGAAATACATCCGAATACTCACAAACTACAGGTACTGATTCAATCTTCTTTTCAGACACTTTAGTATCTAAAACATATGCTAGATATGCATCACAATCTTTTCTAACATATCTCTGAGCCGACATCGATGAAATCACTATTGGCAATTCACTCGACTCATCAGATTCAATCTGAAGAATTTCATTATTCTAACACTTCAATTCTATAGTTTTTTTCCTACAATTCACAGCGGCATCATGTAGAGTCAACCAATCCATACCTAGAATCACATCAAACTCATCTAATGGTAAAAGTATTAAGTTAGCCAGAAAGTAGTAACCCTAAGTCTTTAAAGTACAATTCTTGCATACTTTGTCAACTAGAACATACTTACCTAAGGGGTTTGATACTTTAATCACAAACTCAGTAGACTCAACAGGCAAACTCTTATTAGACACCAAATTCATACATATATACGAATGAGTCGATCCAGGATCAATTAATGCAATAACATTAGTGTCATAAAGAGAAAATATATCAGTAATAACATCTGGTGATGACGCATCTTCACAAGCGCAAATAGAATAAGCTCTAGCAGGTACTCTAGCCTCAGATCTCACTGTAGAACCTTTCGTTGTACCATGATTACCACTTGCATTTCCCATATTTCTTGGCGGCCTCCCTCGAGTAGCTATATTGCTTGATATTGCATTCTGATATTTATCTTTTTCATTTAACTCAAGATAATCTCAAATAAAATGATCTCGTGAACCGCAACTGTAACAAGCTCTATTATTATTTTTCTTCCAACAATCTCCAAAATGCCGTCTTCCACACTGTTGGCACTCAGGTTTAATGTCTTTCATGTTGCCAACACTCGATACCAATGTAGCTTGAGCTTTAGGATTGGTGTATTGCTTTCCGCGATCTCTACTGAAATATCCCGCTGAAGTGGTCGATCGGTTAAAATAATCTCTTGATTTCTTTGATGAGGAATGATAATGTTTACTCATCGATCTCTTCCTAGAATCTCTAACCTCTGATTCAACTTTCTTCTTTTCTCAGCTAAAGTATTCAGCTTTGCAAGCTCGGTCAACTAACACAACAAATTCTTTTAAATCTAATATCCTGACCAGAAGTTTAATATCTTCGTTCAACCCATCAACAAACCGCTTGCACATGATCTTTTCGGTAGAAACATACTTCCGAGCATACTTGCTCAACCGTAAAAATTCTCTCACGTACTCGGTCATGCGCCCTTGTTTTAGTTCTAAAAACTCTTTATGCTTTTGATCCAGAAACCATTGACTGATGTATTTCTTTCGAAACTTGTTCTAAAAGAATTCCCAGGTAACTCTCTTCCTCAGCACCACCTGTAACACCCTTTACCCGTATTCGACACCGAGATAGGGTTCGAGGCATTACCGGACTTAAACATCAACAAACATACAAAACTGAGCTATAAAATTTCGTCTAAATTTGAAACTTTTCATTCACATGCATATCGTCCCTTATATGGCCCTCGAGGCCCAAAACATACATTAGGTGTGGTTCGGGACTAAACAGAGAACTTTCAGAACTTTTGTGACACTTAGAAAAAAATTCCTATTTTAGAGGGTCACACGCCCATGTGGGTAGACCATGTGGTCACTGACGCCCGTGTGGCTTGGGACACACCCGTGTCCTCATCCCGTGTAACTCTCTGATTATAACGTTATCATCAAATTGAAGTCACATGGCCAAGTCACACGCTCGTGTACTTAGGTCATGTCCTTCACTCAGCTGAGACACACGGACGTGTCTCTGCCCATGTGTTTACTACTGGGCATTCTGTTTTGCATTACTTAGGGTGTAGGGGACACACAGCCAGATAACATGCCCATAGGGCAGTCCGTGTGTCACACACGGTTTAGATACATGTCTGTGTGCCTACCCGTGTTGACAACTTTGAGGCTATTTTCCAATCCAGTTGCCACCCTTATTTGCACATACACATACATGACTTCAAAGGCATTTAGCATGGCACAAGTGAGCATTTAAACATACACAAACAAGACATGACCGTGATCATTTCATCTTTACTTAAACATGAATAAGACTTCATACTTTGTCAAGCCCAACTTACCAATTCTCATTTAAGCCATGTTTATCATTATACTAAACAATTCTCATTCAAAACCACAACACATCACCATTGCACGGGCACATGTATACTAAAATAAATAGGCTTACAACCCAATAATCAATAAGAGCCACATCTTATGGCCTTATACCAAATAAATAAAATATCAATATAAACCAATATAAGCTAATTTACATGGCTTCACATTACATCAAACCCTTAACCATTACAAGCCAATACCTTTGGCTAAATCGTAATGACACATTCACAATTGACTAAGTCCCTATACATGCCATAAACTTAAGAGGTTTGTATTCATTTTTACCCATGATGATAGCTTGATAGTGTGATGACATCTCCGGCTGTCTCTAACCCGAGCTAGCTAATTTAACCTATAAGACATAGGAAAGGAGGGGGTAAGCTATATAATATAGTTTAGTAAGTTCATATGCAAATAATAACAACTATTAACATTCATTTACTTTATCCATCCATAAGAGTACTATAATTTCAATTAGCTTTAGATTTTAAGATTTCTACTTATTCATTCATAGTGATTACTCCTTTAATTTATAAACACCATTTACATGCATTGGCATTAGCCTAGCCACTATTGTTTTCCTATTATAATATATCACATTAACTAACGAGTTATTTCCATCCTTTTAACCACATGCACATTATTTGTGAGTAATCATAATTTCAACATATATTTTAATCACCTTTCACTTGTCTAAGCTCGTATCTTACTATATTCTCATAATGTCTTTATTCGGCAATTATGCCTGTCTTTCTTTTTCCTCATATCCAATGAAACACAATTTTAATAAATGAACTGTAATATATCACAATCAATTAGGCTCCTAAGCCTATCACATGATCATTATCAAATCTTATCATGCATCCATTCATCATAAATGTAGACCATTTTTTGCAAGGTTATCAATGTTTCACAAGCTTAACTTGTTCGTGTACATTCTCACCAAGAATTCATCATATATCAAATTCACTTCACATGAGTTCTGTGTGCATACCTGTACCACTCGTAATATAGTCACATACTTTCTCGTTCTTAGCATACCCGTTGAAATACAATTTAAGCATATAAACATATTAGGCAGCCTAACAAATAATCATCATATATCCAACATCACGAGTATATGCACTGTAACATCTTGAAATAGGGCCTAGTCAGAATAGTGGTTTTGGGACCACAAATTCGACATCAAAATGTTTATTTTATGATTATTATGAGGTCTATAATATGATAATATGCATGTGTTAAAGTTTCATGAAGGAATTCTTTGAGTAAGGTGTCCAATTGAAAATTTGGGACCAAATTGAATGAATTTCAAAACTTGGATTCTAGAAGCAATTCTTATGAAATTGCTTTAAATTATAAATTAGAAGGTATTGGAGAGAAAATTTCCCAATTTATATGTTTTTGGACAAAAATGGGCTTGTATGGATGAAATCTTAAAGAAAAGGCTTAAGGGCATTTTGGTCATTTGGCATTTTAATGAAATAAAATGGGAAAAATAAGTAAAAAATCAGCTCATTCTCTTCTTTTTGCTGCTGAAACTTTAGGATTCTCCATAGCTAGGGTTTCCAAGCTTTTCAAGCTCAATAGTAAGTGCTCCTAAGCCCCGTTTTCAATGTTCTTCGTATTTTTGAAATCTCGGTAGCTTACTCTCTCTATTCCTACCCATATTTCATGCTAGGGTTCATGTTTAGAAATTTACCCATGCATGAGTTACTTGTATTTTGATGTTTTATGGAGGAATATAAAAGTGGGATGTGTGTTAAACATCTTTTCCTAGGTGATTTTCATGAAAAACCCCAAAAAGGACCTTTTTGCAAAAGGTGTAAAATGTGTAGTAGAAATGAGAAATAATGGAAAAATGTGGGCTGCCATAGGAGGGAAAAATATCCGGCTAGGCTTGGGTAAGGTAGAAATTGCGTGTGTTTCATTATACAAGCTTGGGGACTAAATCGTAAAAATGTGAAAGGTTAGGGGCAAACGGTCATTTGGACCGGGGGGGAAATTTAGGCTCAAAAAGTACAATGTGAGGTGTTAATGACTTATTGTTATTGTTATAGACCCCGAGGAACAAATTCAGGAGGTCGATCGAGGAAAACGAAAGGTTTCGGAATAACCGAAACACGATACCGAGACGAGTACCAGGTAAGTTCAGATAACTTAAAGTAAACTCATAATATGCCTAATTGCATGATTTAAGAATGTATGATAATTTCATTTGATGATGGCATGAAAATACATGAAATGCATTCTTAACAATTACATGTTGAAAAATGTCCCGGTTGAGGTTGGAAAAGAAGTTCGATGGATGAACCATGTTGCATGTGATTTTGAGATCTATCATGTGTTGTAGAAAGGATTTATCCTGGACGGGTAATCCATTAACCTCAAATATAGAAAGGATATAGCCCAGACGGGTGTTCTTTGAGTGATCTAGCCTCCCGAGGAATATTTGTACATTATGGATTTAGTCCGGACGGGTAATCCGATTAGGGTCTGAATTTAGCCTGGACTGGCAATTCAGATCCGAGCTCACTAAGGGTGTTTGTCGCTATAAGGGATTTAGCCTGGACTAGTAATCCTGACATCACCTTATGAGTTTACGATACGGGGGATTTAACCTGGACTGGTAATCCCGCCATAAGATGTGAGGTTCGCGGGAGTGCATACATGAAATGATCATTCTCATGAATTGACGGTAAATGGATAATCCATCGGAATTTCCTAGAAACTCAACGAGATTAATATGATGTATGTAGATGAAATAATGAATGATGAGCTCATCTAAGATAGATTACATGGTACATTATTATTGTGACTAACTTATTGATTGAGTGCATGTGATAGGGATACCATTTTCATGCTTGTTGATTCTATTGCCTAATTTGGTTTTATGCTAATTAATCGGTAACTTTACTTTCCAGTTATTTGGGCTTACTAAGCATGTAAATGCTTACCCCTCTCTTTCCCCTGTCTTACAGAGCTCGAGGACTCGCAAAGATTAGAAGACGGTTGGAGAGTCAACACACTATCAACTAGTTCAGCTTTGGTATATAGACACTTTTGTTTTGTTCAATGGCATGTATAGGAATTTTGAATATTTTGTTATATGTGTCATTTGATTTGCCAAGATGAAGGCATGTAAAGATATACATATCTTTTTGGATATGGCCATGGGAATTGACTCAATTTGAAGTAGGCTGTGACCTACAAATCTATACATGTTTATGTTCATATGTGATGGCTTGGTTATAATTGGCAATAAGTTGTAAGAATGAGCCAATCTTGAATGTGTCAAGGAGATATGGAAACCCTTAATACAAAAAGGGAAATAACCTAGCATGTATAAAACCGATGATATGAGGTTTTCATGCAATGAGGTTTATCAAGGTTTTATATAAGTGTATAATTTGGCCATATTATGTATTAAAGTAACCTATAAATGTCATTGGTTGATAGAGGGTGACCAAAGGCTTGGAAAATGGTCTATTAAGGTCCACACGGGTAGACACACGGGTGTGTGTCTAGGCCGTATATGACACACGGTTCGCCCTCGTGGGCATGTGGTATGGCCGTGCGTCCTCTGCACTTAAAATTTTAAGTCAGTATAGTGCACGGGCTAGACAAATGAGCGTGTGTCTTGGCCGTGTGCCCCTAAAGGCATGCTGACGTCATAAACAAGGAGTTACATGGGCTGAGGGCACGGGCGTGTCCCAAGCCACACGGACGTGTGTGACCAGATGGCCTCACCTACACGGGCGTGTGACTCTCCAAGGCAAGAAAAAATTATTAAGTTGCCTAAAGCCTATTAAATGTTTTCAGTTTTGTCCCGAACCACCCCGACGTATGTTTTAGGCCTCGAAGGCCTGTATAAGGGACAATATGTATGTGTTTGAAAATTTTTAATTTTTGGGCAAAATTTGGTAAGCCGGATTTGTATGTCGTGAAAGTTTAAACCCGGTAATGCCTCGAACCCTGTCCCGACACTGGATACGGGTGAGGGGTGTTACATGCACTATCAATCACTATGGGTAATAAACAATTATTTCCACAATAATCACAAATTTACAATTATAGGCTTACGTACTTGCCTGTTTACTCGTAGTAATTTCATTTTCATACTCATCTTTAATTTACCCGTTGAACACATCAGAATACTAAGTATGCTCGGGGATTTCATACTCTTAGTACCGTATCAATGCCATATCCCGGATATGATCTTATATGAAATATCATATCAACGCCATGTCCCTGGCATGGTCTTATACAAAATCACACACCGATGTCATATCCCAGATATGGTCTTAAACGGAACCTCAGTAGCTCTAATATCATGACATTTATATTCTACCCTTGAGGTTAAATCGAGATTTCTCATTTCTCGAAACCTCGTCAAAATCATCATTAATCCATTTAAAAAAAATGTATACAATTCATGCAATATCAAAATATTAAATACATAACATAAGGTTGCATTGTTTACGCTTGAACTTATCTCGATACCGAAATGGCAAAAAGGGACCTAACCGTCAATTTTTTTATTTTTCTCCTGTTTTAGGTCCAAACCTCATTTTCTTTGATCTATAATATCACATTTAGTCTATTTATTAGTCATATTAGTCAATGTTATCCAAAAATCATACTATGAAAAAATTACATTTTTGCCCCTAAACTTTATCATAGTTACACTTTTTCCCTAGGCTCGTAAAATGATTTTTATTCAATTTATTCGTACTTTAAGCCTATATGAATCATTTTCATAACTATATCAGCCCAAAATTTCCACTAAATCACACTTTTATGACAAATTTTATAACTTTTACAAATTAGTCCTTTTTAGTGTTTTCATCGAAAACTACTTAGAAAAAGTTGTTTAACACACAAAAAACATTCATATTCCTCCCTTAAACATCAAAATACACACATGTAGCACATGGGTAAATTTTTAAACATCAACCCTAGCTCAAATAAATGGTAGAAATAGATAGATCTTGTTACAAGGATTGCAAAAACATAAAAATTATTAAAAAGGGGCCAGAACGGACTTACAATCGAGGTTGAAAGCTTGAAAAACTCTAGCCATGGTTTCTCCATGCAAATTTCAGCCAAGGGGTTGAAGATGGACAAAAATTGGCTTTTAATTTTGTTTTTAATTCACTTTAATAACTAAATAACCAAAATGCCCTTAATGAAAAACTTTGGAAACATGCCTAACCATGTCCATTTTTGTCCACCAACTTAACCAATGATCTAATACCATATAAGGACTTCCAATTTAAAATTTCATAACAATTGGACTCCTCTAGCATGTAGAACTCAACTTTTTCACTTTTTATGATTTAGTCCTTTTCACGGAATCATTTCGTGAAACTGTAGACCATAAAAAATATAATAAAAATAAATTTTCTTACGTCGGATTTGCGGTCTCAAAACCACTGTTCTGACTAGACCCTAAATCGGGATGTTACACCACCGATACTAATGTATTCCACCTCTGATACACGGTATCTCTCAAAAGGGATATAGCACACTTTAAACATTCAGCTGGCATGCAAGAAAGTTCATCAAGTACTCTAATAGTATTTTCAAACCAAAACTCGGCTCTCTCAGGATCATCGTCAACATTAGCTCTGAATTCTTCACCCTCGTGTTTACGGATCATGTCAACTGGAGGCTTGTTTAATCTTAAAAGCTCAACTCCTTGAGGAGCTATAGGAACCGGTTGGGGATTAGGAGGGGGTGGAGTTTGTTGAGCAACCGGGTTCGTACGAATGTATTGAGTGAACCACTCGTTCATCATTTGAAAGAATGCTTCTCTAGCCTCTCCTCCTTGGCTGACCGTTACGAGTCTAGAATCAGCCGGCGCTATCCCTTAAGCAGGAGCGGGTGCATTACTCTCAACCTCATCAGCTATAGCTCGATCGGGATCCATTTACTATATGAAAAAATATTTTTAAATGTCAGGAGTCATCACACTATCACAGTTTATATATGGCATGTATAGCTATACTCTCACATACGCTATGTTAGTCCTCGACTAAACTGTATATCTGATACCAATAAATGTAACACCCCTTACCCGTATCCGACGCCGGAACAGGGTTCGAGGCATTACCGGACTTAAACATTCACAAACATGCAAAATCGTGTCACAAAATTTCGTCCAAATTTAAAAATTTTTAAACACATGCATATCATACCTTACACAGACCTTCGAAACCTAAAACATACTTCGGGGTGGTTCAGGACTAAACCGAGAACTTTCGATAAACTTTGGACAACTTAACAAATTTCTTGCTTTGGAGAGTCACACGCCCGTGTGGGTTGGGCTGTGTGGTTACACATGCCCGAGTGGCTTGGGAAACGCCCGTGTGGCTTGGGACACGCCTGTGTCCTCAGTCCTTGTAACTCTCTGTTTATGACGTCAGCAAAACAATTTGAACCATACAGCCAGGTCACACACCTATGTGCTAGGCTGTGTCCTCCACACGGCCGTGTCTTTGCTCGTGTGGCTAACACCTAGGCTATTTTCTAAGCCCTTGGTTGCCTTTAGATTTTTATACACTTAAATACTCCTTAAGCACATATTATAGTATCAATTTAAGGATTAATCATCCTTCATTTAGACACAAACATTACAATTCATGTACATTGGGCTTGTCGTTTTGATGACCACTTTTACCAATTATCCATGATCTTTTAACCTTTACTAATTAAGCAAACATTCATGATAAATAATTATCAATTTGAATACCAAATTATGCATTTAGTCTAGGGCCATGACCACTTCGAATGGTCCTGAGACAATCACCATGTATATATGTCACAACATTACTCCTTCCTGTTAAACAAGCATGATCACTTAAACACATCATAAGACATCAACATATGGCACGGATAAATAGACTTGCAAACCATCACCAATATGAGCCAATAGATTTGGTTACATTATAAACACATATCATGATAACTAGGTCCCTATAAATGCCAATCACTTAAGAACGCTTAACGTATAGGTCAATACTCTAAAGGTGATAGCTCGATAGTGTGATGCTGCCTCCAACGATCTCCAACCCCAAGCCGACCTGACAACACTAAAGAAATGGAGAGGAGGGAGTAAGCTTAAGCTTAGTAAGTCCATATGAAAATAATAAGCAAATCATAAACATGGTTCCATGGTAATATAACCATAATTATACTTTTACTTATATTCTAGTTATGCTATTTTCTCGAGTCATAGTCACTAAATTATTTATATCTAGAGCTATGGAACTCCAAATTTAGATCCGTAAATTTTCCATAAAACTAGACTCATATATATTTTTACCATAAAATTTCCAGAATTTTTGGTCTAGCCAATAAGTACAGTTTATTCTTTAAAGTTACCCATATTCTGCTGCTTGACAGCTTCGATCTTTCTTTACTAAAAATCAATTATCTCATGGTACGGATTTCGATTAATGTTCCTGTCTATTTCTATTGAAAATATACTCATTAAGGATTTATTCATATAAATTATAGCCCATATTAATTTTTTTAAAATTTTTAGTGATTTTCCAAATTTGAGACAGGGGAGCCCAAAATTACTCTGACTCTGTCTCACAAAAGTTCAAATATCTCATAGTATAAAACTCTTTTACTGACACTGTTTCTTCTATGTTAAAGTAGATTGAATAAGCTTTAATATCATACTTATTTAGTCTCTAATTCAATTTCTACAATTTTTTGTGGATTTTCAAAATCACACAACTGCTAATGTCCAACATTATCTTAGTGCAATATAATGGTAACTATCATAAGTTTATTTTCAACTAATCATAAACTTACCATTTCATGGATTTCATGTTCAATTTCACAAAGACATAATAACATAACCATAAATATTATTCATCATTCAAACCCTTTTGGCTTACTTATCATATACACATATATATATTTGCTCATCATAAATCAATCTTTACCAAGGCATTATTCATAAGTTTAGCATACGTACCTGTACTCATCGTAGTATATCATATAACCATACCTCTTTAACATGCCCTCCTTGGGCCTTTAATCACATTCATTAGGTTACTCGTTGAACACATTGGAATACTATTGGATACGCGAAAAACTTTCACATAAGTGCCTCATTTACATACATAGCCAAAGCTACCTCAGAACATGTAGACATCCATAGTGAACTCGGACTAACTCAACGAGCTCGGATGTTACATGCATCGTATCCATAATGAACTGTAACCAACTCAACGAGCTTGGATGCCCACATCCATAATGAACTCGGACCAACTCAACGAGCTCGAATGCCTCACATATATTACAAACTTGGACCAACTCAACAAGTTCAGATTTCTCACGAACTCGGACCAACTCAACGACCTCGGATCTTTTATTTCCTAGTGACATGTAACTTGTATCCTAACTATTCCTAAGGTTCAAATGGGATTTTCCTCACTTCCACATAGCATCCTTATCGCACTTGCTTGTCATGTCGTGAACAATGACCATAACATTTTTTATGCTTACGAATTCACCATTCTCATATTCATGAAACAAACATGGCATTGCTCATAATTGCATTTAGGCATTTATCACATAATACAATCATCATATCAACTATATAAATATTCACTACACAATGTTAACACATCAATTTAAGTTCAAGCATAAACAATGATATTATTACATTATTATTGACATACAAACTTACCTCGAATGCGAACACGGCTATATATTCCGATTTAGTCCATAATCTCATTCATTTCCAATCTATGCTCGAATCTCATTTTCCTTGATCTATAATATCACATTTAGCTTTCTAATTAGTCACATTATTCATATGGGTCCAAAAATGATATTTTACAAATTTGTATTTTGACCCCTAAACTTTCACATATTTACATTTTTGCCCCAAGACTCGTAAAATGATTTTTATTCAATTTCTCATTCTATAGGCCTAGCCGTACCATTTTCATAACTATAGAAAACTACAATTCTCATCATAAAACCCTTTTATACCATTTTTACAACTTTTGCAAAATAGTCCTTTCGGACGTTTTCGTCGAAAATCGCTTAGTAAAAGTCGTTTATTTAACACCCAATACTCATTTTCTATCATTAGACATAAAAGTACAAGCATGTCACTCATGGGTAAATTTTTAAACACAAACCTTAACTTAAAATAATGGTAGAAATAGGTAAATCAAGTTATCGGGACTTCATAAATGTAAAGAACATTAAAAATGGGGCTCAGGATCACTTACAAATGAGCTTGGAAGCTTGAACCAAACCCTAGCCATGGCTTTCATGGTAGATTCGGCTGGATGGAGAAGATGATGGCCAAATTTGTCTTATTTTGGCTTTTTAATTCTTTTAATTATTAGATTTCCAAAATGCCCTTGAATTAAAAATATTTTATTACACCCATTTCATGTCTATTTTTGTCCAACAATTAACCAATGGTCTAATTACCATTACCAATGGTACTAATTACCATTTAAAGACCTCTAATTTAAAATTTCATTACAATTTGACACCTCTAACATGTAGAACTCAACTTTTGCACTTTTTACAATTTAGTTCTTTTGAGTAAATTGAGTGCCCAAACGTCAAAATTTTCGAACGAGATTTTCAGGAAACCATTACGTGAAATTGTAGAACATAAAAATATAATAAAAATAAACTTTATTATGTTAGATTTGTGGTCCCGAAATCACTGTTCTGGCTAGGCCCTAATTCGGGATGTTACAATTCTCCCCCCTTTAGGGATTTTCGTCCCCGAAAATCTTATCAGAAGAGTGGTTTGGTTTCTCATAACCTCTACTAACTCATAATCATTGCCAAAGAACTTTTACTTTAGCCTTCATTAAAATCCAGGTCTTCTTAGCTTTCCCAAAAACTCATGATATAAAATCCAGATCTCAATCCAATTAACCAAGACTAACTTTGTAAGAAATCTAACAATCTTAGAGATATATGATTCCATTAACCCGTTAGGCAGAAATTTAACATATACAGAAACGATTTGCAGATTTTATCATACGTTTAACAGAAATCCACATGTCATTTTTCTCTTTCAAAGATAAAAATAACCCTAACAAGAAATCTATAATTATCTCATTCTCATTTCCATTTAAATATCACTATTGATGAAGATTGTTCTGATATTACCTGATATTCAGCTTTAATCCTGGTAACATTTTATGTAATCAAACACAAAGATCAGAAATGTCGAGTTCCAAACTCGATCATCAATGTGTTACTTCTGTGAGTTTTCTTGCAAACTCTCTGTATAAGCTCTGGACTTTCTACCCAATCGCTTGTAACCACATTTTCCTTTTCTCAAAGGTCATACAACAACAATCTCAAATCATCTACACTATCTCAAACTTAAATCTTTCTATAACAGCAGATACATTAAGCTATCACAATCTGTTTAATGACACATCACTGAAAAATCAAGAATTTATTGCCCGATGTAGGCTAAACCAAATCTAATGTCTGATTAACAGTGTTTTTGAATTGTTCTAAACTTTACTATCATGCAATAGACCGTTCAACTTTTTCAAGGCGATAACTTTACCATTCATAACAACTTTAAATCATATCAACGTCTGCTAGGAAACACACACTTTTCATTCAGATTAACCGTCTTTTACCCGTAGAGAAATGAAATTTTATTGCCAGACATGAATATCTCGTTTAATCTTTCAAACAATAACCAATACTGATTGAACCACCAAGTCGGTCTTAATTATTAATAAATGAGATTTCAAGAAATCCTCTCTTCGAGTCAATAGAATGATTCAACATGTATTCATTCAAAGTTCAATTATCATGCTAATAAAAAATCCACTTCAAATACATTAACTCAAGTAACAAGGATATCTCAATTGAAGGCATTAACTTCGGTTAACTTACTTGAGGAAAGAAATCCACCATACAAATTGAAACTAGCAATTTCACCACTTATGCCTTTGCCGATATCAATTATTTGTATGAAAATTTAAAGAAATCTAGATACTGAAATCATCATGTTACTATAATCAATCAGAAGCATAATCATAACTATCACAGTCATCATAGGCCAAAGAACACATTTTAGACATGAGCCACAATCGACGGTTTACGAAGTAGAGATGACATGAAAACCAAGATAAAGAAGTCCAAAACAAAGAAATCCCAGATAAAGAAATCCAAGATACAATACCATAATTAAAGACCTTAAACAACACTCATAAAAAAATATGAAGGATCTTGATAATTCGTCAGAGAAAAGAAGTCCAGAAGAATACATCAATCCAACCTACTGGAATTAAATGCAACAAGGATAATATACGTTCCCATATATGTATCGAACAGAACACCAATTAGAAGGAATAGAATTATAACATCACGTGCATTTTCTCATAAAATCCTAATAGCTAAAATGCAACAGAATGCTAGAGGGGAAATAGAGCAATACAGATTATATGCCAGTCGGGCTATCAATAATTTCGTTTATACATCATGATTAGGAAACATTCCCGTAAAATAAAATTTCATTAGAGGATAGATAGCCACAAGAATACCTCTGAGAACAAATATTCACATAGAATGCCCCAGAAAAGACTGCCAAAATCTGTTCAGTTATAACTGCCATACTCAGATATCTTATCTTTCAAATATTATTCCTTCAACTATTTCTGAATAGATCGACTCACCAAAGTTAACTTTTTCACCAACTGTGATATCGCATAAACCGAGAGATTCTTTAGATCAGTCCGATACCATTCTAATTTTGCCTCCACTCGTTATTCCATCTTAATCTCTAATCATATTTGTAATCATTCTACAGCTGAACTCTTAGGTCTCATACTTATAAACATATTCAATATGAATATCATGTAATTCCTTTACAAAACACCACTCTAGTAAAGGGGTGGGGTTGTAAGGTCCCTAACTCATTTTTTATACACATATACATATAACATTATTTCATCATCATAATAATATTTTTCACAAGCATATCATTCACTTCAGACCTATCATCATTCACGTTTGCATTACTCAAACTTTCCAATTATCTTATTTAAACAGGTGCACTATGCATACATTCTGTGAATTCCGATTAGCCTTACTTATCATTTTCATTTGCTCGAACAAGTCATACATATGATATCACATGGGTGCCAAGCAAACATGAATAAGCATATCGCAATCTAAACTTTCATCGTGTACATCATCATATACATATCATTACATTCTTAGGAATCAATCCATCAATTTAACATAGATAAGCTCATTACATTATAATCCTTTGTGTCATTTAAAGATATCGTTAAAATTCATCAACATTCAACGTCCAATCAGGAAAATGACATTTTTATCCGTAATATAATATTATAAACCTTTATTCATACCTTTATGAATTTCTTTTTATCACATTCACTTAATCAAACAAGTCAAGTACACAATATCATATAAACATCAAACAAGCATGAGTATTCCTCGCAACATAAACTTTTATCTCACATGTTATCACCTACATATCATGAACTTTTATTCATACTTTTTTGAGTTTAGGCTCATCATAACTGTACTTTACCCGAATACCTTAGCTTCACCTCTAACATGGTCGGTGTAGCTTGGTTGGAGAGTACCTCTGTCTAAACAAGATGGTTCTCGTTCGCGTCGGGAGACATCACACTATCACGGATTGGTGGCATGTATAGCTAGACTATCATGCATGCTAGGTTAGTCCGAGAGCCGACTAAACCATAGATCTGATACCACTAAATGTAACACCCCTTACCCATATCCGACGCCGAGATAGGGTTCGAGGCGTTATCGGACTTAAAGATTCACAAACATACAAAATTGGGTCACAAAATTTCATCCAAATTTAAAACTTTTTAAACACATGCATATCATCCCTTACACAGGCCTTCGAAACCTAAAACATAGTTCAGGTTGGTTCAGGACTAAACCAAGAACTTTCGATAAACTTTGGACAACTTTACAAATTTCTTACTTTGGAGAGCCACACGCCCGTGTGGGTTGGGCTGTTTGGTCACACACGCCCGTGTGGCTTGGGACACGCACATGTCCTCAGCCCATGTAAATCTCTATTTATGACATCAACAAAACTATTTAAACCACACGGCCAGGTCACACACCCGTGTGCTAGGCCGTGTCCTCCACACAGTTGAGACACACGGCCGTGTCTCTGCTCGTGTGGCTAACACCTAGGCTATTTTCTAAGCCCTTGGTTGCCTTTAGATTTTTATACACTTAAATACTCCTTAAGCACATATTATAGTATCAATTTAAGGATTAATCATCCTTCATTTAGACACAAACATTACAATTCATGTATATTGGGCTTGTCGTTTTGATGACCACTTTTACCAATTATCCATGATCTTTTAACCTTTATTAATTAAGCAAACATTCATGATAAATAATTATCAATTTGAATACCAAATTATGCATTTAGTCTAGGGCCATGACCACTTCGAATGGTCCTGAGACAATCACCATGTATATATGTCACAACATTACTCCTTCCTGTTAAATAAGCATGATCACTTAAACACATCATAAGACATCAACATATGGCACGGATAAATAGACTTGCAAACCATCACCAGTATGAGCCAATAGATTTGGTTACATTATAAATACATATCATGATAACTAGGTCCCTATACATGCCACTCACTTGAGAACGCTTAACGTATAGGTCAATACTCTAAAGGCAATAGCTAGATAGTGTGATGCTACCTCCAACGATCTTCAACCCGAGCCGACCTGACAACACTAAAGAAATGAGAGGAGGGAGTAAGATTAAAGCTTAGTAAGTCCATAATAATAAGAAAATTATCAATATGGTTCCATGGTAATATAACCATAATTATACTTTTACTTATATTCTAGTCATGTTATTTTCTCAAGTTGTAGTCACTAAATTATTTATATATGGATCTACAGAATTCCAAATTTAGATCCGTAAATTTTCCCTGAAACTAGACTCATATATCTTTTTACCATAAAATTTACATAATTTTTGGTCTAGCCAATAAGTATAGTTTATTATTTAAAGTTATCACTGTTCTGCTGCTTGACAGCTTCGACCTTTCTTTACTAAAAATTTATTTTCTCATGGTACGGGTTTTGATTAATGCTCCCGCCTGTTTCTCTTGAAAATAGATTCATAAAGGATTTATTCATATAAATCCTAGCCCATAATAATTTTTGTAAAATTTTTAGTGATTTTCCAAATTTGAGACAGGGGAGCCCTAAATCACACTAACTTTGTCTCACAAAAGTTCAAATATCTCATAATATGAAACTCTTTTGCTTACACCAATTCTTCTTTTTGAATCTAGATTAAAAAAGATTTAATCTCATATTTATTCAGTCTCTAATTCAATTTCCAAAATTTTTGGTGGATTTTCAAAATCACACAACTGCTAATGTCCAACACTGTCTTATTGCAATATAATGGTAACTATCATAAGTTCATTTTCAACTAATCATAAACTTACCATTTCATGGATTTCATGTTCAATTTTACAAAGACATAATTACATAACCATAAAGATTATTCATCATTCAAACCTTTTTGGCTTACTTATCATATACACATATATACTCTTGCTCATTATAAATTGATCTTTACCAAGGCATTATTCATAAGTTTAGCATATGTACCTGTACTCATCGTAGTATATCATATAACCCTACCTCTTTAAAATGCCCTCCTCAAGACTTTCATCACATTCATTACATTACCCGTTGAACACATCGGAGTACTATTGGATACGCGAAAAACTTGCACATAAGTGCCTCATGTACATACGTAGCCAAAGCTACCTCATAACATGTAAACATCCATAGTGAACTCGGACCAACTCAACGAGCTCGGTTGTTACATGCATCGTATCCATAATGAACTCAGACCAACTCAACGAGCTCCGATGCCCGCATCCATAATGAACTCGAACCAACTCAACGAGCTCGGATGCCTCACATATATTACAAACTTGGACCAACTCAACAAGTTCAGATTTCTCACGAACTTGGACCAACTCAACGAGCTCAGATCTCTTATTTCCTAGTGACATGTCACCTGTATCCTAATATTCCTAAGGTTCAAACGGGATTTTCCTCACTTCCACATAGCATCCTTATCGCACTTGCTTGTCATGTCATGAACAACGACCATAACATTATTCATGCTTACGGATTCACCATTCTCATATTCATGAAACAAACATGGCATTGCTCATAATTGCATTTAGGCATTTATCACATAATACAATCATCATATCAACTGTATAAATATTCACCACACAATGTTAACACATCAATTTAAGTTCAAGTATAAACAATGGTATTATTGCATTATTATTGACATACGAACTTATCTCGAATGCGAGCACGACTATATATTCCGATTTAGTCCATAATCCCATTCATTTCCAATCTATGCTCGAATCTCATTTTCCTTGATCTATAATATCCCATTTAGCTTACTAATTAGTCACATTATTCATATGGGTCCAAAAATCATATTTATTCAAATTTGCATTCTGACCTTTAAACTTTCACTTATTTACACTTTTACCCCAAGGCGCGTAAAATGATTTTTATTCAATTTTCCCATTCTATAGGTCTAGCCGAACCATTTTCATAACTATAGAAAACTACAATTCTCATCATAACACCCTTTTATACCATTTTTACAACTTTTGCAAAACGGTCATTTCGGACGTTTTCGTCAAAAATCGCTTAGTAAAAGTCGTTTATTTAACACCCAACACTCATTTTCTACCATTAGACATCAAAATACAAGCATGTCACTCATGAGTAAATTTTTAAACACAAACCCTAGCTTAAAATAATGGTAGAAATAGGTAAATCAAGTTACCGGGAATTTAAAAATGTAAAGAACATTATAAACGGGGCTCGGGACCACTTACAAATGAGCTTGGAAGCTTGAACCAAACCCTAGCCATGGATTCCATGGTAGATTCGGCTGGATGGAGAAGTTGATGGCCAAATTTGGCTTATTTTGGCTTTTTAATTTTATTAGATTACCAAAATGCCCTTGACTTAAAAATATTTTATTACACCCATTTTATGTCTATTTTTGTCCAAAAATTAACCAATGGTCTAATTACCATTTAAGGACCTCCAATTTTAAATTTCATAACAATTTGACACCTCTAACATGTAGAACTCAACTTTTGCACTTTTTACAATTTAGTCCTTTTGACTAAATTGAGTGCCCAAACGTCAAAATTTTTTAACGAGATTTTCACGAAATCATTCCGTGAAATTGTAGACCATAAAAATATAATAAAAATAAACTTTCTTATGTCAGATTTGTGGTCCCAAAACCACTGTTCGGACTAGTCCCTAATTCAAGATGTTACAATAAAAGTAAAACCTTTCACCCGTTTTCAATACCGGAATAGGGTTACAGAGCATTACCAGACTTAAAAAACAATTAAACAACCATTTAGCATACATAACATCATTTCATACATTCATCATTCAAACTCAATCAATTTGTCCCTAATATGAGCCTACAAGGCCCTAACATACATTAGGAGTGGTTTGGGACTAAACCGATAACTTAAGAAACATTCGCGAACTTGGAAAATTTTCTCAAAACAGGGGACACACGCCCGTGTGGCCAGGCCGTTTGTCTCACACAGCCACCAGACACGCCCCTGTCATGGGCCGTGTGGACATTCGAAATGGGAGCACATGGTCGTGTCCCAGCCAATGTCCTACCCCATGTAACTCTCTGACTTGGGTCACACGGCCAACACACACGCCCGTGTTCCCTAAAAATGACCACACACGTCCATGTGTCAGGTCGTGTGCTAGACCATGCCAAACCTGTAAGGTATATTGACTTATGCCACACAGCCAAGTCACATGCTTGTGCACGAGACCGTGTGGAGCACACTGACTTGATTTAAATTTTAACAACAGGGGACACGTGGCCGTGTAATATGACCGTGTATCACACATGACTGAGACACACACCCATGTCTCTGCCTGTTTGGACAAAAATAGGCTATTTACCAAGCCAATTTGCCACCCACACTTATGCCCACCTAAACAACCAAAATGACACCAATTCATAGTAAAATTAAACATCCAATTTAGCCACAAACAATGCCAATTCATACCATTTCCAATACTAGCAACCAATATGCTTTTACCTCAAGTTTTATCCAATCAAAACATACCAAAATACATATACAAATCTTCTAATTAAACTCTTACCTAACATACATCATTTTGCACTAATTCACAAGCATGATACTAATTCCACAAACCACATAACATAAGTCATTCACATATCCATTTATGGACTCAAAATATCAACCATATATACACATATATGCATATAATCAAATCTACCATATTAAGCCAACATTAATGGTCACATTTACAAACCAAAACATATGCCATTACAAGTCATTACAATTGACCAAAATCACTATCAATCCATAATCAAAATGACTCAAAACACCTATAAATGCCATATACTTAATATACCAAAGTTGAAAGGTACCAAGTGATAAGTGGTAGTTTGAAACGATCTTCGGCAATCCACAAATCTGAGCTAGCTTCGATATCACTATAAAACATGGGAAAATACTCAAAGTAAGCTAATAAGCTTAGTAAGCTCGTATGGTATACACTTAACTAATCATAAATACACCATTCATCAATTTAAACATATTAACATGTAATTTATGATAACAAACAAACCTTCCTCATACCTATTCATATAAGTATATACAATTTCATAACTTCTTCTATTTAAAACTCATACTTTCCATGTACATACCTGTACAAATTCATAACGAGTTCATACCTATTCGAAATACTATCGAATACTCGATATCACGCACACTAAGTGCCAATACATAGTTGAAGCCATTTTAATCTCGCACACTAAGTGCTTTACATAGCCGAAGCTATCTCGATCTCGCACACTAAGTGCCATATATAGCTGAAGCTATCCTGATCTCGCACACTAAGTGCCATGTATAGCCGAAGCTATTCCGAATCGCACACTAAGTGCCATATATATATCTAAATCGTCTTCAAACATAACTTTAATATTGTATACACAATTTTTGCAATATCAAAGCATTTAAAGCATAATTATAACAATGCTTGTTACATACGAACTTACCTCAGATATTAAAACGGCGAATCGAGTCGATTAGTCGATAACTTCATCTTTTCCCCAATCCAAATCTCTATTTCTCCTTTCTTGATCTAATATTCAAAATTTACTTATTCAATAATTTATTCATTCAATTTAGTCCAAAACATACTTTAGAACACATTTTCACTTTTGCCCCACATATTTAACATATTTCACAATTTATTCCTTGTTTCATAAAATCACAAATCAATGAAAATCCAAATATACCCAAGCTAGCCGAATTACCATTATGCCCTAGTAGCCCATATTTCTCATTTATTTCACATTTTAACCACTAACTTTACACATTTCTCAATTTAATCCCTATTTTGCATTTTCACTAAAAATCACTTTATAAAACTTGCTTAACTATCAACAACCATTCATAATCTATCAAGAAAATTCAAAATACACATGTATTCAAAAATGTCATCATTCAAAATCTTTAACAGTTTTGCAAAATAGTCCCTGGGCTAGCTAGTACTAGATGCAACGATCACAAAAACATAAAATCATTAGAAACCATGTCAAAATGACTTACCAATTTAAACCTGCAAGTGACGAACCCTAAAACACAGCAAAATGTTTTCTTATTCTTCAATATTCGGCCAAAGAAGATGATAATGAAGTTTAAATTGATTTTGTTTTATTTAATAATTCATTAATAACTAATTTACCATTTTAACCTTAATAATAAACCATCTAAACACATAATAATATGTCCATATATGTACACTCACTAATATAATGGTCTAATTACAACATAAG
The DNA here is from genome assembly GCA_025698465.1 of Gossypium longicalyx. Taxonomy (NCBI): domain Eukaryota; kingdom Viridiplantae; phylum Streptophyta; class Magnoliopsida; order Malvales; family Malvaceae; genus Gossypium; species Gossypium longicalyx. The sequence continues at coordinate 72,405,186 of CM047004.1, read as the reverse complement.
GACCTTAATTTTATGGTTCTATAGCTATTTGAAACCTTTAGCTAAGAGAATAGCACCTTTGTATTTTACGCGATTTAGTCCTTTTTATCAAATTAACTATTCAAACGATAAAATTTCTTCATGAAACTTTCACACATACTTACTATTATGCTTTAAACACTTGAAATAATATTAAAATAATTTTATGACTTCGGATTTGTGGTCTCGAAACTACTATTCTAATTTGACTAAAAACGGGCTGTTACAAAGGTTGTCGTCGTAACATCATGTAATGCCCTTCACCCGGTTGCGGTCCCCGGACTTGATTTATAGGATATTACAATAGTTAACAGAACAATTTCATGAAAAACTAAATTCAAGAATATCAAATAACATGTAACTATTACATATACCATGGTGAACAAACAAAACCAGGTCTAAGTCAAGCTTATGAAAGCTCTAAAATTGACCTAGAAACAAACAAAGACCAAATTGTAACATTTCCAATAGATAAAGGTAATCACGCAAAATAGGGGTTACACGGCTGTGTGTGCAGGTTGTGTAACTCCTGTAGTAGTGTGGATCAAATTGCGAAATTTCATCAAAAGTCACACGGTTGTATGGCTAGGCCCTGTAAACAAATGAGATCGTGTGAAACTTAACTAACCAAATCTACAGTACTCATATGGGCATGCAGCTAGCCCGTGTGACAATTGAGAATTGTGTGGGTTCAATGCTTCCTAATTTTCAATGGACACACGACCATGTCACTAGGCCGTGTGTGGCATAAGGTCGTGTGAATAGGCCATGTGGTACAAAAAATGCCATTATGTGCCTATTTCTGCAAAATAAACCAAAGGCTCAAATGATACATATAAGGCCATTCAAACCTGCACAAAAACATTCCAAAAACATGTCTAAACATTCATTCAACCAATATGCCATAATTGACACCACAAACACAAGATTACATCAAAGCTTTATAAGACATCCTTACCATTCAACAAAACATTCCAATTTGCCAACATGCTAACTTACCGTTTCATTTATGCATGTCACCTTAACTCAATTAAACCATATTCAACATTGGCCATTATACACACTTATATACCTTTAATTACAAGGCATGAAGCATTCAAGATGTGATCTATAAGTTAGCTCCAAGCATCACCATTTCAAAGAGTATAAACACTTAACAAGACTTATACACATATCAAATAGCCATCAAGAACAAGTATTATAAGCTTATAATAACCATTAACGTGCAAGATGACACTTATACATATCAAGCCTATATACATGCCACAAAATAGAGTTTCGAACAATTAAAAAGTCTACTGAGATTGAAGTTTGTTAGTGTGAGCTATGGAGTGATCTGATTCACGAAGTTTCACAAAATGTCAACTACAGAAACAAAAAAATTGAAACGGAGTAAGTATTACGAATGCTTAGTAAGCTCATAGGCATTAAATCGGTAAACATACATCATTTCATAATTAAACAAACTAGAAAACTAATTTAACTAAATTCTTGTCACAACATTTCATATTCCCAAGGTGAGAATTTCGTATACAATCGTATAACTATCAACACGTTCAGTACCATTCAATTCAGTATCATTTCATTAGAACTGTCGAACATATACTTCATTTACTCAATCTAGTAATATAACACAACAATATTTGTACAATCACATCCATTCCATTATTCATAGAAAATCAATCAATACATTTCCTTTTAAACAGTTAGCTCGATGAACTAGACAAACAAATATGGATGCGTAGGTAACTACACCATACCAATAGGCACCAAAGTACTTAAACAGTAAGCACCGAAATGTTGAACAGTAGCAACCATAGTGCAAATCCCGTACAAGCATGCATCTAACCCTATTGGCATGCCAAATGTATCCTATCCTATTTTCATCCGGGCTCAATACATATATCAAAACAACTCTTTACAATTTAGTCATTTCTCACCTTTTTGTACAATTTTGAATACATTTTAAAATAAATTTATAGAAAAAAACTCATGATTTAACCACATTTAATAAATTTATAAACATAACTACACCATATGTACTTACCAGGTACAAACAAAAAAAATAAAAGTGGCAAGGACTAATTTGTAATTTTCCCTTTTCCTCAATTATCTATCGGTTGATTCAGTTCTTAATCTATACAGTAATTCATTTCAAAATATCAAAATATCAATGTCAATTACCTTATAACAGTTTATTTAGGGCATATGATATCCTATTATCACTTTTCACAAATTCCCTAAAGTTTTAATTTTTATTCAATTTAGTCCCTAAAACCAAAACTATCATATCTTTTACATTTAAGCCTTATTTCATAATCCAATTTCAAACACATCCTTTTACAGCCCTCTACAATCAATAATTGTAGAAATTTCATGCCAAAATGAAATCTTTTCATTTTAGTCCCTAAACTCAAAACTAACAAATTTTACTTTACAATTTAGTCTTTAATCAAATCTAAGCTTACAACCAAGTTATTTTTCATAAAAAAATAAAAAAAATCAATGAAAACATTTCAAAACTTTAACAATTTTACAATTTAGTACCTGGATTCATTAGATTAAGCTACAACGATTTTAAAAACATAAAATTTACGAAAAACGAACCTGGGATGTACTTTCATGCAAAGGTCGAAGTTGTTTAAGCTTCAACAATGGCTTCACTATTCCATTTTGTTCTAAATGGTAGAGAGAATAAAGATGGAAGGTGTTGACCATTTTATTTTATGTTTTAACCAATATTATTATTACCTTAATTTAACATAAAATTATATCTAATATATATAAATCGTCCACTATAGTTTCTATGGGCTTAATTTCTATTCAAATCCTTAGAGAATAATTATGAAAGCCTTAATCAACTAACATTTAATAGTGATTAACTTTTAAGATTTTTACGATTTAGTTATTGTACCATTTAACCATTCGGTCACTAAAATTTATAGATCAAAATTAATATAACTCTATAATAGTCTATTAAATATTAATAAATGATATTTAATGACTCGATTATTTAAAAACATGGTTCTAAAACTGTAATTTTTGGTACCACTGAAAAATAGGTTATTACATGTCATCTTCCTCACGTTGTGACATCGCCAAATAGTTTGTCACGTCATGACCTCAAGCCACTTGACGTCGCGACGTGATTCACTTTCGGTTGACGTTGCAACGACATGAATTGGTCGTTGGGATGAGGCCTCTGTTTTTAGGAAAAATGTGTAATTTGTTATCTATTACAAAGTTTCAAACCAAACTCATCAATTTGTATACTAATTACTAACTTCATTTGAATCAAAACACTTCAAGAACATATCAATCAAGTTCAAATAACCACATTTAACTTCTTAACAACCTTCATTACCTATTCAACCATTAGATTTAACATTCCATTGCCATGACATACATATCAATCAAATTATCCAAATACTAAGCCTTTACATATACCAAACTATCTTAAAACATGTTAATTTATATGCCAAACATATTCCAAGTATATCAATCAAAATATACCAATTCACTTAGGCATCACTAATGCCAATTCATGCATTTCTAAATCACATACCAAGACCAACATCCAAATCACAATAAACGAGGTTCAATACCATTTTGATATGCCATTCATATAGTTATAAATTATCACATCATTAAACATGAAATGCATATATATATTCATCTCTATATATGAATCAAAACACCAAAACATAAAAAATTATCGAACTTATCAAGACATACTATATATCAAGGTATATAGGAAAACACTTATATACATGCCACAATCCCTAACTCAAAATGACCAAAAAGCTACCAATTCAGAGATAGGATAGTGTGAACTTTGAGTCAATCCGGCTTGATGTGTTCTACAAGGTAACAATCTACAAGGAAAAGGGAAAACAACTAGCTAAGAATATATAATGCTTAGCAAGTTCATATGCATTAAACAAAACTTATAGTATCTTACGATTAAATAAAATGAGTTACCACAATTTGGCATAATTTGGCTAGACATGGAAAAGCACAACATCAACAAGGTGAGTTTTATCATATAATCAAACCATATGATATCTCAATCATATACCAAACCAATTCATTTTAAAGTGAACATCATCAATACCATGCTCATGCTCAATTCAACATTTATCCATTTGAACATCAAGCTCATATCATTCCATTTTTTATTTTCCATTTTACATTAATTGTTTAACTTGATGAACTCTAGTAAATGGATTCAGATACACATGTATCTACATCACACCAGTTTCTTATTCGAGCTAAGTATATTCATGTTAGGTTACCCGTCTGGGCTAAACCTTTAATTGACATCAAGTTACTCATTCGAGCTAAACTATGCCACATGTATCTCTGAGTCCGCAATAAGCGTGCAAAAATCCTTATTGGCATGTCAATCGTATCCTAACGTTTACTAAGTTCACACGGGCATATATTGCACATATAATCATCACTTTTGAATTTAATCCAATTATCACCATTTGTACCTGTAACCCATCCAAGAAAAATATGATTTATAAACATATTTGAGTCCCAAACTAGCTTATGAAGCTCCTAAACCAACTTAGAAACAAGTCAAGACTAATTAGAAACTTTTATGAAAATATAGGTAAAATGTAAAAATAGGGTTCACATGGCCGTGTGACAGGCTGAGGCCGTGTGAGATTTAAACACAGTCGTGTAACCCAACCGTGTATGGGAACTAATACCGTTTGTAGAAAGCCATGTAACTATTTGTGGTCGTGTTGGACCTAATTGTAAAACTTTGTAAATATTCACACGGTCATATCGTCGGGCCATGCGAGAGACTGTAACCATGTGCATAATTTGTTACCCAAAACATACAAACCATACAGCCATGCCATATACCTGTGTATGGCATACGATTGTATATCAGTTCGTGTGTGCCTAAATGGTACCCTACAAGGCAAATTACCACACCAAACATCCAAATATACCACAAGCATGCAATATACCATTTCTCAACCTATTAAAAGACATCAAAAGCATGCGAAAATAATACTTATACCATTCATCCTAAGTGCCTAACCAATATGCCACAATTGACACCTCAATTCAACAATTCATATCCTACCATTCATCATCATTCATGCCTCGATGTTCATACTTAACATTCACATATTTTCACCATTTCAAATGCCAAGATTTCATCAACAAAGTTCATCCTTTCTAAGTTTCAAAACTCATTAAGTAAAATACACAATATTGACCAAAACATATGTAACATCCTGAATTTTTAATTATTTATTTGTAGCATTGTTTCAAGAAAGAGTTGGTAGATCAATAATTAAGAGAATAAGAAGAGAGTGCAGTAGTCTTTATGACACGATTTTGAATCCTTTCCCCTGCAAGTTGACTAGTTTTTTTGCTATTTTTTTCTCTTATTTTTGTGCTGCCCCACCTAGTTAACCTAGGTTTAAAAGTCAAATTTTTACTTTTTGTTCAGCCTTTTTTCATCTTTTCTTTTTCTGTATCCATCCAAACCTTTTTCCTCTATCAAACTCTCTCATTTTTCTTCCTTTTTCCTACACTGTGTCTCCCTATCAACCCCTATTGAGCCGCCCTTTCTCTTCCTTGTGTAAGTGTTGATTTCCCTCTTCTCTCTCTTATTTTTGCTATCAATTGTATGCTACTATTTTGTTAAGTTTTCATGTACTTTTTTTCTATTCAAATCAGCACCCTTGCAACCCCCAAACATCTTTTTTAAACCGCCCAAAATAGCCCCTAGAACTGTCGTCGTTGGGGCTGTTTGTCGCCCCTTAAAACCCTTAGGTTGGCTACCATTTTTAGCCCTTTAATTACTATTTTGTGCTATTGTTTCTAACCTTCTTCTATTTTATTTTCAAGCTTAAAAATAGTCCCTATATAACCTTTAAATCCCTTTTGGTGCCACATAAAACAACATTCTTTTTGTGCCAATAGTGGTGCTATGTTGTCTTGTTGTCTCTTTGATCACTATTAGTGGGCTGTTGTTTTTCTTTCTTTTTCTGCCCCTTTATAGCAATTTTATTATTTTTATTTCTTTATTCTAATCAGCCTTAATCTTTTCAATTATAGGTGTGTTCGATCCCATTTGTTCGGGAACTCAGATTTAGTTAAACAAGAAACGTAAGTGTGAATTGTTACGAGTAACTGCATTATTTTCGTTAAGAGAGGATGTAATGGCTGATTGTTCTAGGGTTTTGAATTGATTTTAGGGTGATATTTTCTAATAATATTTTGGTTTTAGGTTCTGATTGGAACATCCCGGATCAGCAGTGAAGTCAGATTTTGTTCGCATTCCCATTTACAACGAATCAGTGTAAGTTAGCTTGATGTTTTTAAATCTAAAAATTCGTACTTGTAACATTGCTTTGGTAGAATCGTTAGTGGTGGTTCAAGGCTGATCATTAATCATATATTATCGTACTATGTGTTATTTTTGGATTGAGGCTCATTTCAGGTTTAAGGTGTAGAAGTGCGGATTTTTATGGCCTAGTGTTGCGAGTTATGAGTTAAGGTGTGGGTCCTAACCTTGCATAATTGTTTGTAAATACTTAATATAATTTATAATTTTTTGTAAAAATCTTGCTAGTTGGGCATGGTTGAATGACCAAATAAGCAAATAAAAAGCTATCGAGTAAGGTATTTGATTGGATGATTAGGCCCTTACCAAGATTATATGTATGCGAAATTATTGTATTTGATTGACTGATTTATTGTTTAAGTTACAGATTGATGTATGCTAGTTGTGACATTCTTTGAAATGATTTTATATCGTGTTCAATGATTATGGGATGCATGTGTAATGTCCGACATACAATGCCACTATTCCAGCTGTATACTAAGTATGACTAGATTGTATTGTATGTTACATACCAGTGAAATTGTTGATTTGATTGACTGAATGTATGCAAATCTAAAATCGAACATGTACTAAAAGCATGATTGAATGCCAATTTTGTGGATAAATGCAAAGTATGTAAGGCATACACCAACATTGATTATTGATATGCATGTTAAGCATGCCATTATACCAAGACTGATATTCATAGCAAGAATTACTCACTTGTTGTATACTACTTTGCATCTACATGGGGTGGGTTATTGTGATTTTAGAGGAGTTCTGTGGAATATCAACCACAGTTAAAGTCCATATTATTGTTGTTACTGCACTACACTAGGAGTACCAAGAAGATTGTCGATTTTATCGCATTATTGGTGGCTTGTGCATGATATTGGTAGCTTGTCTGCATATTTATTAGCAGTTTATCTGCACTACTGTACTGGTGGTTTATCCATATCAAGCTTTGACTCGTATTGTTTGGTGTTTGGCAGACTAGTTCTAGGGAACTCGTGGTGTGTAGCGGATGGATGGGTAGGAACTTTTTTGTATTGCATCATGCTTATGACATATTTATATATTTATTGAAATATGCCTTGTAACGTACTGTAATGAAAACAAAATGGTTGTTATCCATATGACTGATTGTATGATTATGTTTGATATTGACTCATACTAAGCTATTTTAAGTTCAACCCTAGTCTTATCTTTTCAGAAAATAATCGAGACGAGGATAGGACCCGACATGTGGACGTATTTTGGACTTCAGACTATTTTTACTTTAAATAATTTTTAATAAGTTTTTATTTGATATTTGGAATGTAAAGTTTTATTTTGGGCTGTGGTTTATGGTTTTTGGAATTGGGTTTTATGCATGCATTATTCAACATATTGATTACATATATGTTAATCAGGAAAATACATGTTGCTTGACCTAATTAAAATCTGACATGAATAATGTTTTTCCACTGCATTAAAAGATAACGAAATTTTGTAAAACAAAGCGACAAGCAATGGGTTTCCAAAAAAAAAAGAGCCACTATTAATAATAAGAAAATGAGACTTAAGAATAGATGGCTTAATAAATATATTTTTCAAAACTAACTCTAGTGTGATCGCAGTTTTTTTTCCAAAATGAGTTGAATTAGGGTTTTTATGATCCGTAGGATCACTTAGTCATTTCATTGGCCAATGTAGTCTTCACAATCTGACCATAACGTCTAGGCCGATTTAGAGAGGTTACATTTGTTAGCATCAGAGCTAGGTTCAAAACCTTGGGTTGAGTAATGTTTTTTTTAATGGGTCTGCATGCATAAATTGAAGAGGGGACATTTCAGGAAAAAAACCATAATAATTTTGAAAAATATTTTACAAAATAAATGACGAAGTTCGAAGTTCTAATGCCAGTGGCCATAGAAATGATACTGAAAACTCTAGAGAAACACTAGGGAATATTGCATAAAATTCTAAGTAAATGATTTGGAAATGAAAATGAGATGAAATTTAACATCTAAGAAAACTAAAAACTCTCTACTCTTGAATTTTAGATTTCGTAAGACTTCATAATGAACACACGTGGTATACAAACTCGTGGTAGGAGAAGTTGTAGAGGGAGACCTTTGATGGCTTCATCTGAGTCGTCCACATCTCAAGAGCCTCCATTTAATACTAACCCTAATGAGACCGTTAATGCACTCACTATTGAGGGTGAGAATTTGGATAATCAAGATTTTAATAATGAATATAATGGGGACGATGCGGTATCCTATGCCATGTTTATGGTACTACAAAGGGTTGTTGGGGCCCAGTCTGGTCATGGTAGTTGTGGGCTAGTTACTGAGAGGCTTTGTTCAAACGGAGCAGAAGTATTGTTGGAACGACCCTTATAGTAGCCGAATGCTAGATGGAGACCATTGGGCATATTCTGGAGGATATGGACTGTACTCAAGAGAAGAAACTTAAGGATGTCGTGTCCTTTTTGAGGGATGAGGCTTATAGATGGTGGCAGTCAGTGTTCAGGGGTACACTTCCTGAGTGTATCACTTGGATATATCTTTAGGATGCCTTTCAGAAAAAGTATGTGGGCATTCAATATGTTGAGGCCTGACGATTGGAGTTTATAGATTTGAGGAAGGGAAACATTATAGTTTCTGAATATGAAGCTGAGTTTTTAGGGTTGACCTGCTATACACCTAGTATGGTGGCAACAGAGTAAGATAAGTGTTTGTGCTTCGATGAGGGGTTGTGGTGTGACCTTATGATTCAGGTAGCCCCACATCAGAAGCAAAATTGTATAGGAAATTAAGCACTTGGAAAAGAAGGATAAATAGAAAGTTCAGCCTGAGAGAGAGGTTGGCTTTGCTAGCACAAATTTGTGTCCTACTAAGCAAGCCAGAAAGGTCAGACCACAACAAAATATTGTAGCAGGGGGTCCTAGAGATGTACGGGTTTAGTTTTGTCAGTACCATGAGATGCGTCATCCAGGAAACTGTTGGAAGAGGTTGGGGGACTATTTGGGTTGTGGTTCGATGGAACATATAGTTAAGGATTGTCCTTGTCTAGTTGTTCAGGTGCAAGCTCCAATTCAGAATCAAGGTCTGGTTAAGGACCAGAATCAAAGGCGTAATCAGTTTGCTCAAAGAGGTTGTAATTAAAATCAAAATGGTAACGATAATTAGGGATAAAGAGTATCGAGTCAGGGTGCGAATCGGGCTGAATCTAAGTAGCCTGCATTGGTATATGCGGCTAGACGCCGAGAGGACAGGGATACGACTGATGTCATAGCATGTACCTTTACTATTCATTTGGTACCTTACTTTGCATTAATAGATATTGGATTTACCCATTCTTATACTATATGTGATATAGTTGTAAAACTGAAGATCGGGGTAGAGAAAACTGATAGCACTATTACCATAGTCAGCCCTTTAGGACAATCTATACTTGTAGATAAAATTTATAGGAGATGTCCATTGGAAATTCAATGGGAAATTTTTCCTGCAGACTTATTGGAGATGCCGTTTAGTGAGTTCGACCTGATTTTGAGGATAGAGTGACATTGAAGACAGTGTCTGGAAAGGAAATTGTTATGATCAGTGGATGCTGAAACTATCTGTTGATTGCCTCCGGACATACTAACGTCCAGAGTGTAAATACTACAACTAAAGATGTTGAATTGATGCGATGTCTGCAAGTATACAGGTTAGGTTGTAATATAGTTACAATGAAGTAGGTGAGTACTCCAACAATTGTACCCAAGGGAGGCGAGTACTAAATTAAAGTTAACCTAAATGCAAATAGAATAAATTAGTAAATTAAATAAATTATATTACGAGTAAACTTAAATAAGAGATTTTTGGTTTTTATAAATAAAGAATAAAAATTGCATAAATAAAGTGAACTTCAAATAACTAAAATCTAAACTCAATAAAATCTAAATCTGGGTGATTAGCTTGTTTCGACGGTCATAACTAATTTCTGTTTCAGGTTTCTATTCAATCAACTAGTCATTACCCTAGAAGGATCTCTTGATTTTCCACTAAACTAATGAGTCGATGAAAACTACTTATCTCTTGACCTCATAGTCCAGACCGATTTGGGGTTAAGGTGTTCATGGATAGGTCAGGCCAATTTTGGGTTAATTCCCACCTAAATGACTTCCTAGGGTCGTCAAGCCTAGGGTTTAAGTTTTTATTCTCCCAAACAACTGATCCGCTAATAAAACTCTACATAACAATTAGTTAATCACACCTCCACTCACTAATCCCCCATAAGAGTATTAGTTCATCGTGGAATACATAAACATAAAAAACTTAATAATAAATATATGCATGAAGAATATATCAAGAATAGAGTTTAGAGAATCCTATTTGTATTCGATTGATGAAATGCAATAATCCTAAAACGTTTAATCATGTATACAAAGTAAATCCTCCAAAGAACAGGAACAGAAAAGAATTGAAAATAAACCTAAAGCCTGAAAGAAAGGAAAATTGAAACTAGAATTACAGAGAAAAACTTAGAATATTAAAAGTTATCCTTAAACAAGTGCTAATTGAGCCTATTTATAGGTTTAGGGTAGCCGTCGTCCTCAAACCTAGGTTAGCTGATGTTTTCGTGTTTAATTTCCATTGTGCAAACTAAAATTCCCTTAGCTCATAATTAATCCCTTATAAGGACGGTGTCACGACACCTTAGTGTTTGTATTGCGACATCAAATACAGTATGCTCTGGTTCAGAGGTGTGTCACGACATCCCATGGTTGTGTCGCGACACCAAAGGCAAAATGGAGATTCTTATATTCTGCCCCCTATGTTGTGACATTGAACTTCCCGTGTTGCAATATAACAACCAGCCTTGAGTTCCTATGCATTTGAAGGGTCTCCTACACACTCACTAAATACGTTAGCTCACCTCTAGGCCTCATTCGGCCCCTAAGTTAAATAAAAGACTCAAAATACACTTTTATTGAATTTAAAGCAAAATACAAAAACCAAACTAAAACATAATAAAAAATGACTCGCATTCAAGCTTCTAAAGTATGAAAACCAATTTAATTTGCTACACTAAATTAAGACAAATCAAACTCCCCCGTACTTAAGTCATTGCTTGTCCTCAAGAAAAGCAAGATAGAAATAGAAAGATAAAAGATGACCCTTTAGCAAGTATAGTACAAAGATTGGTTTCGGAGTACATAACTAGGTATTTTTTATATTTACACATAATCCTGACATGATATATAAATGACTTACCACTTTCAATATCATATTCCTAAGTTCAGTATATTACAAAGTATATAGACTTAAAGTTGTCAAATATATGAATCCACCCATAAATTGTACAAGTAGTATAATTATCCTAGTAGGATACAAACAATCATTAATGTAATTGCTCAAAATAATTTCAATTCATGAATAAGTTTACCTAGGTGACATAGGGCTTTTTGGCTTGTAACATTTTGAGGCTTAGAATCGATATAAAATTCAAGAACATGAAGCATCAAAATGGTTTCAGGCACGAAAATAGTTTGCCACATTGTGTTGTTCCTTATTCTCCCACCTTCGTAACCCTTGCCCGCTCACCACCTTATTTCTCATTCTCTCACATTCTTTATTTCTCCACATAGGAAATCATAGCATAATATAGTAACTACGGCTAGGTCACAAGTTTTTGTGCACTAATCACTGAGTTTTTCTACTTTTGTGACTTTGTCATCTTTTGATCTTTTTCAACACATCTCACTCACAATGCTTTTGATTTTCACGTACTTTTTCCAATCGTTTTAATTTTCTTTTTGAAATTTTCTTGTCTTGCACATGTTGGCTAACTTATAATTACTATATCACACCGCTTCTTCCTATTTCATTCTATTTTTACAAAATCTGTCATGATGTATCGACTTAACCCTCACTACGTATGGCCAGACGTCTATGTTTGTGCAATTCAAGACCAAAGAAAAATGGTAAGTACAAATTAGTGTTTTTGGCTAGGGTTTTGCATAAAGGTTCATCAAGAAGTGTTTTCTAGCTCAAAATAGATACTAATGATTGATAAATATGGTTAGGTTTTTGGCTCTGGGTGTATACCAAATAATGCCTTAGGTCATCCTTAGGTATCTCAATATTCACAAATGTAATCAATCAACAATCACAAATTCAACTATTTATAATGCTCGTTTCCATGTATTCTACATATCATTTGGTATATTCAATTACTCAATGCCTATTTACAGTATAATATGTGGAACTTAGTAGTCTAAAAATAAAAAATTTAAAATCATTCATTGTCATGCCAAATTTATAGTAAATACAATCAACCTATGCACATGCCAATCACTTGTATTTCTACAAGCTTAAGCACACATTTGAAAATAAAAATGAAAATAGAGCATGAAAACTTAAAAACAAATTCCCTATGTTACCCCCCACACTTTAGATAGAAAATTGTCCCTAATGTGCAGCCTTGAAAAGGTAAGGAAAGAAGTCACCCGATTGATTGTGACATTGCGATGTTCTAATGGTGGATGCTTCTTCCTTGATGAAAGCTCATAAATATCGTGCTCCTTTTATGTGAGGTTTTTACATAGAAAATTTGAAAAACACATAAGGTATATAATTCTAATATTTTTATAAATTTGTCTAAATTAATTTTCCCATCTTGTATAAGCCTAAAATATGTTTGTATAACCACATATATATAAATAAGGTTTTTTTTTTAGAAAAAAAAGAGTTAGAAGGAACTTCCTCATTCATCTCCCTCCTATAGTCCCCATTTTATCCTTTCTTCCTTTTGTGTTCTACGAAGTATTACAAATTGTTTGTATAGTTCGTCTCCTAATAATTTCTTCAGAGGGTTCATCTGCTTGCCTAGTGGACCCATAGGTACTCCTGCCCTTTTGCATAATTCTATTATTAGATATGGGAAGAATATTCATTTTAATTAATCACGTACACATTCAATCATACTTTGATAAATCCAAGTACCTATGTATATTTGCTTCTTTTGCAAAATCGCATATACTAGTATAGCCTATATCGGGTTGATATTAGAGATGTCTACTATGGGCTAGATTCTTGAACATACAAATTTCATCCATATTTTTTCCCTTGGAGTCATTAATGCTTGATTGAATGTTCTTGGTTTCTTTGTACTTGGTTGATACGTCCATTCTTCTTTTCCTTCAGTTAAAAATCTCAAAAACTTCTTCCATGTCTACATTTTTGAAATGTTTGAGATCTGTTCTAAACATGTAATCACGACAATAGTATGGAGCATCATAACATTGAAAAATATACTTCTTTTAGTTACCAATACGTTAAACCCTCTCACTTTGACATGTGTTCATATCTCATAATATGGTCTTATTACTCCTTTTTCTTTCAATGCAAGATAAAATTCTTGTACAATAGGTATTATTTTCAATTCTTTAGATGGTAGGCAAAAGGTAGTCCATTCACGTCCAGTTGCAATTTCCCACACTCTCTTGCAGTTCCTTATTAAAAGGTCAAATCCCTATTCTTGGACGAATATATTGGGGTGCAACTATTATAGGTATTTGTCTATATCATTTACTTAGAATTCAATAGATGTATTTATGATTTCAAAATATATATTTTAATATTATTGAACCTGAATTTGATGTAACATCTTCTTCTGTAGTTGTTGAATTGCTTGAACGGCTACAGAAAAATCCTACAATTTTCATTAATTCTGGAAAAGAAAAAGGTATTTTTGTGGCTTATTAACTTCTAACAAAAAGTAATGATTAGAATTAAGGGTTTAGGGTGAGTTAGAGATGCTATTTATAAAGAGGTACTAATCAATCAGTCCTAAGTCTACTAAAACTTTATTACAAACACGTTTAGGTTAGTGAGTTCAAAACTACAGGTTACGTAGGGGTGTTGCGACATCCCCATTGGTTTTCATGACATTGAAGGTAGTTAACTTGTGTTGAATTTCATTTGGTGTTGCGACATGTGATGCTGATATGGCGACATGGGGAGTAGTTTCTGTTCTGGTTGATTGTTGTCGCTAGACCCCTACTTGTTTCACTTTTTTCGTCTGTCTCCCCTTCTTTTTCTATAGTTTCTCCTTCTTTAGATTGACCCCATATCACTTGCATTGTAACACATGTGTTTCAATTACTTCTATAGTCGTCCTTCCAAAATAATGTTTTACTCTCTGACCATTGACGAGAAAATTTTGCCCTCTATTTCTGATAAGTTTTGTCGCCCCGTGAGGTGTCACTTGGTTTATAGTGTATGGTCCTATCCATCTTGATTTTAAATTTCAAGAAATGATTTCAATCATGAATTGAACAAGAGTACCTTTTGTCCTGGTAAGAACTCCCATTTTCTTATTCTATGATCATGCCAGAGTTTGTTTCTCTGTTTATATAGTTTAGCATTTTCATAGGTCCATAAAATGAAATTCTTCTAATTTTTGCAACTAAAATAATATTTCTTTCTTGGCAAATTCAGGGTCTAAATTAAATTCTTTTATTGCCCAATATACCTTCTTCTCCAGCTCAATTGGTAGATGTCAATTTTTTTTCCATAAACTAGTTTGTAAAAGGACATGCCTAAAAGGGTTTTTTATATTGTTCTATAATCCCATAGTGCGTCATCTAATCTCGATGCCCAATCTTTCCTATTTGGGTTGACCGTTTTCCCAATATGTACTTAATCTCTCGGTTAGACACCTCTACTTGCCTATTAGCTTGCGGATGGTATGTTGTGGTTATTCAGTGCCTCACGCTATATTTGGCTAAGGCTGTTTCAAACTGCTCGTTGCAAAAGTGAGATCCTTCATCACTTTCCAAAGCACGGGGTGTTCCAAATCTAGAGAAGATTTTTTTTAAGTTGACTACCGATTTCGTATTATTTTTGGTAGTGTTAACGCTTCAACCTATTTGGAAATGTAGTCAACATGTAACAACCAATTTTCAGTAAAATTAGAATAGTGGTTTCGGGACCACAAATCCGAGTTAGAAAGAAAATTTATTTTAAAATTATTACATGGTCTGCATCATGATAGAAAAGACGTATGACAATTTTGATAAGAAAATTTTCCCGATTTCATGTTTAATTATAAAAAGGACCAAATTGCATAAAATGCAAAAGTTAAGTTCTAGTAGCTATAAGTATCAAATAGCTATGGAATTCAAAACTTAAGGTCCTTATATGGTAATTAGACCATTAAATGGAGTTAGTAGATATTTATTATAACACCCCTAACCTGTATCCGTCGTCAGAACAGGGTTTCAGAGCATTACCGAAACTTTCAGAACATTTTACAAATAATTTATGTAAATTATTATTCATTAATCGAGATTATTCAAAACGTCCCTTAATTGGACCCTCAAGGCCCAATGCGAGCATTAGAAATAAGTCGGGACTTAATCAGGAACTTTAAGAATTTTTCTCAAATTTTTAAAAATTTTGGTCTGAGGGACACGCCCGTGTGACCCTGGGACACGCCCGTGCTACAGGCCGTGTTTGACCCTATGTAACACTCTGACTTGTGCACATGGCCATGCCACACGCCCGTGCGCTAGGCCATGTGGTCAATTAATTCAATTCAAAATTAGGTGCAGGTTTCACACGGCCAAGACACATGCCCGTGTTCTAGGCCGTGTAGCACACACAGTTGAGACACGCACCCGTGTTTCTGCCCATGTGCTCAATTTTGAGCATTCTATTTCTCAAAATTAAGGTGCAGGGGACACACGGCCTAACCTCACGCCCATATACCAAGCCATGTGTCACACACGGTCTAGACACACGTTTGTGTGTCTACCCATGTGGACAAAATAAATAAATTTCTAGCTTCATTTCTCTCTCAAAATCACACCAAAGGCCTGCACTTAAAACTCACATCCAATACCAACCATTTCAAGCATTTAAATTAAGTAAACTCCATCGTTCAACAAGACATATCATCGCATGCATACATGTTTAAAATCTTATCTTGGTTTAACTTAGGCATTAACATCATTTGAACACATATACTTAACATAACATAGGTATATATATCATAATAACCTACTTAATCATACCAAAATAAACCATTACTAGCCATTCCAATGGCTAGGTTACAAAACAGCATTTTCAAGCCACTATTGGCCAAGTTGTCCTATACATGCCATTATACCAAGATGGTTCTACAATAAATAACCAAAATAGTTAGTAGATAATGTGACGATGCTCCAATGATCTCCAACCTTCGCGAGCTTCCGAGCACTATAAAACAGGGGAAAATAAAACGGGATAAGCATTACATGCTTAGTAAGTTCGTATAACAGAAACTAAACTTACCAATCTCGTTTATTAAATCTAAGCATACAATATCATGTTTTCCATCCATTAGCAAAATTGCCTAAACACATGCATTCAATCAAACATGTTAGTCACGAAAATCCTCATATCAATCAAGTAAACATAGATGAGCTCATCATGCAATATTCTTTCAAGTCATTATCATTTCATCTCATAGTTCTCATACTATGTCAAGAGTTGTGTCCATTGAATTATTGAAATTCTGATGGATGCTCAAGTAGTACACTCGAGGTGTACGATTCAATAATTCGTCAATTTCTTATTCAAGGGTACCCATTAGAGCACTTAATCAAGGAATACACTCTTGAGCCACATATCTTATAACAGGATTACCAGTCCAGGCTAAATCCTTTATATAACGTATGCTCAAAAAAGCTCAATTAAGATTACCAGTCCAGGCTAAACCCTAATCATAACGTATACTCAAGAGGTATTATATCAGGATTACTCGTCTGGGCTAAATCCTTTCTATAATGAGGTCAATAGGATTACTCGTCTGAGTAAATCTGTTAGCAACAAATGCAGGACCTCATCCATTTCGGGAAAGCACATATATTCATCGGAATTTAATATTCAATCGGAACTTAACCCTTTTTTCCACCATTACAAGCACGTATTCAATTTTTCATTATAACAATCAAATAATTCACATCCATATAAGTCACATTACAAACAAACACAACATTCAATTACTCATATTTACATGTTCGATTAAGTTACACAATCTTACCTCGACACTTGTTCGCGTATAAAATCTACTAATCCGAAACCTTTTTCTTTCCTCAATCTAACCTCGAATGTGAGTTGTCCAAATCTATATAAATAGCTTTAATCATCATTTTCTCATATTTCGTACTCATTTGGACTCAATTTATGTCCTAGGCAAAATTACCATTTTGCCTTTAACTTTTCCATAAATTCCAATTTCGTCCTTAGGCTCGGAAAATGAAACTTATGAAATTTACTCCCTATTCCAAGCCTAACCAAAATCCCATTACAAAATTTACAGCACATGTATTCATAAAAATGCAGAATTTTTCATCAAATTTTACAACTTTACATTTTAGTTCCTAAATCATGTTTTCATCAAAAATCACTTTGTAAAAGTTGTTTATCTATCAACAACCTTTCATTTTCTACCATAAATTTCTAATTTTTAGCATATTCATCCATGACCCAAATTTATACCTTGATAACTTTTCAAATTAATCCCCCAAATAGATAGATTAGGCTATCCCGATTCCAAAAATATAAAAATTACTAAAAACAGGACTTGAGTTCATTCCTTTTTAAGCTTGGAAAGTTTTCTCCCTCTCTCCTAGGGTTTCCATAGAAATTTTAGGGAAGAAGACATGAAAATAAGATGATAATTTCTTTTTAATTAATTATCATCTTTTAATTTTTGTGATTTTCAATTTAGTCCTTACTCTTTTTTAATTTCTCCATGGATGAGTCACCAAAAATCTACACAATTTTCTTTAATGGTCTAATTCCATATAAAGACATCCAGTTTTGAATTCCATAGCTATTTAATCCTTATAGCTACTAGAATTCAACTTTCATATTTTATGTGATTTAGTCATTCTCGTAACTAAACACTTAATCGATAAAATTTTTGTATCAAAATTTTCACACGACATATCTATCATAATACGGACCATAAATTTTATTTTTGGGTCAAATTTGTGGTCTCGAAACCACTGTTCTGATTTCACTGAAATATGGGTTGTTACATTTATGATGAATCATCCATGGAAAATTAAAAAAAGAAAAAGACTAAATTGGAATTTAGAATAAGTAAAAATGATAATAGCCTAATATCATCTTATTTCATCATCTTCCCCAAATTTTATATGGAAACCCTAGGAAAGAAAAAGAAAATTAAGCAAGTTTAATTAGGTAAGTAATCATGTCCCATTTTTAGTAATTTTTATATTTTTGAGATCGGAATAACCTAATCTATCTATTTTGGGGATCAATTTTAAAAGATATTAAAGTATTGTAATTTTTCCATGGATGAATATGTTGAAAATTTGAAATTTATGGTAGAAAATGAAAGGTTGTTGATAGATAAACAATTTTTGTAAAGTGAATTTTCATGAAATTGTGATTTAGGGACTAAATTGTAAACATGAAAAATTCATGGAAAATTTCTATTTTTTTTGAACTATATGTGCTGTAAATTTTATATGTAAAAATCAGTTAGGCTTGGAATAATGATTAAATTGCATGAATTTCATTTTCTGAGCTTAGGGATGAAATCGTCATTTATGAAAAGTATAGGAGTAAAATGGTAATTTTGCCTAGGATGTGAATTGAATCAAATTGAATATGAAATGTATTAAATTGATGTTAAATTCATTTATATAGATCCAAATAATTCAAATATGAAGTTAGATCGAGGAAAAGAAAAAGTGTCGAATTAGTAGATTTTCGTATACGAACAAGTGATGAGGTAAGTTCGTGTAACTAAATTGTGCATATTTAAATGCTTAAATTGGATGTGTTTATGTAAATTGTATAATTTTCATAAGTATATGAAATGATCACATATCTGACAATTCCCGAAAAATGTCAAATTCCTTTTGAATAAATGAAAGTCGATGGATACAGGATTTCCTTATTGGTTGTGGTCTTGTATATGTTGCAGACATACCAAAACTTGAAAGAGCATCCTGTTATAAGCCCTCTCGAGCTTCTCGTTACATGGTTCCTACAAGCATCCTGACCGGCAGTGATCCTGCATGTGTTGCGGGCTACCATAGCTCTTTGTGAGCGTCTTGTTATGCAATCGGTTGTGATCCTGCATATATTGCAGACGCAAAAGCAGCTATTTATGAGCGTCCTGATATAGGCTCTTCTTGAGCTTCCTGATATGGCTCGCTTGAACATCCTGTTATATGGCTATTCGAAGCTCCCTAATAATAGCTCTTCGGAGTTACCTGTTAAGCTCAATGAGCTTCCTGTTCTAAACTCTTATGAGTTTCTTGATTTAGCCCAGATAAGCTTCCTGTTACATGGCTCACATGAGCATCATGTTCTATGGATCGAGAGAGTGCTTCATGATTATGTGCCCTAATCGATTACCCCTGAATATGAGTTGACGGTTTACAGTTTTGTACACTTTGAGTGTACAACATGTGTATCCATCGATATTTCAAATAAATTCAACGAGAATAGTTTTGAAATGGTTGAATTGAACTTAACATGATTGATTATAGAAATGAACATGTTATATGGAAATATGATATGAAAAACACAAGTTTATTAAAATTATTATATGATGAACTCATCTTTGATTTTTGATGTTTACATGATATACATGACTAACAAATTTCTTGAGATCATACGTGTTTAGGCAAATAGCCATATTGATTGGGTGCATGTTTGTATACTTATTTTGAATGTACATATTTGGTAAGTTATGTTCTTATTATACAAACTTACTAAGCATTTGAAATACTTACTCAGTTTTTTTTCTCTATTTTATAGTGCTCGGAAGCTCGTAAAGGTTGGAACTGGTTGGAGCATCATCACATTATCCTTCAGCATGTTTTGGTATAAATAGCAAACTTATTTTGGTATAATGGCATGTATAGGCTAACTTGGCCAATGTTGGCATATAAATGGTTGTTTGTAATTGAAAACACAAAAATTTATATACTTTTTCATACCCATTTTTACTTAAATTCGTGCAAATCTGATTAAATTCTTGTCAAAAAATAATTAAATTGTGTTAAAAATATGAACATGGTGAATTCTAGTTAATTTTATACTTAATTTTGATTAATTTTGACTATTTTCAACAAATTCGTGCAAATGGAGAAAATTGGCTCAACTGACACTACTGAAAGCACAAAATCGAGAAGCAATTTGAAGTGTCAAGGCACATTAATTTCCAGCCTAAGACGGTCCAGAAATGTATTAATTCATAATTTAATTAATTTTAATTTATTCCCCATTTAATTTGGGTTAAATAAGTTATTTTTAATTAATTATGGAGAAAGGGTCCAGTTGAACCGCACTGGTCGAACCAAATTGAGTGAACTGAACCAGCCACTAATTGGGCAGCCCAGAACCATCCATATGCTGACCCAAATCATCATTTTAGCTGATTAAATATGCTTTCAAAAAGGCCCTTGAAATACTTCCAAATTGCATTCAAACCTTACCTTTAATTGTGGCTTTGTAGATTTGCCCCAGGCTATTTTTAGCAAAGTTGAAAGTCTTAAATTTTTCCAAGTAGATGGCCGGCCATAGGAGGACTCTTTGGCTGCTGGAATTTGATAATTTTAGAAGCCACAATCAGCTATAAAAGCCACCCCTTGCTGATCATTCAAACCATCCCTCAATCCCACAACATTCTCTCATTCTTCCTTCTCCTCTCTCACTTTTCTCTCCATTTTTTCCATCACATTTCCCTTTTTGTTCAAGTGCCGATTTCTTATCTTGGGAAAAGGGCTCTTATCAGCCATTTTTGGTGCAGCAATTAGGTGTTCATAAGCCACCTTGATAGCCGAGGGCAACAAAGAATGAAGAACGGAGCAATTAGTCAAGCCACGGAGAAACACCGGATTTGTTTCTTGTTCCCTATCTCTTTAAGTTTTGTTGTTGTTTTGATGAACATGTTTATGAATATTTATGCTATTGAAATGGTTATTTTAATCAATTTAACTTAAATTAATTTTGTGTTGGGTTGATTACATTCTACCTGCTTGAATTGTCAAAATGATGTTTATGCTGTTATAGGCCTCGGTAAATTGCTTGGTTAAGTAAATCATGCCTAAGTTATTCTTGCAATATAATTGTTAAATAAATAATGAATTAATTATTAAATTGTATTGAAATTATACTTAATAGACACAATGCTTAATCAGTGCATGTTTATTCTTCTAAGGTAGTTGAAGTTTAAATTAGCATTGTATTCGGTGATACAAATGCCTTGCATAACTTGCAAGATTTTTGTGATTAAACTGTTTCAAGGTAGAAATACCCTGTTACCTCACTTAATCTTTTATATGCTTGTGAAGATTGATTAACCACTTGGATTGACATTGAAAAATTTTCAAGAGGTTGATTAATTTAATAAGTATGTATGAGCAGTAGTTAGCAAATTACCGAGTTGCCGTGAATTTATTCGTAACAATATAAACATTAGTTTAATAATTCTAAGTTAAAGAATTGCAATTAATCCAAAACAAGTATGTTATCTTGATTAAATCTTATTTGAAATCGTGCATTAGAACTCTTTTATTTTAATTATTTACTTAGTTTTTAAATAGTTTTTTACCATCTTTTAAAACCAAATTATTTTTACCTCACCAAAGTGTTTTACAATTAATTTCATAAATAATTCTTTTTACAGTCCCTGTGGGTACGATAACTCAACATTTACTTGCCACTTTATTACTTGTTGCGATTGTGCACACTTGTACATTTTCGTTGTTCTAGTAATCTAGCCATTGGAATGGCTAGTAATGGTATATTTAGTGAATATATACTTGAGGTTATAATATGGTTAATATATGTGTGCTTGGTATGATTAGATTGAATTATGGTAAACATATATGTCTTTCAAAAGGTAAGTTTGAATGCGTGTGATGATATATCAATTATAATGTTAATGTTGGCTTGGTTTTAACATCTTGAATTGGTTGGTATATGTACGCAAGTATTAATATAGGTACAAGGCAAAATTTGGGTGAGAAATAAGGCTTGGAAATGAACTTATTTTGTCCAACCGGGTAGACACACAGGCGTGTGTCTCAACCGTGTGTGACACACGGCCATATGCACGGGCATATGGTTTGGTCGTGTGTCCCCTGCATCTTAAAAATTGAGAAATAGAATGCTTAGAATTGGTCACACGGGCAGAGACAAGGGCGTGTGTCTCAGCTGTGTGAATCCTGCACCTATTTTTGAAAATTAAATTGGTTACACGGCCTAGCACATGGGCGTTTGGCTGACCATATGACCCAAGTCAATAGCTACCCTAATTTGAACACGGGCTGGGACACGATCGTGTGCCTCACATCGAATGCTCACACAGCCTAAGACACGGGCGTGTCACCTAGCCATGTGAGTCACACGGCCTGACCACACGGGTGTGTGTCCCCTACACCTAAGAAAAATTTTGAAATTTTGCGAAAAATTATCTGAGTTCCCAATTTAGTCCCGACTTATTTCTAATGTATAAATAGGACCTCGAAGGTCCATTTAAAGGACAACATTATTGAATAATGATTTGTTTCGGATATGAATAGTAAAAGACATGAATTAAATTGTATTTGTTTTATAAACTCCGGTAATACTCTGTAACCCAGTTCCGGTGATGGATATGAGTTAGGGGTGCACAACAGCTAGTAAGATATATTGATTTCCAAAAGAGCTTAGGAAGGGTCCCATAAAATCAATCCCCCAAACGTAAAATACCTCTACTTTAAGGATCCCCGTTTGTGGCATTTTATCTTTTCTTTTTATATACTTATCGTCCTTTGACATCTATTGCATCCCTACATAAATTCGTAAGCACCTTTAGGATTGACCAATAAAATCCCAATTGCAATATCACCTCATGGTGAAGTATGACATCCTTGTAAGATGTCATTTATTTCATCTTCAGGCACACATCTTCATACTAGTTGATCTGCACATTACTGAAATACATACGAATCTTCCCAAATATAATTTTTTGATTCATGCACAATTCTCTTCTTTTGTTTCCATGATGCTTTTATCGAAAAAACTCCTTTGATAATGTAATTCACATAATTTGCATACCATGGTGTCTTGTTATTCCTACTCCTACCTGATGAATGTCTACTCGGTATAATTTCTCATCAATAAATGTTTCTTTAATTTCTTCAGAATTTTTCTTTTCCATTTCATTTTCTATTCTGGACAAGTGATCTGCAATTTGATTTTTCATTCATTTTCTGTCCATTATCCATAGATCAAATTCTTGAAGCAATAATATCCACCTCATTAGTTTAGCTTTTGTTTCTTTCTTTTTCATGACATATTTCAATTCAGAGTAATCAGTGTAAATGTAAACTCTATTTGCCATTAAATAGAAACGAAATTTTTCGTATGCAAATTCAACAACAAGCATTTCTTTTTCAGTAGTAGTGTAATTACACTATGCTGAGTTAAGTGTCTTACTTGCATAATGAATAGCGCAAAAAATGTTGTTCTTTTTTTGTCCCAACACTGCTCCTACAGCATAATCACTAGCATCGCATATTATAATAAAATATTCTAACTAGTCAAGAGTAATGATAATATGTGCAGAAATTTGTTTTTCTTTTATTACCTCAAAAGCCTGAATGCGGTCCTAATCAAATAGAAAAGGTTTTTCTTTATGAAGGAGTTGATTCAACAATTTAGATATTTGAGAAAAGTCTTTTATAAAACATCTATAAAACCCAATATGTCCTAAGAAATTTCTTACTCGGACTATTTTAGGGTTGGGAAGATTCTTAATGACTTCAATTTTTACTTTGTCCACTTTCAAACCCTTTGTTGATATTTGATGTCCTAAAACCAACCCTTCTTTCACCATAAAATGCCATTTTTCCTAATTAAGTACCAAATTGGTTTCTTCGCATCTTTTCAATACCTTCTAAAGAAACATTCCCAAAAGGAATCCCCATATATTAAAAATCATCCATAAAAACGTCGAGACCTTCTTCTAACATGTCAGCAAAAATAACAGTCATACATATCATAAATGTTGCTAAGCCATTACATAATTTGAATGGCATATATGGTTTTTTCTTGATCATTTGGATGTATTGAAATCTGATGATATCTAAAGTATCCATCAATAAAACAATAATACTCTTTCCCATCTAATCTATCCAACATTTGATCGATAAAAAGGAGAGGAAAACGATCTTCTTCCATTGCATCGTTTAATTTTCGGTAATCAATGCATACCCTCCAACCAATGACTGTCCTTGTTGGGATCAACTCATTTTTATCATTTTCAAAAATTGTTAACTCACCTTTATTTGGAACACATTGTGTAGGGCTAACACATTCACTATCAGAGGTTGCATAAACAATACCGACATCCAACCATTTGAGTAATTCCTTTTTCACTACTTCTTTCATAGTTAGATTTAACTGACGCTGTGCATCCACTATTGGTTTCTTCTCTTCTTTTAATCTAACCTTATGTTGACATAATGCAAGGTTGATTCCCTTGATATCAACGATAGTCCATCCAATTGCTTTTTTGTGTATCTTCAATATGCTTAGTAGTGATCTTTCTTGCTCGAAAGTTAATCCTGCGGCTATTATTACAAGTACAGTATTTTGCTCTCCCAAATACCTATATTTCAAATGTTTCAGTAATGGATTCAATTCCTATTCAGGTGGTTTAACAATATAAGGAACCATTTTTGCTGCAGTAAGAATTACCTGCCCTGGTTGTTCTCTACTTTTGCACCACCAATCAAATTGGAGGGCTATCTTTGTATTTTCTTGTTCAACGTCATCCAAACCCTCTTCTTCTTATTCATCTTCATTATGTTTAACAAATTCTACCATTGTTAATTCCAGGTTGTCGTATGTCTGTTCCCTGGGCTTAGGTTCTGCTAATTTTGCATATTCTATTTCCCGGGGTATGCCCCATGTAAGTTCATTTTCGATGACTTTTTCTAATATAACCATGATTTCTCTTCTAGTTTTCATCCAAATACTCCCTCCAGTTATAATATCAAATTGTTGCCTATTTTAATCATCCAACCTATCATAGAAGTGTTGGGCTTGGATTGTAAAATGCATGCCTCCTCCCAATATTGACCTAAGGATTGTTTTAAACCTCTTTTGTGCTTGTCTTAATGTTTTAGCAACATTTTTTTTGAATTTAAATATTTTTTCATATATGCTAATTACCTACGTCATCGGCAAGACTCGGTGAAGGAATAATTACATAAATTCAATCCACGTGGTAATTGTGTCTAGTGGAAGTGCAACTAACCAGGCTTTCGCCTTTCCGTATAAGGCGAATGGGATTCGTAACAGTTTGACGACCTCTGTTGAAACACCAGTATGTGTGATGGTAAGACACATAAGTTCGAACTACTAAAGAAAAGCTATGTGATCCTATTTTTTTTAATTGTCAAACCTAACATTTGAAGAAAACCATGTTAATAATGAATTGTTCAATTCGAAATGAAAACTTTGGATAACAGAACAAGTAATATTATGTCGTAACTAGTTCATATCAAAAGGAATTGTTCCTAGGACCTGCATCATTTTGTTAAAGGTTAATTAAAATATCACGTAAATCAAATGTTATTCCATAAACTTCCCTTGTGAGTCATACACTGAAACCAAAGAGAAAAATAAAAATGTCAGTAAAAATAAATAAATAAAAATCATATCTATAATTTAGGTATTTCTTAATTACTCTATTAAACACAAAAATTAAAATTAACTTAGTACCATTGCCTCCCCAGCAATGGTGCCAACAACTTGACCACCTTCGGACGTACTAATGTCAAAAGTGTGAATACTACAACTAAAGATGTGGAATTGAGTCGGTGTTCGCAATTATACGTGTCATATTTTAATATAGTTACAATAAAGTAGGTAAGTACTTGAGGATTGTACCCAAGGGAGACGAATATTTTGAGGATCGTACCCAAGGGATGTGAGTACTAAATAAATTATATTAAAACCTTGACTAATTAGTAAATTAATTAGTAAATAAATAAATTATATTATGAGTAAACATAAATAATAGAATTTTGGTTTTTATAAATAAAGAATAAAAATTGCATAAATAAAGTGAACTTCGAATAACTAAAATCTAAACTCAATCAAATCTAAATATGGGTGATTAGCTTGTTTCAACAATCATAACTAATTCCTATCTCAGGTTTCTGTTCAATCAACTAGTCATTACCCTAGTAGGATATCTCGATTTTCCATTAAACTAACAAGTTAGCAAAAACTACTTATCTCTCGACCTCACAGTCCAAACCAGTTCGAGACTAAGGTGTTCATGGATAGATCATACCAATTTTAGGTTAATTCCCACCTAATGACTTCCTAGGGTCGTCAAGCCTAAGATTTAAATTTTTTCTCTCCCAAACAGTTGATCCACTAAGAAAACCCTACATAACAATTAGAAAATCATACCTCCACTCACTGGTCCCCCATAAGAGTATTAGTTCCTCATGGAATCTATAAACATAATAAACTTGATAATAAAGATATGCATGAAGAATAGATCAAGAATAGAGTTTAAAGAATCCTATTTGTATTTGATTGATGAACTACAATAATCCTCAAATGTTTAATCATATTTACAAAGCATGCCCTCTGAAGAACACGAATAGAAGAGAAATGAAAATAAACCTAAAGCCTAAAAGAAAGGAAAACTAAAACTTAAATTACAGAAGAAAAAAACTTAGAATATCAAAAGTTGTCCTTAAGCGAGGGCTAATTGAGCCTATTTATAGATTTAGGGTAGCCATCGACCTTAACCCTAGGTTAGTTGACGTTTTCGTGTTTTATTTCCATTGTACAGACCAAAATGCCCTTGACTCGTAATTAATCCTTTATAGGGACAGTGTCGTGAGACCCTAGTGTCTGTGTTGTAACATCGAAGGTAATATGCTCGGGCTCAAGGGTGGCTTCAAGAGTGTGTTACGACATCCCATGGTTGCGTTACGACACTAAAGGAAAACTTGAGATTCTTGTATTATGCCCCCTATGTTGCGACATTAAACTTCCATGTTGTAACACAATGACCAACCTTGAGTTCATATGCCTTCGAATGGTCTCATGCATACTAACTAAGTACGTTAGCTCACCTTTAGGCCTCATTCGGTCCTTAAAGTCAATAAAAGACTTAAAATAGGTTTTTTATTGAATTTAAAGAAAAATACAAAAACTGAACTAATACATAATAAAAATGCTCATATTCAAGCTCCTAAAGTTGAAAACTAGTTTAATCTACTACATCGAATTACGGCAAATCATCTATCCAATGTGATCTCTACTATGGTAACGGAGAAAATGGTTTAAAAAGTGTGTGAGTCATTTCTGGCCTATGTTTGAGATGCGAGTTTTATTTATTCCTTCATGGATGGTATTTGTACAGTAAGGGAATTCTCGTATGTCTTTCCTGAGGAATTGCCAAGGTTACCTCTGGATTGGGAAATGGAATTTGGTATTGAGTTGCTATGGGGTATAACCCTAGTGTCCATTTCTTTTTACCTTATGGCACCTAAAGAGTTGAAGGAGTTAAAAGTCCAACTTCAGGAACTTTTGGATCGGGGATTTATAAGACCCAGTGTTTCGCCTTTAGGCTCACCGATATTGTTTTCTAAGAAGAAAAATGAGACATTCCGATAATGTATTGATTATAGACAGCTGAATAAGCTGACCGTAAAGAATAAGTATCCTCTGCCAAGGATCAAAGATATGTTTGATCAGGGGTGTGACCGTCTTCTCTAAGATTAACTTGAGATCCGGTAATTACCAGCTTAAGCTGAAAGAATCCAATGTACCCAAGACTGCATTTAGGACTCGTTATAGTCATTATGAGTTTCTATTGACGTCATTCGGATTGATTAATGCACCGGCTACATTTATGGATCTCATAAATTGTGTATTTCAACTTTTCCTTGACCAATTCGTTGTTGTGTTCATTGACGACATATTGGTATATTCTAAGTCAAAATTTGAGCATGGTGAACATCTAAGGGTGGTTCTATAGATTCTCCATGAAAAGAAGCTTTTTCCTAAGCTTACTAAGTGCGAGTTTTGGTTGAAGAAAGTTATGTTTTTGGGATATGTGTGTCTGCTAAAGGTATCTATGTAGATCTGAAAAAGGTTAAAGCTATCTTGGGTTAGAAGCAACAAAAGAATGTATTTGAGATTTAGAGTTTTCTTGTTCTGGTCGATTATTATCGGAGATTCGTTGAGGGTTTTTCCTTGATTGCAACCCACTTGACTAAGTTGTTAATGAACACTCCTTTTGAGTGGTTAGCGATCAGCAAGCCAATTCTGAAAGGTTAAAATTCGTATTGCTTGAGGCTCCCGTTTTGATTCAACTAGAATATGGTAAAGACTATATGGTATACAATGATGCTTCGCATGTCGGGCTTGAGTGTGTTCTAATGTAGGATGGTAAAGTGATAGCTTATGCCTCAGACAGCTTAAGTTACATAAGTGCAATTATCCGACTCATGATTTGGAGTTGACAGTTGTTGTTTTCACTCTTAAGATTTTAAGACATTACTTATATGGTGAGAAGTGCATTATTTACATGGATCATAAGAGTCTCAAATATCTCATCACCTAAAAAGAGCTTAATTTGAGACAACGCAGATGGATTGAATTGCTAAAGGATTATGATTGCATAATTGGGTATCATTTTAGAAAGGCTAATGTAGTGGCCAATGCCTTGAGAAGACGAGCAATATCTGAGTTGAGAGCTTTGTTTGCCTGTTTGAGTCTGTTTGATGATGGAGGTATTCTAGCTGAGTTGCAATTCAAGTTTGTTTGGGTCCAGGAAATTAAGGATAAGTAGCGACTAGATGGTTTTTTATCACATCGATTTAAGTAGGTTGAGGACAGTTCGACTGAAGACTTCGAGATTAATTCTGATGGTATCTTGTGTTTCAGAGGTAGATATTGTGTATCGGGTGGTCAGCATTTGAGACAGTCTATACTTAAAGAAGTGTATAGTAGCCATTATGCTATGCATCTTAGAGGTAATAAGATGTACCGTGACTTAAGGAAGATGTATTGGTGGTCGGGTCTTAAGTGTGAGGTAATGAATTATGTAATCAAAGTGTTTAAGTTGTTAGCAGATTAAGGTCGAGCATCAGTTTCCATTTGGGTTATTTCAACCGATCAGAATTCTGTAGTGGAAATGGAAGAGAATGACCATGGATTTTGTCAGTAGGTTACCTTTAACACCTATTAAGAAAAATAAAGTTTGGGTCATTTGGATTGATTGACCAAGTCTACCCATTTTATACCGGTCCTTATTGATTATTCTCTTCGGAAGCTGGCTAAGCTCTACATTTTTTATATAGTGAGACTACATGGGATACCAATGTCAATTATTTCAGATAGGGATCCCCGTTTTTGTAAAATGCTGCATGAGGCTTTGGGTACACGTTTGGACTTCAGTACAACATTCCATAGTTTGATAGGGTAAATCAGATTTTAGAGGATATGCTGAGGAGCTGTGTGATTGATTTTCAGGGTAGTTGGCAGGAGCAACTGTCATTGGCTGGTTTTTCCTATAATAACAACTTCCAGTCCAATATTCAGATGACACTATACGAGGCTCTTTATGGTCGTAGGTGTCGCTCACCCTTATGTTAGACTGATTTGGGTGAGAAAAATATTTTGGGTTTGGATTTGGTTCTGGAGACTGAGGATAAGGTTCATTTGATTCAGGACAGATTAAAGGTGACTTCGGTTATATAGAAGTCCTATGCCAACTTAAAATGGAAGGACATCAAGTTTAATGTGGGTTATAAGGTTTTCAATAAGGTTTCTCAATGGAAAAAGGTTTTGAAGTTTGGCCAAAAGGGCAAGTTGAGTCCTAGGCTCATTGGACCCTATTGTATTCTTAAGAGGATTGGTCCAGTGGCATATCAACTTAAGTTGCCTCCAGAGTTGGTCCGCATTCATAATGTTTTCCATGTCTCAATGTTGAGATGATATCGGTTCAACCTTTCTCACATTGTTCCAATTGAGGAGATTGAGGTTAGATCGGATCTATCTTTTGAAGAGGAGCTTGTCTAGATTTTAAATTGTGAGATTAAGGTTTTGAGGAAAAAGCATATTTCTTTTGTTAAGGTTATTTGGCAGAACCATGACACTGAAAAGACTACTTGGGAGCCAGAAAACTCGATTCGGCTTCAATATCCATATATTTTTGAATCAGGTAAATTTAAAGGCCGAAATTTCTTTAAAGGGAGGAGAGTTGTAACATCCCAAATTTTTAATTATTGATTTGTAGCATTGTTTCAAGAATGAGCTAGTGGCTCAATGGTTAAGAGAAAATAAGGAGAGAGTGCAGTAGTCTTTGATACCCGAGTTCGAATCCTTCCTCTTGCAAGTTGATTAACTTTTTGCTATTTTTTTCCTCTCTCAAACTCTCTCGTTTTTCTTCCTTTTTCCTTCACTATGCCACCCATTCTTTTCCTTGTGTAAGTGCTAATTTCCCTTTTCTTTCTCTTATTTTTACTGTCGACTGTATCATGTTATTTTGTTGAGTTTTCATGTTCCTTTTATTGTTCAAGTCAACCTCTTTCTTATTCCAATAAGAGAGGAGGAATGGAAGTTCTATTATGACTAAAGAATTGAAGAGGAAATGAAAATGGAGAAGAAAAGTGACTAATGATGGTGGTGGTGTGGCAACTTGACAATGACGGTAGAGGTCCGATTGTGGTGCAATGATGCTGCGGTCAACTACAAGTGGTGAAAAGTGAGAGAATGGTGGAGAAAAAGTGTGGTTTAAAAGCTTAAAATGAAAGGAAAGGGAGGAGCAAAGGGAGGAATGGCCAAAAGGAGAGGAGGAGAAAACAAAAATTAAAAGAAAAATGAATGGTGGCTACCTTAGGTGGAATGGATAGTTCAAGGTAGGAAATTGAGACAAAAAGGAAGCTTTGGGGGACAAAGGCTTGAAAAGTGAATCACAGGGAACATATGGAGTGAAAAAGAGGCTAAAAATTGTAGGTTAACTAGTTAAAGGAGGAAAAAAATCCTTGCCTATAAGGCAATTGTTATGGACGGTAATGGGGGTGTTGACCATGGTTTTATGAGCCAAAAATTAAATAAAAATAATGAGGATATGGGAATGGAACCTAGGGCCATAAGGAAATTATTTAAGCTTTGCTACTTTACTTACTTGTACATGAACTTACAAAATTAAAATAAATCATGGGGTGTGACAAACTCTATATGATTTGGGAGCAAGTAGAAATCTAAAGCCCATGTTTGTATTCTAATGATTAGGGATTGGTAAGGTTAGGCCGACAACTATTACACTTCAATTAGTAGACCGATCGATAACACATCTAAAGGGAAAGATTGAAGATGTTCTGGTACGTGTTGACAAATTTATTTTTCCTGCTGGTTTTCTTATTTTGGATTTTCAAGAAGATAAAAATGTCATTATTATTTTGGGAAGGCCATTTTTGGAAACTAGGAGAATATTGACATATGTCCAAAAAGGGGAACTCGCCATGCGAATACAAGATGATTAGGTAACCTTTAATGTATTCAAATATATGAAATATCTTGATGCAGGTGAGGAATGTTCATCAACATCCAAGATAGAATTGTTGATCCCTATAATTGAGGGACTCAACTCAATAGACGATCCATTAGAGCATATCTTGGCATTTGATCCACCAAATAACAATGACAAGGATAATGATCTAACTTTTTTGGAAATGAATATGAAGGAATTCTTCCCAAAACCCTGGGTCAAACTAGGGAGATTAACGTTTCCACTTTTGATTGAAACCCAAGAAGTAGAGTTGCCTGTGATCTTGAGAAAGCACAAGAAAGACATTGGATGACATGTTGCAAATATTCAAAATATCAGTTCTTCTTGGTATACACATGGAAGATTGCCTGAAGCTGGTAAAGATGGGTCCAGTAAAAGTCAAAGAAGATGGACCCAAACACGAGTATTTGATCTAAGGGAACTCAAGTCTCGATAGTTAGGATCATTTACTGCTACTAACATTATTTCAACTAATGAGGGTTCGTGGAGATAGACCCAATCCTGAGTATTCAATCCAGGTAAAATTTTAAATCTTGTGGGCCAAAAACATCCACTAACAACCAAGGTACGATTAAGGTAAGCAATCAATGGACGAATATTATTGGACCAATAAATTTGAGCCGGAAAATATTTCACTCATTTTAATCGATCCGTAGTAATCTTTATGTTGGAGGCTACTAATTTTTAGTGAAAATTTTTATTTACAGCCTATAAATAAATAAAAATAATTATTATATTCAATTGGTGGGGATTGTTGACATTATTTTTATTCTGTTATTTTATTCTTTTTTTTACAAAATAAAATATGGTTGCACTCATAAATTGGTTCTAATGAAATTTGCTTTTTGAGATTTTTCTCTTACTTTCCTTTGATGAATATTTTCAAACAATGAGGACATTGTTCCTCTTAAGTTTGGAGGGAACAGTGCCGCAATTTTTTTGTTGAAGATGATTCTTGAATGGAGGCAGGTAAGCGAAAAGATGCTCAACATCAATCGATTTTGTATGTTATGTTAGTCCGGATTCAGGTATGATCTTCTAATTACTTCAAGTATTTTATGTTAAGTAAATCATGAAATGAATATTAAATTTAGTGAGCATGTATAGATTCACCATAAAATTTTTAATCTTCCTTAGAAAAATTAAGCATGTATGAGGGTTTAGTCTTTAGAATTGGTTTGGTAATTTCCTTAAGGTGAAATCTTAGGAAGCATAGCGATTTAAAAATGATTTAGGCAAAAAAATTTTGGATCAATTGAGCCTTTCAAGCCTACCTTATTCATCGTTATCCCTTGGAAATCCATTTGAGTTGTATGGCCTTTTTTTATTATTATTTAAACCTATGAACTAAGTAGCTCTTCCTATTTTCTTTTTCTCGACCTCTTGTACCACTAGATCTTAACCTTGCCTACTTGGGGAGTTTAAAAGGGATATTGGGTGTGCAGTACAAGGCACTCAATAATGAATTACATAAAGTGGTGTGCTCGAGAAGTTATCTATATATTTTTTTTAAAAAAGTATCAGTGAGCACGTGATTTTGAGTTGAAAAAAAAAAGGAGAAAAATAGTTGGTTGTTTAGTGGACAATTGCATTTTTTTACAGCCAAGGTAAGCAAAGTTTAAGGTTACTGAACCTAAAAATGTCAATTCCTTTTTCCCATACCTTAAACCTAGCCTCGTTACAACCTAAAAAGACCTATTGATTTAGACCGTTAAGTTGACTACATTAGTGGAAAGGAAGTATTGAACTCAACATATGAATACATAAATTAAACTCGAGGAATGATGCTAGTTGATCTAGGGAAGTTAAAATCTTTTGTGCAGGTGAATCAACTATACTCATAAAATTAATTGTGCAACATTTTGTTAGCATTTAGGTACTTAAAGAAATATTGGATAATAAACTATACACGAACTACATTCTTGTAGAATTGATTTGAGGGCATAAGTTTTGCTTTTACATGACCACTTGGATGAATTAAATTCTACATTCTACAACATGTTTTTAACATTACTCGGGACGAGCAACGATTTAAGTTTGGGGGTGTGTAGACTCTAATATATATAAATGTATATATTTTCAACACTCTTTAATATATAATTTATGCAAATTTCGAAAAAATAAATAACACTTTACGTAGTCTTATTCTTAATTTTGTAATATTTTGCAATTTCTATAGAAATGTTTTAGGCTCTGTTTGTTTCACTGAAAATGACTTCAAGAAAATGATTTCTGGAAAATAATTTACTTTTTTGGAAAAACTAATATTTTCTGGTGTTTGGATGAATCTGTGTAAAATTTTTATGTTGTTTGGTAGATTTCTTTAAAATATTTTATAAAAGTTGTTTTCAATTAAACAAACATACATTTGAGATTTTTTTTATTTTTTCATTGTTTAATTGAATTTATTTTTATCTATAATTTTATATTTTACATTGTTTTTGCGTATATTAAAAATATTATGTTAAATTCAAATTCATTGCAACGTCATTTTTTTAATTACATTACTACAAAGTGAGTATTTTTTTTATTTAAAAATGTAACATCAATAAAATTGAAAAAAAATTAATGATGTCAACAATTGGACTTGATTTTCAAATTTGAAAAGTAAAGGGACTAAATTCTTGAAAATAAAAGTACAAAGACTAAATTACAAATTTGTGAAGTGTACATAGACTTATGACATATTTTAACCTTTATACTACAAAATATTTATTATTAATATATTTATAATTGTAATAAATATTTATTATTAAAATATTAATATTATATATTTTTAATAATATGTTAATAATATTATTTAAAATTATTAATAAAATTGAAATATTAAATAATTTATTAAAATAATAAATTATATTTATTATATTAATAATTTATTATATGACTAAATATAAATAATTAAATATGTATGTTTAATAATATTGAAAAATATAATATTTTAAATATTTTTAAAAATAAAAATAAAATCTATTATCAATATAATAATATTAAGTTTGATTTAAGCTAATTTTCATATAAAAATAAAATTATCTATAGATGAGCTCTTTTCCGGAAAATGACTTACGCTTTTCAAAAGGGTAAGTCATTTTATAGAAAAAATGGTTTATTTTACTTTGACTTGTAAGTTATTTTCTGTTGACCAAACTATTTTCTGTGAAACAAATACAGAAAAATGTAAAAAATATTTTCCGTAAAATATTTTACATATAAACAAACAGACCCTTAATTTTGTGAGATTAATGTTAAATGCTTAGTTTTTTTATTTATTTTTTGGGAATAATTGGGCAAAGGGAAAATATAACAGAATTTTGGTTGTTTTAGGGCTCAAACAGGTATAGCTTGGAGGATTCAGATCTAGCCACATTGGGCTTCAAAGCAACCTCATCCCAGACCCAACTACATAGAGGCCCAGAATTGTCTAGATGGAGGCTCAAAGTCGTCCACCTACCATCCATAAGACCCTGTCCATCAACCTCCCTTGATTATAGCTAAAATCTTCCCTAATTCAAGCACAAAATTTCCCACCTTCCATGAATCAGGGACGGCATAACCATGAGAGAATCAATGAGATTTTCTTTCCTTGATTCTTTCTTTCCTTGATTCAAGCAAACATCTCTCCAAAAATAGCCATCACCTATCCATTTCCCTACTAACACTCAAAGTTCGACCATTCCACTCCCAAAAATAGAAAAATTCAACCTCTATTCTCCCTTAGTCAAGGGCGACAAATCCTTCCCTTGATTTAAGCCACAACTGCCCACACCTTTACTAAAAATAGCAGTCAATGGCCACCCACTTTCCACTTAGTAAGGGTCGACCACACAAAGGAGGAAATCAAGCATGTCCCTTCCTAGAATCAAGCAACCAGTCACCTTTTTTCCACAAATGAAGGGACAACACACTCATAGAGATTATGGGGGAATCATATGCTATTTTTAGCATGGGAAGTTGGGGACCTTCAAGTATAAATAGAGCATCAAGCATCATGAATATCATCAATTTTTCAGAGAAAAAGCTTAGAGTGTCATTTTTCCCTTATGGCTTGCTAAGAATTTGCATGCCACAAAATAAGGCAAAACTATTGTCGAGAGTGAGAGCATTTAGGTGATTTGACATGAAAAAGAGAATGAGAGCCACCATGAGAAGCCGCAATGAGCTGTCGCAGATAACTCCTTGCAATCCAACTGTTTTCTCTTCTTATTGTGCAATGACTGTAGATAACCCCCTAGGTTATTCTTCTTCCTTTTCTCTTTATTGTTAATTTTTTTTCTATGTTGACAAACATGTTTGCGTATCAATCTTTATGTTTTCAATTTAATAAAGCATAACTTAATTTTTTTTTTCAGAATGAGTATGAATCATGATTTGAGTTGATTGGTTTTTATACTATGAATGTTCTGTACAAATGATTATTTCATTCATTTAGGTTTAATTCATGTTAATACTTTTGAGTGTAAGACCAACATTTGTAGGTGAATTAATTAGCTATTTAATCTGAGAAGAGGTAATAGTTAATAGACAAAAGACTTAAATGGTGCATAGTATGTCGATATTGAAAGATAATTGTTGTATGCATAAACTGTATGAAATGGCCGAAAGGGTGATCTCTAAGTTAGTTTGACATAGACATATGTGAGGTGACTTAGGAACATAATAGGACTTCGAGAGAAGCCTATGCTTAAAAAAAAATTGGGTTTAATGAATTTTCATATTGCCCTGATCTCTCGTGATGTTCTCATTATAATTGCCAATAAACTCTTGTTAAGTGAAATACTTATTCTAGTCTATTCATGTTATGTTTATTAAATCTTGTGTTTAATCTTTTTGTTGTTATTATTCTTCTACATTATGTGTTTTATTTGTGGGTATTTTAAATATGATTTAATTCATATAATAATTTTCATCTCTCAACAACATTATTATTTTTTACTTGCTTTCTTCCAAATTGTTTTATAGTTGACTTTGCAAATAATTTACACATTCAGTCCTTATGGAGACGATAACTTTTTACTTACTACTTATTATTTGTAACGATTGTGTATACTTACACGTAACCCTAATACAGTGATATGTCTAATGTTGAACTTGTCTAAAGAAAAATGTGTATATATATTATAGTATGCTCATTTACTTATTGCTTTATGTTCTTATTTCAAATAATGTTAGTACCACTGAGTATTCAATACTCAACATACGATTATGTTTGTTTACATATACAGGTATTGTGTACATTTTTACTAGCCAGAAGTCATTATCATCCGAGGCCAGTATCTAAACTCGGCTCAAATCAAGTTTATACTCCTTTCTTATGTAAATTTATAATTAAAGGCATGTACCTAGATTGAGTCTTATGGTTGGAGATGTGTTTGATTTGTTTTGGTAATTTTTGGACCTATAATGTTTTAAGAGATGAATTTCAATGTTTGATTAGTTGAATATTATATATGACCATATGTGTTTTTTTCTTATGGAATTTACTTTGCTAGGTTGTGATGTATTGAATACAATGTTTGAAACGTGTTTGAATATGTTTTTATGTATGAATTTGATGTATTTGAGTTTGGTGTAAAGTTTAGGTAAGTTAGACAAGTTTTGATTAAGGTTTGAATGAAATTGAAATGTTCAATTTAAGCCATTTTACCTTAGAGTCTCAAGACCTCGGGAACAATTTTTAC
The DNA here is from genome assembly GCA_025698465.1 of Gossypium longicalyx. Classification (NCBI taxonomy): domain Eukaryota; kingdom Viridiplantae; phylum Streptophyta; class Magnoliopsida; order Malvales; family Malvaceae; genus Gossypium; species Gossypium longicalyx. The sequence continues at coordinate 72,367,527 of CM047004.1, read as the reverse complement.
CATTTGGTACATTTTAGTGGATTAGGTCTCCAGACTAACCAAGCCAACTTCGAGACAAAATGGATTAAGTCTCGAGATAATGTGACCGTTGTCTTAAAACAAAGGTACATTGAAACTAAAATAAATTTGTCTTGTTCCAAGTCCTGAGACAAACTCTCTTTTTCTCGAGACATCCAAACGTCAAAGTTAAGTTAGGAAAACAAGAAAAGTGCGTCTCGAGACCATTCTCGAGACATGAAGGGCCTAGTCTCAAGACTTATACCCTAATGTCTCAAGACATATCACCATCAAAGCAAAAATGTTAATTGAAGGGGGATTTGTCTCGAGACAGTCTTGTTGTCTTGAGATACACTATTGGATTTTGAATAATGAGTTTGGATTCGAATCCTAACTCCAAATTCAACCTTGTATATTCCCTTGACTTGTTAATTAATAATCTTTGACATTATCAATGTATGTATATAGATATGATTGATGATTGATGATTGAATTAATATAAGTGACGATTATGCAATAAATTTAATAAAAATGATTGATGATTACGTAATGTAACGTAATATGACATCATACATTCGGATCCAGTGACCAGGTATGGTCTAAGTGTTACAATGTTGGCATGCAAAAGAATCCTTTGTTGCAAAAGCATGGGCATGTACCATGGCCCCTCATTTTGCTATAGATTTGGGTTTCAAGAGGTTTATACTTGAGGGAGATAGCTTGAGCGTCATTCGAAAACTCCAAAACCATACAATTAATAGATAGCTTATGGGACCTTTGATCCAATAAGGGAAAGCTCTACTCCGGTAGTTCAAAAACTTTAAGAGTTACCCACATATTTAGAGAAAGAAACACGGTGGCTCATGAACTAGCTAGTGAGAGATTGGATGAAACTCAGTAAATATTGGATTGTAGACTCGCTTTCCATAGTGGCTTCACATATTCAACACGAGATAAGTTTAATTGAGGTTGAAGAATGAGAAAGTGGTGGAAATTAGTCCTTTGCTCTTTTGGTTTACAATTGACAGAAGTCAAATGAAAGAGAAAAAGTAAAAGATTCAATGACTTTTGGCTTTTACCAGGAAACGAGTTAACACCAAATTCAGGAACCTTTTTTACAACACCTGATTTTTGATAGGTTTTGTGTTTTGTTATCTATTTTCTGTCATTGGAACGTGTAAACAAAGCCTAATTTATTAATGAGAACTAGTTTTCTTCTTCTTCTTTTTTTTTAAATAATAATAATAATAATAATAATAATAATAATAATAATAATAATAAAAGATTATTGAAGTTTGGTATTCGAGTGAGCAAAATTTAATTTGATTCAAAAAATCAAAAATAAAAATTAAATTTTAAGTTAACTAAATTGAGCAGGTTGAGTTTTAAATCAATTCACATCAACATTGTTCTTAGTGCAGGAAGATGTGAGTTTGAATGCATTGAAGCACATTATCCTCTTATTTAAGTGTTGGGGAGAAACTACGAGAATAGATATGATAATAACCTATAATGCATTACTCCACCCAAAATATAAAATAAATAAAAAACTAATCGAATTGAGTTATTTGATTTTTTTCAAGTCAACTTGATTAAGTAATTCAAATTTCGAGTTCGAGTCGAGTTGAATTTTACAATTCGAATAATTCGAATAAAAGACTGGTGTAAATACTCCTTTGGTCCGTGTCAATTTTGAAAAAAAAAATAAATTGGTCTCTCTCAACAAAAATTACAAAATAATTTAAAATAATTTTTAAAAATTCAAAATACTTTTTAAAATTTAAGAAATATATAAAAATTCCAAAATTTATTTTTTTAAAAATTATAAGAATTTAAAAATTTAAAAATATATATATAAAGAAAGTTAAAATTTTAAAAAATTTTCTAAAATAATAATTTTGAAACCTAAATAATAATTAATGACTCAAGTTTATCATACTAAAGTTTTTTTTTTAATTTTGTTTTGAAAAAGTTTTTAAATATATATGGTTTCAAATTCATGCGCTTTAACATGAAATTAGTTATACTATAATAAGATTTAAATTTGACATATTTAAAATTTTTAATTTAACTCGAATAATTTCACTCAGTTCGGTTTGATTTGAATTTTTTTTCACTCGACTCGATTCGAAAAAATTTCAAATCAAGTTAGGATGATAAAATAAGACCCGTCAACTCAATTAATTCAAATTTTTTCACTCAATTCGATTTTACTTGATTTGATCAAATACTCACCCCTATTGTTGCTTAAGGTAGAGCTTGTAAGTTTTTCAACATCGAGGTTAAAATATTAGCACCTGCAAATTATGATTTGTGGGTCTTTAGTTTTAATATGCATATGTAATAGATGAATTTTGTTCAAATATTTGTCTATGGTATTTTGTATTGTATTTGTAATAGAATTGTTCAATTGGTTAGGCTACTCACCTATGCTCGAAGGCCCGTCTGAAATTTAAGAGAGTTTAGATAAAATTATTATGCTTGAAAAATAGATTTAGGTAAAAAAATTAAACTCATTTAAAATATGGGTTGAGCTCAGGCTTAAATAGTCAAAGGTTCGAGCCTGACTTAACCCATTTTTTAAGTTTGTAATGTTTTGTATTTGTTATTTTTATATATTATAAAATTTATAATACATAAAAAGTTAAATTTATAATAATATATAATATTAGTATAATATAAACATTAAAAAATGTTAAAAGCTGGGTATATATAAAATTTTAATAAATAAAAATTATTAAATTATTAAAAATTATAATGAGAAATTAAAATGAAGGCTGGGCTAAATGCCGAAACAAAACAAAACAGTTTAGTAGTCCTCACTCTGAACACCGGAAGGTTGAAAAAGTTGAAACAGAAACGAGACAGAGAATAGAGAGAATGGCTTGGATATGGTTGGAAGCTGCACTTCCTCTTGGAATCATAGCTGGAATGCTCTGCGTTATGGGCAACGCTCAGTATTACATCCACAAAGCCTATCATGGCCGGGTCGGTTTCCTTTTTATTTTCTTCCTAAAATTAAAAATTAAAAGTTAAAAATTATGGATCCGTTTCTTCATTGGTTTTGATTGAAATCATCTGATGAAACTGAAATTGAAACAGCCAAAGCACATCGGGAACGATATGTGGGACGTCGCCATGGAAAGAAGGGATAAGAAGCTCTTCGAGAACCTCTCATCCTCCGATTGATCCCTTTTTAGTTTATAACTAGTAATTTCTTTTCTTTCTAATTTAATTTCGCCTTTCTAGTCATGTTTTTATCGATGTTTTTCATTCCTTGTCCTTGATTTCATCGAGTTCAACATTTTAGGGTTTTCGGTTCAATTTCGTTTTCTTTCCTTTTTACTCATTTGTGATTTCAATTCGTTTTCGTTTTTTTTTTTTTCAATCTGCTGGATTATGTCCATTTTAGTTCCATTGAATTCTACACTTTGGTTAGAAATTTATCATAGTTTGCCAATTTTCTAATGCCTAACACATATAATCTTAACATTCCTTAATCAATAGAGTAAAGATCTGGAAATTGAAGTTATAATTAGAAAAGTTGTAAACGCATAGTTGAATTTTTTAATAGTTTAATGTTATTGAACTTTCTCCGGCCAGCCCCTAACTACCCTCTGGACTTTAAGGACGGTATCTTCAATCCTGTAATGATTTATTTCATGACATGATTTTGATTTGTTTGTCCATTTCAAATGTGTTGACATGGTGGTTTTATCTCACGAGCTGACTATCGAATATACACAATATTGAATACATAAATATAGGAAATCTTGCTGTCTACCCAGAGGGTCAGTCGTTGGCTTCAAATGTTACAACAACATTTATGTTTATGTCCTATGTGAATACACAATATTGAGTGCACATTATTTTCCATATTTACTAAATGGTTTTGAGTACTCTTCAAAATACTTCTACATAAAAGTTTTAATGATAGTTGCAAATTTGTCAGTCCCTCTGAAGATTACTTTTGGTGCTGCATTTGTTTGTTACTTTGCATATCCTTCAACAGGAAGGAGACTACCAATGGCACAAATCTATGCTTATTGTCCTCTTTTTGTTTCACATGTATTTAGTTCATGTGTGCATGCACTTAAACACATCTTTAGTGATGGGTTTCCTGGCAGTCTCCATTTTGCTATACCTTATATTGATTATAATGGCTAACACCCATTTGCTTTCTCTCTACGTCTCTCTTGATAAAGGATCCTGCCTTGTTTGCATATATCTGCCCACTTTGTCTTCCTTTGATCCTCACATAGAAGCTCATGTCATTTCAGGTTAAATGTAGGAAACTTGGCCAATGGAGCAATGGAGAAGAAATAAAAGTGCTTTATGATGTTTTGTCCTGCTGAAAGAAAACTAAAGAGCAGATGAACTTAAGTACTTTCTTTTTTGTAATGTGAAGCATGAATTCCGGAAATGTTGCACTTTTTACAACAGGTGCTAAATGTTTACATTTCTCGAGTGGTGTATTTGAGATTTGTTGCTTTCAAATTCCTTGTGACCTATTTGCTTAGTGTGTCCAGATCATGGAGAGTCTATGAATTATTTTGAGTTGAGTTTGAAATGGGGTTTGGTAACCAAGTGAAAATGCTCCTTCCCTCCCTACACCACCATGCTATTCATAATCCTTCCATCTTCAAACAAACTCTCCATCACTGCTAGAAGATGCCCATCCTCAAATATACTGCCTTTATGCTGTTTTAGCATCAGGATTCTGACCTTGCTTAAGGTGTATCAGTTGGCAACTTGTACAGGATCTGCATCTTTGAGCTCCCCTTTCCTATATTTGATGTTTACAATTTCAAAAACGGAACCAGTTGGATACAGGATCTCCTCCATCAGTTGCCCGGATAAAAAGGCACCTGCTTTTCCTGTCTGACGATGGTGGCAGAGATACCAAATTATTGGATTATAAGCAGCACTAGCTTCCTTGTCCAATGAATTTTTATGGACTCAAGACAATTTCCTTGTAAATCAGCTCTTTAAATAACCTCAATCTGCATCTCAATACCCCTCCTTTACGATGGAAATAGTGGGATCATTGCCAATGTCAAGAAGGTATTTGTGTTGATTGTTGGTGTTATGATTAACAGATGACATCATTCATTAGACCACTTGAGAGTGGGTATTGGTAATGTTAATGGCAGTAGAATAGAAGACGCTTTCCAAAATGGACAGCACAGTACAGCGCAGACGTCTTCAATTAATTATGTTGTTTCTAAGACTTAGACAAACATACAGACAAACCGAGTTGTATCCCATCTATACGATCTAGCTCTTTATGTGTGGTGCACCCAACACAACAGTTCATTGATGCTCTATATTTAAATAAGACATCAATCACAACGTGCGCTTTGTGTGTTGGATTTGTGGCGGCCGAACCATTACTATAACTTCGTTTCACTGTAATAAAACTGAATAATTAATACTCCTCTTCTCCGCTTGGCTCCCCTGCCTATGCCTATGTCTCTGCCTGTCATTGCCAGCTTTTAAGTTTGGTGGGAAAGATAAACAAAGGCACCACTTCAACCACCAACCAAACTAATCAAGTCATAGCATAACAGAAAAGGCTTCTTTTCTTTGGCTTTAGCAGCATCATAAAGCAGCAAAGGCAAGATCCCATAGGTTTCTGACATGGAATAAATGTTTGTTTTATGCTCCTGTGAAGGCTTTTGACCATCTGTAGATGACCCCATATTAACACAGCACTCAAAGAATTATGATTTCATTATTTCAGCTAGATAAGAGCTAAACAACTCCACCTTCCTCTCTGCCCTTCGCCTTGGAACAGCATCAGTAAATGCCCAAATTTTAAGCCGAGAAGAAGTCTAGCTAATAGCAGCACTAAAGGTGGAGATAAAAGAAGACTGGCTTAATTGCTATTTTTCACACGACATGTTCTGTAAATGCATAATTGATTGTGGCGGTTCTACAAATCAAAGCCCAACCACATGCATAGCCTTACAGGATCACTTCGGTTGAACCGAAAAGTATATACCATTCCAGTAATCCTGCTCTTGTTTCTTTCAAGTACCTATGGTAGCTACAAAGATGATATCTGGGGTGATATTGTGCCAAAAACTGTTAGATAATTCTTCTTGGAAGATATACAACAAAGATACATAACAAAGTGGAAATGCAAATACTTGCCCTTATAGCCTACATATATATATATATATACTCACCCACGCTATCCAAAATGCAATTTTAAGTAGACAGTAAAGAGAACAAAAATCTTCATTACAAAAGGGCAATGCTGAAACTGTAGAAGGTGAAAGTTTTTAACATGAGAAGTTTTTAACATGAGGTTTAAGAATACACACCATGTAGATGATGAAGACAATGACCAATGCAACACTGAATCAATTTCTATCAATGTCGTAAAACAAATATTGTGGTAAGGCAACTATTTGCAGCACAAAAGGTAGAAAACAAGATTGGTATCATATTGCCATTCTTCACAGTCCGCTATAAAACAATGACAACTTTGGTATTGCATACTGGACTGTTACAGTTTTATGAAAGCAGTACCATAAGCTGCTATAGTCTACGAAGCAAAGCCTATCACATGCACAGCCTTACAAGATCACTTGGGTTGAAAAAGAAAAACACCATTCCAGTAGCTATAAAAATGATCATTTCGATTCCTATAGTAGCTATAAAATTAATAACTGGTGTAATATCAAGCCTACGACTATTAGAAAATTTCTTCTAGTTAAGCCATGGTTATATGGCACAGATAAATACCAAAAAGGGAAGCAGATACTATTTTCTTTCTAGAAACAACATGAACTAGTCTTGTCTAGCAAAAAGGGAAAAAAGTAGCCATAAAGAAGCCTATGTCTCCGGAAGAACTCAAAAAATACATCATGGAAAAGGCCAAGTTTACTGAACCCGCAAAGACATGCTTAACCACACTACCAAATGCAATTTTAAGTAGAAAGGAAAGAGAAAAAAGCCATTGATGCCTTGAATAGAATGATGTACATCTTAAATTATACGCCTGCTAAAGTAAATTGGATTTGAGAGGAATTATTCAAGATGCAAATATTTTAGCATATTACATGTCGCATTAATGGCTGGACAGCAAGGTTAACATCCACTATTCTATACAAGATAGTTATCCATTCAAAGATACTCTCTTTTGTCTTCCAAGAACTTCATCTCTTCTTCATCAAGAATCAAGAGATGTATTGGACCTACATTCTGATGAGCAGGGATGTGACAAAGTAGTTACCCATTTGAAGATTCTCTCTTCTGTCTTCCAAGTACTTTCATCTCTTCTTCATCAAGACTCAAGAGATGTAAGTAGTATTGGACTTGCATTCTGGTGAGCAGGGCTTTTTTTATGTGACAAAACTAGAGTCAAGGTGGAAAATAGAGTTTAGTGGCCAAGTTTGAGGGCAAATGTAGGATGCATTGTTCAACAATTAACTACCCTTCCAACTTGATAAAGTCCATCAGAAAATTATATTTAGCAATGAAGTCTACAAACAAAATTGGCATTCAAGATAAGCAGATTTCAGGGAAGAGAAATGTTCATCATTTATATCAGACCAGAAGATTTCCTACAAGCACTTTCAAGAGACTACATTTGAGGGGAGTAGGACCTTAGAAAAGTAAAAAGGAATCAATGTTTTGCCGTTACCAAAATATTTAGGGATCAGTATAATTTTTAATGTAGACTTACTACTTACCACATATATCATGATGTCACAAAAGATGCAAAAGGGACTTCACAATTGCTACACTTCAAGAAGAAAGCAAAAATAATGGAAGATGTTGAAGATGGCCAAATTGCATCAACCAAAGAAGATGGGTTCCAAAAGTTCCTAATCCCTGCTGTGGTTAAAATTTAAGGGGAAAAGTCTCGGAGTCTGCTCCACCTCCTCTATGTCATATAAACCTTACTTTCTTACTGGTATAACATTTTTTTAGAACTTCCTTTTACAGAATAACTTTCCTTGTAGATCATTAACCTTTTTAAGACTACCATTATAGAAAGAACAAACATTTGTTTCTAGCTCAGATACCTTAAGCAAGAAAAAAGATCACAGAATGCACAAGGATTACCAAAATTGGCTACAAGCGAAGAAGTTGGAATAAAGTTCTCTGCAGCACAGCTAACCAAAAATTATAGACCGAGTAAAACATAAAATTATAACTCAGAACCACACATGTCCAAGCCTAACGTTTGCCTCAAACCAACGGTAGTTGGAGTCAAGCTTTAACATCAGCTTTGCTTTGATTACAAAGCAACCTTCATCCTACATTCGACAGAAACAGACAAAAGTAAATCCAAAAACACAAGGCACCCCAGGAAGAAAAAAAAGGTTTTATTCCATACGAATGAGACAACTATAATTCATGACATATAGAATAAAATCATTTCGGCTAAATGCACACCACAATGAATCATAGAATTATGAAAAGATTTTTGAGCAATAATAACAGACCTACACAAAAAAGAATCCTATATTACCCACACTACAACCGAGAGGTTACCAAGAACAAACCGCCAGAAAGAAAAAGAATGGGTGTGAGGCTGTGAACTGAAGAATTACTGAATACAGGAAAATGCTCGTATATCACAGAGGAAGGGTTAGGGCACATATTCGTTCTCAAGAGTTGGTTGAGTCCGAGTGACCGTTGCCGACGGTGCTTTTGTATCCCCAACGGAGGTCATATGTAGTGCTTCTCCCACTTCAGCAGCCTTTTCCATCTCTTGCATTTTCTTTCTCCGCTTGCATTTGCGTGCCCAGAGTACAAGGAATCCCAAGAATGCCAGCAATGCCACTCCACCCACAACAGAAGCAACAATTATCCATGTTCTTCTATTACTCTCCTTTCCTTCACTTCTGGTTGGTGGGCTTGGTGGCGCAATTGACTCAGTAACGATAGAAAAATGCCCCTGTTGGATAGTTGAACACTCATTGGCTGATGTCAAGTTACTTAATTTAACCAAACCATGTAAATCAAACCAAACACACTTGGGCAGTGACCCATTGGGAGCCGGTCGAACATCTGAAAACTTGATTTTTATAGGATCCCCAGATGCTCTTAAATCCAATTCCGGCAAATTGGTAGCCGATAAGTTAGAAGCATCATAAGCAAGAAGACCCAGAACAGGAGCGAGATAGGTGTAGTTGGGAATCGAATAATACCGCAGGGACCAATTGCCCAAGTTCTGGTAAACCAAAACAAGCCTTTCCACATAAGGTTGCTCCAGAACTCCAATGGGGATCTCGAACTCCTTGTACATTCTCACACCCCTGGTCCGCAAGCTACCACTCCTCAACCTCATTGCTGTAATACTAATCCCAGTGAAATTAGAAGGAACGCGGGCATCGTAGGGCACTCCAGTCCTAGGGCGTACAAAGGCCCTGTAAGCATAGTCTTGAAGGAGCGCATCCAGGGCTCTGGCGGCGCTTGTCGAAGAGGCATTAGCATCAAAAGATTGAACCAGTAGAGGCGAGACTAACAACAAGCAGATAAACACAAGGAGCATCGCGAGACTCGGAAGCAGCGGGACGGAAGCACGAGTGTCGAAATTCATTTATAATGCAAGCGGGTAAGCGATGTGACGGGGACAAACAGGAAACGGCATTGAAGCAATTGCATGAGCTTTCAAGGAAAACAGTGAAAAAAACAACAACTGTCAAATAAGCAGATCCATAGTTGAAAAAAAAAAGAGAATAAAAAGGTAAACTTAGGATTCTATTTTGAACATCAACTTGTAGAAGAAGCTGAGAGGCGAAGAGAGTAAAGCGAGAGGGAGCAGAAAAGGAAAGGAAAAAGGAAGGAAACAAAAAATAAAAAAAAAATACTGCTAACGGTAGTAGAATGAGTCGCAATCCTTGGAATTGATTAGCAAAATCAAAACCATAAACGATGAAAATGAGCTAGATTTGGGCAATTTGGGGGATGCCCAATATTCACACTCATTTACCACAAAAATTTTCAAAAAGAAAAAAATGGAGAAACGCTCTACTGCATGTTTATATAAATGCAACGGACATACATACATACAGAGAGAGAAAGAGAGAGGAGAGAAAAGAGAAAGGGAAGAGAAAAGAAGAGAAGAGAAAGGGGTTTTTTCCTATTATTATTTTTAATTTTTATTTACAGGTTGTACCAAGTAGTAGTTGCATAAGCAGTAGTAAAAATAAAATAAAATAAAAATCTCTTAAACCCCACTGTCCACATGCTTGCTTTGCTTTTATTTTTTAGGTCTTTTGTTTGTATGGGTTTTTCTTTTTTTTTTTTCCTCTCTCTCTCTCTCTCCATACTTAGTGCTACCACATTATTTGCTTTCTTCAGCTCCTAAGGCGAACGTGTCCCTCTCTAACTTTTGTCTTTCTTTCTTTTCTTTATTTTTTTCCCTTAGCTTGAATTAGCTTTAGGCTGATGTGAACATATGAATTATATAGCAAACAATGGAAGAAAGAAACTACACAATTGAAATTTGTTTCTTGAGTCTCAATCTCAGTGGGGATGGTTGTTGACAACAAAGTGGAAAGTCTAAATTGTAAACTCATGTGTCAAGGAAATCGTCTTTCACTCTCAATCAATCACTTAATCCCCCCATTTACTTATTTATTTCATAGTAATTCGTATATATATATATATATATATATATATAGTTTCATAATTCGTATATTACCAACAACCAGTTTCCTCGAGATTTTAGTCACGATAGCATTAGGGGTAACATCAAGTTATATATATTAGATGGAGGAGTTGGAGGCTATGGCCTAAGCTAAAGTCAATTTACGAAGAATAGTGACCGGACGTCAAAACACCAACAAACTTGGTTCAAAAAACAAACCCAAGAAACGAAAATAGTAGCTGGTTGGAAGATTACATACAAAGGGGATGTTTCACAATGATACAATGATTCCTACCTTTATAATAGTATGGAGATTGACAAATTACACCACAATCTCTAAAGGGGAAAAAAAAAAAGAAAAAAAAAAGATTGATGGATGGAAGACCTTAGAGTTCCGATAACCATATCCTTCTACTACAAAATTACTATGTTGATTTCTGGCCTATAGATTATAATTTTAACAAAACAAGTTTTTGGATCACCATACATGGGCTTCTTATATGGTAATGGAAGTGGTAGTGAATGTAACAGCCCAGTTTAGACCCTAGTCGGAACAGTAGTTTTGGGACCACAAATTCTAGTCGAAAAAATATTTTAATATTATTTTCTGTGTTTACCAATATGTGGATTAGCATGTGTGAAAATTTCGTGTAAAAATTCAATCATTTGTGTGCTTAATTTACAAAAAGGACTAAATCGCAAAAAATGCAAAATTGTCCTTCTATTTGATTAATGGCCGAATTGATGTGTCTTTATTATTAAGAGGTCCTTACGTGGTTATTTGACCATGGCATGCATTAAATGACTTAGATGGACATTAGATAATGGTTTATTGATGTTATAATGCAAAGGTAAAATGGTAAACTAGTTAATAATATAGATTAAATAAAACCAAAGCCAAAATTAGTTCATTTTTGGTCTTTCTTAACCGATTATAAAGAAAAAAAAAGAGAGTTTTGGAGAACATTAGGGTTCGGCACTTTGGAAGCTTGATTCAGGTATGTGTTTTACTCGGTTTTTGATAATTTTTACGTTTTTGAGATCGTTGTTTAGTACTCTAGCTAGCCCATGCTTGAATTTAAGAAATTTATGAAGATTTTAAGTTGAGCCATTGATGAAATTGTGAGCTTTGTGATGTTAATTGATGAAAAATGAAAGACATGTGTTAGATTAATGTGTTTTGAATTTGAATTTTTTATGACTTTGAGTAATTTGGGCTAAATTGTGAAAATGAGATTTTGAGGGACTAAAATGTGAAATAAATGAAATATATGGGCTTATATGAACTACATGAATATTCGGCCAAGTATGTGTATACGAAAATTTTGTGTATGTTGTGATTTTGTTAATTAGGGACTAAAATGTCAAAATGTGAACATATGAGGGTTAATTTGTAAAATGCCCTAATTATATGTTTTTGGATGATTTGGTGAATAAAGGAGTTAAATTTGAATGCGTATAGATCAAGAACCAAAGAAAACGAAATTAGATCGGGGAAAGTCAAAAGTAGTTGAATAGCTGTTCGTTTCCGTTCATTCCCATACGAGGTAAGTCTATATACAAATAAATGTGTTTGAATTGACTTATTCATGCTTATATGATGTTGAATTGTGATGAATAGTTATAGAAGCGGAATATGTGAAATTGAGAAAGTTTCGATAATGTAATGACGTCCAAAAGGTCCGTACGAACCATAGGAATAGTTAGGATACATATGTCATGACATAGGATTCCGATATGATTTTGTGTAAGACCACGTCTGAGAAGTTGGCATCGATTTGAGATTTATGTGTAAGACCATGTCTGGGACATCGACATCGTATTTGATGTCGTGTAATACATTGTCTGGGACAGTGGCATCGATATTTAATTACATTAAGACCATATCTGGGACGTTGGCACTGTACGAGCTTTCTAAGCTATCCGCATATCCTATTTGATTCCATACGGTTCAACGGGCATTCCGAAAAGAAAATGACTATGTGAATGTGTATCTAATTCAGGTACGTTTGAAATGTATATCATGTTTGAGAATGAAAGGTAAGTATATGTACATTTGGGAACATATGATTTATGTATGAATTATTATGAGAATGAGATGTGTTATATGTAAGTGAATTATGATCAAATGAGCTATATGAGGCATATAGATATATGATTGTATTTTGCCATGAGTTACATGAATGAATTAGTTTAGAATTGTGTTACGTGATAAGTTTATTTGTATATGGCTTACTAAGCTTTTGAAAGCTTACTTTGCGTGTTTTCAACTGTTTTATAGATTATAGAAGCTACCGGAAGCTCGGGGGTTGTCGAGGATCATTACCACACTATCGAACTCTATTTTGGTACCTTTTGAAAATGTGAATATTAAAGTATGGCATGTATAGGCTAGAAGTATTTGAATATAATTTGTGAAGTGTATATCATGCCATGTGATATGGCTAGTTTAAAGTTGCTATTTGGTTTGGTTTTTGGTATATAAGTTGTGTTAAGAAATGTTATGTTTTAAAGTGCATAATTGGCCTAGTAAGAAATGGTCAATTTGGTAAGTTAGTTATGTGAATTAGTTATGGAAATGGTATGATTTTGATATGAGAATAGATGTGAAAAAGTGGGATAATGACATGTATGAATGATTGGTTTCTTGTATATGAATTTGGTTTGCTTTGATGTGAAATTGATTAGTGATAGTGTGGATTTAAATATGCATGTTTGAGTATGGTTTTGATTTCTATTGGGTAATGAATTGTGCCTTGGTTGATGCTTGTAGGGATGACCCTTAAGAGTTGCAAATTGGCTTTGCAAATGACCTATTTTTGTCCAAACGGGTAGAGACACGGGCGTGTGTCTCAGCCGTGTACAACACACGGTTATGTTACACGGCCGTGTGTCCCCTGAGGTAGTCCTACAATTTAAAGTCAGTCTCGGCCACGGCCTAGACACACGGGCGTGTCGGGTGGCCGTGTGAGTCACACAGCCTTGGCATATGGGCGTGTGTGACCATTTCGAATGGTACACGGGCTAGACACACGGGTGTGTGGTTAGCCGTGTGACCCAAGTCAATTTCGACCATGGCTAAGGCACATGGGCATGTCTCCGGCCGTGTGGTACAAGCCAGTATGTATGCCCTGTTTTGCCACGGCCTAGACACACAGGCGTGTCTAATGCCAGGTGAGGCACACGGCCTGTTCACATGGGCGTGTGATATTTGAAATGTTGAAAATTTTTCTAAGTTTCTGAAATTTTTATATGTTATCAACTTAGTTCCGAATGCATGATTAAAGCCTTGTATACTTGATTTAAGTACATATTGAATGTGATTGAATGATATTGATTGAGATAAGATGATTATTCTGAATTGAGTTATAAGTCCGGTAATGCCTCTTAACCTATTCCGACGATGGTTACGGGTTAAGGGTGTTACAGTGAAAATGAGATTTTTTGCTAATATTGGGACTTTCGTTATTGCTGATGTTTTAATTCATGTTCAAATAATTTCTTGAACTGCTTTTTCATTCCCACGCTTAAACATATTTCCAGATCGATCTTTGGACAACATTCTGAACATGACTTCAAGACAGCTCAAGTGAAGTTAGGTGTTGGCATTTTGACTCTTATCTCCATATTTACTTTTTCCATAAGCAAATGATTCTCCTAACTTAATTTATCTCGTTCAGAACTATAATGATCAAATTTTGCTGATTGACGAAACATGAAGATCGACATGTCTTATCTAATAAAACTTATTATTATCCTTTAAGAATTTATCTTGTAGATTAAATTGACGAATTATTTAGCTCATAAGGCTTTATCTTTGAATAAATATTGGAGGTAAATATCTTGGATTATTATTTAATTAAAATGATTAATTTATCTAAAAAAAATCGCTAAGGGAAACAATCGTATTGTGCATATAAATAGGTCGTTTATTCACATATAGAGATGCATATTTTGGATAGTGTTTGTGTTGGTATTGCTTGTCTCTTTGCTATTGTATTTTGCACTCATTTTCTAGGCAATATTAAAGAGACTTGAAACTATTGTAAGCGAGGTATTTGAGTAAGTGATTGTAACAAGTTAGAGTTATTTATTAGGGATGCAATTACTTGTGTAGGGGTAGATTGAGATTTAATTGATAGATCACTGAACTAATGTTTGAATAAACTATTCTGAGTAAGGCTCCGTAGAGCAGGATTGTTTCTGAACTGCGTTAACAAATGTAGTGTGCTTATGTCTCTCTTTACCATAACTGTTTATTATATTTGTTCACTATTTTGTTCAAACTTGTGTTTAGACATTAGATTAGACATTAGTTTGAACAAGAAGTAAATTAAATTGTTTTTTCAATTACAAAAATTGATGATTGGGAATGGAGAATTAAATATGCCACAACTTCAAATACAATGATAAGTTAAAAAAAAAACTATTAAAAACAAGGAAAGAATTTCCCCAAAGGCACAATTTTATTAATATAAAAATCTAAATATTGATAAGGAAACATGCTTTTGATAGAGAAAGTTACAAGGGCATTTATTAAAGCATTAAACAAGGTTTAAGTCTAAAATGGTGAATGGCATGAGGATTATTCTAGCAATCATAATGACGGTAAAAATGGATTCTGCCTATTTATATATTCCTGACATTTTTGTGTTATCTTTTTTATATCTTTGTCTTATTTTATTTATTTTTCAATATAGTGTATGTTTCTTGTAATAATGTCATATCTATAGTTGCCAAATCTAAGTGATATGGCATGAAATAGCTAATTTAGTTTAATAAACTTTGTTCATGATTTTTTCTTTTCAAGGTTGAATGATTCATCTTGTTATTGTCTCCATTATCCAGGTTTCTAGGTACACAATTTTTTAGGACTGTGGTAAAGAACCGTTTATTTATCGCTATTATTATAAGAAGTTGATTAAAGATTATGTGAGGCAAAACTAGCTAATTACCATAATTTCTAGTTACAAGTTTATTAAAGGTGATGTAAAATAAGCTATCGCCTTGTTTTTATATAAAAAACATGTTTTCTTATCGATTTAATAAACTTGGAGATTTAGGGTTTAGAGTATTGTATTCTACAGAATTTAATATCAGAGCTTAGCTCAACTACTCCACTTTTGATAAAGAGCTATATACCTTGGTAAGGGCATTTGAGGTTTAGCAACTTTACCTTATGTCTAAAGAATTTGTGATTCATCGTGATCATAAGTCACTTAAAATTTTAAAAGAACAAGGTAAATTCAATAAGAGACTTGCAAGGTAAATTCAGCAAGAGACACTTTACCTCATAGATATTATTTGATTATTACTTTCAATACTTGGCTACTATGATTTGAACATATTAAAGAACTTTATGCTAATGATTCTGACTTTGCTAGCAGTTATGATGAATATTGGTGCTATTAATAAATTTTATGAACATAATGAGTTTTTGTTTGGAAATGATAAACTTTACATGTAACACCCCCCACCCACTCTGGTCGTCAAACCCGAGCTATAAGATGCTACAATAGTTAACAAAGCATAATACATACAAATTCAGCTTTAAACATTCAATTAAGTAATAAAACATTCCATAATCTGAGCATAACATGATTTATAAACAAATTCGAGTCTTAAATGATCTTATGAAATCTCTTAAATCAACTCGGGAACAAATAGGGACTTAATTAAAAACATAACAACAAGTATGGAAATTTTAGCAAAAAGGGGTCACACGGCCATGTACCCAAGCCATGTGATAAGCTACATCCGTATGGAAAAGGAGTCACATGGTCGTGTGGCAATGCTATGTAACTTGTTGAAACTATATGGATATAAATGCATAAATTCACCAGAAAATTACACAGTCGTGTAGCTAAATCATGTAACCTACTGAAACCGTGTAAAAATTAGAGAACTAAATCAACAATGCTCACTTGGGCGTGTGGCCAGCTCATGTGACATTCGGGAACTGTGTGTACACATGCTTCTTAATTTCTAAATAGCACACGATCATGTCACTAACCCGTGTGTGACACATAGTCATATGTCCAACCGTGCAGTGCAACAACTCACTAAATTCATAGCACATCACAACCATTACAAGGGGACCTAAAATGCACATTTTTTGTCACATCCAATTTCCACTAAGTCCGAAAATTTAGAAATAATTGAGAGGTTAAATTGAAAGAAACCATAAACTAGTGGCCTCTACTGAAAACCTAGGAAAACTTAATGACTGAATTGGACATTTTTGAGATCCAATTCTGGTCCGATTGGATTAAAATCAGCTAGTCTATTTGTGGGAGACAAAACGATTATCATTGGATGGTTTCTATACATTTGAAGACCGTACGTGAGGGGCTATAAATAGCTGAGAAGTGAATTCTCAAGTGGAGTCCACTCAATCCTATTTCATTCTCTCCTCTTATTCATCTTCCTTGGTTGCTTTGAAGTAGAGATAATTATGAAAGCTCTGTATTAAGCAGTGATCACAAGGGTTGAGTCGGATAAGTAGAGAATCCAATAAGCTAGTAAGGTTCTAAGTCCTTCGGTGTACGTAAGATTTAAAAAACAAATGTAAGGGGTTTCAGAACCATTCTAGTGGTTCTACATTGTAACACCCCTAACCTGTGCCTGTCACTGGAACAGGGTTTCAGAGTATTACCAGAACATTTAGAACATTTTCCAATTAATCTACGTAAATTACTATTTATTTACCGAGATCATCCATAACGGCCCTTGATCGGGCCCTCGAGGCTCAATACGAGCATTAGAATCGAATCGGGACTTAATCGGGACCTCTAAGAATTTTTCGCAAAATTATAAAATTTTTCCAATGTGCAGGGCTCACACGCCCGTGTGACCCTTGGACACATTCGTGTTGGAGGCCGTGTTCGACCACGTGTAACTCTCTGACTTACACACACGGCCATGCCACACGCCCGTGTGATAGGTTGTGTGGTTAATTAATTCAATTCAAAATTAGGTGCAGGTTTCATACGGCCAAGACACACGCCCGTGTTCTAGACTGCGTGGCACACACGGCTGAGACACACGCCCGTGTCTCTACCCGTGTGCCCAATTCTGAGCATACTATTTCTCAAAATTAAGGTGCAGGGGACACACGGCCTAATCACATGCCCATGTTACCAGGCCGTGTGTCATACACGGTCTAGACACACGCCTGTGTGGACAAAATAAAGCCATTTCTAGCTCTATTTCTCACCTAAATTTTCACCTAAAACCTGCACATGAAACACACAACCAATCCAAGCATTCAAAATAGGCAATTTTATCATTCTACAAGGCATATCACTACATGCATATGTGTTTATAAACTTACCTTGGAATAACTTAGGCATTCATCATTTAATCATATATACATAACATGTCACATATGAATATAACATCATAACCTACTTGATCATGCCAAAATAAACCATTACTAGCCATTCCAATGGCTAGGTTACAAAATAACATTTCAAGCCACTATAGGCCAAGTTATCCTATACATGCCATTATACCAAAATGATTTCACAATATATACCCAAAATAGCTAGTTGATAGTGTGACGATGCTCCAATGATCTTCCAACCTTCATGAGCTTCCAAGCACTATAAAACAAGGGAAAAATAAAATAAGGTAAGCATTACATGCTTAGTAAGTTCGTATAACGAAAACTAAATTTACCAATCTTGCTTGTTAAATCTAAACATACAATGTTATGTTCCAACCATTTGGCTAAATGACCTAATCACACACATTCAATCAATCATGTTAGTCACCAAAATCTTCATATCAATCAAGTAACATAGATGAGCTCATCAAGCAATCTTCTTTCAAGTCATTTTCATATCATATCAAGATTTTCATGCCATGTCAATAATTTTATGTTCGTTGAATCATTGAACTCCGATAGATGCTCAAGTAGTACACTTGAAGTGTACAATTCAATAATCCGTCAATTCCTTATTCAAGGGTACCCCCTTAGGGCACTTAACCAAGAAACACTTTCTTGAGCCACTTATCATATAATAGGATTACCAGTCCAGGCTAAATCCTTTATATAACGTATGCTCAAAGGAGCTCGTTTAGGATTACCAGTCCAGGCTAAATCCTATTCATAATGTATGCTCGAGAGGTATTATATCGGGATTACCCGTCTGGGCTAAATCCTTTCTATAACAAGCTCAATGGGATTACTCGTTCAAGCTAAATCTCGTCTGCAACAAATACAGGACTTTATTAGTTTCGGGAAAGCACATATGATCATCGGAATTCAACATTCAATTGGGACTCAACCTTTTTTCACCATTTTCAAGCCTGTATCAAATTTCTCATGATAGCATTCAAGTAATGTACATTAATATAAATCACATTACATACAAACACAACATTCAATTAACATAATTACATGCCAGATTAAGTTACATGAACTTACCTCGACACTTGTTTGCGTAAAAGTCTACTAATCCAGAATCTTTTCTTATCCTCATCTAACCTCGAATTAGTGTTGTCCAGATCTATATAAATGAATTTAACCATCAATTTCACACATTTCATATTTAAATGGACTCAATTTACATCCAAGGAAAAATTACCATTTTGCCCCTAACTTTTTCATAAATTTTGATTTTGTCCCTAGGCCCGGAAAATGAAACTTGTGCAAATTACTCCCTATTCCAAGCCTAACCAAAGCCCCATTAAAAATTTTCCAGCACATTTATCCATAAAAATTTAGAATTTTTCATCAAATTTTACAACTTTTCATTTTAGTCCCTAAATCATATTTTCATAAAAAATCACTTTGTAAAAGTTGTTTATCTATCAATAATCTTTCATTTTCTACCATAAATTTCTAATTTATAGCATAATACATCCATGACCCATTTTAATACCTTGATAACTTCTCAAATTAATCCCTCAAATAGAGAGATTAAGTTATCCCGATTTCAAAAATACCAAAATTACTAAAAACGAGACAAGAGAACTTACCCAATTAGGCCTTGAAAGTTTCCTCTCTCTCTCCTAGGATTTACATAAAATTTTAGGTTGAAGATGATGAAAATAGGATGATATATTTCTTTTCATCTTTTAATTAATTAAGTATTTTGGTATTTCCAATTTGGTCCTTGCCCTTTTTCTATAATTCTATGGATGAGTCACTAAGAAAAATTTACATACTTTTCTTAATGGTCTAATTACCATATTTGGACCTTAATTTTTGAATTCCATAACTATTTGATCATTATAGCTACTAGAATTCAACTTTCGCATTTTATGCAATTTGGTCTTTCTCGTAATTAAACACTTAATCGATAAAATTTTTGTTTCAATATTTACACATGACATGCCTTCCATATTACGGACTATATAATAAAAAAAATAAATCATATTTTTGGGTCAGATTTATGGTCCCGAAACCACTGTTCCGATTTCACTGAAAAATGGGTTGTTACATACATGTTTATGGAAACTAAGTTCTAAGCTGAGAATACTAAGTCTAATTCATAATTTTGGCTGTTATGCTTAGTTGCTAGGAGAAGGGAAGCTTTGAAGATTGGAAAAGCTAAGTTGATAAGGCGAAGAGTCATCAAGTAAGTTTCTTCTTAACATATCGAAAATGTTGAGTAGTTTTCATGACTCTGAGTTAAGTTCTAGAATGATTAATGATCTTAGTTAATTGTGTATGCTATGCATAGGTAGGAGTGTATGCTATATGGGTATCCACCAAAGTAGTTAAATGTGCATGAAATAGTTATGATTTCATGTTTTAATAGATAGCGTACCCCATGATAGTATGTAAGTGATATGCATGCATAATTATAATTATGAACCATGGAAGGGAATTATCGACAGGTTCGATGGAGTTAGTATTAGGAAAGGGTGATTTTGTTAGATAACATTGTACGGTGTTACTGTGTACAAACCATTATGTGTGAAGCTTCGGGCCTTACAGAAAAGATACTGTGGTGTTCGAGCATCAAGGTTACAAATGGTGAAATAGAGGAATTGGTGGAGGAATAGGAAAAAATTTAATTTCTATTAGATACCATCATTCAAGATTACTAGGAGCAAACTGTGATATGCGAAGCTCCGAGCCTTGCGGGGGGACACTTTAGTGTTCAATCATCAAGGTAAAATGTGAAAGGAAATGATATTGACTAGTTCTTTCGAGAGACACCTCCAAGAGTTTTAAGGTGTAAGGTCATAGCTCGACTATGGCGACCAATGAAGTCCATTAAGATATTAAACAAAGGGTTATATGGTGTAAGACCATAGCTCGACTATGGCAACCAGTATAATCTGTTAAGACACTAAACATGGGATAGTTTGCTGGGATAGAAAACATAGGGTAGTCCGCTAAGACGTTAAAGATAGGGTTAAGTCACGAAGGATTACAGCTTGGCTATGGAAGAGTATGGTAGTCTACCAGGATAGTAAACACAAGGCGGATAGTCAAGATAGAAATCGTGGGAGAGACACGGAATCCTAGGAAAGGAGGTTGAGGGAAGGGTGTAAGTGTAAGTGATGATGAAACGATAGTTAGTAAGCGAATTAGTGTTGAATTCGTCGAATAAAGAAATTGAAAAGAAACAATCAACCAAAACAGTAATCGTGAGAGCCATTAAGGCATATGGGTGGTAAATCAGCAAAAATCAGTCATGAGAATTGATGAGTCAGTAGTGCTCGGTGTTTAGGCAAACAAAAAAGTGTTTACCTAAGGATCATAATAAGGATCCGTTATTAAGAACCACCATAGAGTGATCAGAAAATCCCTATACGCTAGAAATTGGTTATAAGTCCACTGGTTAATCTATAAAGAAAAGAGGGTTAGTCAAAACATAATGATAAAAAGAGTTACAAAAAGGGACATACTGAGTGACAAGTATGTCTGTCAAGACTATTCCTCTTTAAAGAGTTATTGAGGAAGTATCAGTCAAATAGCTTGTTCCGTATGGAACCAACATGTAAGAGAAATCGTGAAATCCAATGGTTAATCAGATGATAGTTTTCTAAGTACGGTAGGCCAATTAGTCCATAACATACGAACATGTTACGTTCAAAAGCCAGGTAACGCGAACAAGGTAGGTTACAAGGGTGTAATTTGATCACTACTTAACCCAAGTAGGATGTAGTTCACTAGAGAGACGTAGGTCCTCGTTATATAACCTAGCAGATGAAATGTCAACAAGTCTTTCAGGACTATGGTAAGAAAATCAGTT
Source organism: Gossypium longicalyx (assembly GCA_025698465.1). Lineage (NCBI taxonomy): Eukaryota > Viridiplantae > Streptophyta > Magnoliopsida > Malvales > Malvaceae > Gossypium > Gossypium longicalyx. The sequence continues at coordinate 72,345,699 of CM047004.1, read as the reverse complement.
TACCAAGGGTTAACTAGATATGGAATGTTTGCTATTGTGAACATAACCAGAGGAGCCATTAAAAGGGTAGGCCGAAGGAATACATTGTAAGTGTAGGATGGAAACAAGAATCCACACTAGGATAAGGAAGAAAAGAAAAACCCAAGTAAAGGAAGGGTGGAGTTCGCAAAATGTAAGGATTCATCCGAGTAACCAACGGATTTGTTAAAATAGGGTGATAGGATAATTTAGGGAAAGATCACTTAACAATATCTCTATCAACGAATAAGTTCAAAAATAAGTCAGAAACCGTCGAGTTGGATTGAGAGAAATTTCCCCAAATAACTAGGAAGTTTTTTTTATTTAGTTATTTTATTTAACACTTATAAGACGATGTCTATTTTTATGTAATGTAGAAACTCACTAAGTTCATCTGAACTTACAAAGGTTTGACCTGGGATTGCAGGATTTGCGTACCTAGGAACTCGATGAGAGACTAAGCTAAACTAAGTTAATTCACGAATCTGACGTTGATATGATGTCATGCACATAAGAATGGGGTACTATGAGAGGCTTCACCTCGGGGTCCATTACATTGTAATTATGTAATTCCCATAGAGTCCGGAACTGAAACAGTGAACTTTTGATTAAAATTAGTCTATGTTAGAAAGATTTTACTTTAACTAAATAGGGAATACAATCTGATTTTGAAATAGTAAGATCTAAATATGGACATCAACTCGATTCAGATGTGATACTCTATACCTGGATTCAACAAATGGGTCGAGTAGGGGAGTTACAAATTTAATGGTATTAGAACACAATTTAGTCAGTCCTCTAGACTTACGAATTGGAAGAAGTGCCCCTTATGTGCATGATGTTGAACTGGTTAAGTCCCTTGAGTCCTTGTTTTATTAAGTTATTATGTGACATGAGTAGATATATTTGCTTGAATGGACGGATAGTGATGATAGTAGAAATAGACGATTTAGAAAAGGAAATCGAGTTTAAAGGAAACTGGGTGTGACATGCATGTTTCTAGAAAATTAAGTTTTAAGCTGAGAATACTGAGTCTAATTCATGATTTTGGTTTTTATGCTTAATTTCCAAGAGAATGGAAGCTCTGATGATTGGAAAATCTAAGCTGATAAGGCAAAGAGGCATCAGGTGAGTTTCTACTTACCATATGGAAATGTTGAATGGCTGTTATGACTCTGAGTTAAGTTCTTAAATGATGAATGATCTCTGTTGATTGTGTATGCTATGTATGGGTAGGATTACATGGTATATAATTGTTTGCCAAAGTAGTTCAATATGCATAAAATAGTTATGATTTCATGTTTTTAATATATATCGTACCCCATGATAGTATGTAAGTGAGATACATGCATAATTATAATTGTGAAGCATGAAAAGGAATGTTCGATAAGTTAGATGGAGTTAGGATTGAGAAAGGGTGATTATGTTAGATATTATCGTATGGTGTTGCTGTGTGCAAACTGTGATATGTGAAGCTCCGAGCCTTACGGAGGGGACATTGTGGTATTTGAGCATCAAGGTTAGGAATGGTGAAATAGAGGAATGGGTGGAAGAATAGGAGAAATTTGAATTCCTATTAGATATCACCATTCGGGATCACTTGGAGCAAATCGTGATGTGCAAAGCTCTGGGCCTTGCAAAGGGGACACTTCGGTGTTCAAGCATCAATGAAAAATGTAAAAAGAAATGATATCGTTCAGTCCTTTGGGGCGACACCTCCAAGAGGTTTAAGGTGTAAGGCTATAGCTAGATTATGGCGATTAATGAAGTCTTTCAAGACATTAAACATGTGTTATATGATGTAAGACCACAGCTTAACTCTGGCAACCAGTATAGCCCGTCAGGATAGTAAATCCATGATAACCTACTAGGACAGAAAACACGGGGTAGTGTACCGGGACAGCAAACACGGGGTAGTCTATCAAGACGTTAAACATGGGGTTAAGTCGCGAAAGATTGTAGCTTGGCTATGGCAGAGTATGGAAGTTCGCGAGGATAGTAAACACAGAGCGAATAGTCAAGATAGAAATCATGGAAGAGACACAAAATCTTGTGTGAATGAGGTTGAGGGAAGGGTGTAAGTGTAAATGATGACAAAATGATAGTTAGTCAGTGAATCAATGTTGAATCCATAGAATAAAGAAATTGAAAAGAAACAATCAACCAAAATAGTAATCGTGAAAGCCGGTAAGGCATATGGGTGGTAACCCGATGGTAATCAGTCATGGGAATTGACGAGCCAATAGTGCTCAGTGTTTAGGCAAAGAAAGTAAGTTCGTAAAGAAATTTAACACAACTTACCTGTCTTTCCCTAATTCAAAAATTGAACATAAACATACAATCGTTAGTATTTCATCAAATATAAACATGAGATGCATTTAAGTAGACATAATATTCATAATCAATTCATGAATAACATTAATAGCATATGAGTTTTCTTTTAATTCCATTACATGATTTGTTATTGCCTAGAGAACTATAGAAAATTAACCTCAGATAGTTGGGAATAGAATTGCTCGCACAAGCTGTAGATATCCTTGCTCACGCAGCTATAAATAAATTCATTAACCTTTACTCGATGCTACTCACACGAGCTTGGAGAATCTGGAACAAATGCGGGATCTCAACCATTGGTAAGGTATCCAACATCGGTACATAGTACCAGATACAATATAAACACTGGTACAAAGTACCTACTATAACATAAACACCGATATATAGTAGTTGCTACTTTAAACCCAAATGACTTGTCATTTGTATCCTAACCTTTCACTAAGTCCACTCAGGCCTTAATTCCATATTCGGTTTATGTCAATCCTTTAACATCATTATATACATAAAATACAACCATTTGCATGCATATTAATTTCATTTATCAATTAAACTTCAAATTTATAATTTAATCCTTCAATACCAAATTCATTAGTTTTGGTAATTCCATAAAAAAATAACACACATATAAACACAATACAAACATATCAAATATTAAACGAAATAAGAAGTATACAAACTTACCTAACAAAAAATGGCAACAAACACGACACCAAGGACTATTTTGTAATTTTTTTCTGTGTTTATCAACTGATTGATCAGTTTCTTGATCTATATATAATTTGATTCAGTTATCAACTCCAAATACCTTATAATGTATAAACATATGCATATGACACTTTGATAAAATTTTACTATATTTCCCAAAACTTTGACCTTTTATTTAATTTAGTCCCTAAAACTGAAATTAACATATAATCTACATTAAAGCTTCATTTTCCATTCCATTTTCAATTCTATCCTCTTACAAACCTTTAAAACCAAATATCATAATTGCTATTTTGTCCTTAAACTCAAAACTAACAAAATCCACATTACAAATTAATCCTACTTAACATCTAAACTTTATATGCAACCATCTACCACCAATAACCTTAAAAATCATCAATGACAATATTTTAAAACTTTAACGTTTTTGTGAAATAGTCCCTAGGCTAGCTAAATCAAGCTCATGTGATTCCGAAAACATTAAAATTACAAGAAACAAATTAAAAATGACTTACCAATTGAAGCTCTAAGCTTAGACGAAAGTTTTAGCTTTCTCTTCAATGGTGAAATGGTGGTGAAAAGAGGAAAGAGATGAATGAATGGCCATTAACTTTATTTTTTGTTTTAATCTATTATAACTTAATTTTAATAATAAAAATAACATAAAATTTTTTAATTAATCATGCATTTAGCGATCCACTATACTTAAATAGCGGTTAATTCCCACTTGGACATTTGAACAATTACTATTTAAGCTTTTTAACTAACAAAAAATTCAATAGCGATTAAGTTTTATAGTTTTTATGATTTAGTCCCTATACTTTAATTAATCACTCAATCAACCAAATTACTAGACCAAAATTTAATATAATTCTATAACAGACTCGCAAATATTAATGATTAATATTTACTGACTCGATCATCGAAAAAATGGGCTCCAAAACCACCATTTTTGGTACCACTGGAAATAGGCTATTACATTACATGTCTAATTATTCTATGCAAGAATTGCTTGTTAGAAACACTTTTGTTCATGATTTAACTTTGGTGTTGCTAAGGCTTTAAATCTTTTGCATGAACACTTCTCTTAGCCACATACGAAACATGAAGTTGAGAAAAATTATGTTAAGTTTGTTACATGCAAATAAGCTAAATTTAAGGTTTTACCACATGGTTTAGATGCACCCTTTCCAGTTCCTAACACTTTTTGGACTGACATTTTTAAGGGATTGGTTTTGGGATTGTTAAGAACAAAAAATGGGAAAGATAATATTTTTGTTGCTATCGAAAAGTTAAAAACATGAGTCACATTCCTCATAGATCGTAAAACCAATGATGCAACACATGTAGTTGGTTTGTTCTTTAAAAAAGTAGATCGACTACGTAGTGTAATGACTCAATTTCTACTTGTGTCAAAAAATACAATTTGGGAACTCTATTTCTATAAATCGAGTCCATAAATATTAAATAGAGATATTTATAGAGTTAGTGTATAGATGAATCGAAATTCGATTAAGTAGTTTAGACAAAATTGTGGTTAATTAAGGCCTAGGGACTAAATTGTAAAATCTTAATTGCTATAAAATTCTAATTAGAAAAAGGTTGGGGACTTAGATAAAAATTATCCAAAGGGCCAAAATGGTTAATAAATCATTTTTAAATAAGTGTTAGTGTATGGTAATGATGTATGCCATTAAACTTAAGTAACTAAAGATTAATTAACTAAAACATGATCAAATTGATTAATTATGATTAATTAAATATAAACATAGTATAAATAGCAACTAAAGTGGAAAGAAAGATGAAAAATCATTATATTTCCCCCCAAACCATCGAAGTAAAGAAAGAAAATAAAAGGATAAGTTTTAGGCATTTTAACATTCGACCATCTAATTTCAAGTAAGTCCCTAACCATTTTTCTTTAATTTTTAGGGAAATTGAATCATGGGTGCTTGATTTAGCTAGCCCATATACTAAATCTTGAAATTGTTAAAGTTTTATAAAGTTTCCATTGTTGATTTCTTGAAGAATTATGTGTGAAATTGATAGAAAATAAGATTAGTTTATGAAAAAGAACTAAATTATAAAGCTTAAGTTTTAGTTTCGTACATTAGGGACCAAACTGAATAAAATGAAAAACTGTTATAAAATTTTAGTAGGAATAGAAAGTAGAAGGTTTCTAATAAGTATATGTGAAATCAGATTTTTAAAAGCTCTAGATTGAAAGTTATACTTGTCCCGAGTTTATGGACTAAATTGAATAAATTGTAAAATATGTTTGACTTTTTAGATGTGAATTGAATGGACTTTGATAGTTTTTATCTATTAACTTATTATTCGTAGCAAAATATGACATCGAGCCGTTGAGATGGAAAGGAAAGGCGAGAGCCAATGACAAGTGACATGAAAACTCGATTTGTATTTCTATAATTCAGGATCAATTTACTTATTGCATATTTGTGATATTTTGTATAAGGTGGCACTGAGGTGAGTTTACAATAGTTATTTGAGTTAAATTGTTAAAATCGAGATTGAATATCAAGATAAAGGACTAAATTGAATAGAATTAAAAATAGTGACTTAATGGATATATGATATTGGTTTTGAACTAAGTTGAAACATGCTATGTTAAATGATCAATTGATGGTGAATTGAGAATAATGTAATGTGAATTAAACTATATGATGAAAATAGATAATTGGTTACACTATTAATTGCTCAAGCACAATCGAATATAGTTGGCATGTCATAGGATTGATAGAGTTCGGGTTACTTTGACTATATGTCGATGAGCGCTAGGCGCATTTTTTTAGATGTTCTGATGAGTGCTAGGCACAATTTTTACTTTGATTTTATTGATGAGTGTTGGGCCTAGTTTATGTACTTCGGATGTTCCGATGATGCACTATGTGCCAAATTGGTTTGTTGGTTAGGGTTCGTGTATCCTGGAGTTCGCGTCATGTTAATAAGGGATATAAATTGTGAATTGGTTAAATGATACTCAAAATGATTTAAGGTTATGAAACTGTACTACACGTACATATATATGATATATGATTATCAATAGCATGTGAAAGGCCATGCGAACCAATTAAACGAGCCTGAGGGTCATTTGAAAAGTTAGCGAATGAATTTGTTCAATTTGAAAATGAAAAATGGATATGATTGAATGTGTTATATTGAAAGGAAATATAAACATTAATGACATTGGTATGATATGTTTACATAGTTTCTTAATAGAGGCAATGTATAATTGATCCATTTGACATAGCTGGTACACTTTATGGCATTTATGTTGATATGTGATTAAGGATTAGCATGAATTTTATATGAATTGATTGATATTATAATTTGAGATTGAATGTATGCAATTGATTGAATAAACGAGCCTGAAGATCATTTGAAAAGTTAGCAAATGAATTTGTTCAATTCGAAAATGAAAAATGGATATGATTGAATGTGTTATATTGAAGGGAAATATTAACATTAATGACATTGGTATGATATGTTTATATAGTTTCTTATTTGAGGCATTGTATAATTGATCCATTTGACATAGTTGGTACACTTTATGGCATATATATGTTGATATGTGATTGAGGATTAGCATGAATTGTATATGAATTGATTAATATTATAATTTGAGATTGAATGTATGCAATTGATTGAATTCGTATTATATTGACTTGAATAATGGAAATACCACTAAGCATTATCCCTCAACGTACAATTTGTTTTCCCGTGTGTAGGTTTAGGTTCATCTCGAGGTCTCAAGTGATTCCAACATCTAGGAGGCAATCCCCGACTCAACAATGTTTTTATAGTCTCTTTTTGTTTGTTATATGCCATATACCTAGGTTAAGTCAGTTTTTGCATATTATTTGATTATGTCATATTAGAACTTAGACTAGTGAATTTGAAATGGTCAAATGGTTGGATTTTGTGGATGAATTTGGCAATTAAATGCTTTATATGAGAATATGAACTACTTATGATCATACTCAAATGTATATGTCCATTTGGTAATGTTTTGAAGTAGCATAAGTGTCAAACATGGTATGTATAAATATGAATATGTGAATGATGAAATATGTTGGAAATATATATTGGAAATTGCATTCTGGTTGAAATTGAAATTGATGTTGATGGAAATGAATTACTACGTAATGTAGGATGATGCCATTTTGGCCATTTTCAAACCAGAGAGTCACACTACGATGATATACTCCCAACGTCATGGCAAGACCTAGTCAGTGAGTTACGTCACGACGAGGAACCTCCAAAGTCGCGACGTTAACCCGACATTTTGAATTCTTTACAATTTGGTCCTAATTTGACTTTAAGTTAGCAACAAAGCTTTGATAAGCTTGTATAAGACACGAAAATGATTAGATATTGTATTATACGAGTGTTTTACTCATATTTGGAATTTTAATGGTTCTAAATTGAATGTAATTATTCGTAGTTGCTCCGTAACGAATGTGGCATCCTATAGCTCAGACCCAGCGATTAGGTTAGGTATCAGGGTGTTACATGTAGAGTCCTTAATAATATTGTTTTTTATTGAGATGTAAAGTTCCTTAAGTCATTTTTAGAAGGTATTATGGGGGTAAGATTGATACCAAGTTTCTTTATTCTACTATTTTTCATCCATAAAATTATGGAAAAATTAAGGTTGTTAATCGAATTTTAGGATCTTTACTTTGAGTTATTGGAAGAATGCTTATTGTTTATTGAATTTGCTTATAATAGTTCGATTCACTCTTGCATTGTTTATTCTCCATTTGATATTGTTTATAGATTAATCAACTAATCATTTTGGATTTAGTGTCTTTGCCTTTACATATTCATGAGAAAGCTCGAAAGTAAATTGAGAAATGGAACAAAGGTAATGCACAATGAGTTAACAAGGGGAGCAAGCAAGTATTGTTTGAGCCTTAAGATTAGGTTTAAGTGCATATGTTAAAGGAGAGATTTCCTTTTAAGATTAATCCAAGCTGATGTTAGAGGAGATAGTCTTGTCCAAGTTTTGGAGAATATGAATGATAAGATTTACTTATTAGGTGAGTATAGAGTTAGTGTTACTTTTAATGTTTTTATTTATCTCCTTTTGACATGGATGCAAATTCAAGGACAATTTTTTTAGCATCATTAACTTTTTCATCCATTAACATCCAATACGTGTTTAATCACCATTCCCAAATTGTTTTCAAATTTAATAGATGGGTCCTACATATTTGAATGGTGATGATCATTGTATTAATGGATGAAAAAGTAGTGGAGTGAATCTTAATCTTAGGGGGATAATATGAAATGCAACAACACTTAATTTTTCCAAGTGATCCAGTTAGAAGGTCTAAAACGAAGCAATTGAAGATGAATTTATAAGCTTTCGTGTAAGATTTGTTTCAAAACAACTTGGTAAAGCTTGTGGAAATTTAAAGGAGATCAACAATGTTTGTTGGACCAACTTTGGAAACTTGGACAAGTCCTAATTGAAGTATAACTTTTTTTATTTCTCGAGTTTGGAGTTTGTTTGAGTTAGGAAACATGTAAAATTGAGTTGGCATGAATATAATATGCGCATAAACCGAAGTTAGAATAGTTTTAGTTTGAGTAAAGCTTTGATGTAATTAGGACTCCTTTTTTGTCTTGGCCGGTAAGAAATGTTAATTTCTAGAAGCGTCCAAGTTGTACCTGGATTCTTAAAAAAGGTGACCAAAATTCTTTTAATAAATTATTTAATTGCATGGTTAGGGGTTTTTAGAACATCTTTAGGGTTAGAAAAGCCTTTGAAATTTAAATGGAATATGATTAGCAAGACTAAAATCTGAATGGCTTATTAGATGTTTCATTTCGAGTAGGATTTTAGAGATTTCTTGGACTATATACCAAGGTTTGGAGAGAATCTTTGGGTGTGTACGTATCAACTTTCATTTTGAAGTTATCGTGCCCTTAATTCTTCATTCGCATTCATCGGTTTTGTTGGGAGATCATCCAATTATTGGTGTTTTTACTCAGGGTTCAACACCACAAATTGCATTATTTATTTTTCTTTTCCTTTATTTGAATTTGTTTTTAAACTAGTTTGTATTTTCATGCATTGTGTATATATAATTTTTTATTTAAAATTTAATGTAATTTGTGTAAATAAAATATATTAAAATTAAAGTGAAAATGAATATATTCGAATTTTTAAAGTTATTAAATTTATGAATATTTTATAAATCATTAAATACAAGTACAAATTGTATCATTTATTTATTTATATTTGAATTAGTTATTAAATTCTTTAATTTTAATAATTCTTTGTTTATTTTTAGAATTCAAATCCCTAAATTAGGGTTTTAAATTGGGGATTCAAATCCACAAATTCCCTTTGACTAATTTCTTTAATGCTCTAAATCTATTCCTACTTCATTTCTTTTGAGAAATAAGTTTAGCTTCAATTTTAAAATTAGTATTTATGATTTTTTGTTTAAATTTGCACTCAAATTTAATTTTCATCACACATTTTAATTTATTTTTATAACTCGATTAAAATTGAAAACTAATCAAATTTAGACATGTGGTTTGCATGCCATATTATCAACTAATGTACTTTTGTGTATAATAATTTGATTGGTTCACATTATTCAATTTAACAAAGTTAAAAAATAAATTAAAATGCCTGATAAAAATCAAATTCGAATACTATTTTTTTAAAAAAAAATATTAATTTAAACAATAAACTCAATGTTAAGTAGCATCTTATTTTCATTTTAGCTTTAATTCTTGTCGTTTCTCGCTTGATTTGGAATCTCAATTAGATTTGTAAGTAGTACACCAAATTACTAATAGAGTCCGCTAAAGAGTACAAAGTTGGAATGATATCATATTGAGGTAGAGAGGAATTTGTCAAATCAATATTGCAATAATTAATTGCTTGGTATTCCCGAGATCCCTGTGTGATGAGAAATCTATGCCATTCTTCACTCTTTATACCACAGATGGTCATGGGAATGCTTTCACTAGCTGTTCAACAAGTCTAGGAAGAAAGAATCTTGGACTTCCCAGAATCATTGGGAAAGGAAAGAAGGGGTTCAAGGGAATTGCAATTGCAAATAGGGTATATGCAAGAACACAAGATTAGAGTAAAAAACTCCTACTTGCTTCAATCAAGGCTATTTTACAGTCACTAACTATAGAATTAAAAGGAAAGGTGGGTGGTCAAACAAATAATGAGGTAAGAGGCATAACTGGTTTAATATTGGAGTCATGAGTGCAAGGCAGAGAGCATGGGTGGTCTTGCATTTCAACACCCAAGGCTGAAGTTGTTTCAAATTGCTGATTCTGTGTGCGCACAATGGAATTTTTAACGCCAACGACTAAAAAAAAACTTAAATTAAAGTGTCGAACTAAATCTCAAATTTAATAATAGTTTAGAGACTAAAATTGCCATTTCACCCAAGTATTATGCTTGAGTAACTTCACCTCATATTGATTCACAATAAACACGGAAGAAAAAAAAAAAGAAAAGAAGAAGTTTTTACGCATTGAAAAAAAATGGTGGACATTTCTAATATTGGTAAAATGTGTGGTAATAAAAATTGGCAGTTCATGAATGTGACTCATTCATGAAATAATTCGTGTTGGCCCACCACATGCTAAAATGCGCCCTGTGCACATGCCATAACCCTAATGGCCTTATTTTCCCACTTACTACTTTAGAAATAACAAATGCATTATTAGTCCAAAAACAGAATAGCAGCGCATTATATTAACTATGCAGTACATTATTTTCTTCTTTCCGAAAATTGCTGGCCAACCACATCATATCGGTGCTTAATCTTTATTTTAGACCCTATATTATACACAAAATTCTAATTTGATACTTTCAGAGTTTTTTTTTTTTTTTTTTTGTTACTTTGACCCTATACTTTCTTCCCATTAGTTCAGTTGACATTTTTGCTAAAAAATGACTTAGTCAACGACGCCATGTGGCAAAAAAAGCTAATTTTTAAAAATATTAAATATAAAAAATATTAAAAAAACTATAAAAGAATCATTAAAATTTCTAAAATTACATAAAATTCCAAAAAAAACCTAAAAAGTAAATGTTATTAAAATTAAAATTTTAAAATGAGGAAATAAGTATAAAATTATTAAAATGCATGAATCCGGACAAATTCACATCAATGTTCATCCTATCAAAATAAAAAAAAATCTAAAATTATGAATTTATTTTGAAATTATAAAAATACATAAAATTATTAAAATCTATGTCCAGGACATCTGTGTTTTTGGATCCAGTTGAACTTGGGGATAATTTTTCTAGATTCATTCTAAACCTACATTTTTAGTAATTAACTCATAAAAATTTTAAAACTACATAAAATTACACAAGAAAACTAAAAATTAAGAATTTTTAATTTATTTTCTTAAAACTAAAAAAATGTATAAAATTATTAAAAATGCTTGTTTAGAATGAAAGTAGACAAATACACATTTAGATTCATTCCATCAAACTTCAAAATAATCTAAAATTTAGAATTTATTTTGACCTTTTTGAGATTATAAAAATATAAAAATATTAAAAAATTCATGTCCAAATTCAACTAAACCTAGAGAAAAGTTTTTCCCAGTTGATTCTGAACCTACATTTTTAGTAATTAACCCATAAAAATCTTAAATATACATAAAGATCCAAAAATATAAAAAGGGGATTTTATAAATTATTATTTTTTTAAATTATAAAAATATATAATTATAAGTAATCATGTCTAGAATGAATCTAGACAAATAATCATGTAGATGCAGCTTAATCTAGACATTTATTTGTTTAGGTTCATACTGGACGTGCATTTTTAATAGTTTTATATATTTTTCTACTTTCAAATTTTTTTATAGAAAAAACCAGCCTAGGTATTTTTAGGATAATTTTTTTTAGAATTTTTATCGATTTTTTTTGGATTTTTTATATTTATAGATTTTTTGGCATTTTATTTTTTTAATTTTTAATATTTTCATGAAATTTCACTTTTTTTTCTGCTTAGCATTGTTTGATTGACTGAGGTTAGACTTGTCTATAGGCCTGAAAAATGTGCTTGGGCAAAAAAACTAAAGCCTGTTTAGAAAATAGGCTAGCCTTAGGTAAGGCTTTTTTAGCTCAAGCCCGGCTCGAATATGAAAAAAAAGTCTGCTTTTTTTTTTACTCTATTATTTTCTTGCTATTTTCTTTTTTTTTTCACTATTTTGTTACCATTTTATAATTATGTAACTACTATTTTGTTGTTATTATTTGGATATTGTATAACTCGTTTTATGGTTAATTTTGTTACTATTTTTCACATTTACTTGTTAAGTTACATTTATCATAGTGTTATTTCAGTATACATATATTTTTAATTTATTTTCAATTTATTGGGAAATATTTATTTTAATATTTTTAGTATTTTTGATGTAATAATTTTTTTAAAATAATATAAAAAACTAATGTGAGCGAGTCGGGCTCAAGTTTTAGTATTTTTATCCGGGCCGAACTTTGACAAAATTTTAGACTCATTTTTTGGGCCAGACCAAGTCCAAGCCTAACAAATAGGCTTAAATTTTGATTGGGCATAACCCGAATCCACCCTGCCCATGGACACCTTTAGGCTGAGGCAGATTTTTTTTAATGAAAATGTCAACTATACTAAGGATAGACAAAATGGAAGTACAAAGGCTAAAGTGAACAAAAAAAATTCTTGAGGCATCAAATTGAAAATCTATATATAGTACATGGGCCAAAATAGGCATTAAGCCTTATATTAGCTACACAATATGGTTATTTTTTAAATAAATTTGAATGTATGAGGTTAGCATAGCTTTATTTATCTAAATCATCATTAAGTTTTTAATTAAATTTAGTGTCATTTAACTCAATGACATTAACTTTATCATGAAGGATCAAACTACAAAATAAACAATATGTTACTAAGGTTGTATTAATTTTGTTTTTCATTTAAATAAAATTATTTTTCGTTATTTATGCACTCTCCTATTTTTACTACATAAAATTATGTTTCTATTTCATTTTTTTTACCTTTTTCTATTATAAATATTTTATTATAATTTTCATTATTTTTTATTTTAAATATATTTTTATAATAATTAATTTTCCACCAATAGTATGAATGTAAATTGAACTAGTATTAATATTAAATATTTTTTATTGAGTTAATGTCAGGAGTTAATTGAACATCAACTCAACTGTAACACAGCTAAAATCTCCATGCCATGTTTGTAAAATGTTATGCCGAGAATATGTATAGTGGATTCCTCGATTAAATGAACTGTGATAAGTCGGTGATATTAGAGTAGTGGATACTGGAGAAAGTTGAAACAAGTGTTATATTTGAGATATTAATCTAAGATATAGATTAAACAAGTCCTATACTGGAGAAAGTGGCAGTGACAATAGTGGTGGTGGTGTAGTTTTGTTTTTGTTTTTCGTTTTCTACTTCAATATGTATATTGGATTACTATTATATATACATGTAGTGAAGTTTTTTTTAACTTTACAAATGAATTTAGGATGTTATCATATTTCCTTTTATTTTAAACATCAATAAAGCTATCTTAATCCCACTTATAAAATTAAAAAACTCCATTACAAATGTTTCAAATAATTATCTTCTTATATTTTTCTAAATAAAAAGAGTTTGGTAATACATATTATTTTTTTGAAAATAGATTTCGACACTCAAATATATCCAGCTTCGTGAGTCGTTCATTTTCATGAAATCTATCCCTTAATTTTTGGAACAATGAAAACACGTATAATGAAGTATTCTAGTTGGACCTTGAGACACATGGCTATCGAGGTCCCACCTTATATATACCCCCACTTTGTTATTTTCACACAGAATCCAAACTTCTTAATGTAAACCCCTCGAATTTTTCTACTTTCCTACTATTTTAACCCAAACTATATTTTCTTAACCTGCTATTCTCTAATGGCTTAAACGAGGTTTTAACATGAACAAATAGCTTTTTAAGCCATAAAAATGGTAAAGTTACTCACATGATTTTTTGTAAAATTTCTTTATCATATTATTATTATTAAGAGATTCTTATTAGATTTTAGTAAATTTAAATTTAAATTTTTACGTAATTTTTAACAAGATAAAGATCAAGTTGTTTAGGGTCAATATAATCTTAGTTTTGGCTAGCCGAGTAAACATATCAGATATCGCTTAGATGTTTTTCTAGTAGCAGCTAAAATACACCACTTTGAAATTATTCTAAAGTTATTTGCCCAATTATTTGAAAGATACTTTTCATTTTCCATGCACGAATAGTACTATAAATGCTGGAAGATGTAGTTTTAATGTAACATTTTATACCCAGCTCAGTCATCGAGCTCGAATGTCAGGATGTCACATCCCCATCACATATCGTAAGCATTACAAATGGTCTCGTTATTAAGCAAGCATCTTCCAATTTAGCTTTTGAAAAACCACAAGTCACACATATTCCAATCATTATGAAAACATGCTCAACATTCATCAAATGAACTTAAATCAAGAGTTAAACATACTTTTAGACCACCAAACAAAAATCAGAATTATTCATGTAGGTATCGATATTGAATCAAAGGTATCGATATTTTTTTCAAATGATATCGATACTGCTTGGAAAATCGATACCAAAATAGCATTTTGTTTCATGCTTAAAATCAAAATATCAGAATTTATCGATTCCTTTCATAAAGTATCGATTATTCTACCTTGAGTATCGGTACTCGTGATATGGTATCGATACCAAATTACGTTACTGACTTCCTGCACTTTTAAAAATCATGGATGTATCATTTTTAAAACATGAATATCGATACCTCTGCTCCAGACCACAAAAATATAATAGTTTAAGGCATATAATCCATTCAAAATAATATTACTCAACATGCAACTTTTACATTATCAAGTAATCAACAAAACGACCACAATAACGATTCAATCATAAAATATGTCCGAGTAATCAAACAATATAACAAGAACAATATCCATAATTTCTATGAGTAATGAAATCACGCAAACATCTAAAAATATCATGGCAATAATCAACCACAAGTCTACCACATTACTTATTCCCACAGTTCAAAAAATAATAATATCACCTACACAATAACTAAAGCCTAACTTGGATCACTTCATTGGTATCCACACATGACAAACGCTAAATATTTGCAATGGTTAGAGAGAGTGGGTGAGTTTAAACAAGCTCAGCGAATGTCAGAGTAACCACAAAATATACACAATATCAAAAGTTAAACAAGAGCATACTACAACACATTCACAACCATATTCTAACCAAGTCAAAATAACATATACACGTTTCATTAAATCATAAAACTAGCATATTCTCTTACATGCAATTACACTCAACTCACTTATATATATAATTCATTTAACAATAGTTCATCAATACTAAACAACGTATACATGCTTTAATAACTCACAAGTCTAGCTCATATATTCACGTGCATTCACAAGTTAAATGAAAATGACCCAAACTACAATTACATATACAATTAACATGAGAACATATTAACATTTTCATGAAACTTAAATCAACCCATTTAGCATATTGACTGCCTCTGGACGTAAACGTCCAAAGTGTGAATACTACAATAAAATGGAGAATTAAGAAGCAATATCCACAAATATACGGGTCGAGTTGTAATATAGATTTTACAACGAAGTAGGCGAGTACTCGAAGGATTGTACTTTAGGGAGGTGAGTACTAAATCAATCTTAACCTAAACAATTAAAGATCTAATTAATACTTTAAGCCAGTTATAGTACAAGAGTTAAATAATAAATATGTTTAGGGTTTGTAAAATAATAAAATAAAATAACATAAAAAATAATTAAAATTGCAAGAGATAGAGATAGATAAAGTGAATCAAATATGAGGATGGGTGATCAGCTTGCTTTGGCATTCCTAATTAACTGTTGTCCTGGGTTCCTCGTCAACCAACTAGTCACTACCCTCGTAGGATCTTCCAGTCTTGCACTAACATAACAAGTTAGCAATAACTATTTATCTTTCGACCTCACAGTCTAGACTAGATTGGGGTAAAGGTGTTCATGAATGGGCAATAACAATTTTGGGTTAATTAATTCCCACCTTGATAACTTCCTAAGTTTATCAGGCCTAGGGTTTGTTTCATGTTCTTCCTTTTTCCAAGTAGTTGATCCGTTGAGTATCCCTACAAAACAGTTAAGAGATTATGCCTCCACTCGCTAGTCCCCCATAGAAGGATTAGTTCCTCATGGCTTTCATAAACAACATGGAAAGAATGGAAGAATTAATCATAAGGAATGAATTGAAATATAGAGTTTTAAAAAGCCTAATTGATATTGATGAATAGAGCGAATCCATATAAATTAATTTCATTTACAATCAGATCTCTAAAAGAAAATAAATAAACTAAAATTATAAAAACCTAAGAAAGTAAAAGAGCAAATCTAAACCTAAAGAAAGAATCTAAGCTAATGGAAAGCTGTCTATAATATGTGCTAGAGATGTCTATTTATAGCCTTCAGGTAGTCGTCATTCTTAGCCCTAGGGTACATGATGTTCTTGAGCTTAAAGTTCGATTGTGCAGACCAACTTCATGTTTTATTCTTGTCATAAAGTCGATGTCGCGACATACCAGGACATGTGTCGTGACGTAGCAACCAGCATATTCCTCTCTAGCCATCTTCAAGGGTATGTTGCAACATCCTCAGACTGTGTTGCGATATTAAAGGCAATTTCTCACTTTCTCTATTTTGCTCTCTATGTTACAACATTGGATCCCCCATGTTACGACAAAGTGTCTAATATTGATTCGAAACGCCCTCTAATGGTCTCTTGCACACTCACAAAGTACATTAGCTCTCCCTTAGGCCTCATTCGGCCCTTAAGGTTAATAAAAGACTTAATGTGCACATTTTATTAAATGTAAACAAAACTAAAAAAACTAAATTAAAACATAATGAAAATGCTTGTATTCAAGCTCCTTAAATGTGAAAACTAGTTTAATTTGCTACATCGAATTACGACAGATCAAACTCCCCCACACTTAAATCATTGCTTTTCCTCAAGCAATAAAGATTACAAAATGAAAAATGACAACCCTTGAGGAGGTATGGTACAAGTATTGATTTCAGAGAATATGACTTAGGCATTTCACATTTACTAATAATTTCGACATGATTAGTACTTGACTTACGACTTTTGATCACAAATATCTAAGTTTAGTATGTTACAAAATATACAACTATTAAGGTTCTCACCTATAGGAATCCATCAACAAATCATACGAGTACTTTGATTATCCGAGCAGAATACAAATAGTTATTTATGTGAATATTTAGTATGATGCCCATTCATGTATAAGGATATTTAGGTTACGTAAGGATTTTTAGCTTGTAACGTTCTAAGGCTTAGGACAGGTATGTAAGTCAAACATAGTAAGCATCAAAGGTGTACGAACATAAAAATAGCTTGACACATCGTATTAATCCCTATTCTACCCCCTAAGTGACCCTTACCTGCTCACTGCCTTATTTCTCCTTTTCTCTCCTTCCATGTCTCTCCATAGGAAATCATAGCACGACATGGTAACTACGGCCAACCTACGAGTTTTTATGCACTAATGAAGGAGTTTTCTTTTTCCTTTTTTTGACTTTGTCACTTACTTTTTCAGCTCATCTCACCCAAGAATGCTTTTTTTTTCAAGTACTTTTTCTACTCGTATTACTTTTGCTTTTTCTATTTCTCTTTTGTCTTGCACCTTCGGGCTAACCTCTAGTTCCCACATCACACTAATCCTTCCTATTTCTCTCTTGTAACACTCTTAACCTGTATCCATCACCGGATTAGAGTTGCAAGGCATTATCGACGAAAACACAGCTAAGAATAATCTTTCAATTTAAATCATGCACAAAATTATATTAACTTAATCACGAAATTTTTAAAACTCGAATAGTAACCAGCAGCTCAATAATATAAATCACATTCGCACATATGAACCACTTAACCAACTAAAAACCAAACATGATTTACTACTTATAATACATAAGCAATTCATACTTTAAAATTTAAACATATTAATATTATTAACCATATTCGGTCACAAATAGGCAAATCATATTACACCCAATTCACATGCTCAAAATCGATCCAAATTTCATATACTTAGCCATTCATTTCATTATCCATTCTGCTAGCAAATTAACCTATAAAATTTTTACCCATTTCTTCATAGTAATATTTATCAATTAAGCACAAGTGACGATTCAAGCATACCTATTTCACATGCAAATTATCATATTTAAACCCCATATGCCAGCCATTCAAACAACCACCTATTCGGTCATCAATACAACATTAAAAAATTCATACCATTTCCATCTTTCAATCTTAAGCTTAACATACTATCTCAAAATTATAATATCAGAACGACTATGTCACTTATAGCTATTCAAATGTCCATCAAACATACTCAAAATATAATCATCATTTTCCATCATGAATCATACCTAAAAACCTAACCATTCAAGTATAATATATGTGTATATTTTGCCATTACAAATCGAATAAACATAACCAATACACAATCAAATATATATATTCATCATTTTACCTTATTACCAAGCCAAATTATACCACTTTTCATACTTCCAAAATGAGCTAACTATAAAGCCGATTATACATCATACTTACCATTTCTCATTGTTGAATCATATAACCAACATCACAAACATATTTACCATTAAATATGCTTCCAAAATAAGCTTAAGACATGACCGATTACACACAAGCATTAACATCATGTTCGAGCCATTTTCACATGGCTATATATGTACACAATTTTCAAAACCAATCATATTAAAAACTAGCCTATACATGCCATATGCCATAGATTCAAGCTTTCAAAGTACCGAAATAGCAATCGATAGTGTGACGATGTTCCAAGACGATCCTCGAGCTCGTAGCTAGCTTCCAAAATCTATAAAACATCGAGTAAACACACAAAATAAGCTTGAAAAGCTTAGCAAGCCATAAGCAAATTAATCATCAAAAGAACATTTACATTTTAATTCTAGTTGGCCAAGTATAACCAATATCACATACATATATAATCACTTTTTATCATATAAAATTCATATTACCACATCAAGTACTATACTTACCTTAATCTTTCATGAACATATAAACTTCACACATACCTGAATCATTTAGCTCAATTTCACATTTGATCTCGACTCGACATTTCCCGTTGAACCATTCGGAATCATAAAGGATACACGGAAATCATATAAGCTCGTACAATGCCATATCCTGGATATGGTCTTACATATTTTCACATATCGATGCCTCTGTCCCAGAAAGGGTCTTACACGAATCATATACGATGCCAATGTCCCAGACATGGTCTTACACGTAATCTTATATCGATGCCAATGTCCCAGACATGGTCTTACAGAAAATCACGCCTAAGAAGTCCTAATGTCATGACATATGTATCCTATACTATTCCTATGGTTCATACGGGGCTTTCGGACGTCGTAATTCAATCAATTCAAGCTCGAAACAAATCTTCCCATGCTCAATTCAATTCGGCACATATATAGTTAATTAAAATTCCATTCGGTACATATAATATATATACATTTGAATTTAATAACATTTATTTACTTATGAACTTACCTCATACGAAAACGAATGGAACGAAACGACTATTTAACAAATTTCGACTTCCCCCGATCCAAATCCGATTTCTTCCTTTCTTGATCTAAATTAATACAAATTTAACTTATTTAATTATATATTCATTCAATTTCATCCAAAAACACATAAATGGGCATTTTGCATTTTAGCCCTTAACTTTTCACATTTTTACAATTTAGTCCCTATTTCAAAACATCACAAAATACTCAAAATTTCATTTAACCCATTTTTGGCCGAATATTCCTTAGGTCCCTATCACCCATTAATTTCATTTATTTCACATTTTGACCCCTAAAGTTTTAAATTTCACAATTTAATCCTAAATAAGCATTTTTATCAAAAATCACTTAAATTAAACATAATAATCTATCAACAAATATTTATTTTTCATCATAAAACAACAAAAAAATCAAGCTATAATCAATGGAAAGTCATGAATACATCAACAAATTCGAAAATTCAAGCATGGGCTAGCTAGTATTCGAAGCAACGATCTAAAAAACGTAAAAATCATCAAAAACCAAGCTCAAAACATACATAAATCAAGCTCCCAAGTGTGTCGAACCTTAAAGCCTTCAAATGTTTTCTTTTTCTTTGAGTTTGGACCAAAAATAAGATGAACATGCATGTTTTTTTTTTTACTTTATGTTTTATTTTATTAACATTTATTAATCATTTACCAAATTAACCTTTATAATTTAATTATAAAACCATTACCGTCCATTAACTTTAATAGTGAAATAATTTCATTTTAAGGACTTAAATATTAATAAACCATAGCAAATTAGCACTTTAACAAATAGAATGCCACTATTACATTTTACGCGATTAAGTCATTTTTATCAAAATAAGCATACAAACGGTAAAATTAAATTACGAAATTTTCACACATATAAATTAACATGCTATAAACACCAAAAATAATATTAAAATAATTCTACGACTTTGGATTTTTGGTCTCGAAACCACTGTTTCGATTTAGCTAAAATCAGGCTGTTACATCTCTTGTTTTTACAAACTCCACCTTAATGTATCTACTTAACCCTTAATACGTATGACCAGACGTCTATAATTGTACAATATAGGACCAAAGAAAAAGGGCAAATACAAATTAATGTTATTAGGCTTGGGGTTTGTAATGAGGTTCATCAAGAAGTGTTAATAGGATCAAAATTGGTACTAAAGGAGAAATATAAATAGGACAACCTTTTGGCTCTGGATGTGTTCCAAACAATGCCTTAGGTCATCCCTAAATATTTCGACATGCATAAATTTAATCAACTGAACAAACACAAATTCAACCATTTCTCATTAATACTAGTATGCTCGTTTCTTTATATTTTCTATATCACAAAACTTAGTAATTTAATAATAAAAAAATTTAAAATCACCTATCATAATGCCAAACTTATTCATAAACACAAGCAACCTATGTAAATGATCCTAACCAATCACTTGTATTTCTACAAGCTCAAGCACACCAAAAGACAAGAAAAATCAAAGAAAATGTAAAAATGTGAAGCAAATTTTCTATATTACCCCCAGACTTTAGTTGACACATTGTCCTCAATGTGTAGCCCATCAAAAGATAAGGAAAGAAGTTACCCAATTGGTTGTGATTGCTTGAACTCCTATTGGTGGGTGTTTCCTCCTTTGATTGTTGAAAGTTCGAATTTGTTTGTGTCTCCTTCGTGTTGAGTTCCTACATAGAAAAATTAAACAAATTGCAACAAAACTAAAAGAAAATCTACTTATTAATCATACTCCTACAAAGTTTAATTACAATCACCCAAAAATTAATACAAGTCTTTTTTTAAAAAAAATTGTTCAATTATCCTTCTCATTGTCCATCTTATCATCCTCGTCATCCTCTTCCTCCTCCTCCTCCTCCTCCTCCTCTTCTTTTTCTTCACTTTCCTGTGCCTTTTCACCTTGTTCCATATTCTCTAGATCGAACATATTAGTTGTATAATTGGGGACTCGTATGTTATTTTGCCTAGCAAACTCTTAAAAAATTGGTCCTGATTCATGCATCCACTGAATCATCCAACCTAACTTTGGATAACTGTTCTCACCAATGTCTGGTTGAGCTCATGCCAACCTCTGTGACGAGGTGGGTGTAGCTGTCGTTTCTTGCTATTGCTTGTTCCCATCTTGGATCTGTTTGGCCCGCAGCTCGATGTATTGCTGGAACAAGGTGTCTCCGATAATGCTTCATGATGGTTTCAACGACTATTCAATTAATGTCATAGGTACACCTACCTTTTTTCATAAAGCCGTCACTAGATGGGGAAAGAACACTTCCACCTTCTGGCTACTAATGTATCTTCCCATGTTCTGGTGGATTCATTTGCCAACACACACCTGTTTTTTTTTTTTTTTTGCAAAATAGCATAGAGAAAAACTACTCTAAAACATTAGAAATATTTAAAGTAGGTACAATTCGTGTGCAAATGAACTAAGTCCACATCTTAGCCTCAGGGAACATAATAGCTTGATGAAAAGATATTGGGATATTAGTACTTGCTCGATACTTCCATTCACCCCTTCTTTAAGTTAAAAACTTTATAATACTATCCATATATATGTCTCTAAAATATTCTAAGTTAGTTTCATTGATGAAATCATTTTCATAATATGAAGCATATAAAATTCACAAATTATTCAAGGGGTTACTCTCACCTCTTTCCCTCGCACAAGTAATATCCCATATATGTCCTTTGATATTTCTAGACTCGTAGACCTGTAAACATGGGTAGAATTTTTGAATAACAAGGAGCATGACATTATCCTTCAAGATCGTCCAAAAATGCTCCCATCGATGATATCTGACCAAAGGCCATATTTGTTTACATAAAATCATCGATGTATCAAATCCCTTCTCTTAAATAAATATTTTTCCTTGAAGTTAATTAAAATTCTTTTCAACTTTCCTTTTCAGAAAAGTAGAGGGATTTTGAACCATCGATGACTCTGTTTCCATTGTTTGCCTAACTTTTCTAGGAGGCATAATGTTTCTATCCTAACGAATTACTAAATAAATAATTCAATAGAATAGTAAAAAGTTTGAGTTTAGGAACCCTTAACCTTTCATGTATTGTTGAAGTTCGTTTGAATTTCTTTCTCGCCTGTGATGTCCCCGTTCCTTGTTGCACTAAGTTTGTGGAAGGAAATTGGGGAAATTAGGGGTTTAGGGTTTAAGGATGTGATAGATTTTAGATAGTTTGAGGGGGTAAGGTTTTAAGGAGTGTTTTAATTAAGAGTAAATAAGAGTTTGAGTTGTAAAATAGGGTTTTAAAAGTTTAAAAATCGGGTAAAATTAGTCTTTAATCCGTCGAGTTGTGCAATGAGTCGGGTCAGCCCTACAAAAAATTACAGCGATGTCGCGACATCTCTAGTAGGATACCGATGTCGTGAAATAAGGGTTCCGTGTCATGACACATCCACTAGTTTGGAGATTCTCAGGGATTGTCTGCTACATCACAACTTGCTGTTGTGATGTCACGACAACAACTTTGTTTCGGCCCAAAACTCCATCTTAAAGAAGTTTTGATCTAAGGATAAACCTACATCAAATAAAATTTAAACTATGTGGTTAGTTAAGTATACAGTAATTTACAAATATCATGCATCAATTCACAAATTTTAAGTTATACATCGAAATTTATCTAGCAATATTATCAGTTCACTTGTGGATGGTTTTTATTTTATTTTATCAATATTGGTCCATTATCCGTCGTGCCATTCTGCCCTTGCTCGTTTGTCCCGTTCCTTAAATCTGTTTATTCTTTCTTTTTTTTAATAAAAGGGAACATTTCCCTTGATTTGGGAATGCCAAAAATAGATAAGTTTTTGCAATGCTCCCCTAATTTCCTCTTACTTTCCTCATTCGACTGATTGCCACATTTGAAGGTTTTAGTGTCACCACTAATTTTCATTGTCAATTTATCTTTCTCTAAATAAATGGTAGATCTAGAAGTGGCCAGGAAATGTCTTCCTAGTAAGATTGGTCTCTCATGATCTTCCATAAAGTCAACCCTATAGAAAATTGTAGTGATGTCGCGACATCTCTAGTAGGATACCGATGTCGCGACACAAGGGTTCTATTTCACAACATATCCACTAGTTTGGAGATTCTTAAGGACTGTTTGCTACGACATGACGACGACTCTGTTTCGGCCCTAAAATCCATCTTAAGGATGTTTTGATCTAAGGATAAACCTACATCAAATAAAATCTAAACTATGTGGTTAGTTAAGTTTATAGTAATTTACAAATATCATGCAACAATTCATAAATTTTAAGTTATATTGCTAGATTTATCCAGCAGTATTTTCAGTTCACTCATGGATGATTTTTTTATTCTATCAATATTGGTCCACTGCCCATCGTGCCATTCCGCCCTTGCTCGTTTGTTCCCGTTCCTTGAACATATTTATTCTTTCTTTTTTTTTCATAAAAAGAAATATTTCCCTTAATTTGGGAACGTCAGAAATGGATAAGTTTTTGCAATGCTTCCTTAATTTCCTCCTACTTTCCTTGCTCGGCTAATAGCTACATCCCTTACCCGTATCCGTCACCGAAATAGGGTTACGAGGCATTACCGGGCTTATACACTAACATTTGTACAAAATCGAGTCATAAATTTGCATTCCAAATCAAATCTTTTCATATTTCACCATAAAGTCCCTAATATGGGCCTACAGGGCCCAATACATGCTTTAGAAGTGATTTGAGACTAAACCGGCAACTTTGGAAATTTTACCTTGAAGATAGGGGCACACGCCAGTGTGGCCTGGGACATGGCCGTGTGGCCAACCCGTATGGAATTCTGACTTGCAATTTCTTAAGCACCAAAGGGGCACACGGCCTGGGCACACGCCCATGTGGCTAGGCCATGTGGTAAACTGATTTTGCACCATTTTAAGCTATTTTCACACGATTTTGACACACGACCATGCTTGAAACCCGTGTCCTTCACACGACCAAAACACATGGCCGTGTCTTTTGCCCGTGTACTATCTTGACTTCATATTTAAGGATGTAGGGGGCACATAGTCATTTAACATGCCCGTGGGCTGTCCGTGTGTCACACACAGCCTAGATACACTCCCGTGTGTTTACCCGTGTGGACAAAATAAGGCCATATCCTAGCCCTATTTCTCACCCAAACTTAACCATTTTCCCCATTTTCCTGCATGAAAACTTACAAGTATATACCATCCATTTCAACCAATTTCCTATATTCAAATTGATATGTTCCTATTTTCAGTCATGCTTCTAAACTTACTCTTACTTAAAATTTGACAATCTATGTTCATGGATGGTTTTACTTAACTTGATTAACCAAAAACAACTCATGATACAATACCATACCATATCATCATTAAAACATACATTACTAGCCATTCCAATGGCTAGATTACAAACCAACATTCTTAAGTATTACTTGTCTATATTAGTCTATACATGCCATTATATCAAAATAAGTCTAACGTTTATACCAAAATCAAGGGACTGATAGTGTGATGATAACTTCGACCCCAAATCCAACCTTCGCGAGCTTTGAGCACTATAAAACAGGAAAAATAAACCTAAAAAGCACTAATGCTTAGTAAGTTCATATAACCAAAATACACTTACCATTCATGTTCATCAAGTAATTCACACATTAGGTAACATGTCCATTAACTTAGTCAATTAGCAAATAATGCCTATACACAATCATTCATTCAATTGATTAGTTTCCAAAAATACTAAAATTCATAGATGAGCTCATCATGCCATTTCTCTTTATATCACTATGTATAACGTTACCGTTGAATTATTGAATTTCTGATGGACCTTTCCTTTTCAGTTTTACACTTGAGGTGTACATTCCTTTCAAGTGGTACACACAAAGTATACCTTTCCTTTTCATATGGTATACACAAATTATACATAACCTTTCCAAGTGGTACACACAAAGTGTACATAACCTTTTCAAGTTGTACCATTGGGTACATAAGTCCTTTTCAAGTATTACCCTTTCGGGATACATTTCATTTTCATAATGAGATCAAAAGATTATACTTTCAGAATAACCTTTATTTGTAACATATGTAGGATCTCATATACACGGTAATCACTGTCATCAATCTGAAATCAATATTCAAACGAGTTCATGTAATATTTCATCATTTACATGTAAATGACAAATCAACATTGGTTTATTACCTATACATACCAATTGCAAATCAGGATGCACATAATTCAATAATCAATTCATCACATTTACATGCTTAATTTAGTTATACGAACTTACCTTGATAATTGATCGTATCTACTAATCCAAAACTTTTATTTCCCTCAATCTTTTTTCTTTGTTCGACACTCCCGGATCTATATAAAGAAATTTAATCACCAATTCTATGATTTTTACATCCAATCAAGCCCATTTCACATTTTAGGCAAAAGTACCATTTTGCCCCTAAACTTTTAATTAATTCCAATTTCGTCCCTAAGCTCGAAAATTGAAATTCATGCAATTTACTCCTTATTCCAAGCTTATTCAAAAATTCAACATAACTTTTATAGCACATGTATTTCATAAATTTTAGAATTTTTCTAGGAATTTCACTACTTTGCAATTTAATCCTTACACATGTTTTCACTAAAAATCACTTTGTAAAAATGGTTTATCTATCAATAATCTTTCATTTTCTATCAAAAACTTTCAATTTACAGGATATTCATCTATGGGTAATTTTCTAAACTTTGGTTTTCTTTCAATTTAATCACCCAAATATAGAAATTAAGCTTTCCCGATCTCAAAAATATAAAAATTACTAAAAACGGGACATAGAACTTACCAATTCAAGCTTGAAAAGTTTCCTTTCTCTCTCCTAGGGTTTCTATGTATTTTATGGAGAAGAATATGATATAAAATGAGTTTTAATTCTATTTAATCATTTATCACATATTATTTAATTCAATTTCCATTTTAGTCCTTAACCTTTATCAATTTTCCATGGATGACTCATTAAAAATATCTACATGTTTTTTTTCAATGGTCTAATTGCCATATAAGGACTTCTCACTTTTAATTCTATAGCTATTTAATCCTTATAACTACTAGAATTCAACTTTGACATTTTATTCAATTTAGTTTTTTTTTACAATTAGACACATAATTGATAAATTTTTTTTATAAAAATTTTCATGCAATATTCCTATTATAATACCGATCATTTTATGAAATTTAAATAATTTTATTTTTTTGGACTCAGATTTGTGGTCTCGTAACCACTATTCCAATTTCACTGAACTTGGATTGTTACAACTCTCCCTCTTAAGGATTTTCGTCCTCGAAAATCTTACCAGTGAAGAGATTCGGGTACTGTCTTTTCATGATATCTTCAGGTTCCTAAGTAGCTTCTTCAATTCCATGTTTCTGCCAAAGAACCTTTACTAATGCTATTTTTTATTTCTCAACTCTTTTGTTTCCTGTGCTAAGATCTTAATTGGTTCCTCACTATAAGTCATGTCAGGCTAAATTTCCCCTTCTGTTGGAGAGATGACATGTGATGGATCCGATCGACACCGTCTTAACATTGACACATGAAAAACATTGTGAATTCTTTCAAGTTCTGGCGGTAATGCTAACCGATAAGCTACCGGTTCAATTCTTTCAATGACCTCATATGGTCCAATAAACCGAAGACTTACTTTTCCTTTACGGCCAAACCGAAGAACTTCTTTTACTACTTTCAAGCTGTCTTGTATCACCTTTACTTTTTCCTCAGTTTCTCGAATTAGATCAACCCTATGAATCTTCTTTTAACTGAGCTTTGTCCAGTACAATGGTGTTTTACATTTCCGACCATGTAAAGCTTTATAGGGTTCCATTTTAATATTGGATTGGTAACTATTATTATAAGCAAACTCAACCAAAGGCAAATACATTTCCCAATCACCTTTAAACTCAAGCACACAACACCGTAACATGTCTTCTAAAATCTGGATCACTCGTTCTGACTGACCATCAGTTTGGGGATGAAATACAGTGCTAAAATACAACTGTGTTCCCAATGCTTCTTGTAATTTACACCAAAATCGGGACGTAAACCGAGGATCTCTATCAGAGATAATTGAAATCGGTACACCATTCAATCTAACAATTTCAGAGACATACAATTCAGCTAATTTAATCAATCAAAAGTCCATACGTACCGGTATGAAATGTGCTGACTTTGTTAACTGGCCAACAACTACCCAAATGACATCTTTCTTTCTTGGTGACATAGGCAATCCCATTACAAAATCTATGGTAATCCTTTCCCATTTCCACTTCGGTATATTGATTGGCTATAATAACCCTGAAGGCACCTGATGCTCAGCTTTCACTTGTTGACATACTAAATATTTGGCTACAAATTTAGAAATATCTCTTTTCATTCCCAGCCACCAATACATCTTTTTTCAAATCATTATACATTTTATACTATCGGGATGAACTGACATTGTACCATTATGAGCTTTATACAAAATCTTTTGTACCAGTTCTGAGTTCTTCAGAACACATATTCTATTTTTAAACAACAAGCAATCATCAAACCCAATTTGAAACTCTGAATCAGAATTCTTTTGACATTGCTCATGTTTAACTTGCAACTCATTGTCACTCTTCTGTGCTTCATAGATTTGTTGTATAAATACCTGTCTAGCTTTCAATTCAACTAGATCCGAACTATCACCTGACAAAGATAACTGGGTGTTCATTACTCTTAAAGTAAACAAAGATTTCCTACTCAGTGCATCTGCCTCAACATTGGCCTTTCCCAGATGATAGTCAATAATCAAATCATAATCCTTTATTAACTCAAGCCACCAGCGTTGCCTCAAATTCAAGTCTTTCTGTGTCATTAAATACTTCAGACTTTTATAGTCAGAGTAAATATGAAATTTTTCACCATATAAATAATGCCGCCATAATTTCAATGCAAACACTATGGCTTGCAGTTCAAGATCATGTATCGAGTAATTTCTTTCATGTGGTTTAAGTTTTCTTGAAGCATAGGCAACCATTTTACCTTCTTGCATCAAAACACAACCTAAACCATTTAAAGATGCATCACTGTAAATTACAAATTCCTTACCCGATTCAGGTTGTACCAATACAGGTGCTTCAGTCAACAAAGTCTTCAGTCTATCAAAACTCTACTGACATGTATCATTCCACTCAAATTTTACATCTTTTTGCAACAAACGAGTTATCGGGGAAGCAATCATTGAAAATCCTTTAACAAACCTCCAATAATATCCAGCTAAACCCAGAAAACTTCTTACATCTGACACGTTCTTTGGTGGACTCCAATTAATAATTGCTGAAATTTGCTTGGGTCAACCCTGATGCCTTCAGCAGATACGATGTGAGCAAGAAAGCTGACTTCTCATAGCCAAAATTCACATTTACTAAACTTGGCAAACAATTGTTTTTTTCATAAAGTTTTCAATACAATCCTCAAATGTTTAGCATGTTCATCTTCACTTCGAGAATAAACTAAAATATCATCTATGAATACCATGACAAACCTGTCTAGGTACGGTCTGAAAATCCTGTTCATTAAATCTATCAACACTGCTGGTGCATTTGTTAATCCAAATGGCATCCCCAAGATTTCGTAATGACCATATCTAGTTCTGAAAGCTGTCTTTAGAACATCTGAATCCTTCACCCGGAGCTGGTAAAAACCTGAACGAAGATCAATCTTTGAAAATATAGTAGCTCCCTTCAACTGATCAAATAAGTCATCAATTCGAGACAGTGGATATTTATTCTTTATAGTGACTTTGTTGAGTTTCCGGTAATCAATACACAACCTCAAAGATTCGTCTTTCTTCTTTACAAATAACACCGGAGCACCCCATGGTGAGAAACTAGGTCAAGCAAAACCCCTGTCAATTAATTCTTGCAACTGCACCTTCAACTTTTTTAACTTGGCAGGAGCCATTCGATAAGGTGCTATCGATATTGGTGTTGTTCCCGGAATTATATCTATAGAGAATTCCACTTCTCTGACAGGTGGTAAGTTAGGCAATTCTTCTAGAAACACGTCTAGAAACTCACACACAACTGGCACAGATTGAATCTTTGACTCAGTTACCTTAGTATCCAACATATAAGCAAGATAAGCATCATATCCCTTCCACATACACTTTTGTGCTGCTATTGCTAAAATCATATTAAATAATCCATCTAGCTTGCCAGATTCAACATGAAGTAACTCACCATCTTGACATTTCAACATAATATACTTCTGCTTACAATTAACCACTGCATCATGTTGGATTAACCAATCCTTTCTCAATATCACATTGAATTCATCAGAAGGCAGTAGCATTAAATCATCCAGGAAACATTTACCCTTCACCATGAATGGACAGTTTTTACAAGCTTTATCCACCTTTACACATTGACCCAAAGGATTTGAAACTTCCACCACAAATTCAGTGAATTCAACAGGTAAATTTTTAACATTTACTAAA
This sequence comes from Gossypium longicalyx, assembly GCA_025698465.1. Lineage (NCBI taxonomy): Eukaryota > Viridiplantae > Streptophyta > Magnoliopsida > Malvales > Malvaceae > Gossypium > Gossypium longicalyx. The sequence goes on along the minus strand of CM047004.1, from coordinate 72,315,369 downwards.
TTTGTGCATATATACGTATGTGGAAGCAGGATCAATTAATGTAGTAATATTAGTATCTAATAAAGAAAAAGTACCAGTAATGATATCTGGCGCTGAAGCATCTTCTCGGGCTCGTATGGCATATGTTCTTGTAGGAGCTCGAGCCTCAGATTTAGCATTTGAATCTTTTGTAGCGCTTTAGCTACCACTAACATTTTCGGGGTATCTAGGTGGTCTGCCCCTTGAAGCAGTGCTACCTAGTTTTGAAGTCTGCTCAGCATCTCTTTCAACTATTTGTGGACAATCTCTCAAAAAATGATCATGTGAACCACATTTGTAACATGCATCGGTTTTCATTCGGCATTCACCATAATGAAATTTGTTACAGTATTTACATTTTGGCTTCGTGTTTCCCACACTTCCAACACTAATCACTGACGGTGACGATGACCTGGAATTAAAGCGTTGAAAACCACGCTCTTTACTGGAATACCTAGCAGAAATAGTAGATCCTTCTTGATACCTCTTTGATTTATTTGAAGAAAATGATTGAAACCTACTAATAGGTCTTTTCCCAGAGGATTGGGCTTCTCTATTTGCCTTCTTCTTTTCTTTACTTAGCTCTTCAGCTTTCTTTGCACGATCAGCAAGTGCTGCAAGCTCTCTTATTTCCAAAACACCAATCAATAACTTTATGTTTTCATTTAATCCTTCCTTGAAACGTTTTCACATTTTTGCCTCTGTTTGGACCCATTCACTAGCATATTGGCTTAACCGTACAAACTCCCTTTCATATTCCGCAACGATCCTATTTCCCTGTTTTAATTTTAAAATTCTTTCCTTTTCTGATCTAGGAATCTTTGACTAATATATTTCTTTCTGAATTTAGATTGAAATAATTCCCAAGTAATATTTTCTTTTGGAACCACTGAACTTATAGTTTTCCACCAGTGATAAGCCGTGTCCTTTAACAAAGATACAACACATGTCAAGCATTCAACTGGAGTACATGATAATTCGTCCAACACCCGAGTAGTATTTTCCAGCCAGAATTCAGCTTTTTCCGGATCATCATTAATTGTAGCTCTAAATTCCTTAGCCCCATATTTTCTGAGTTTATCCATTGGAACCTTGCCATTTCTAATGATTTTTCAGCACTACTGGTCTCTCAAGAACAGTCTAAGTATTTGGTGGGGGAGGTTGTGGTTGGAAAGCATCAGAATTTCTTCTCAAAAATTCAGGAAACCATTTATCCAACATTTCAAAGAAAACCTCTTTAGCATATTCACTTCGGCCCTCTGATTCGAACCTTCTACTACTACTACCATTTATAGCTCGTCGTACGGAAGCTTGAGAAGTACTCACAGCTTTCTTCCTCAGATTCTTCTCTTGCTCGGTTGGAAGACATTTATTATATGAAAAATACATTTAAAATGGTTAAGAGATATTACACTATCATCAAGTATATAATGACATGTATAGCTAACTTCATACTTGCTACGTTAGTCTGAGAATCGGTTAAACCGTAGCTCTGATACCAATAAATGTAACACTCTTAACTCGTATCCGTCACTGAAATAGGGTTACGAGGCATTACTGGACTTATACACTAATATTTGTACAGAACCAAGTTATTAATTAGCATTCTAAATCAAATCTTTTCATATTTCACCATAAAGTCCCTAATAGGGGCCTACGGGGCCCAATACATACTTTAGAAGTGATTTAGGACTAAACCGGCAACTTTGGAAATTTTACCTTGAAGATAGGGGCACACGCCTCTGTGGCCTGGGACATGACCGTGTGGCCAGACCGTGGGGGTTCCCATGACCGTGTGGCCAGCCCGTGTGGAATTTTGACTTGCAATTTCTTAAACATCAAAGGGGCACACGACCTGGGCACACACCTATGTGGCTAGGCCGTGTGGTAAACTATTTTTTCAACATTTTTAAGCTATTTTCACATGATTTTGACACACGACCATGGTTGAAACCCGTGTCCTTCACATGACCAAGACACACGGTCGTGTCTTTTGCCCGTGTACTATCCTGACTTCATATTTAAGGATGCAGAGGACGCACGATCATTTCACACGCCCGTGGCTGTGTGTGTGTCACACACGGCCTAAACACACGCCCGTGTGTCTTACCCGTGTGGACGAAATAAGGCCATAACCTAGCCCTATTTCTCATCCAAACTTAACCATTTTCCCGCATGAAAACTTACTAGTATTCAAATTAATATGTTCCAATTTTCAATCATGCTTCTAAACTTACTCTTACTTAAAATTTGACAATTTATGTTCATGGATGGTTTTACTTAACTTGATTAACCAAAAACAACTCATGATACAATACCATAACACTTCATCATTAAAACATACATTACTAGCCATTAAATGGCTAGATTATAAATCAACATTCTTAAGTATTACTTGTCTACATTAGTCTATACAAACTATTATATCAAAATAAATCTAACGTTTATACCAAAATTAAGGGATTGATAGTGTGATGATAACTCCGACCCTAAATCCAACCTTCACGAGCTTTGAGCACTATAAAACAGGAAAAATAAACCTAGAAAGCACTAATGCTTAGTAAGTTCATATAACCAAAATACACTTACCATTCATGTTCATCAAGTAATTCACACATTAGGTAACATGTCCATTAACTTAGTCAATTAGCAAATAATGCCTATACACAATCATTCATTCAATTGATTAGTTTCCAAAAATACTAAAATTCATAGATGAGCTCATCATGCCATTTCTCTTTATATCACTATGTATATCGTTACCGCTGAATTATTGAATTTCTGATGGACCTTTCCTTTTCCAGTTTTACACTGGAGGTGTACATTCCTTTCAAGTGGTACACACAAAGTATACCTTTCCTTTTCATATGGTATACACAAATTATACATAACCTTTCCAAGTGGTACACACAAAGTGTACATAACCTTTTCAAGTTGTACCATTGGGTACATAAGTCCTTTTCAAGTATTACCCTTTCGGGATACATTTCATTTTCATAATGAGATCAAAAGATTATACTTTCAGAATAACCTTTACTGTAACATATGTAGGATCTCATATACACGGTAATCACCTGTCCAATCGGAAATCAATATTCAAACGAGTTCATGTAATATTTCATCATTTACATGTAAATGACAAATCAACATTGGTTTATTACCTATACATACCAATTGCAAATCAGGATGCACATAATTCAATAATCAATTCATCACATTTACATGCTTAATTTAGTTATACGAACTTACCTTGACAATTGATCGTATCTACTAATCCAAAACTTTTTATTTCCCTCAATCTTTTTCTTTGTTCGACACTCCCGGATCTATATAAAGAAATTTAATCACCAATTCTATGATTTTTACATCCAATCAAGCCCATTTCACATTTTAGGCAAAAGTACCATTTTGCCCTTAAACTTTTAATTAATTCCAATTTCGTCCCTAAGCTCGAAAATTGAAATTCATGCAATTTACTCCTTATTCCAAGCTTATTCAAAAATTCAACATAACTTTTATAGCACATGTATTTCATAAATTTTAGAATTTTTCTAGGAATTTCACTACTTTGCAATTTAATCCTTACACATGTTTTCACTAAAAATCACTTTGTAAAAATGGTTTATCTATCAATAATCTTTCATTTTCTATCAAAACTTTCAATTTACAGGATATTCATCTATGGGTAATTTTCTAAACTTTGGTTTTCTTTCAATTTAATCACCCAAATATAGAAATTAAGCTTTCCCGATCTCAAAAATATAAAAATTACTAAAAACGGGACATAGAACTTACCAATTCAAGCTTGAAAAGTTTCCTTTCTCTCTCCTAGGGTTTCTATGTATTTTATGGAGAAGAATATGATATAAAATGAGTTTTAATTCTATTTAATCATTTATCACATATTATTTAATTCAATTTCCATTTTAGTCCTTAACTTTTATCAATTTTCCATGGATGACTCATTAAAAATATCTACATGTTTTTTTTCAATGGTCTAATTGCCATATAAGGACTTCTCACTTTTAATTCTATAGCCATTTAATCCTTATAACTACTAGAATTCAACTTTGGCATTTTATTCAATTTAGTTTTTTTTTTTTTACAATTAGACACATAATTGATAAATTTTTTTTATAAAAAATTTCATGCAATATTCCTATTATAATACCTATCATTTTATGTAATTTAAATAATTTTTTTTTTGGACTCAGATTTGTGGTCTCGTAACCACTATTCCAATTTCACTGAACTTGAATTGTTACAACTCTCCCTCCTTAAGGATTTTCGTCCTCGAAAATCTTACCAGTGAAGAGATTCGGGTACTGTCTTTTCATGATATCTTCAGGTTCCTAAGTAGCTTCTTCAATTCCATGTTTCTGCCAAAGAACCTTTACTAATGCTATTTTTTATTTCTCAACTCTTTTGTTTCCCGTGCTAAGATCTTAATTGGTTCCTCACTATAAGTCATGTCAGGCTAAATTTCCCCTTCTGTTGGAGAGATGACATGTGATGGATCCGATCGACACCGTCTTAACATTGACACATGAAAAACATTGTGAATTCTTTCAAGTTCTGGCGGTAATGCTAACCGATAAGCTACCGGTTCAATTCTTTCAATGACCTCATATGGTTCAATAAACCGAGGACTTACTTTTCCTTTTGGCCAAACCGAAGAACTTCTTTTACTTCTTTCAAGTCGTCTTGTATCACCTTTACTTTTCCTCGGTTTCTCGAATTAGATCAACCCTATGAATCTTCTTTTAAGCGAGCTTTGTCCAAGACAATGGTGTTTTTTACATTTCGACCATGTAAAGCTTTATAGGGTTCTATTTTATCTTTGGATTGGTAACTATTATTATAAGCAAACTCAACCAAAGGCAAATACATTTCCCAATCACCTTTAAACTCAAGCACACAACACCGTAACATGTCTTCTAAAAACTGGATCACTCGTTCGAGTGACCATCGGTTTGGGGATGAAATCTGATGCTAAAATACAACTGTGTTCCCAATGCTTCTTGTAATTTACACCAAAATCGGGACGTGGCGAGGATCTCTATATCGAGATAATTGAAACCGGTACACCATTCAATCTAACAATTTCAAAGACATACAATTCAGCTAATTTAATCAATCAAAAGTCCATACGTACCGGTATGAAATGTGCTGACTTTGTTAACTGGCCAACAACTACCCAAATGACATCTTTCTTTCTTGGTGACATAGGCAATCCCATTACAAAATCTATGGTAATCCTTTCCCATTTCCACTTCAGTATATTGATTGGCTATAATAACCCTGAAGGCACCTGATGCTCAGCTTTCACTTGTTGACATACTAAATATTTGGCTACAAATTTAGAAATATCTCTTTTCATTCCCAGCCACCAATACATCTTTTTTCAAATCATTATACATTTTATTACTATCGGGATGAACTGACATTGTACCATTATGAGCTTTATACAAAATCTTTTGTACCAGTTCTGAGTTCTTCAGAACACATATTCTATTTTTAAACAACAAGCAATCATCAAACAAACTCTGAATCAGAATTCTTTTGACATTGCTCATGTTTAACTTGCAACTCATTGTCACTCTTCTGTGCTTCATAGATTTGTTGTATAAATGCCTATCTAGCTTTCAATTCAACTAGAACCGAACTATCACCTGAAAAAGATAACTGGGTGTTCATTACTCTTAAAGTAAACAAAGATTTCCTGCTCAGTGCATCTGCCTCAACATTGGCCTTTCCCAGATGATAGTCAATAATCAAATCATAATCCTTTATTAACTCAAGCGACCAGCGTTGCCTCAAATTCAAGTCTTTCTGTGTCATTAAATACTTCAGGCGTTTATGGTCAGAGTAAATATGAAATTTTTCACCATATAAATAATGCCGCCATAATTTCAATGCAAACACTATGGCTTGCAGTTCAAGATCGTGTATCGAGTAATTTCTTTCATGTGGTTTAAGTTTTCTTGAAGCATAGGCAACCATTTTACCTTCTTGCATCAAAACACAACCTAAACCATTTAAAGATGCATCACTGTAAATTACAAATTCCTTACCCGATTCAGGTTGTACCAATACAGGTGCTTCAGTCAACAAAGTCTTCAGTCTATCAAAACTCTACTGACATGTATCATTCCACTCAAATTTTACATCTTTCTGCAACAAACGAGTTATCGGGGAAGCAATCATTGAAAATCCTTTAACAAACCTCCGACAATATCCGGCTAAGCCCAGAAAACTTCTTACATCTGACACGTTCTTTGGTGGACTCCAATTAATAATTGCTGAAATTTGCTTGGGTCAACCCTGATGCCTTCAGCAGATACGATGTGAGCAAGAAAGCTGACTTCTCATAGCCAAAATTCGCATTTACTAAACTTGGCATACAATTGTTTTTTTCATAAAGTTTTCAACACAATCCTCAAATGTTTAGCATGTTCATCTTCACTTCGAGAATAAACTAAAATATCATCTATGAATACCATGACAAACCTGTCTAGGTACGGTCTGAAAATCCTGTTCATTAAATCTATAAACACTGCTGGTGTATTTCTTAATCCTAATGGCATCACCAAGAATTCGTAATGACCATATCTAGTTCTGAAAGCTGTCTTTAGAACATCTGAATCCTTCACCCGGAGCTGGTAAAAACCTGAACGAAGATCAATCATTGAAAATATAGTAGCTCCCTTCAACTAATCAAATAAGTCATCAATTCGAGGCAGTGGATATTTATTTTTTATAGTGACTTTGTTGAGTTTTCGGTAATCAATACACAACCTCAAAGATTCGTCTTTCTTCTTTACAAATAACACCGGAGCACCCCATGGTGAGAAACTAGGTCAAGCAAAACCCCTGTCAATTAATTCTTGTAACTGCACCTTCAACTTTTTTAACTTGGCAGGAGCCATTCGATAAGGTGCTACCGATATTGGTGTTGTTCCCGGAATTAGATCTATAGAGAATTCCACTTCTCTGACAGGTGGTAAGCTAGGCAATTCTTCTGGAAACACGTCTAGAAACTCACACACAGCTGGCACAGATTGAATCTTTGACTCAGTTACCTTAGTATCCAACGTATAAGCAAGATAAGCATCATATCCCTTCCCCATACACTTTTGTGCTGCTATTGCTAAAATCATATTAAATAATCCATCTAGCTTGCCAGATTCAACATGAAGTAACTCACCATCTTGACATTTCAACATAATATACTTCTGCTTACAATTAACCACTGCATCATGTTGGATTAACCAATCCTTTCTCAATATCACATTGAATTCATCAAAAGGCAGTAGCATTAAATCATCCAAGAAACATTTACCCTTCACCATAAATGGACAGTTTTTACAAGCTTTATCCACCTTTACACATTGACCCAAAGAATTTGAAACTTCCACCACAAATTCAGTGAATTCAATAGGTAAATTTTTAATATTTACTAAATTTGTGCATAGATACGTGTGTGGAAGCAGGATCAATTAATGCAGTAATATCAGTATCTAATAAAGAAAAAGTACCAGTAATGATATCTGGCGCTGAAGCATCTTCTCGGGCTCGTATGGCATATACTCTTGCAGGAGCTCGAGCCTCATATTTAGCATTTGAATCTTTTGTAGCGCTTCAGCTACCACTAACATTTCCGGGGTATCTAGGTGGTCTGCCCCTTGAAGCAGTGCTACCTGGTTTTGAAGTCTGCTCAGCATCTCTTTCAACTATTTGTGGACAATCTCTCAAAAAATGATCATGTGAACCACATTTATAACATGCATCGGTTTCATTCGGCATTCACCATAATGATATTTGTTACAGTATTTACATTTTGGCTTCGTGTTTCCCACACTTCCAACACTAATCACTGACGGCGACGATGACCTGGAATTAAAGCGTTGAAAACCACGCTCATTACTGGAATACCCAGCAGAAATAGTAGATCCTTCTTGATACCTATTTGATTTCTTTGTAGAAAATGATTGAGACCTACTAATAGGTCTTTTCCCAGAGGATTGGGCTTCTCTGTTTGCCTTCTTCTTTTCTTTACTTAGCTCTTCAGCTTTCTTTGCACGATCAGCAAGTGCTACAAACTCTTTTATTTCCAAACAACCAATCAATAACTTTATGTTTTCATTTAATCCTTCCTCGAAACGTTTGCACATTTCTGCCTCTGTTTGGATCCATTCACTAGCATATTGGCTTAACCGTACAAACTCCCTTTCATATTCCGCAATGATCCTATTCCCCTGTTTTAATTCTAAAATTCTTTCCTTTTCTGATCTAAGAATCTTTGACTAATATATTTCTTTCTGAATTCAGATTGAAAGAATTCCCAAGTAATATTTTCTTTTGGAACCACTGAACTTATAGTTTTCCACCAGTGATAAGCCGTGTCCTTTAACAAAGATACAACACATGTCAAGCATTCAACTGGAGTACATGATAATTCGTCCAACACCCGAGTAGTATTTTCCAGCCAGAATTCAGCTTTTTCTGGATCATCATCAATTGTAGCTCTAAATTCCTTAGCCCCATATTTTCTGAGTTTATCCATTGGAACCTTTCCATTTCTAACAGTTTCAGTACCCGCTGGTCTCTCAAGAACAGTCTAAGTATTTGGTGGGGGAGGTTGTGGTTGGAAAGCATCAGAATTTCTTCTCAAAAATTCAGGAAACCATTTATCCAACATTTCAAAGAAAACCTCTTTAGCATATTCACTTCGGCCCTCTGATTCGAACCTTCTACTACTACTACCATTTATAGCTCGTCGTACGGAAGCTTGAGAAGTACTCACAGCTTCCTTCCTCAGATTCTTCTCTTGCTCAGTTGGAAGACATTTATTATATGAAAAATACATTTAAAATGGTCAAGAGATATCACACTATCATCAAGTATATAATGACATGTATAGCTAACTTCTTCTATGGGTAATTTTCTAAACTTTGGTTTTCTTTCAATTTAATCACCCAAATAAAGAAATTAAGCTTTCCCGATCTCAAAAATATAAAAATTACTAAAAACTAGACATAGAACTTACCAATTCAAGCTTGAAAAGTTGCCTTTCTCCCTCCTAGGGTTTCTATGTATTTTATGGAGAAGAAGATGATATAAAATTAGTTTTAATTCTATTTAATCATTTATCACATATTATTTAATTCAATTTCCATTTTAGTCCTTAACCTTTTTCAATTTTTCCATGGATGACTCATTAAAAATATCTACTTGTTTTTCTTCAATGGTCTAATTGTCATATAAGGACTTCTTACTTTTAATTCTATAGCTATTTAATCCTTATAACTACTAGAATTCAACTTTGACATTTTATTCAATTTAGTCTTTTTTGCAATTAGACACATAATTGATAAAAAAATTTTATAAAAATTTTCGTGCAATATTCCTATCATAATACCTATCATTTTATAAAATTTAAATAATTTCATTTTTCGGACTCGAATTTGTGGTCTCGAAACCACTATTCCGATTTCACTGAAATTAGGCTGTTACACTAAATTTGACATATTCAGTCTCACCATTAATTTTCAATATCAACTCATTTTTCTCTAAATAAATGGTGGATCTAAAAGTGGCCAGGAAATGTCTTCCGAAAAGAGAAATCTAGCAAAAGAAAGGTAAGTACTTATATGAACTCTATTTATTTGTCAAAGGAATAAATTGAAACATGTTGTCAATTAAGTGTAGAGAATGCAAAATAAATTTAAATAATATTAATGTGAAATTGATGAAGAGAAATAATATTTTGAAATATAATAAGATTTAAACTTAGTAAAATGACATGTATGTGATATGATCAGTGAAAGTGAAAATAATTATGATATGTACAAGACATATTAGAAAGTGAGACTAAATTGAATAATACTTGAAAATGTAGAGAGAGAGGTGTAAATTCTTGAGTTAGAAATTACTATGTTAAAAGTTATTTAATTAGTAAGTAAATGAATTTAGTAAAGTGAGTATAGTAAGTGATATTAAATCATGATTAAGTGTAAAGAGTAAATAAGTGATATTAAGTTACTATAACTGTAAATTCCATGAATAAGTATTAAAGTCTATAAGATTTGAAAATTTATATTAAAATGAGTAAAATATTAAAAGGGTTGAGTAATATATGTCAAGTGAATTAATTAAAAAGTGATGAAATTAGTGAAATGAGGTATAGAAAGTGACTTTAAAAATGAATAAGTGTAAACATAAGTGATAATATATGAATATAATAAGTAATCATATGTATATTATAAGTGAAAATTTAGTGGCTAAGTTAACTTGAAAATGAATATGAGAGTGATCAAAGCTAAGTGACGCTAGAGGAAGTTTAAAAAATAATTTGTTAGTGGCCTTAAATGAAGTTTTATATGGTAGTGAGTTAAATTCAAAGTGATCTTGAAGTGGATTTATAAGGGTTATTGAATTATAGGTTAGCAAGGACTAAATTAGAAATATTGTAAATTTAAGTGTGGTGAAATTGATGTAAAGAGGACTAATTTGCAAAGATTTTAAAAATTAGAAGTGTGAAATAAAATACTTGAATTTAATTCTAAGTGATATTAAAGTGACAGTTTAATGAATATTGATTTTCATGAAAATAAGGACTAAATTGTAAAAAATAAATTTTTTTATATGCCATTAATTGATAAGTGCAGTGATGAAAAATGAAAATATAGATGCTCAAGTAGGCGAGATTTGAATATGTTGGATATAGATGACATGCCATTAGAAAACTTTCAGTGCACATAGTAATAGTGGCACTTCAATGCAACTAAGTAACAGTGGCTCTTCAAAGCATTTCAATGTTATTTTCGCATATCCTACTTGTTCAATCAAGTCTACAATGAGTTATTAACTCAAAAGAAAGATAAATGGTAAGTGATTAAAGAGTTTTGAGAAACAGAGATATGAGAGTAATGAAATAAGTGTTAAAGAAAGTTAAGTGGTAAGTAGAATAAGTAGTGAAAGCATTATTATTTCTAAATGTGTTATACCAACGATAAATTGACATATTATAGTGCATTAATTAAATTAAGGCAACTTAAATAAAGAGCTAGTGATATTAAATTAATTTATAATGCTTGATTAAAGTTATGATTCATATGAATACTAAGCTTTTGTGAAGCTTAACGCGATGTTTCTAATGCGTAGTATGCAAATAGTGATCAAGAGAAAAATAGTTCAATTAAACTAGATGAATCACATCTCATCATTGACAAGGTATGAATTATAAATTGTAAAGATAATGGAATTAAAGCGGCATGTACGAAATTAAAAGATACTTATGTCGGAACTAGTGCCCTAAGTGTAGTATATTTAGTTTGTATACTTGTATTTTTCGAACAAACTAGTATAATAAAAATATCCATAAATTACATTAATACCTTTTGGATATTGTCCTCGATGTTTTTTGCACACAAAGCAAAATGGAAGCAAAAATGGGCTCATTAGTTATCTAATGTAATACGAAAAGATAGGCTATATAAGTAGATGAACCTAAACATGTCCTTAGTCTAATATGGAATTAGCAAACCGATTAAAAGACCAATGTGTCATCTATCAAGTCCAATTGGGGAGATTTTTTTCTTGAGCATTGGAGCGGATGACTCCTAGATGATAGAGACATAGATGTGACTGACTAGACTGAGAGTACATCGGATAGGACCTAAGTAGAATAGACCTAGATCTGTTTATGGATTTATTTACTTATGACGTTCATAGTATGGCATATCGTAACTTGAGTGGATGATGGACTATCTACGGGTGACTCATAAAGTTTGATGTAAGTAAAATCTTGAGTTCAAATAGATAAGGAATTGAAGTTTGGTTCATTGAATATCTTCTGTAGTTAGTAGCATCATTCAAAATAATGGAATTCATAGCCCAACTAATAGGTAAATGATAGATGAAAAGTAAACGTGGCCATGAGTCGTTTGTCTTTGCGGTAACTGATTTGCTTACTATTTGATAGTAATTGACTTTTCATAAAGGAAGATGTAGTGGCTACCCTGAGATAAAATAGAATCATATTGGGAGAAAAAATTTATCCCAAAGTGATCAAAGATATCCTGTGAGAGTAACACACTTCTGACTAGGTCATTGGATGAACATTGAATAAGTAGCTTTCATAATGGTATGCAATTAGGAAGAGCTCAATCACAATACTATAGTCGAATGACTTCATGACTAAATAAGTTTATAATTAATAGAAAAAAATCTATAACATAATTATAAATCATTTGATCCATAATTATATATGTCCAATCGATCCTTTCACTAGCTCATTGAAATTGGAAATAGATTGCATATAGAACCAAATGAATAGAAATGAATGAAAATGGCAAAGTTAGAGAAATGTGTCGCATTCACAAATGAATGTGTTTTCTTGTTAAGTAAAGAAATGACTTGAGAATTAATTTAAAGTTTTCGAATTATTATTTAATTAATTATAATTAAATAATTGAAGTTCGAAAATGAAATTAAATTAATTAGTCATTCTGAATCCATTGAATGAGGAAATTAAATATTTTTCCTCATAGATTCTTTTATGGTAAAGATGTCACGGCTTTAATAAAATTAGAATTGGATTGAGAAAATTATTTAATTGGTAAACTAATTTAGTTAATTTAAATTAATTAATTAATCACTATTTATTTTGGAAAATAGAAATTAAATATTGGGTTGGATTAATTATAAAGTGTTGGATCAAAAGTCCAAGAAGCACGTATAATTGGATCAAATACAGGAGAAGCCCAACTCTTTACTAGTTCGACTAGGGAAGTGTATCTATAAAATAAACTTGTTTCTTGTTTTGTGAACGTCACAAGTAAATAAATCCATAAACGAATCTTGGATATATTCTACTTGGGTCCTGTCCGAGGTAATGTTAATGTAGTTAGTCACATCTAGGAGACATCCGCTCCAATTCCAAAGACAAAACATTTTCTCAATTAGACTTGATAGATAACATATTAGTCTTTCAATCAAATTGCTTATTTCCAATTAGACTAATGACATGTTTAGGTTCATCTGCTAATACCTTTCCATATTACGATTTGACCACGTAATACCACTTCGTATTAGTTAAACATTAGATAGCGTGTGAGCCAATATTTGCTTCTATTTTGCTTTGCTGCAAAAAAAATTAAGGATAATATACAAAATGTATTAATGTAATTAGTGGATATTATTATTAAACAAAATTGTTCGAAAAATACAAGTATACAAAATGAATGTAACAGCCCGGTTTTAGTGAAATCAGAACAGTGGTTTCGGGACCACAAATCTGAGTTCGGAAGAAAATTTATTTTAATATTATTTTATGGTCTACCGTATGATAAGAATATCATATAAAATTTTGTCAAGAAAATTTTACTGATTACATGTTTAATTGATAAAAGGACCAAATTGCATAACATGTAAAAGTTGAATTCTAGTAGATAAAGGGATCAAATAGCTATGAAATTCAAAATTAAAGGTCCTTAATGGTAAATAGACCATTAAGAGGAGTTTGTAGATAAGCCCGATGACTCATCCTTGGAAAATTTAATAAACAAAAGGACGAAATTGGAAAGATGAAATAATTAAAGATGATAAATTAATTAAATAACAAAATATCATCATATTCATCATCTTTCCCAAATTAAAGACATGGAAACCCTAGTTATGGGTGTTGAGCTCAAGCAAACTATTTTGGCATAATTAGGTATGTATCATTGTCCCGTTTTTAATAATTTTTAAATTTTTGAGATCGTAATAGTTTAATCTAGCTTTCTTGGGGATTAATTTGCAAAGTTATGAAAGTGTTAGGGTTTTTCCATGGATGAATATAGTAGAATTATGAAGTTTTATGGTAGAAAATGAAAGGTTGTTGATAGATAAACAACTTTTGTAAAGTGAATTTTGATGAAATTATTATTTAGGGGCTAAATTGAAAAGATGTAAAATTTATGAAAAAATTCTAAATTTTGTGAAATACATGGACTGCTATTGTGATATATGAAAATCGGCTAGGCTTGGAATAAGGATTAAATTGAATGAAATTCATTTTTTGAGCCTAGAGACGAAATCATAATTAATCAAAAGTATAGGGGCAAAATGGTAATTTTAACTAAGATGTGAATTGGATTGAATTGAATATGAATTGTATTAAATTAATGTTAAATTCATTCATATAGATTCGGATAGACCAAATACGGAGTTAGATCAAGGAAAAGAAAAAGTGTCGGATTAGTAGATTTTGCGTACATGAACACTTGTCGAGGTAAGTTCGTGTAACTAAATTGTATATTTATATGTTTCAAATTGAATGTTGTGTATGTGAATTGTGTAATTGTCATGTATGAAATTAATTACAGATTCAACGATGATCGACAAGTATTAAGTCCCGTTTGAATAAATGAAATTCGATAGATATAGGGTTCCCGAATTGGTGGTGGTCCTGCATGTGTTGTGGACACACCACAGCTCGAAAGAGCATCCCGTTATTAGCTCTCATCAGCTTTCCGTTATATGGTTCTTGTGAGCTTTTCGTTAATAGCTCTTTGGAGCATCTCGATTGGTTGTGATCTTGCATATGTTGTGGACACACTGCAACTCTTATGAGCGTCTCGATATATGGCTCTTCAGAGCTTTCCGATTAAAGGCTCTTTTATGAGCTTCCTGATTAATGGCTCTCCGAAGCTTCCCGATATTAGCTCACTTGAACTTCCCGATATTGGCTCGTATAAGCTTCCCGATTCAAGGCTCTTCGAAGCTTCCCGATATTGGCTCATATAAGCTTCCCGTTAATGGCTCTCCAGAGCTTCCTGTTACATGGCTCACATTAGCTTACCGTTTATGTGCTCGTATGAGCAGTCTCGAATATGAATTGATGGATTACAAATTTGTACACTTTGTGTGTACTACCCGTGTATCCATCGATATTTTTAAATGATTCAACGGGCAAAGTTCTAATATGAGATAACATGGATTCAAAAGGAACTAATACCCGAATAAATCTGAAATATATAGAAATGATTTATACATGTTATATGAACACATGATGTGGAAAATAAATATATATGGCAACTTGTTGATTATTGAGCTCATATATGTTTCTTGATATTTCTATGAAATACATAACTAACATGCTTGGTGAGGATATGTATTTAGGCATTTGGCCAAATTGGTTTGAGCATGTTTAGACGTGAATTTAAACGGTAAGTAAATTTCCCGTTATACAAACTTACCAAGCATTAAATGCTTACTCTGTTTTATAGTAATTTGAAAGCTCGTTGGGTTGGAAGCTTGGTGGAGATATCTTACACTATACATCAGCCCATTTCGGTACATTAGAAAACTAATTTTGGTTATAATGGCATGTATAAGGTAATTTATCCAATGTTAGCTTCAAAGTATTTTGTTGTAAATAGCCATTGGAATGGCTTGAGTTGGACATATTTTGATATGTATATATGTGTGGCCTTATCATGTTTATTTTGTTTGATATGGTTGAGTGATGGATAATTTCTAGGTATGTTGATGAATGGTTTGAGATAACATGATTGGTGAAATATGCATATATGTTTATGTGGTCAATTAGGTAAGATTGAATATTTGGACATATGGGGTGTTATGACATGTATTAAACTTGAGTTTGGCTTGAATTGAAGGTCTTATTGTGACTTGTGATTGTATAAATTTTTGTGTTTAGGTTGATACCAAAATTAGGTGAGAAATATGGCTTGGAAATAGCCTATTTTTGTCTACATGGATAGAGACACGGGCGTGTGTCTTAGCCATGTGTGACACACGATCTCATGCACGGGCGTGTGGTGTGGCCATGTGTCCCCTGTATCTTTAAAATTGCAAAATAGAATACTCAGATATTTTCACACGGCCTAGCACACGGGCGTGTGGCTTGGTCGTGTGATCGCTGCACCTATTTAATGCAAGTCAGTATGCTCACACGGCCTAGCACACAAACGACCTATTTAATGCAAGTCAGTATGCTCACACGATCTCATGCACGGGCGTGTGGTGTGGCCATGTGTCCCCTGTATCTTTAAAATTGCAAAATAGAATACTCAGATATTTTCACACGGCCTAGCACACGGGCGTGTGGCTTGGTCGTGTGATCGCTGCACCTATTTAACATAAGGATTATTTTTTTATAAAAAAATTTTGTAGTTATTTTTTCATTTATATAGTTTTTCTTTAATTTACTTATGTTTTATGTAATTATATTAAATTAAACTTGATGTATTTTATCCTTGAAGAGTAGATCATGAACAGACAACCTTATACTTTAAACCCCAAATGTTAATGTTTAGAATTTGAGTTTAAGTATTACAAAAATGGGTTAGTGTTAGCTTTAATGGCCCAACCTTTTTATATTACAACATTTAAAATAAATTTTATATATTAGTCATTTGGTAAAAAAATGGCTGAAAATTTTGTCAAACATTTTCAAAAACTTGCAAAATACCCAAATACATGTTTTAAATGTGTTTCATCCTTTCCACGTGTTTTTGAGTGAATATTAAAGTGTTCTAAGGTGTTTAAAATTTTTTAAGGTACTTTGATAGTCAAGTCTCAAGACATAGGACTATATATCTCAAGACATGAAAGTTCGAATGCAAAACTTTGCTTCAAGGGTTCCATGTCTAGAGGCGTTAGCTAGTATGTCTCGCGACATGGCCTACATGTCTTGTAACATAGCCTGTTGATTGTAATGTAACATCTATTTTACAGTCATATCTCGAGACATATTGGTAAGTTTCAAGACCTCGGCTATTGGGACACTTTTTAGCCCAAAATTAATGCTCGCAATTGCTCGAAATCATCCCCAATTACCATAAACATCCACAAACTTATTCGTTGATATAAATATTATTGGTATCTAGTGCCCTTAGTGTATTTTTTTTGTCATATGTACTTGCAATTTTTTTTAAGAAATTGGTTTAATAAAATTTTCATTCACATTAATATCGATTGTATTTGTCCTCAAGGATTTTTTCATGCAAAGTAAAATGAAAAAGAAAATATTGACTCATTGATTACTTAACATTTAGCTAATATTAAGTTGAATTATGTGGTCAGATCATAATGCAAGAAGACAACTTATATTAGTAGATAATCTAAATGATTCATATTCTAATCAGAATGAAGCAAATCGATTAAAAAGATTATTATGATGTTTATCAAGGCCAATAGGGGAGATACCTTGTCTTGGGTATCGAAGCGAATGATTCTTAAAAGATAAAGACATAGATGTGATTACTTGAATTAACAATACATCGGACAAGACTCAAGTAGTGCCACATCCCAAAAGTGGGCCTAAAAGATATAGGATATAATTAATATTGTTCTTTTTTTTCCTTTAGAAATAGGGTAAGGGAATTAGAATGCCTAAAATATTGTTGTTGTTAAAAAGTTGATAAGAATAAGTTTGCTAGTTTAGTGGTAAGGCTTTAGGTTACCCGTAAGTCCCAAGTTTGAAACCCTTGTATGCATTTAGCCAAAATATTTTATTTCATTAATTTTCCCCCATAAAAGTGTTGAAATTAAAAAAGTACCCCAACCAAAAATCATTTCTTTTAATTTAGTCATTTTTTTAAAATAATCCTAATCCTACATGTATTTTTAGAACCTATTTCAACTAGGGAAAGTAAGTGTTATAAATAGCCAATTTTAAATCAAACCCTATAATTTTTAACTAACAAATTTTTAAGAAAAACACCTTCAACCTCTTTTCTCCCAAATCAATTTTCAAAGTAAAAGAAGTCAAAGCTCAAAATCATCCCTCTCTCTCTCAAGTGGATCTTCAACCTCTTCTTCCAAACTAAAGTTTTTATGTTTTCTCAAATCAAGTGTGAGATTTAAACCTAAATCTTTGTATATAATTGAAAATTTTAAGAAGTAGAAAACTAGCATGTACGAACCCCCTAGTCCAGGCGAACCCCTGTATATGTGAGCCCTAGTTTAGGCTAACCCCTATATGAATGAGCCGTGTGTGAGACCGTGTGCAAGCCTGCAGGTGCAAGCCCGTGTGCAGGATAGTGAACGAGCTTATGTGCTCAAACCCCCTACTACGAATCCATATGTAAAACCATATAGGATTAGATACGCGAGCTCTTAGAATATACATGTGAACCCTAGATTGTTTATGACATGCGACCCTTAGGTTATTACATGCAAACCTTATGTGTTTAATTATGCAAGCCTATGTATTATAGAATGCGAGCTTGCCTTTTCCATATGCGATTCAAGTATGTGTATTGCATGCAAGTCATAAATTACATACAAACCATTGTATGTGTTATATGCGAACTATGTTATGCGAACCCTAGGTTGTATGCGAGCCGATATGTTATGTGAACCCTAGGTACACTGCAAGCCTAACTGTTATGTGAACCCCAGCTACCATGCAAGCCTCTATGTTATGCAAACCCTAGTTAATATGCGAGTCTATATACTATGTGAACCCTATGTGTCAACAGTATGCGAACCTAGTATGTTTATGTGAACCCTATGTGAGAACAATATGCAAAACCTAAAGTGCAAACTCCCAAACTACGAACCCTAGATACAAACCCTCACATGTGAGCCCTGCATGCCTGTATAAATACTAGATAACTACACCAGTTAAAATAACACGAAAATTCTCTATATGAGTCACTTTTATTTTATTATTATTCGTACAAATTATATTTATATATGTGAAATTGATATGTATGAATGCATGAACACATGCCATTACATGCTCGTATGAAATATTGAATGAAGCATTAGTTGATGATAAAAGCATTACATGCTAAGTATATGTGCATAATTACATGAAAACGGGTAAGGAGGATGGAGGATTTTCATAGGAGAAAATGGCAATTTAAGTCCACACTAAAAGTCAGTACTGCATGAAGTACGCGGCAATGTCATCAAAACCGGATAAACCAAAATAATAGTTTAAAAAGCCATAAAAAATCAGACAATCGGGATGGTAAGTTGTTGTAGAAAAATTCATTGTCACATATGACAAGTGAACAACGATCATCACTCGAAATCAAATCTAGGATGGTCAGTTATTGTTATGTGTTTCGAAGTGTCGGGCAATGCTCAAGGGTGGATCAGATGGACGAGTGGGATCTTAATCCATAAATTGCATTGAATCACATATATAAATTGATTATAAATTTTTATATGTTCCATGAAGAACGATTAATTCATTACTATGCTTTAAATTTTCTACTTTATGCTTTTACAATTATATTCAATGAATTATATACAATGATCTTAATACATCGTCGGAATAGGGTTATAGAGTATTACCAAATAAACGTAACATAAATCATTCCTTTCAAAACATTTCATTGAACATAGCATAATCCAATATTATAAAAGCATATCGTCCCTTATTCGAGCCCTCGAGGCCTTAAAATCACTTAAAAAATGTTTTGGGACTAAATCAGGAACATTTGAAAATTTTAGGAAAAAAGTTAGAAAAATTCAACTACAGAGTTCACACGGCGGTGTGGCGAGGCCGTGTGACTCACACGGCTGAGACACACACCCGTGTCTCCTGCCATGTAGACATTTGAAGTAGAGACGCACAGCCATATCCCAGCCAGTGTCTATGCCCGTGTAACTCTTTGACTTGGGTCACACGGCCAAGCCACACAACCGTGTGCCAGGCCATGTAAACTCTTGAAATGGCCTCCCATACCCGTGTGCTAGCTATGTGTCTTACACGACCAAGTCACACGCCCGTGTGTCTGGCTATGTGGGCCTAAAATGTGCCTTAAACAACAAGTTTACCATTTCCTACTTGCTTGAGCATTAAACAACACAAAAACCATTCGTTCAACCTATTCAAAACACAATCAAACACACTCAAATCATGCCAAAACAATCAACCTAGGTGCCTAACCAATGTAACCTCATTGGTACCACATTTATATCATCAAAACATATCATCAATGCATCATTCAAATCAAAGTTTAAAACATACCAAAATCACACCATTTAGCCTAGTTTATAACCACCTAAACATCAATATTAATTTCAAATACACCTAACAATCTTAAGGTCAAATCAACATGCCCAAATTAAGACTTCAACCACAAACATATATTTATATATATTTATATATATATACCAAACCAACATTATTCTCAAACTCAATTACATCACATATACCAAATTCAATAAAAACCAAACACATCTAGGTACATGCCACTACAAAAGGTAAACATCACCACATTTGAGATAGGGATCGTTGTTGGATGTCGAATCGATGATCAAAAGAGAAGTACCTAACCTGCGCACGGAAAACAAAACCTTACGCTAAGTAAAACTCAGTGATAATTTTATAATTCGAACAATTAAAGACATAATATTACAAGAATGCATAATTTGAATTATACGAACATACTATTGTTTAAGCTTACAATTACCATATACCATCATTTCAAATTCATGCATATTACCATATCTCTTCATACCATACTCAATTTTCACATGTTATGATGTTTGATTTGTTTAACCAATATCTCAGTTTACATCACTTACTATGTAAATAGCTTTTCACATATCAGTCCACATTTCATTTAAACAATGACATTATCCATTCCATATTCAATTCATGAGCACATAACTCATATACTCCATTTGTTCACAACATATTTCACATTTCATTTTCCATTACTATCTCTTTTCCATTTCATATGCTATGCCATTTCAATATCAATTATAGAACTTTATTATTTATTTACCCCTATTAACATGACTCGGACTCGAACAGATATACGGATCCAACCAACACACCAGTTTGGCACCCAGTGCATCATCAAATAAATCCGAAGTAATAACTATGCCCCGCACTATATAAATTGACACCCAGTGTCTCATCGGTTAAACTAAAGTAAATTGGCACCCAGTGCCTCATCGACTCGAAGTCGAAGAAATCCCTAAACTCTTCCTATCCTATGGCATGCCAACTATATCTGACTCAGCCCGATATAGTTAATAGGGTTCCATTTTGCTTTCAATATATATATCCAACATCAAATTTCATATATGCAGATTATCACATATACACTTATTCAATTCAACCAATATAAATTCAATAATTTCATCACATACCAAATCAATCCATTCCAATTGTAAAACACAATAGTTTTATCTCCGATGCTTACCATATGCAAGAAATCAAAATGCAATAACTTACAACCTAGTTCGGATTAGAGAAACACAAATCGTGGATTCTAAGCTATTCAACATCGATTTTATCTTTCACCCTTTTAGTCGAGGATTTCGGTATGACGTTGGCTACGAAATTAAAACAATTAAAATACATTAATACTGCACAATTCAATTCTACATTGAATATTTCAACTTTTACACAACATTTGCTTAAATTCCAATTTAGTCCCTAAACTGAGACTAATTTTTATTCTTCATATTTATTCCTAAATTTTTATGCTAATTTAACTTTAAGCTAAAGTTAGCTCCTTATTTCTAATTAAACCCCTAAATTTCAAATTTTCCACAATTTAGTCCCTGTTACTCAAAATTTACAATTTGTTCTACAATTTAATCATTTTCCATTTTTAGCTTAAAAATCTATCAATTTAATCCCTAAAACTAAAACTATTCAACATTATCAACATTTAAAATCTTAATCAATGGTAAAATTTCAACATGGGTCAGGTAGTACTTAACATCGAAATTTCAAAAATATAAAAATTACAAGAAAATGGACTAAATTGCTTAACCAATTGTAGTTTGAAAACTTAGAAACCCTTGGCCATGCGTTTCTTTCTCCTTTCTCCCTTTCTTTTCTTTCTCAAATTTTTGCATGCCTTTCTATTTCTTTTTCTTTATTCTATCTTTTATTATTATTACTTTTATTATTATTATTATTATTATTATTATTATTATTATTATTATTATTATTATTATTATTGTTATTATTATTATTATTATTACTATTATTATTATTATAACATTTATACATATTAATTTCATTTTATAAATCATAATATATAACTTATATATATTAAACTATTATATATATAATACCTCATTAATGCCATCCACTACCAAATATAAAGGTATATTTACCACTTTAATCCCTCAATTGATTTTTAATCTATAATTCAACATTTACTCTATATGCGATTTAGTCCTTATACTATAATATTTTGTTAATTCCTGCAATTTCCCTTAACTGAAATCTAATTGACTACACAAGTAACTTATATTTACGAGTTCGATTTAAGGGAACGGAGTCCTGAGAATACACTTTTTGACACCCCTGACTATCGGGTTGTTACAATTCTCGCCTACTAATTAAATTTCGTCCCCAAAATTTACCTGAAAAGAGATAGGGGTACTGAAATCTCATCATCTCTTCTGGTTCCCAAGTTATTTCTTTGACACTATGACTATGCCATATCACTTTCACTAACGGGACTCGCTTGTTACGTAACTCATTCACCTCACGAGCCAAAATCTCGATTGGTTCTTCTTCATACGATAAATTAAATTGAATTTCATTAACTTCCGTCAAAATAACGTGATACGGATCCGATTGGTATCTTCTAAGCATTGAAACATCAAAAATTTCATGCATTTGCTGTAATTCCATAGGCAAAGCTAAATGATACACAACTAGTCCCACTCTTTCCGTGATCTCATACGGTCCGATAAAACGAGGACTCAGTTTCCCTTTTCGACCAAATCTCAAAATTTTCTTCCAAGGAGAAACTTTAAGAAATACTTTGTCGCCAATAGAATATTCAATATCTCTACGTTTCAAATCTGCATACGATTTCTGTCTATCGAAAGATATCTTCAATCTATCTCAAATTTTCTTAACAATATCTTCCATTTCTTGAATTAATTTCGGCCCAACCATTCTTCTTTCACTCAATTCCATTCAACAAACAGGTGTTCGACACCTAAAACCATATAAGGCTTCGTACGAAGCCATTTGAATACTCAATTGAAAATTGCTATTGTATACGAATTTGGCTAAAGGTAAGTAACGCTCCCAACTTGATTCAAAATCAATTACACAAGTGCAAAGAATGTCTTCTAAAATCTAAATAACATGCTCAGATTGTCCGTCAGTCTGCGGGCGAAAAGCTGTGCTAAAATTAAGTTACGTACCAATAAATTCCTGCAACTATTTTTAAAATCTTGAAGTGAACCACGGATCTTGATCAGAGATTATCAAAATAGGGACACTGTGCAATCTCACAATTTCATGAATATAAACCTCAGCAAGCGTTTGGTGTTGACAACTTGAAATGAGCCGATTTCGTGAGTCAATCAACAATCACCCATATAACATTTTTCTTGATTGGCAATACAGGTAACCCCATTATAAATCCATCATAATACGATCCCATTTCCATTTAGGAATAGAAATAGGCTGAAGTAATAATGTGGAAACCTGATGTTCTGCTTTAACTCACTTACAATTTAAGCATTTAGCCACATACTTGACAGCGTCTCTTATCATTCCTGGCCACTAATAGGATTCTCGCATATCACGATACATTTTCGTCCCTCTAGGATGCACAGCAAAAGGACTATCATGAGCTTCGCGAAGTATCAACTCTTTTAATTCTGAAACATCCTGAATACAGATTCGGTTATGAAATCTCAAGCAATCAAAATCATCAATGCTGAAATTTTCTAATATGCAATTCTGAACCATTTCTCTTTTCTTTGCCAACTTGTCATCATTTAACTATGCTACCTTGATTCGATCAAACAACACCAGTTTGAGCAAACATTACTCGCAATTCAACCACTATTTTTCTACTCAACGCATCAGCTACGACGTTAGCTTTACCAGGATGGTAATCAATAACGCAATCAAAATCTTTCAGAAGCTTGACTCAACAAAATTGTCTCAAATTCAACTCTTTTTGAGATAAAACGTATTTGAGACTCTTATGATCAGTATAAATTTGACACTTTTCGCTATACAGGTAGTGTCTCTAGATTTTTAGAGTAAAAACCACAGCAACTAGCTTTAAATTGTAACACCCCTAACCCAAATCTGATCGCCGGATTAAGGCTAAGAGGTATTACCGAACTAAACAATTATCTCATTCACAGTGTCAATAAACATAAATAGAGATTGAGCTGAAATACATACTGATATTTAAGTTATACGCCATTTTCGTATGGCCAAAATATTTACAATTTCAAAACATAGTTATCATCAGCCTAACCTATACATGCCATATCGAGTCCAAAATATAATTGTACCCAAAAGACTGATAGTGTGATGAACTGCTGACGATCCCCGAGTCGGTGGCCAAAATCAACAATCTATAAAATAGAGAAATAAATAACAGAGTAAGCTTTCAAAGCTTAGTAAGTTTTAAGCATCACAAACAATTAAAGACTTATCGAAAATTGAAACATTCATTTAAACAGACTTATTCTCAATTCAAATTGCTTCATGGCCGAATACATATAAACATATACATAGATTTCTCAGCACATATTTTTCTTCTACTTAAAATTCATAAGATGCATTTAAATCAAATAATCTCATATATTAACAACATTTGATTGAATAGGTCATTGTTTTATTCGTAGATATAACAATCATTCACACTTAAGTATCATTCTTTAATACTAATAATTCACAAAATCATTGACTGAATGTACATGAGTACATAAAGAAATTTTAACATATAATTCATATACAAATATACCATGACCGATTAAATCATTCTCATATTCATAAATATAACCATCAATCATATTTATATATATATTCTTCTTTGATGCTAATGATTCACTTCGAAATCAATTCACCGATGAGTAAGTAATACGTACCTGAACATTTTAAATGTATAGTACTTACTCGACGATGGTTTACTGCAAACATTCGATATCGTAATCTTACTTAACTTATCGGCATTAAGCCCACAGTCTTAGGACTTGAAACCAATTACCAGCACAAGCCTGCGGGAATTTAAACCCGGTATAATACCAGCTCGAAGCTTGCGGGACTTTAGCCCGGACATATTTCCAGCACGTAGCCTGCGGACCCTAAGTCCGGATATAATTCCAGCACATAGCCTGCGGACCCTAAGTCCGGATATAATTCCAGCACATAGCCTGCGGACCCTAAGTCCGGATATACATCACTGAATGTCATGCATACTTATTCACAAGAAAATTCAATTCAAATAACATATCACAATCATAGTTTATTTATTCCATTCGAATAATAGCATAACATGGACACCATTCATATAACTTTTGGCTCAATAACATACATAAGAATATATGTCCATTTTAATTTCCAAGCTTAACTTCTAATATCTATTCGGCTTTAAGCCTCAAACATAAATTATTTGTCACTCAACTATATTCAAATAGAATCAATAGATCGCAGTACAGTTATCATACACATATCAAGACATTATCAGTTATGTACTAAATGTGACTATTCAAAACTTACCTCAGATATACTTGAACGGTTGAGGAAAGGCTACTCAATTACTTTCTCTTTTCCCCTATCCAACTTTGACCCTCTTTGCTCTTGAGCTTAAATTTAAAAATTTTAAACTAGTCATTATTCGACTATTCAAGCATTTCTTCAGAAATATAATATATATATTCGAATTTCACACACATAGATCATAGTAAGTTTATAAGAAAACATTAAGCAACTCCTTAACAAATTTTTATCAATGATTACCACATAATCACAAATTCACAATAAGCTGTCTTCCTGAGCAACAGTCACTAAATTATTTATAACTGGAGCTACGAAACTCCAAATCAAATGCCGTAAAATTTCCCTGAAAATAGACTCATATATATTTTATCCATAAAATTTTCAGAATTTTTAGTTTGGCCAATCAATACCAGATTTTTCTTAAAGTTTCCCCTATTTCACTGTTTGACTAGTCTGACCACCCTTTACTACGAATCAAATTTCTAATTGTACAGAAGTCAAAATATGTTCTCGTTGATTTCATTAGAAACTAGACTCATTAAGCTTTAATTACATAATTTATTCAGCTTCTAACTCCACTCCCACAATTTATGGTGATTTTCCAAATTCACGTTACAGCTGCTGTCCCAAGCAGATTTACTACAATTTACTCTTTCACAACTCTTTGCATTCATATTATTTAAACATGTATATCACCAATCAATTTCATCACAATTCTATAATTTCACTTAAGCATAATCTCAATACAATACATCGTGTTCAAATCATTATTCAAGTTCAAATTCGGCTAGCACACATATACATACTAGCAACTAAGTATTAATATTGCATTTCATATTATAACCGAATGTATAGCTCATCAAAATATATTTATTCATGTTCCCTTAACACATATTGGTCAACTAGATCATGCATTATTCTTTGGCACATTTGGTCATTAAAGCAATCACCTATTTAACTTTCAAGCATTTTTTTTTTACTAACATTTCTCCCAAGGTCAAATTCATATACAACTTTTAATACTCATACAAAGTTTATATTTCAAATAATTTATGCACACACCATTAACCTACTAATTAACTAAACAATTTAAAAATTTTCTTTAACTAAACATATATTCGGCAATGACCACAACAATTTAACAAACCTTAAAAACAATCTATAACAATTAAATTCATCTTAAATCCCCCATGACCGAATGTGCATATATATAAAAACTCAAATAACAACAAAATTTTCTTTCCAAAATGCATATATATATACATACGACAACTTCAATTCATACCTCTCAACAATGAATTCAACTTATTCAACCATCATTTAAGCTACTTTAACATCTAAATAACACCTTCCAAAAAAACTTATCAAAATAACACAAATTTAGCAACTTGCCGAATGCATATATATTCAATGATTCATGAATTTAAACCATGGGTTAACTATACTAAGCACTTACCAATTTAATTTCATAAACAATTACATAAAAATCACATTAACATACCTTATTTCAAGCTCAAAGTGACCGAATGCTATTTCCTCCTTTTTCTTTCTCTAATATTCGGCTACTAAGGAAGAAGATGATACAAGCCTTTTGTTTTTCTAATATCTTTTTAATTTACTAATTTTTTTTATTCCATAAATTAAGCCATTACCATTTTATAATATTATTACATAACACATATTGCTTATCATCATTATCATGGCCGGCCACTACTATTAAAGTGGGGAATTTGACATGCAAGTCCACATTTTTTATTACATGCATTAATAGACCATTTTAAAATTAACCTATCACATTTCAAAAATGTCTCACATAAGTCCTATTTAATAAATTTCACATACAAATGACAAAATCAAAGCATGAAACTTTTACACATGCATTTACACATATTATAAGCATAGAATATAATGGTTAATTATTTTTGTGACTCGGTTTTGTGGTCCCGAAACCACTTTTCGACTAGGGTCAAATTAAGGCTGTCACATAAATCATGCGCCGGATAATTGCGTTAATGTGTTTTAACTGACAAGATGCATATGCGATCACTTTTCCATCTTGGATCAAAACACAACTGAGACTGCTAAAGGAAGTATCACTGTATACCACAAAATCCTTTTTCGATTCTGGTAAACTCAAAACCGACATTTCAGTCAACATTTGTTTCAATTTCTCAAAACTTCCTTGACACTAATCGTCCCAGATGAATTGAACATTCCTACGCAATAGCTTTGTCATCGGTAAAGCTATCTTCAAAAATCCATTTACAAATCTTCGGTAAAAACCAGCTAGACCAAGAAAATTGCGAACCTTTGACACATTCCTTGGTGCTTTCCACTGAACAATTGCCTCAATCTTTTTTGAATCAACTCCAATTCCATCTGCCGAGATAACATGACCCAAAAATACAACCTCTGATAACAAGAATTCATATTTTCTAAGCTTTCCATATAACCGTTTCTCTCATAGCACTTGGAAAACAATTCTGAGATGTCGCTCATGCTCGAATTCAGATTTCAAATATATCAAAATGTCATTAATAAAGACAATTTCAAATTGATCCAAATACGGTTGGAAAATACAGTTCATGAGATCTATAAATGTTGCCAGAGCATTCGTCAGCCCAAAAGGCATTACTAAGAATTCATAATGGCCATAACAAATACGAAATGTCATCTTCTATACGTCACTATCTTTCACTTTCAACTGATAGTAACTCGATCTCAAATCAATATTAGAAAAAACAGAAGCTCATTTTAGATGATCGAATTAGTCATCAATAAGAGGTAGAGGGTATCTTTTCTTAATCGTCAACTTATTCAATTTTCGATAGTCAATACAGAGCCGCATCAAGCCATCTTTCTTTTTGACAAAAAGCACTGGAGCTCCCCCAAGGCGATTCACTAGGGCGTATAAAGCCACAATCCAGTAAATCTTGCAATTGCAATTTTAATTCTTTCAATTCCGTAGGTGTCAAACGATAGGGAGACATTGGCACCAGATTCGTACCAGGAAACACTTCAATTGCAAACTCAACCTCTCGATCAGGTGGTAATCCCAGTAATTTCTTAGGAAACACATTAGGGAATTCACAAACAATTTAGATTTTACTGCTTTGATTATCACTAGAATTCGAATTGATAACATAGGCTAGAAAAGATTTCCAACCTTAATTGAGAAGTTTATCAGCTCGAATTGCTAAAATGATACGAGTTGAACCACTTGTTCAAGTTGAACCACTCGTTCGAACACCATTCATTGAACCACTCGTTTAAATTGAACCACTCATTCGAACACCATTAGTTGAACCACTCGTTCGAACACCATTCACTTCAATCATATCATCATCATTACTCTGCACAACAAACTTCTTTTTACGGCAATCCAGAATCACTCAGTGTTCTATAAGCCAATCTATGCCCAAAATCATATCAAAATTGCCAAATGACATTATCAACAAATCAACAGGGAAGGTTATATTATCTATCACTAACGGACATCTCCTACACACATGATCTACTAACACAGATTATCCCAACGGACTTGACACCATTATCGATACTCTAGACGTATTAGATTTTAAACTCTCCGATCTAACTAATTTAGCATTAATATATGAATGCAAATATCCCGGATCTATCAAAGCATAAACAAGTTCTAAATGTAATAAAAAGATATATGTCACAACGTCATTAGCATCGCATTCCTCACCTATCTGTAAACATAAGCTCGAGTTAGCACTCTAGCCTCCGACTAATGACTAACAGTATCATTTCCCTTCCTAGTACCATCTCTCGAAAATGAACCACCTTGACTCAACCAGCGACCCTTAGGTGCAGGCACAGACTTCTGAGAAGTAACATGTGTAGCATTCTCATTCTTCGAACACCCTCTAGCAAAATGTTTTGTGGATCCACAGTGAAAACAACCTCGAGTTAACTTCCAGCATTCACCACTGTGATTTTTCCCACAATTCTCACAATTCAGAATGTCAATATCCATTATTGGACCTCACACACTACCCATGGACACAGTCGGTTGTCGATCACAATTTCTATCAACTTTATCTAACTTAAAAGTTGACCTCTAATCACCACGAATTTCTTTTGACCTCTTCGGTTATGGATTTGAACTAGCAGCTCTAGGACACTTTCCAACAGTACGATTAGTCCCAGTTTTCTTATCAAAACCTAGAGATTGTTCTACCATTCTCACATGTTCAATTAAATATGCAAACTCCATAATTCTATTCGATACTAAATGTACCCGTAGATCATTATGTAAACTGTAACACCCGTTACCCGTATCTGAGACCGAGACCTGATACGAGGAGTTACCAGACATGTGCTCAAATATTTTCAGGAAACACGGGTTATAAAATTTCATTCCAATATAAAACCAATCAAATTTTATCTTAATGTTCCTATTATGGGCCTACGAGGCCCTAAACACACATTGAAAATGATCCGGGACTAAATTGAGAACTTAAGAAAGATATTGGAAAAATACCTAGACCAAACCTCACATGCTCGTGTGGAGGCAATGCACACGCCCTTGTGCTTTAGGACACGCCCGTGTCCCTAACCCGTGTTGAATTTATGGGAAATTATTTTCTATTTCGAACCTACAGGAGTTTTCACACGGCCAAACACAAGCCCGTGTCCCTAGCCCGTGTCCTTCACACGGCCTAAACATGCCCGTGTGGTCACCCGTGTCCAAAAACTCGAGCATTCTGTTTATGACGTCAGTATGCATATAAGGGCACACGACCAAGGCACACGCCCGTGCACTAGGTCGTGCCCTCCATACGGTTGAGACACACGGCCGTGCCTCTACCCGTATATTTACTACCATGCACTTTGACTTCAAAATTTTAGGTGCAAGGGACACACGGCCATACCACACACCCATGGGGCGATTCGTGTGTCACACACGACCTGGACACACGCCCGTATGTCTACCCGTGTAGACCTTGTTAGGCTATTTTCCAAGCCTTTGGTCAGCTTCTATCATCTATTCTCACTTATAGGTTTCCATAATACATAACAAGGCCTGATTATATACTTAAATGACCTCGATAAACCTCATTGCATGTAAACCTCATTTCATTGGTTTTACACATGCTAGGTTATTTTCCTTGTATTAAGAATTCCTATTCCTTATAGCACTTTTAAAATTGACTCATTATTATAACTCATTACCAATTATGGCCAAGCCATCCCATGTAATTTGGTCACATTACTTAGGCCTAATTGTGATATGCCACATTTAAATATCACAAGAACATTTAGGCATAAACATGCGCAAATTTGTAGGTCATAACCTACATCATAATGAGCCAATTCCCATGGCCATTTACAAATGGATGTGTATACTTTTACATGCCTTCATTTTGGAAAATCAAATGACACATTTAACAAAATAAACAAAAGCTCTAACATGCCATTGAACAAAATAAAAGTGTCTATATACCAAAGCTGGACTAATTGATAGTGTGTTGACTCTCCAGCCGTCTTCCAATCTTTACGAGTCCTCGAGCTCTATAAGACAATGAAAAAGAGAGGGGTAAGCATTTACATGCTTAGTAAGCCCAAATAACTCGAAAGTAAACTTACCGATTAATTAGCATACAACCATATTAGGTAATAAAACCAACAAGAATGGAATGGTTTCCCTATCACATACACTAAATCAACAAGTTAGTCACCTAACAACGCACCATGTAATTAATCTTAGATGAGCTCATCATTCAACATTTTCATTTATGCATATCTCATATTATCCCGTTAAGTTTCTCGAAAATCTCAATGGATTATCCATTTACCGTCAAGTCATAAAAGCGATCATTTCATGTATGCACTCCCGCGAACCTCACATCTTACGTCGGGATTACCAATCTAGGCTAAATCCCTTGTAATATAAACTCATAAGGTAATGTTAGAATTACCAGTCCAAGCTAAATCCCTGATAGCGACAAACACCCTTAATGAGCTCGGATCTGAATTACCAGTCCAGGCTAAATTCAGACCCTAATCGAATTACCCGTCCGGGCTAAATCCACAATGCACACATATTCTCCGGGAGGCTCGATCACTCAAGGAACACCCGTCTGGGCTAGATCCTTTCTATATTTGAGATCAACGAATTACCCGTCCGGGCTAAATCCTTTTTGCAACACATGCATGATCTCAAGTCACATGTAAATCATGGTTTATCCATCGAATTTCCCTTTTTAACCTCAACCGGGACTATCAACATGTCATTATTAAGGATGCATTTCATGGATTTTCATGCCATCATCAAATGCAATTATCATACATTCACAAATCATGCAATTAGGCATATTATGAGTTTACTTTAAGTTATCCGAACTTACCTGGTACTCGTTTCGGTATCGTGTTTCGGTTATTCCGAAACCTTTCGTTTTCCTCGATCGACCTTCGAAATTTGTTCCTCGGGATCTACAACAATAAAAATGAATCATTAACACCTCACATTATACTTTTCGAGTCTAAATTTCACCCCCAGTCCAAATGACCGTTTAGCCCCTAACCTTTTACATTTTTACTATTTAGTCCCTAGGCTTGTATAATGAAATACATGCAATTTTGACCCTACCCAAGCCTATCTGAATGTTATTTCCTCTTATGGAAGCCCACATTTTTCCATTATTTATCATCTTTCTACCCATTTTTATAACTTTTACAAAATGGTCCCTAAAGCCATTTCCATGAAAAATCACTTAGTAAAAGTTGTTTACCATCTTTTAAACTTTCATATTCCTCCATAAACCATCAAAATACAAGTAACTCATGCATGGGTAAATTTCTAAACATGAACCCTAGCATGAAATATGGGTAGATATATGTAACAGCCTGATTTAGGGCCTAGTCAGAACAGTGGTCTCGGGACCACAAATCTGAAGTTATAAAATTTATTCTATTACAATTATGAGGTTATAACATGATTATATTAGTGTATGAAAAATTTGGTGAGTTAATTTTGATGTTTGTGAGCCCAATTGTGAAAAAGGACTAAATCGCATAAAAGGCAAAAGTTGCATTTTAGTACCCAAATGTGCCAAATAATAAGAGAATTAAAATTATAGGTCATTAAAGGTCAACTAGACCCTTTTTAGAGTGCTTGGCCGGCCATAGAGTCAAAAGGAGGGACAATTTTTTGTGTTTGGTATGTTAGGTGGCTTATTTAGACTAAAATAAAAGAAAAAAAAATGATATCATCTTCTTCCCATTTCTTTCTCCACCGAAAATATCAGAAAAAGAGGGTTTTTTGAAGCTTTGAAATCTCAGCAATTTATCACCTCAATAAGTAAGTGATTTCCATGTCCTTTGTTGATGATTTTCACATTTTTGAGACCCTTGAAGCATGAGCTTTCAACTGAGGGGTCTATTTTGCAAAATGATTAAGAGTTTAGAGTTTTTCCATGAATGGATTTATGATAGTTTCTGAGTTTTTATGGAAGAATATGAGTCCTAGTTGTGTTATAAACAACTTTTGTGAAAGGTGTTAGCATGAAAACACCTAAAGAGGCTATTATGCATAAGTTGTAAAATAGTTGATAAATATGTGAAATAGTGAGAATTTGAAGTTTCTATAACAATAAATAAGGGTCGGATAGGCCTAAAATAAGAGGAAATTCAATAAAAATTGATTTTCGAGCATAGGGGTAAATTGGTCATTTTGTCAAAGTCTAGGGGCAAAATGGTCATTTTACCAAAGACGTGAATTTTGGATTGCTTAATTTTTTATAATGACTAAGTGAGTACATTTCTTATTATAGATCAAGACTTACCAAATTCGAACATAGATCGGGGGAAAGCCAAGCAAATCGACTAAATCGACTAGTCGAGTACATTTTGTAATCCGAGGTAAGTTGTATGTAAGTAATACAACTAAATTGTTAATGCATGTATTTAAGTTTTCATTGAGCTGATATAGCATGAATTGCTAGGTTGTGAACTGAGAATGCATATTAATAATTGAGATAGTAGAAAAATACCATTGAAACCCTAGGAAACAAACGGATAATCAGGCCATGACATTTGGGTTTTTTGATAGCCAGTGTAAGACATGTTTAGGACATGCATCGGCCACATTATGAGAGCCAGTGTAAGACCATGTCTGGGACATGGCATCGGTATTGAGACGAGTGCTAGTGTAAGACATGTTTGGGACATGCATCGGCCTCGATAATGATAGCCAATGTAAGACATGTCTGGGACATGCATCGGCTAAGAGTTGTGCTAGTGTAAAACCATGTCTAGGACATGGCATCAGCATGTATATACGAGAGCTAGTGTAAGACCATGTTTGGGACATGGCATCGGCAACTTATCCCATGTTTGAGGTTTATAGAATATCCGGTAGTATTCTGAAAGGTTCAACTTTAAAGGTTATGAAAGTGATTTAATAAGGAAAGTATAATAATGTTGTGAGTGGTACAGGTACCTAATTGGTATGCATGAGTAATGAGCTCAAATTAGAAAATGTGACTTGAGTAGTCGGTAATGAGTAAGTCAAGTTTATGCTCACCTTTGAACTATGAGTATGATGACTAAAGGTGAAATTGTTGTTGTATATTGATTTATATGCAACTTACTAAGCTTTATGCTTACTCTCTTTCCTTTCCCTTTTCTTCCAGTGCTGTTTAACTAGCTCAAGGATCCTTTGAAGTCAGAGATATCGATCACACTATCAGCCGTAATACTCGGTATAGTAGGATTTATATTTTTTATTATGGCATTTATAGGGCAAGACCTTATTATTTTGTGTCTTTGAGATTTGGCCAAATGTGTTAGCTGGAATAGATTCCACACTTTACATTAAGCCTTGAATGTGGATAACATTCATTTTAAGTCTATAATAGAGGCATCTTCATGGTTAAATGAATGTCTATCATGCTTGTTATTGTATTGGTTGGTATTGACATGAAAATAGGCACACTAGGGTGGCAATGAGGCTTGGTAGATAGCCTCATATTTTCCACACGGGTAGACAAACGGGCGTGTGTCTAGGCCATGTGTGACACACGAACAACCCATGGGCGTGTGAGAAGGCCGTGTGTCCCCTGCACCTAGAAATTTCAAGTCAGAGTGCATAGTAATGGTCACACGAGCAGAGACACGGCCGTGTGTCTAAGCCGTGTGGAAGGGCACGGCCTAGTACACGGGCGTGTACCATGGTCGTGTAATGCTGACATCAGAAACAGAATACCCAAGTTTTTACACGCGGGCTGCTCCACGGGCGTGTCGTGGCCGTATGAAAGGACACGGGCAAAGGACACGGACGTGTGTCCAAGCAGTGTGAAGTCTGCACTTGTTTCATGAAAATTGTGGAATTAAATTGGCCACACGGGCGTGTGGAGCCTTAAAGCATGAAATTCTTTGAGTTTTTCTTGAGCCATCGGTTTGGTCCCGAACCACCTTGAATGTATGGTTTGGGCTCCGTAAGCCCTATTAAAGGACAAATTGAATATGAAGTGAGAAGTTTTAAAATTGATCGATATCTTAGGGCCCGATTTCCTAAGATTGGTTGAGTTTAAGTTTGATAGCAACTCAAACCATGTTCCGGCGTTGGACACAGGCGAGGGGTGTTACAATATAGAGAGAGTAGGTTATCGGGATTTCAAAAATACGAAGAACATTAAAAACGGGACTTGGAAGCACTTACTATTGAGCTTAGAAAGCTTGGAAACCCTAGCTATGGAGAACCCTAAAATTTCGGTAGAAACATGAAGAGAATGAGCTGATTTTTTACTTATTTTTCCCATTTTATTTCATTAATTAGCTAAATGACCAAAATGCCCTCAAACCCTTTCTTTCAAATTTCAGCCATACATGCCTATTTTTGTCCAAAAACTTAAAAATTAGGCAAATTTCACTTTAAGACCTTCTAATTACCAATCTAAAGCAATTTCATACAAATTGCTTCTAGAACCCAAGTTTTGCAATTTATTCAATTTGGCCATTATTTTCCAATTAAACACCTTAGCCATAGAATTTCTTCATGAAGCTTTAACACATGCATATTCTCATATTCTAGACCTCAATATAATCATAAAATAAATATTTCAACGTCGGATTTATGGTCCCGAAACCACTGTTCCGACTAGGCCCTATTTCGGGATGTTGCATAAACCACGCAAAAATCACTTGCAACATTCAGTTTCAGTCAGCACAAAATCAACGGCATATCTACTAAATCGCGAAAACTCTCATTCATACTCAACCACAGACATTCCACCTTGTTTCAGCATAAAAAAACTCTTGTCTTCAATCTTCGGTAAACAATTCGCCCACATATTTCTTTTGAAATTCCTTTTGAAAGAATTCCCAATTAGCCTGATCTAAGGATACATGGCGTGTCACTGACTGCCACCAAGTATATGCTTCTCCTTGCAGTAGAAAAATAACACAAATTATGCATTCACGCGGGTTGCATTCAAGTTGTTGCAAAATGCATTGAGTGTATTCAATCCAAACTTCAACTGTGAAAGGATCAACTCCTTTCAACCCTAAGAACTTAGTCACACAATATCTACCTAACTCTTTTATTAGAGCTTGACAAATAGGAGGTGTAGATGCCGTAGCGAACGTGGTACCCGCAACATGCTAAAGAGCATCAGCCATAGCTCAAAGTAACTGTGAGTCACCTCCTCTCTCAACTTTACATCGCTCAACGTTAAGTTTTTTAGTACTAACTGGATTAACACTCGATGTTACTAATTCAATTCTATTTAATTCATTAGAGACATCATCTTCGGTATACATCTCTTGATCAATATCATTATTATAGTCATCCGATATTTTAACTATAAAACAAAAAAAAATATAATCAACATCCAAATCCGGACTCAATTTGACTCAATTATGACATGTACTTTTAGACTCAATTCTAAGCTAGATTTAGCCTGAGAATCGGCAAAACCTGCAAGCTCTAATATCACTAAATGTAACACCCCTAACCCGTATCTGCCGCCGGAATAAGGTTATGGAGCATTACCAAATAAACGTAACATAAATCATTCCTTTAAAACATATCAATGAACATAGCATAATCCAATATTATACAAGCATACCATCCCTTATTCGAGCCCTCGAGACGCTAAAATCACTTAAAAAGTGTTTCAGGACTAAATTGGGAATATTTGAAAATTTTAGGAAAAAAGTTAGAAAAGTTCAACTGTAGAGGTCACACGGCCGTGTGGCTAGACCATGTGACTTACATGGCTGAGACACACGACTGTATCTCCGGCCGTATAGACATTCAAAGTAGGGACACTAAGGATTTCGCTTCTGATGTAGTCAGTCGGAACCTAAGTTCCGTTTTTAGCTTTAGGGATCCACACCTGAACAGACTAGTCTACGCCTAGCCCGCGAGCCTTTCCCACCCCAGGAAAGTGAGCCCATAATGAGAGTTAGATCCCAATGTGCCCCCTCTCTAAATAGAAAAATAAACAAGAAGAACGATCAAATGGGTAGACCCTGTGTTCCAGCCTGTTTCTATGCCCGTGTAACTCTCTAACTTGGGTCACACAGCCAAGACACACGCCCGTGTGCCAGGCTGTGTAAACTCTCAAAATGGCCTGCACGCCCGGCAAAGTCACACACCTGTGTGTCTAGCCGTATGGACCTCTTAAACAACAAGTTTACCATTACCTACTTGCTTCGACATTAAGCGACATAAAACGATTCGTTTAACCTATTTAAAACATGATCAAACACACTCAAAACATGCCAAAACAATCGTCCTAGGTGCCTAACCAATGTACCCTCATTGGTACCACATTTATATCATCAAAACATATCATCAATGCATCATTCAAATCAAAGTTTAAAACATATCAAAATCACTCCATTTAGCCTATGACTTCAAACACAAACATATGTTTATATATATATATACACCAAATCAACATTATACTCAAACTCAATTACATTACATATATCAAATTCATTAAAAACCAAACACATCCTAAGTTCATGTCATTACAAAAGGTAAACATCACCACATTTGAGATTGAGATCATTGTTGGATGCTGAATTGGCGATCAAAAGAGAAGTACCTAACCTGTGCACAGAAAACAAAATCGTATCTTTAGTAAAACTCAGTGATATTTCTATAATCTAAACAATTAAAGACATAATGGTACAAGAATGCATAATTTGAATTATATGAACATACTATTGTTTAAGCTTACAATTACCATATACCATCATTTCAAATTCATTCATATTACCATATCTTTTCATATCCTGCTCAATTTTCACATGCTATCATATTTGATTTGTTCAACCAATATCTCAATTCACATCACTTGCTGTGTAAATAGCTTTTCACATATCAATCCACATTTTATTTAAACAATGGAATTATCCATTCCATATGCAATTCATGAGTACATAACTCATATATTCCATTTGTTCACAACATATTTCACATTTCATTTTCCATCCACTATCTCTTTTCCATTTCATATGCCATGTCATTTCAATATCAATTATAGAACTTTATTATTTATTTACCCCTATTAACATGACTCCGACTCGAACAGATATACGGATCCAACCATCACACCGATTTGGCACCCAGTGCCTTATCGGATAAATCTGAAGTAATAATTATGCCCAGCGCTATATAATTGACACCCAGTGTCTCATCGGTTAAACCGAAGCAAATTGGCACCCATTGCCTCATCAACTCAAAGTCGAAGAAATCCCTGAACTTTTCCTATCCTATAGCATGCAATCTATATCTGACTCAACCTGATACAGTTAATAGGGTTCCATTTTGCTTTCAATATATATATCCAATATCAAATTTCATATAAGCATATTATCACATATACTCTTATTTAATTCAATCAATATAAATTCAATAAATTCATCACATACCAAATCAATCCATTTCAGTTGTAAAACAAAATAGTTCTGACCTCCAATGCTTACCATATTGAAGAAATCAAAATGCAATAATTTACAACTTAGATCAGATTATAGAAACACAAACCATGGATTTCGAGCTATTCAACGTCGATTTTATCTTTCCCTTTTTAGTTGAGGATTCTAGTATGACGTTGGCTACAGAATTAAAACAATTAAAATATATTAATACTACACAATTCAATTCCGCATTGAATATTTCAATTTTTACACAACATTTGCTTAAATTCTAATTTAGTCCCTAAACTGAGACTAATTTTTAGTCTTCACATTTAATCATATATTTTTATGCTAATTTCACTTTAAGCTAAAGTTAGCTCTCTATTTTTAATTAAACCCATAAATTTTGAATTTTTCACAATTTAGTCCTTATTACTCAAATTTTACAATTTTTCTACAATTTAATCCTTTTCCATTTCTAACTTAAAAATCTATCAATTTAATCCCTAATACTAAAACTATTCAACATTATCAACGTTTAAAATCTTAATCAATGCTAAAATTTCAACATGAGTCGGGTAGTACTTAGAAAAAGGATTAAATTGACTAACCAATTAAAATTTAGAAACTTAGAAACCCTTGGTCGTCTGTTTCTTTCTCCTTTCTCCCTTTCTTTTCTTTCTCAAATTTTTGCATGCCTTTCTATTTCTTTTTCTTTATTCTTTCTTTTTTTATTATTACTTTTATTATTATAACATTTATACATATTTATTTCATTTTATAAGTCATAATATATAACTTATATATATAATACCCTATTAATGTCGTCCACTACCTAATATAAAGGTATATTTACCACTTTAATCCCTCAAATGATTTTTAATTTATAATTCAACTTTTACTCTATATGCAATTTAGTCCTTATGCTATAATATTTCTTAATTCATGCAATTTCACTTAACCGAAATTTAATTAACTACACAACTAAAAATATTTATGAGTCTAATTTATGGGAATGGAGTCCTGGGAATGCACTTTTTGACACCCCTAACTATTAGGTCATTACAGTTTGTATTTCGTAACATCTGATATCCGGACTCGGTGATTTGGGTCAGGTAGAGGGTATTACAGGATCATCACCCATCGATGAGTAGAAGAATATACATTGGATCCAAATCGACATGATAGTCAATGTCCAATGTCGGAGAAGAAAGTTGTTTGGATTTTGATAAATAGATTGATGACATTCAAAGGTATTTCATGAAAAAAATAAATTGTAGAAGAGAAAGGGAATGAGAGCTTTTAATTGATCCAGGCAGTGTAAATAGATAAAGCCATACAACAACGATCTTAATAACCCAATTACTTATATAAAAACTTTCGAATAGTTAAGTGATCATTTTGTAACTTTTTGAAGCTAAGTAATCAAGATATAAATTTACTAATAGTTTAGTGATTTTGGATATAATTTACCCAATAATTAATTACTCAATGCTTAGAATTATATCCTAATATAATAGAAATGCAATGATTAGTTGCAAGAATGAATACTAATCAGTTAGACAATAATGCAAAACAAAGATTAGATAGAAATTAGAAGTAAAAGAAAAAGAAAAAAAAAGGAAAATTAGAAAAGCAGGGCAGGGAACTGGGAGGACCAGCGGTTCTGTTTTGGGTTGGTAGAAAGTGGTAGGCACGTGATGCGTTGGCGTCGTGTTGCTAGCGTCGGCAATAAAATTACCCACTTTGTTTCTTTCTGCTCTGCTCGGGCCCCCACACTCGCTATATAAAATATATTAGTGTGATAGCAATTGCAGTTGCTTTTCACCCCAAATCTATGCCTCCATATTTCTTTATTATATTAATGTTCCTCTAGTTCGTCTATATATGAGAACAATAATATAATAAACTACATAAATATTGTGCATTGCATTTCTTGACATGGAATGGGTTGATTCTTAAGGTAAAATATTTTTTTTTAAAGATATTGGCTTTTCTTATTTTTAGTTTGCGTTGAACCAATGATCCCAGAATATACCAAATGTAACTGGCTCGAACCTAAGGCAAAACGACCGGGACTAAATTGTGCAATACTGGAGAATGACCATAATAATCCTAATGGAACTTCGCTCTCGTTTGTAACAACTCATTAATCACCCTTCATTTTCAATTTTTTAGAATTAGATTAGTGATTTAATCAATTAGACTACAGGTACATTAATTCGATCAATCCAATTGGTTCGGTCAATCCATTTGATTTGATTAAATAAATAATTCAAAATAAAAAAATAAAAAATCCCACACAATGCTTAATTCAATCTGTCTTTTATCCAATTCAATTGGTCCATATCATTTTCTGATCAACCGATTTAATAATTTTCTTCAAATTGATTTTTGATCTAACCAATCCGACCAATCGATCTATTCCAATTCAAACATCATTATTTATTTTTGTGAGGTTTTATATTAAAGTATTCAATTAACATCAATTTCATATTCGATTCCTGAACAATTCTTACTTTTACTCTTAATAAAAAAATTAGAATAATTGGCATTGCATTTTAAAAGTTTTATAAGGAACTTAAAAGACTTTGTCACCCATTTCTCTCCTTCCAATATTGTATGATAAAAAAATTTATCTAATCTATTTTTTTTAATGAGTGTGCTTTTGTTATGTGCATTATTAGTTATTTTTTAAAATTTACCAAGTCATTAAAAATAAATCATATATATTTAACATGTATTACCTTTTTATATATGACATTGTTAAGAGAAACAACTATAACCCTTAAAAAGATTAATGTATGAACTATAAAACAAGCATAAAAGAAACCTTAACCATAAAAAAATGTATCACCCTTTTAGTGTTGTTTATAAAAAAATGTATCCCCCTCTACTAGCAGTATATTTAATTTTTTAATATATTATTCATAATTTCATTTATGGAATTTTTCGGCATAATAACTTATTTGACCCTTTAATTTTATAAAAAAAAAAGAGGTCATTTTCGCCCTCTATTTAATTTCAAGTCTTTTTTTAGTCCTTACACTTGTGTTTTTTTATCAAATCACCCCAAAATAAATGAAAACGTTAACATTTGTTAACTTTGCTGATGTAGCATATATGTGGATTTGTCACATAGATGTCGCGTCAGTAATTAATTATTTTTTTAAAATTTAAAATTTTTAAAATTTAAAATTTCAAAAAAAATATTTAAAAAAATAAAAGAAGTATAAAATATAAAAAAATTGTTTTTTAATTTTTTAAATTTAAAAAATTATTTAATTGCTAATGTGACATACATATGACAACCCACATATATGTCATGTCAATAAAGTTAACAAACGTTAAATTTTTTCATCTATTTTTAGGTGATTTGACAAACAATGCAAATTCTAGTATTAAAAAATGTTGGAAAACAAATAGAATGCTAAAATAATTTTTTTTTTGTAAGGTTGTGTTAATTTTTTTAACTCCATAAAATAACTTGTAATACTAAATTTTGTGGGTGAAAGAAAAATATGTAAATAATATGTAATTTTTTTTAATTAGTAGTATTTTTTAGAAGAAAATAATGATATTTTTTTTAATTTATGGTAGATTATTTTAAGATGATAAGCAAATTATTTTCATAAATGTGACTTTTTTTTAAGTGTGGTTTAAGACTTTCGCTAAGTTGGAGTCCCCTTCAATTAAGTCTTTAACATTCTGAATTATTTAATTTTGTTTTTGAGAATTTTGATATAAATATGTATTTATTTTAGTGGCTAAGTGTTATGATTGTGTGTTGAGGTCTTGGGTTCAAGTCCCATTTTTGGAAAATATAATATGTTATTTTTTATCCTACCCTTATCCCTTTTAGGTGGGCTTTTGTTATATTTTTGGTAAGCTAATATTAGAATGAGCTTGCTGGTTCAACGGGTAAGGTGTTAGCTTGCCTAAGGTTTTGTGTTTGAATCCCAGTGTCAGCGGAGATGATAATCTTTGCTTCAATTGTGTAGTAGAGGTTCGGTGGAAGTTAAATTTTGAGGTAGTTGGATGTGGTTAGTGGGTAGGATTCTGGGGGATAAGGTGGTTAGCAGATGGAGTGGGGATTTTGTCATTATTTTTATTTTTTAAATTTTAATTTAGTTTTTTTTATTTTCCCAAAAATTTCCCCCAATTATGACTTTTTTTTCTCTCATCCATTCTTTTCCCTCTCTTGAGTAAATTTCATTCTTCCCACTTTGCAATCTTTGATTTCAATTAAAATCAGGTGTTATTGTTAATTAATCGGCACTGTGGTTCATTGTTGTCTTCTTCTGTTCCAATTTTTTAGTATACTTCGATTCAGTAAGTGGGTAGGTCTAGTTTTGCTTTTGGTTGGTAATTCTTTATTGATCGTGTTTTGTTAATACAGTTTAGGGGAAGACCAAGGGACCTGGGATAGTCCGTCGGTGACTTAGTTGCGTGGAACTATCATTGTTCGATTGAAGGTAAGGGTTTGGTTGAATAATAGGTTGAATGGATTGATTTGGTTTCAATTTTAATAGCAATTTAAGCGACTGATTCAGTGTTTTAATGGTCAATTTTAGGTTCTGGTTATCTCAGGATTGCTTTCGCGTCAAAAACGAGCCAAGTGTATAACGAAAACTCAAGAAAATGAGGTTCGGCGAAAGCCGAAAAATGGCTTATTGACGCCACACGGGCATGTGCCCAGCCGTATGGCTGGTCGTGTGCCGTGTGGCGTGTAAGTGTATAGTCGTGTGGGTCATACGGGCTAGGCCGATTTGGGAGTGTGGACTGTAGTCCAGACCATGTGAGCCACACGAGCGTGTGGGCCAACACGGGCAAGCCATATGGACATGTGGGCCCAAAATTTTACTTTTTTTCCTAGGGTCATATACGTTCCGATCGACTATAGACCTTCCGTAAGGAAAGGCAAAAAAAACCCTAATGCATGATATCTTTATTCTGATAGATTGAGTTGAACATTTAAAAATTGATATGTGTCATATGGCGAAGAATTGCTCATGACTCTAGCATGAGAAATTGAAGAGTGAAGTGTTAAGCATAGCCTGAGTAAAAGTTCTTTAGCAATGATTATGTGATAGTGGAGTTCATGTGTAAGTTAAACCACTCTTCTGGTAAAATTTTCGGGGATAAAAATCCCTAAAGGGGGGAGAGCTGTAACATCCCGAATTATAGCCTAGTCGGAACAGTGGTTTCGGGCTCACAAATCTGACGTAATAAAACTTATTTTTATTATATTTTTATGGTTTACAATTTCACGGGATGATTTTGTGAAATTTCGTTCGAAAATTTTGACGTTTGGGCACTCAATTTTGTTAAAAGGACTAAATTGTAAAAAGTGCAAAAGTTGAGTTCTACATGTTAGAGGTGTCAAATTGTTTTGAAATTTTAAATTTGAGGTCCTTAAATGGTAATTAGACCATTGCTTAATTTTTGGACAAAAATAGACATGAAATGGGTGAAATAGAATATTTTTAAGTTAGGGGCATTTTGGTAATCTAATAATTAAAAGAATTAAAAAGCCAAAATAAGCCA
The DNA here is from genome assembly GCA_025698465.1 of Gossypium longicalyx. Lineage (NCBI taxonomy): Eukaryota > Viridiplantae > Streptophyta > Magnoliopsida > Malvales > Malvaceae > Gossypium > Gossypium longicalyx. Next base: position 72,271,415 of record CM047004.1, on the reverse strand, counting down.
AATTTGTCCATATTCTTCATGTACCAGCCGAATCTCACATGGAAGTCATGGCTATGGTTGGTTCCAGCTTCCAAGCTCATTTGTAAGTGATCCCAAACCCCGTTTTTAATGTTCTTTACATTTTTGAAGTCCTGGTAACTCGATTTACCTATTTCTACCATTATTTTGAGCTAGGGTTCATGTTTAAAAATTTACCCATGAGTGATATGCATGTGTTTTGATGTCTAATGGTAGAAAATGAATGTTGGGTGTTAAATAAATGACTTTTGCTAAGTGATTTTGGGTGAAAATGCTTAAAAGAACTAGATTGTAAAAGTTATAAAATTTGTTATAAAGTGTGATTTAGTGGAAATTGTAGGCTGATATAGTTATGAAAATGATTCGACTAGGCTTAAAGAATAAATAAATTGAATGAAAATCATTTTACAAGCCTCGGGGCAAAAGTGTAAATATGATAAATTTTAGGGGCAAAAATGTAATTTTTCCATAATATGATTTTTCGGTCTATATGAATAATGCGAGTCCTAAATAAGCTATATTTGAAATGTTAGATCAAGAAAACCGAGATTTGGGATTAAATCAAGAAAGTACGAGATTGTGGACTAAAATGAAATAATTAGCCGTGCTCGGATTCGAGGTAAGTTCATATGATGATAATAATGCAGTGTTATATTTGAATTATAATTCTTTACTATTATTGTATAAATTGTATGATTGAATACATTGGAAAAGTTGGTGCAATGGTGTACATGATGTGGAAATATGACATGGAAGAATATTACATGAAATGCAGGAAAATGATGATATATGACAAGTGATATATGAAATATGTGATATATGTTATGTAACTTTATAAAAGCTTATTTGCTTTTTGAGTTATGCCTTATCATGCCATGAATGGGCAATTGGTACTATGGATAGTGAGATCGACACTTTGAGTAAGTTTGACAAAGATGTGGTATCGAAAAGTCCCGTTTGAACCCTAGGAATAGTTTAGGATACAAGTGACATGTCACTAGAAATTAAGAAATCTAAGCTCTTTGAGTTGGTCCGAGTTCGTGATATATGTGAGAAATCCAAACTTGTTGAGTTGGTCCAAGTTCATGGTATATGTGAAGCATCCAAGCTCGTTGAGTTGGTCTGAGTTCATTATGGATGCGGGCATCCGACCTCGTTGAGTTGGTCCGAGTTCATAATGGATGCGATAAATGTAATTGGGTTCCGGGCAATAGTCTTGTGTGTACTACTTGTGGCTAGGTAATCCTTGAGTTGGTCGGATACCTGTCAGCTTGTGTGAGCAACCCGTACCTTGACTGATAGCTTATATGAGCAATCCCGTGAGTAGCTTCTTCGTGAGCGTTACATGTTATGTGGTAGCTTTGGCTACGTTTGTATATGTGGCACTTATGTGCAAGTTTTCTGCGTATCCAATAGTATTTCGAGTGTTCAATGGGTAAGGTAATACAATGGATGATGTAAGGAAAGTCCCGATGAGGACATGTTACGGAAGGTATGGTTGTATACTATGCTACGAGTGGTACAAGTATTTACACTAAGCTTATGATTATTGAGACTTTGAAATGTTGAGACATCAGTGAGTTAAGATGTATGAATTATGATTATGAATTTTGTTGTAATATCATGCTAACTTACATTGTGTAGTTAAATATGGAATCCATGAAATGGCGAGTTCATGATTAGTTAAAAATGAACTTATGATAGTTATCATTATATTACACTAAAATAGTTTTCGATAGTAGTAGTTGTGTGACTTTGAAAATCCACCTAAAATTATGGAACTAGAATTAGAGACTGAATAAAATATGAATAAAATATGAAATTAAATCTTATTGAGTCTAGTTGTACATAGATGAAACGGTGTAAGCAAAAGAATTTCATATTATGCGATATTTGAATTTTTGTGAGACAGGGTCAGAGTGATTTTAGGCTCCCCTGTCTTAACTTTGGAAAATCATTAAAAATTTAAAAAAAAAATAATTATGGGTTAGAATTTATATGACTAAATTCTTAGTGAATCTATTTTCAAGAAAAACAGACGGGACCATTATCTGAATCTCGTACTAAGAGATAAATGAATTTTAGTAAAGAAAGGTAGAAGCTGTTAAACAGCAGAATAGGGGTAACTTTGAAGAATAAACTATACTTATTGGTTAGACTAAAAATTCTAAAAATTTTATGGTAAGAAGATATGTGAGTATAGTTTCAGGGAAAATTAGTGGATCTTAATTTATAGTTCCGTAGCTCAAGTTATAAATATTTTAGCGACTATGACTTGAGTAGACAGCTTGACTAGAATATAAGCAAATAGTGGAATTATGTGTAAATTCGATTGTGTTACAATGAGAACATGTCGTAAGAATTTGGTAAAAGTATGTTAATAAATTGCTCATTATTTTCATATGGACTTACTAAGCTATAAAGCTCATCCCTCTCATTTCCATTTCTTTTAGTGTTTCAGGTTAGCTCGGGGTTGGAGATCGTCGGAAACAGCATCACACTATCAAGCTATTACTTTCGGGGTATTGATGAATCTTAAACGTCTTCACGTGAGTGACATGTATAGGGACTTAGTTATTGATATGTGTTCTTATGATTTGGCCAAGATGTTGGCTTATATTAGTATATTGTAAATAGCTATGAGTTATGGCTTATGATGGTCATGGCTGGTAAGTCTAATTATCCAAGTTATGTGATATTGCCCTGTGAAGTGGTTATATGATTTGGCTCGATTGCTATGATTAGATGATATCATGATATGTATGCTTGCTTATTTTGTTGAGATTAAATGGTATGCTATTGAACATGGTATAAAAGCATAAGAGTGATTAAAATGGTAAAGCCAAAATAATATGAATGGATGTGTTTAGACTTGGTATTATACGAGCATGTGATTCACATGTATGTAGCCATGCAAATTCTATTTTTGAGTATTAATAAAGGATGTGTAATCATTAAATCGGAGTTATAGCATATGCTTATGAAGTGTTTAAGCATGTGAAGGGTTAAGGCAACAAAAAGGCTTGGAAAATAGCCTAAGTGCTAGCCACATGGGCAGAGACACGGCCATGTGTCTCAGCCGTGTGGAGGACACGGTCTAGCACACGGGCGTGTGGCCTGACCGTGTGATTCAATTTGTTTTACCGACGTTATAAAGAGAGAGTTACACGGCCTAAGGACACGGGCGTGTTGAAGACACATGGGCGTGTCCCTGTGTCCATACGGACGTGTGACCCTGTTTCATGAAAATTTTTCCAAGTTTTCCCAAAACTTTTCAAAGTTCTCGGTTTAGTCCCAAACCGCCTTTAATGCATGTTTAGAGCCTCGGTAGCTCGTGTAAGGGATATTATGTATGTGATTGAATATTTTTAATTTAAATGAAACTTTATGGCTCGATTTTAAGAAATTGTGTATGTTTAAGTTCAGTAATGCCTCGAACCCTATCCCGGCATCGGATACGGGTAAGGGGTGTTACAGAATGGGTGTTTTATACCCTACATGGTGAGTTAGGATGGTCGGATAGTGTGTATAGAATGGGGGTAGGACTTTGCATATCTATATGTTTTTGATAATCCGATTCTGATATGATTTGATTATGTTAAGGACTAATGTCCGCTTCTGTTTTGATATTCTGTTAAGGACTCATGTCTGATTCTGATAGAGGTAAGATTAAGAGGGATTCAGAGCCCTCTAATTATGTTCAGAAGCCTAAGAAACGGGCCAAACCTGATGGGCCTTCTAGAGTAGGAGTTCTAGTTGCTCCTACTGGATTTAGCCATACAGTGATTGTGGTAAACGCTACCAGGGTGAGTGTTGGAGACGATTGGGAGCATGTCTGCGTTGTGGGTCATTAGATCATCGTGTTAGAGAGTGTTCACAGCATTCTGATCAGATGCAAGCTTCGGTTCTGGGTTTTATTCAGCCGTAGAGGGTAGTACAGCAACCACCTAGGAGTCGTGGTCCGGCCAGAGGTGGTAATGGTTTGGGAAAAGGATAGAGAGTACCGGGTAGAGGTGCTAATCAGATGAAGCGAGGCAGTATACAGTGGTATATGTTGCTCGACGCCGTGAGGACAAAGACGCTCCTGATATGATAACAAGTACGTTCTTTATTTTTTATGTCCCTTATACTGCTTTGATAGATATAGGGTCAACACACTCGTATGTAGTTAGTTCTGTCTCTGAAAACTTGGGGATTACTAATGAGAATACTTTTGGTGAGATTTTTGTACTAACTCCGTTGGATCAATCTGTTCGAGTAAATAGACTGTATAGAAATATATCGCTGGAAGTTCAAGGGGCTGTGTTTCCAGCAAATTTGATGGAGCTACTGTTTAGGGAGTTTGATTTAATTCTGGGTATGGACTAACAAGTAGAGCACCGAGTTAGTTTGGATTGTACAACAAAAAGGGTAGTTTTGAGAACCGAGGATGATATGGAAACTGTTATGATCAACGAGCTTCGAGATTACTTGTCTAACGTAATCTTCTCTCTAGTGGCTGAAAAACTAGTTCCAAAAGGGTGTGAAACATATCTGGCTTTTGTAAGTATTTCAGTTTCTAGGGACTCTTTTGTCGGAAACATCAGAGTAGTGAGGGAATTTCTAGATGTATTCCCAGATGAGTTATCGGGTTTACCTATGAATCGAGAAGTTAAGTTTGTAATTGAGCTTCTACCGGGTACAGCTTTAGTGTCCATTACCCCTTATTGAATGGCACCAAAAGAGTTTATAGATCTTAAGGCTCAAGTTCAAGAGTATCTGGATCATGGGTTCATTTGTCTTAGTGTGTCTTTGTGGGGGGCACCGATTTTTTTGTGAAGAAAAAGGACGGTAACATGAGAATGTATATAGACTATCAGCAGTTGAATAAGTTAACTGTGAAGAATAAGTACCCACTTTCAAGGATCGACGATCTGTTTAATCAGTTTCGTGAGGCTTCAATATTCTCGAAGATAAATCTCCACTCTCGGTATCATTAGCTTAGGGTTAAGGAAGCTTATATTCATAAGATAGCTTTTACAACTCGTTATGGGCACTACGAGTTCCTAGTTATGCCTTTTGGTTTGACAAACACTCCAATTGTATTCATGGATCTAATGAACTGGGTTTTCCAGCCATATTTGGATCAATTCATTGTAGCCTTTATCGACGATATTTCGGTGTACTCTAAGACCGAGGATGAGCATGACGAGCATCTTAAAGTAGTGTTTCAAATACTACGTGAGAAATAACTTTACACTAAGTTGAGCAAATGTGAGTTCTAGTTACGAGAAGTATCTTTTTTTGGGCACGTGGTTTCTTCTAATGGGATCCGAGTTGATCTTAAAAAGATTAAGATTGTACTTGATTGGAAACAGACTAAGAATGTTTCTGAGATTCACAGTTTTCTGGGTCTTACGAATTATTATCAATGGTTTGTTGAGGGGTTCTTATTGATTGCAGCTCTTCTGACTAAGCTTCTATGCAAGAATGTTTCTTTTTTTCTAGACTGATGCGCAACAATCAAGCTTTGAGAAACTTAAGTCTGTTCTGACTCGGGCTCCTATTCTGATACAACCTGAATCTGGTAAAGAGTTTATGGTTTTTAGTGATGCTTCACACGTCGAATTGAGGTTGTAACTTATGCATCCCGAAAGCTTAATTTATATAAGGGAAATTATCTTATGCATGATCTCGAATTACCTGTCGTGGTTTTCACTTTAAAGATCTGGAGGCACTATCTGTATGGTGAAAGGCGTATCATCTACACCGATCACAAGAGCCTCAGGTACCTCCTTACTCAAAATGAGTTGAACCTTAGGCAGCATAGATGGATTGAGCTACTCAAGGATTACGATTGCACGATAGAGTATCATCCCGGTAAAGCTAATGTGGTGATTAGTGCTCTTAGTCGTAAAACAATGTCTGATTTGAGGGCGATGTTTGCTCGCCTAAGTTTGTTTAAGGATAAGAGTTTGTTAGCCGAGTTGCAAGTTAAGCCCGACTTTGATTGATCAGATTCGAGATAAAAAATTGAGGGACGAATCTTTGGTTCTGTGTTTCCATCAGGTTGAGAGTGATAGTACGTCTGATTTTGGGTTGAATAATGATGGGGTTCTGTGTTTCCGAGGACAGGTTTGTGTACCAAATGACTCTAATTTGAGACAGTCAATTTTGAGGGATGCACATAGTAGCTCTTATGCTATGCATTCTGGTGGAAATAAGATGTATCGAAATCTTTGTAAACTGTATTGGTGGTCAGGTTTGAAAGAGAGGTAACAGATTTCGTTGCTTGATGTCTGACGTGCCAGCAAGTTAAAGCTGAGCACCAGTTGCTTTCAGGTTTGCCCCAACCCATTAAGATTCCCTTATGGAAATGGAAACGTGTAACAATGAACTTTGTTAGTGGGTTGCCTTTAACACCTACTAAGAAAGATTTTGTTTAGGTCATCGTGGATCAGTTGATCAAGTTTGCCTATTTCATTCCGGTTCAAACAGATTATTCACTGCAGAAGCTAGCCAAGCTCTACATTTTCAAGATTGTGAGACTTCACAGGGTTTCAATTTCGATAATTTCTGATAGGGATCCTCACTTCACTTCTTATTTTTGGAAGAATCTTCATGAAGCTCTAGGTTCAAGATTGGACTTCAGTATTGCATTCCATCCTCAGACTGATGGTCAGTTCGAGAGGGTGATTTAAATATTAGAAGATATAATTCGGAGTTGTGTGATTGATTTCTAAGGGAGTTAGGAGGATTTTCTATCTTTAGCTGAGTTCGCCTACAACAATAGTTTCCAGTCTAGCATCCAGATGGAACCTTACGAGGCTTTGTATGGTCATAAGTGTCGTACTCCACTATGTTGAACTGAGTTGGGTGAACGATAGGTTTTGGGTCTTGAGTTAATTCCCAAGACTGAGGACAAAGTTAGATTAATTTGGGATCGTCTTGAGGTGACTTCTAATATATAGAAGTCTTATGCGGATCTGAAAATGAAGGATATTGAGTACTCTATGGGTGACTTTGTCTTTCTTAAGGTATCAACATAGAAGAAAGTTTTGCGGTTCAGACGTAAGGGCAAGTTGAACCCTAGGTTCAGTGGGCCATATCAGATTCTGAAGTGTGTGGGATCGGTTGCTTATCAGTTTGAGCTACTTCCAGAGTTAGTCTGTATCCATGACGTATTTCACATCTCTATGTTGAGGCAGTATTGGTCTGATCCATCTCACATTGTTTCTGTTGAGAATATCGAAGTTAAAGCGGATTTGACATTTGAGGAAGAACCTGTTCAGATTTTGGATCGAGACGTAAAGATTCTGAGGAGGAAGTCTATTTCGTTAGTTAAGGTTCTGTGGCGAAATCATGACACTAAGGAAGCCACGTAGGAACCTGATGACTCAATACGTCAACAGTATCCTCATTTGTTCGGATTAAGTAAATTTCGAGGCCGAAATTTCTTTTGGGGGTAGATTTGTAATGCCCTAAATTTTAATTTTATTTTTGAGAATTTTGACATAAATATGTATCTGCTTCAGTGGCTAAGTGTTTTGATTGTGTGTTGAGGTCTTGGGTTCAAGTCCTACTTTTGGAAAATATGTTATTTGTTTATCCTACCCTTATCCTTCTTAGGTAGGCTTTTGTTATATTTTTGGTAAGCTCATATTAGAATGAGCCTGCTGGTTTAAGTAATAAGGTGTTAGCTTACCTAAGGTCTCATGTTTCAATCCTAGTGTGAGTGAATATGATAATTTTTTCTTCGATTGTGAGGTAGAGGTTCGGTAGAAGTAAAATTCTAAGGTAGTTGGATGTGGTTAGTGGGTAGGATTTTAGGGGATAAGGTGGTTAGTGGTGGATGTGTGCATGGGTCGGGTCAGGCCGGGTTTGAGCTAGGCTCAACTAAAAATTTAGGCCCGTTTGCTAGGCCGAGCTTGGCCAGGCTCGAAAAATGGGCATAAAATTTTGCTCAAGCCCGACCCAGATAAAAATGTTAAAACCTGGGCCCAACTCGACCGGCCCATATTAAATTTTTATATTATTTTTATATAATTTTAAAATATATATAATACATCAAAAATACTAAAAAAATCAAAATAAATATTTCGTAACAAATTGAAAATAAATTTTAAAAAATATGTATACTTAAATAACACTAAGATAGTTGCAACTTAACAAGCCAATGCCTCTAAAATAATAACAAAATTAACAAATGTCTTTAAAAAAATAACAAAATTAACAATAAAATAAGTTTTATACAATGTCCAAACAAAAACAACAAAATAGTAGTAACATAATAGTAAAATGGTAGCAAAATAGGGAGAAAACAATAAAAATAATATTAAAACGGGCCTTATTTTTTTGTCCATGCCTATATTTCAGGCCTATATTTTTGCCCAAACCCTCCCACATTTCGAGGGGGCCTTCAGGTCGGGCTGGGTGGCCCGACCCATGAACAGGTCTAGTTAGTGGATAGAGTGGAGATTTTATCAATATTTTTATTTTTTATTTTTTATTTTTAATTTAGTTTATTTTTTTCCCTAAAATTTCCCCCTATTCTGACTATTTTTCTCTCATCTATTCTTTTCCCTTTAGTAAATTTCCTTCTTCCCACTTTGCAATCTTTGATTTCAATTAAAATAGGGTGTTATTATTGATTGATCGGCATTGTGGTTCATTAACATCTTCTTCTGTTCTAATTTTCGAGTATACTTCGATTCGGTAAGTGGGTAGGTGTAGTATTGCTTTTGGTTGGTGATTCTTTATTGATGGTGTTTCGTTAATGTCGTTTAGGGGAAGACCAAAGGGCTCGGGATAGTCCGTTGGTGACTTAGTTGCTTGGAACTGTCGTTGTTCGATTGATGGTAAGGGTTTGATTGAATAATAAGTTGAATGGGATTGATTTGGTTTCGATTTTAGTAGTGATTCAATCGACTGATTCAGTGTTTTAATTGTCAATTTTAGGTTCTGGTTATCTCGGGATTACTTTTACGTCAAACACGAACCAAGTGTGTAACGAAAACACGAGAAAACGAGGTTTGACGATAGTTGAAAAAGTGGCCTATTGAGGCCACACGGGCATGTGCCTGGCCATGTGACAGGCGAGTGTGTGACAGTGTAAGTCACACGGGCTAGGCTAATTTGGGTGTGTAGGTCATGGTCCAGGCCGTGTGGGGCACATAAGCGTGTGGGTCCAAAATTTTAAAATTTTCCTTAAGGTCACATATGTCGTTCCAATCGACTGTGGGCCTTCCTTAAGGTCGATAAGGGCAAAACAAACTCTAATGCATGATATCTACTATTCTGATAGATTGAGTTGAGCATTTAGAAATTGATATGTATGATCTGACTGGTTCGTAATAGCATGTATGTTATTTGTATATGAGCATGCAAGTCATGTTAACTCTGTTATATATGTATATCTGTATTATGTATCTGTATATGGGGTGGGATTTGTATATGTGGAGGAAGTATTCTGTAAGGCGACATTTCGTCGGTATACTAGCAGCGTGGCTGCAAACTATTATGATATGTGTGGTAAGGACACTATGTGGTGTGTAGGGATAAGTGGGTGTTTTATACCCCACATGGTGTGTTGGGATGGTTGGAGATAGTGTGTAAAAGATGGAGGTAGGACTTTGCATATTTGTATGTTTATGATAATCCGATTCTGATATGATCTGATTCTATTAAGGACTCATGTCCACTTCTATTCTGATATTCTGAGAAAGCTGAATTTATGTGTATGCATGACTCTGTTTAGTTACACACTGAGTTTTAAAAAAACTCACATCTGTTTGTCTATTCTGTTCAGGTAATCCTCAGGCATAAGCGAGTCGATGCAACAGAGGCTCAGTGGTGACTACTAGACCAAAAAATTATTTTTAATTATTAAATTATTTTCAGGATTTTCTTTGAGAGTTTTGTAATTTTGGGATTCTCTGGACTGTTGTTTATAATTTTAGTTTTAGATGCGTTTTGATTTTAAAACTGCGATGTTTGGGAAACAACAGTTTTACGCAAACAAATATTTTTTAAAATACAAGCTCGGTTTTCAACTATAACGATTTACAAACTTCCGCTGCAAATTTACATTTTACTTAAAAAGGTAATAAATGACGGTTTCATTAAAGAGTATAATAAGTTTTTTTCCGAAAAAGTAGACTCTTTTAGTAACAATTTTCGTTTCAAGACCCTTCTTCGTAACATTTTCATATTCGTCCATAAAGTCTAAGCCGGGTTTGGGGTGTTACAAAGTCTTAATTCAGATGTGAAATTACCAAAAACTTTTAATTTTATAAAGTAACAAATATTATTTTGAAGGTAGTATAATTTTTTTATGTAAAAAAATACATGTGCATGATAAGATTTGAACTTGAAATCCCATCGCATTTATAAATTCAATTTTATTATTTGAATTAAAGCGACATTTTATTTTTATTTTAACTTTTTATAAATTTGTTATATAATTTTTTTCACCGACATTGTGGATGTATCATAATCTAATATTAGATTAAAGCTTTAAAACACGATAGTAACTCTTAAAATGTCCTTTAGGAAAAATATGTTTTTAATTTTTTTTCTTAATTAAGTTTGTGCTTAGTTAATTTATGATATAAATTTAGTCATAGATTTTATAATAATAATAATAATAATAATAATAATAATAATAATAAATTTTTGATAGGAGCTTTATCAACTTTATAAGTGAAATTAAAATTTATCATTCATTTGAAAAATAAATAAATAAAATATACGAAAACTCTTTTAACTCTATTCATAAAAGTTCCACTACCATTAATAAATCAAATAATAATCGTATGGTAAGATTGTTCACCTTTCTTAATAATGTGGTTGGGTAGAGCACATTTCATGAATAATTATTTACCTCTTTAGAGAGTACCCTAATGAGATAATTAGTCATTACTATCAACAATGAATATCCTAAATAATAATAAAAATTCTTATTTCAGATTTACAGTGATAAATGCTTTTTGGGACAATTCCTGAAGCGATACGTTTCCAACACGACCAATCAACATATGAAAATGGAGAAATGGCGTAAAGCAGGTCCGAGTAATGTAGTATTAGTCGATAGCTACGGTGTTGGAACAGGAAGTGAGAAAGCAATCAAACAGGCATATATTTATATAGAGCAACAAAGCAAATGAAACCCACCAGAATTCGCAATCCTCATACCAATAATGCATTTTTTCTTCATTATATATTTTAAGGTCCACAACAATTGAATGTGAAGTTTTAGATATTTGTAGACAATGGAATAGGGAACCCAATGGAGTGACTTCAAATACGTAGAGGTCATAGATATTTGTAGTCTTCATGTTCTGCTTCTATGCAACGTATTGTCAGCGGCAGCTAATACACAAAACCTCTTTCGACATTCGATTAAGAAGCAAAGGATAGGTAGATAGGGTCAAAAAGCCAGCCGCAAGTGGAAGCATATGCGGCTGTACTTGGCTCTTCATTGTTGAGTTTGCGGGATTTGTTTCTATCATACAATACTCCTGAGAGTAGACAGAATTGTATCAAGGTGGCCTTCAAGACTCTGCAGGAATGAATATTAACCTTAAATATCAGATTAGAAATGGACGCCTAAAGTTTTACCTTTTGGAACAGGGTAAAAAGATAGACCATCTTGTGGGAGTCGTTTTCCAGGATAGATACAACCAGTAAGCAATTTTAGAAAAGGTGGTGATGATGAGTTTACGATTATGCAGTGAAAAAGACTTGGCGAGTGTTTGAGGGCAATTTGCATTTTGAGATCAATACCTGGGTTAGTGTATTTATTTCCCATTCATTGTAGCATTTCATGGAAAGTAAATAAGCTGGAAATAGCAAGAAAAGATTGATTCAAAGAACAGGTGGCCAGTTCGTTCAATTTGGTGTCCCTATCCATCCAAATAAATTAAGTTGGGTCGCCACTTGATTGAACCCAGCCTCTGTCACACGTAACCTTACTCATCTTCCCCCTCAAATGCTACATTCCATAATATATGTTTATTTTAATTGGAAACTCTGAGGCAATACTATATGACCAATTTACCCTTTCCAAGAAACAATTCGAGCTTCCTCTGCTTTAGTTTTTATTTTTTCAATATTGAAAATTTTATTTGGGAAAATAAAAATCAATAACAAAACTACTCAAACATATTTGGTACTTTATGTTTTTTATAATAAAAATATGAGAAATAAAATAAAATAACTACTATAGATTTTATCCAGGGTCAAGATTTGATAATTAATATATTTTTAGGTTTAAATGTTTTTTTAATTAGAATTAATTTATTAATTAAAACTAAAGTTTAAAACACTTATTTTTAACTTTTTTTAGTTTTATAAACCATTTTTAGTAGAATTATTTTTTTTTACATATTTTTAACTAGCTTTATAATATTATTAATCAATTCATATTATTTATATCATTAATTAATTATTATTATTATTATTATAAAAATATACTAATGTGGAATTTTTTTAAAAAATTATATATCAATTGTATGTTTATTAAAAGTTTATCTTAAGGCAATTTTAATAAAAAATTAAACCAACATTTTAACAAAAAAATAGTTAATGATTTTAAGCATTTATCTTAATTAATAATATTATAAAAAAAAAACCACTAAATTTTATCAAACATATAGAGGAAGAGGCCCGTATAACTTCAACTCCTTTTAACCTAGACATTATCATAAGTCAAGTTATTGGTTCGGTAAGAAAGTCTCTTCGAAAAGTGAGAGTTTAGATAAAATATAGGTCTGAAAAATAGGCTTAGACAAAAAATAAGGCCCGTTTAAAAAATAGGTTAAGTTTCGGGTGAGGTTTTTTGGCCCAACCCAAATTTGCAAAAAAAAACTGTTGTTTTCTCACCGTTTTGCTGTCATTTCACTATTATGTTACTACTATTTTGTTATTATTGTTTTGATATTATATAACTCTTGTTTTATTGTTAATTTTGCTACTATTTTAGAGGCATTTGCTTATTATGTTACACCTATCTTAGTGTTATTTAAGTATAAAAACTTTTTTTTAATTTATTTTCAATTTATTTAGAAACATTTATCTTAATATTTTTAGTATTTTTGATGTATTATATTTTTTAATTTTATATATAAAACAAAATAAAAAAATTATACGGACCGGACTCAAATTTAACATCTATAATCTAGATCGAGCTTGAGCAAAAATTTAAACTTATTTTTTGGGTCGGGTTAAATCTAAACCTATCAAATGGGCCTAAAATTTTGTTAAGACTGAACCCGAACTATGGACAAATCTACATTAACCATTGTGGTTGAATGAAAGAGAACTTTTTTCTTCAATTCCTCCTTTCCTTATAAAGGGAAAAGAGAAGCTTTTGTTCCTAAAAAGGCCAAGGGTGTAAGGTGTGGAAAGGAAAAGTTGTAATAATTATAGGCCCATATATATGTTGTTATAAGCATATTCTCATTAGAATAAGAATTCTAATTCTAATTTAAAAATCTTTATCAACTTATGATATTCACTTAAATATAGGAATATTAATTGTATATGATTCATTTTGAATAAATTTATTTTCTAATACTATTATCTCTTATTCTCTCGCCACTTTTGATTTTTGTTTTATTTTTCTAATTTTTATAACAATATAATACAATATATATATATATATTCTGTATGTGGGTCAAAACTCATAAGGGTTATATTTTTTATTTAATTTAAGGGACTAAATTAGAAATTTGCATTGCCCTTATTGACCTAATTTCCCAATGACTTCTTACCTTTTCTTCCTTAATCGTTGCAATTCTTAATGCTGTCCATAAGAAGTAATAAACTTTAAACCATCCTTCTTTTTTGATAAATTAAAAAAAAATTAAGTGTTCAATTTTTAGTATTATATTTTATTAGTATTAAATTTATATTACAAATTTATTTTGCATATTAGTAAAAATTAAGAAATGAATGTACATATATTTTTTTATGAATATAGATGTGTTATTTGATAAAAATATATCTTAACTTTTGAAAATTTTTACTTCTTAATTTTACTATTATTAATATAAAATTTTATATTATTTAAATAGAAAAAAATCATTTGAATGAAATGAACATTTTCAACCATTTATCAAACCCACCTAAATATATAATTTTTTTTCATTTTTGCTCTTAAAAGGAAAAGAAAAGATAATCATATTCAATTTTAATGGATTACATGTAATTTATGTTGTTGAAACCATTTTTAATTTTAAAAACGGGAGTCGACTTAAAATCAAAAAATAGAGTCGCTATCGATCTTTTTTCGAGGTGTGATCGGATCACCTTGAAATTGATCATTTTAATAAAATATTTTGATTTATTAAAATAATGATTTTGGGTCTACAAAATTCGAGAAAAAGAGTTCGGGAGTCGGTTACGCATGAGGAAGGGCTAGCAAACGCCCAAAATTGGTACCTAATTGATTAATTAATGTCTTAATGTCGAAAATTTGAAAAGATTTTATAATACGATCCTTTTATTTAAAAAGAACACTTGAATAAATTAAATTGGATGCTAAACCCTCTTATTTCGAAAAAATAAAATGTCATACCCGATGAGTTAGGATACGACATTTCACATTTTCGAAACTGAGCTTATCTTTTGATTTTTAAAACTCATGCAGTGAAGTTTAAAAAGGATATTCAATTTTTGGGTCAAATGAAAAATCGGAACCCAGTAAGTCAGGGCACAATTTCTCAAAATTTCAAACATAGAATATTACCTTTATTTTTTAGAAATCCTTATCTTGAGATACAAAATATCATATCCAGTGAGTTAGGACATAACACCCCGAATTCCTGAGAATAAGCTTTTATTTGAAACTTATACGTTTTGATTGAAAAAGGGCACTCAGTTACTTAGATTCAACGAGGAAAATTGGAACCCAGTAAGTTAGGGCACAATTTTTCGAATCCCGAAATACGAAATAATGCTTATTTTAAAAAAAACATAATTTTAAATGTATCGGGTAAAATGTAACATGATTTTCGTGGTAGAATGAAAAATAAATTAAGGTATTTACATGCATAATAGAATAATAAATGCGTTAATGTAAATAACAAATCAAATGAGAAAAATAATATAAAATAAAATAAATCAGCCAAAAATAGAAATAATAATAATAATAATAAGTAGAAAAAACTAAAACTTGAAACGGAAAAGGACTAATATTAAACAAAGAAATAAATAAGCATGGTAAAAAAACTTAAAAACAATAATATTAAAAATAATGATGATATTAATAATAATATAAAGAGAGGGAAAAAATAATATTATATAAGAAGATATAAATAAATGATAAAATAAAATAAATGTATATAAGGTTTTTAAGTAAATAAATAAATAGAATGAAAATATAATAATAGTAGTAATAATAGTACAAAACTAGTTAATATAGTACCATGATAATAATAAGAATAATAATAATAAAATAATAAAAATAACAATATGTTACTAATAATAATAAATAAATAAATAAATAATGGTAATAAATATATATAAAATAATAGTAACAGTAATAAAATAAATATAATATAATAAATATAATAATAATATATAATAATAACAATATTAAAAATAACACTCTCCCCCTCTCTTCTAAATCCGGCCATCGATCTGGCCTTGCTCCGGTCACCAGACCCCCACGAGCCGTCGTCGACTTCATCGTACACGGCGGCCGGACCTCAAAAGAAACCCTTTTTTCAGCGATTTTAAAATGGGTAAGCTTCTTCCCCTTTATTTTTACTTTCGTATATAAAAAAATAAAATAAGATTGAAAGGAAAAAAATAAACAAACAAAGAACTTAAAACGAGAATAGACAAAAAAAAAACCCCTTCTTTTGCTTTAATTTTTGATTAATCTCGTGTATTTCTTGTATTAAAAGTCTCTATTCGAATCTCTCTATTTTTTTCCTCCCAAAAAAAGAACCCCCTTTACAATAGTTTTGAATAGCTTTTATAGCCAAATTTTACAATTGATTGCCTCTTTCTTTTAGCAAGCAAGTGGGGTGGTTTAGTGAGGTGGTTTAGTGGTTGGTTTATTGGGGAGGTTTAGTGGGGTAGTTTAGTGGTTGGTTTAGTAGGGTGTTAATTAGACTGTTAATTTATTTGATGTTTTGGACTCTGCTTGTTGGGCCCGGGAAAAATTTGGGCTCTACAACTGCCCTTCTTTGCTCATTATTATGTAACGAGAACAGAGCAAAGACTTTCGAGGAAGACCAATTTTGTCCGGCCTCACGGGGTCTTGACTTCGTGGTTCTTTTCTTTAGATATCCTCATTCCAGTCCTCTGTGTCTTGTTGCTTTGATCCATTCCACTGCAAATTCAGAGAGATAAAACTTGTAGGTTTGATCTACTCTGCTATCGCCTTAATCCGCTCCACTGCAACTTCAAGGAGATAAGATTAGCTGTCTTCAGTCTACTCCGCTGCAACTTCAGGGAGATAAGTCTTGTGGCTTCAATCTGCTCCATTGCAACTTTCAGGAAATAGGGTTTTTTTTATCTGCTCTACTGCAACTTCAGAGAGATAAGATCTGATATTATAACTTTAATACGTCCCACTACAACTTTAGGGGAATAAGATTTGTAGCCTTCAGTCTGCTCCACTGCCGTTCAGGAAGATAAGGCTAGTATCTTGAATCTACTTCCCTACTACCTCAGGAAGATAAGATTCGTCATCCTCGATCTGCTCCACTAATGCTTAGGGAGATAAGATCTGTAATCTTCAACCTTCTCCACTGCTGCTCAGGGAGATAAGGCTAGTGGCTTAAATCTGCTTCCCTACTACCTCAGGAAGATAAGATTCGCTGTCTTCGATTCGCTTCACTACTGCTTAGGGAGATAAGATCTGCAATCTTCAGCCTGCTCCACTGTTATTCAAGGAGATAAGGCTAGTGGCTTAAATCTGCCTCCCTACTACCTCGGGAAGATAAGATTCGTCGTCTTCGATCTACTCCACTACTGCTTAGGGAGATAAGATATACAATCTTCAGCCTGCTCACTGCTACTCAAGGAGATAAGGCTAGTGGCTTAAATCTGCTTCCTACTACCTTGGGAAGATAAGATTTCCCGTCTTCGATCTGCTCTACTACTGCTTAGGGAAATAAAATATGTAATCTTCAACTTGCTACACTGCTGCTTAGGGAGATAAGACTAGTGACTTAAATCTGCTTCCCTACTACTTCGGGAAGATAAGATTCGCCGTCTTCGATCTACTCAAAAACTGCTTAGGGAGATAAGATATACAATCTTTAGCCTGCTCACTGCTGCTTAGGGAGATAAGGCTAGTGGCTTAAATTTGCTTCCCTACTACCGAGGGAAGATAAGATTCGTCGTCTTCAATCTGCTCCACTACTGCTTAGGGAGATAAGATCTGTAATCTTTAGCCTGCACCACTACTACTCAGGGAGATAAGGCTAGTGGCTTAAATCAGCTTCCCTACTACCTCGGGAAGATAAGGTTAGTGGTTTAAGTCTGCTCCATTACCGCTACATGAAGATAAGATTCGTCGTCTTCAATCTGCTCCACTACTGTTTAGGGAGATAAGATCTGTAATCTTATTCAATCCATCCCACTGCGTTTTAGGGGTATAGGATCTGCATTTTCTTCAATCCATCCCACTGCATTTCAGGGGTATAGGATCTGTATTTTCTTCAATCCATCCCATTGCATCTCAGGGGTATAGGATCTGCATTTTCTTCAATCTATCCCACTGCATCTCAGGGGTATAGGATCTACATTTTCTTCAGTCCAACCCACTGCGTCTCAGGGGTATAAGATTTGTAATTTCATGGATCTGTTACACCATTCTTTGGGTAACATGACCTGTAAGATGGGCCCACGCTTATGCCGAGTGATTAGAATGCTGATTAGGATGTTATGATCAGAATGAATCAAATGTTCCTAACTAGATGTGCTATAAATGATATATGAATGCAAAATGAGAATAATCTCTTTTTAATATTTGGGTTGTCATTGCTCATCACTCATTAAGGTTCTGTCACTGATGTGTTATCCTGCCTTCTCCACTCAGCTAGTATCTTTGACAGAAAATTATCTTCCTCAATCCATCCCACTACAACTTAGGGGAATAGGATTTGTACCGTCTTCTTTAATCAAACGATCTGTTACACCCCTCTCTGGGTAACATGACCAGATGCATATGCAGAATATCAATTTTCCTTTTTCGAGCATGATCCCATTTTAATGCTTGGGTGAACATTGCTCGTTATTCGTCGAGGTTGTATCACCAATGCAATATCTTGTATCTGATACCTTTGATAAAAAATCTTAAGAGGTAGTCTCAACTTAGACCCTTCCTTCTCAAACATTTCCAACCCTTAGGTTTGGTGAGTTCTAAACAACAATCTTGTTTCAGGTTCTTGTACTATTTAGAAACTTTTCAAAGTAATATGCATAACTTCTTTTATGAAAGTTTTATTATTTCATTAATCATTATTTTAATGCAAAATGCTTGAAAAATATCATAATAATGGATAAGAAAGAAAATAATTGAGAGCATAGCTCGAAACAAATAAGTTAATCAAATATAGCAAATGTAATAAGAAGGAAATTTATTGGGAGCGTATCTTGAAACGAATAAAGTAATCAAAAAAATAGTAAATTAAATATGGGTAAGATGAAGATTAAGTGCCCCAGATATCGTAGCCTGAGCTTCTCTGTACGAACTTTTTTAGGACCATTTTGAGCTCGACATGTGTTTAGAAGATCTAGAGTACTTTGTCGATGCCCTAAGATGTAACATACCTCCTCCTTGTTAATTCAAGCATAACAAGACTACCACATGCCCCACTTTTTATTTGAATTACCCTTTACGAGTTTTCAATTCAAAACCCATTTGGTCTCAAAGCGCCCTTTGCGGGTTTTCGCCTTGGCCTCTCCTTTTTCTTTTTTCTTTTCTTTTTTTGTGTGTGCTTTTTTTTTAAAACTACTAGCTGTGACTGAATCTAAATTCACCGGATTGGATAGGTCATTGCCATCCATCTCGGTCAATATCAATGCTCCTCCAGAACAGACCTTCTCTACTACATAAGGTCCTTCCCAGTTTGGCATCCACTTTCTTCTGAAGTCCTTTTGTATAAAAAAGACATTCTTTAATGCCAGGTTCCCCTCATGAAATTCTCTAGGATGACCATTTCTATCGTAAGCTCGCATAATTCGTTTTTGGTATGTTTTGACCATAAAGGGTAACTTTCAACCGTTTTTCTTCAATTAAGTTCACTGGATCCTTCTGCTTCATTCAATTCTTGACTTAATCAAACCTTGGAGAGAAAGAATCTCGATTTCAATGGGCAAACTGCTTTTATTCCATAAAATAATGAGAAAGGTGTTGCCTCGACGAAGGTTTTGGCCAACGATCCATAAGCATTGAGGGTGAATGGTGACTTCCTATACCAATATTTACAAGTCTTAGTCATTTTCCCCACGATCTTTTTCTTTTCTTTTTCTTTTTTTTGGTTGCCTCTGCTGCACCATTCATTTTGGGGTGATATGTTGTCTGGTCTTGAACAGACTGCGAACTTTTGATATCATGCTGTTGTGCATTGTTGGATATGATCCTTTTTAGTATTCCTTGTCAGCACATGATCTTTTTCTTTCTTTCCTTTTTTTTACGAAATTTGATGACTATCGACTTTGTAACATTGGCATATGAAGTGACTTTCACCCATTTAGTGAAGTAATCAACAACCACAAAGATGACGATATCTGCTAGAAGCTTTTGATGAGATCAGCCCAATAACATCCATGCCCCACATGAAGGAATGAAGGAGTCACATAAATCTTGTCTCGATAAATTTGGTATTTACGACATAATTGAAACGATCCCCTTTCATGGTAGACCAGCAGTACCCAAACCTCATGATTTGTCTAGCCATTGTAAAACTATTAGCATGTGTTCTTCAGACACCCTTATGGACCTCTTCTAAAATTTTCTTAACCTTAACAGCATCCACACATCTTAGTAACCTAGGCGTATCTTGATACGATCATGTGAAAACATCTTTGAATTCTTGGAATAACTCAATGACATCTCGCTTTGTCTCTATGATGATATAGGCTCCGATCTTCACCTCTTTCTCTTCTCCTAGGCTCGCGATGTCCATTGACCCTTTGTAAGGTAGAATCTATTTTTTCATCTTTTTCTACCATCCTTAACAAATCAGGAGATAGGCTACAATCTCTATTATATTCAAAGTCCTGAGATCCCTCTAGACACATATCTTGCTCAAAAAGAGATTCTGGGTTAGTAACAGTGTCACTCATGTCGTTGATATCCGGAGACCTATTGTAAGTACGAAGGAATATTCCAAAAAATAAATAAATCTAAGAATAATTATTTGTATGGTATGATCATGAATGAAGAATAAAAGAATACTTGAAAGAAAGTTCAAAAAACAAAAGAATCTAAGAGTAATTGTTTGTATAGAATAAAAGAATATTTGAAATGATAGCAAAGATGCATTTTATTGAAATAAAGATTTTGGACACAAGCCTATTTCATAAAAGGATTCTTATTGCTTCTAGGCTTAAAACGACAAGCGTGTTTTGAATATTACTCTAAATTAGCTCTAAGAAATACAGGGATCTCTTCCACAGTCCCATTGTTCAAAACACCCCCAAGTACGTAAGGGCAGAAGCTTGGAAAATTCTATTCCCCGGTCCCCTCTTTGGATATGTCGTTAATGTTTAGATTCCCCAACATTCTCACCGGGCCTTCAATATCTTCATAAAATTTGATATCTTTATTATCCATTATGTCCTGCACCAGAACCCCGAACTCGATGCATTCTTGGATTTCATGCCCCTCTTATTTTGAAACTCCTGCCACATTAGGAGCAAATGAGTCGTCAAACTTCACAATCCCCATTTTAATAAATCTTTCAATTAGTTTTTTAAACGTAGTGTAATTTTCGATTGAATGCCCAATGATTCTAGCATGGTATTCACACTGAGCATTTGCATCGTACCATTTGGGAAAAGGAGGTTGCATCGGTTCTAGGTAGAAAGGAGACACCATGTGTGCATCAAATAGGTTCCGATACAGCTCTACATATGTCATGGGTATAGGTGTGAACTGTAACTTTTTTGCTTGTCTCGGAGGGCCTGATGGTTGGTGGTTATTGTCTTCGACTAGCTCACAGTAATCGACTTTGAATGACCCTTGTTGTAGGTGCTCATGTTATTCACCTCATTCTCCCTCTTTCTTGGAGCTGATTTCTCGGTGCTTTCCCCCACTTCAATTTTTTCGCACCTTATCGCATTTCCTATCATTTCACCAGACATTACTATGTCCAGAAACTCCTGGTTGTACACCCTAGCATGTGATTAATAAATTGAGCCTTCAAAGTATTAATAAAGAGCATGGATGTTTCCTTTTTTAACAGAGGTGGTTGGACTTGTGTGGCAACTTCCCCCCACCTTTGGGCATACTGCCTAAAGCTCTCGTTTGGTTTTTTCTCCATATTTTGCAAGGTGATTCTGTTAGGGGTCATATCTGTCACGTGACTATACTGTTTCATGAAAGCTTGAGCTAGGTCCTTCCATGAGTCGATCTTGGTATGGCTCAATTAGTTGTACCATTTGGATGTTGCCCCAACCAAACTGTCTTGGAAGCAGTGAATCAATAGCTGATCATTATTGACGTACCCAGTCATTCATCTACAAAACATGGTAAGATGAGCCTCGGGGTAGCTAGTCCCGTTATACTTCTCGAACTCAGGAGTTTTAAACTTGGGAGGAAGCATCAGGTTTGGAACCAAGCTCAAATCTTTAGCATCAATCCTACAGTAATAGCCAGCACTTTTCATTGCTTTGAACTTCTCCTCTAACCACCTGCATCGGTCTTCTAATTATTTTGGGAGCTCCACTCTCGCTCTTTCAACTTCCACCATGTCATCCAGATCAGGGACTACGTGGTTAGTTGGGTTATCCCCTGGATTAGAGCTTGAGTCTGCTTGATAGTTAATTGGCATTGAAGCACTGGCCTGAAATTGTTGGGGCCTACTTGTAACGGATGGCCTTCGCGTGTACACCTTGGGTTGTTTCTAAGCGTTTGTCGGGGAAAACTAGGGGGTAGAGAGGATCTTCATTGTCATCCCTAGAATTGACCATAGGGCTTTTTCCTTTTTCTTGCCCTCCAGTCAACAACTAGGTCAATTGGTTCATCATGTTCCTTTAGGACTCCAGCACCTGGTCCCTCATATCCTGTTGAACCTTTGCCAACTGTTCTTGCATCTATGTTTGCATATTCTCTTGCATTTCCTTTTGTATTTGTTCCAATCTTTCCAATCTTTTATCCATCGCTTAAGTTCTTCTTCGTGTACCATAAGGATGCGTACTTGGTAGATTTTTATCGGTTTTCAGATTACTGAAATGATTTTTTTAATCAGGGTCCTTTTGTGAAAATCTAATACATGTGATGCAACGTAATGCAGATGCACGGGATAAATGCAAACAGAAAGAGAGGCGTTGATTTTGAATTCAGTTCTATCAAAACAACTTTTCTCGAAAACAAATCTCTTTACATAAAGTGGAAACATATACGGCCTTGCCCTCATACTCCAGGTGAAGGCATTGATCCCTTTCTTCATATCCAGATGTTAAGATCAAATCTCGCAAACTTTCCAATAGATGCCTAGCTTCTTTTTGCTTGATTCGGGCTGCGACCTATTGCTCACTCATCCCTAGGAAGCTTGTTAGCTTCTTTAAGAAAGTCGAGACATTGACAGCTCTTGAATAATCTTGGTTGGCTTGAATCCTTGGGTAATGAAGCAAAGTCATGTATTCTTCTACGGGCTATCACCCTTCTCTCGCTGTGCTTACTCGGACCATATTCGGACGGTCATATTGTACTCCACTTTATCAAGAAATTTGTTTTCCATGCCAAGCTCTCTATTTAGCAACTAACTGTGAATCAACACCTCCTTTCTATGATGATGCAATACAATGCAATCATAAACAAAACAAAACACGTCAGTACGGAAGAAATAAATAACAAATAGAGCACCTATTCGGGTGACCTCTAGGGGTTTGGTGGTTCTACCTAGGGTAGGCTCCTAAAGCTCACTATATGTGGTTTGGTTCTAAAGAAAAGGGTACTTGGACCAGCACATTCCTCGATCCTCACCCATTATAGGCTCATATGGACCGAGTTCAGTTCAGGGGAATACATTTCCCTATGGCTACACGAAGGTGAAAACCTCACTAAGACATAGGTACGGATGTATCCCGAAAGCGATCTACTATCCTGCACAAATGAGAAAACCTCACAAAGGAAATAGTTTTTCACTCTCACTTAAAAGGGTAACCACGACGGTCATGCAATATGATGCAGGAATATCCTACGAGACTCAAATCACAACAAACATATGACACGACACAAAACGAATGCGACAAAAGAACCATGATTTTTCGAATCAAATTTTTGATTTTTGGCAAAAGGACAGAAAACAATTAATTTTACGGCTTGACTCTCTTATTGTCCCCAGTGGAGTCGCCAAGCTATCAAAACCATTTTTAATTTGAAAAACGGGAGTCGACTTAAAAACAAAAAATGGAGTCGCCACCGATCTTTTTTTGAGGTGTGATCAGATCACCTTGAGATTAATCAATTTAATAAAACATTTTGATTTATTAAAACAATGATTTTGGGACTACGAAATTCGAGAAAAAGGGTTCGGGAGTCGGTTACGCATGAGGAAGGGTTAGCACCCTCGTAACGCCCAAAATTGATACCTAATTGATTAATTAATGTCTTAATGTCAAAATTTTGAAAAGATTTTAGAATACGATCCTTTTATTTAAAAAGAACACTTGAATAAATTAAATTGGATGCTAAGACCCTCTTATTTCGAAGAAATAAAATGTCATACCCGGTGAGTTAGGATACGACATTTCACATTTTTGAAACTGAGCTTATCTTTTGATTTTTTAAACTCATACAGTGAAGTTTAAAAAGGATATTCAATTATTTGGGTCAAATGAAAAATCAAAACTCAGTAAGTCAGGGCACGATTTCTCAAAATTCCAAACATAGAATATTGCCTTTATTTTTTAGAAATCCTTATCTCGAGATACAAAATGTCATATCCAGTGAGTTAGGATACAACACCTCGAATTCCTGAGAATAAGCTTTTATTTGAAACTTATACGTTTTGATTGAAAAAGGGTACTCGGTTACTTAGATTCAACGAGGAAAATTGGAACCCAGTAAGTTAGGGCACAATTTTTCGAATCCCGAAATACGAAATAATGCTTATTTAAAAAAAACATAATTTTAAATGTATCGGGTAAAATGTAACATGATTTTCGTGGTAGAATGGAAAATAAATTAAGGTATTTACATGCATAATAGAATAATAAATGCGTTAATGTAAATAACAAATCAAATGAGAAAAATAATATAAAATAAAATAAATCAGCCAAAAATAGAAATAATAATAATAATAATAAGCAGAAAAAACTAAAACTTGAAATGGAAAAGGACTAATATTAAACAAAGAAATAAAGAAGCATGGTAAAAAAAAACTTAAAAACAATAATATTAAAAATAATGATGATATTAATAATAATATAAAGAGGGGGGAAAATAATATTATATAAGAAGATATAAATAAATGATAAAATAAAATAAATGTATATAAGGTTTTTAGGTAAATAAAAAATAGAATGAAAATATAATAATAGTAATAATAACAGTACAAAACTAGTTAATATAGTACCATGATAATAATAAGAATAATAATAAAATAATAAAAATAACAATATGTTTCTAATAATAATAATAATAATAATAATAAATAAATAATGGTAATAAATATATATAAAATAATAGTAACAGTAATAAAATAAATATAATATAATAAATATAATAATAATATTATTAAAAATAACACACTCTCCCTCCCTTCTAAATCCGGCTATCGGTTCGGCCTTGCTCCGGTCACCGGACCCCCACAAGTTGCCGTCGGCGCCACCGTACACGGCGGGCGAACCCAAAAGAAACCTTTTTTCCGGCGATTTTAAAATGGGTAAGGTTCTTCCCCTTTATTTTTACTTTCGTATGTAAAAAAAAAACAAAATAAGATTGAAAGGAAAAAATAAACAAATAAAGAACTTAAAACGAGAATAGACAAAAAAAAACCTCTTTTGCTTTGATTTTTGACTAATCTCGTGTATTTCTTGTATTGAAAGTCTCTATTCGAATCTCTCTCCTTTTTTCCTCCCAAAAAAAAAAACCCATTTACAATAGTTTTGAATGGCTTTTATAGCCAAATTTTACAACTGATTGCCTCTTTTCTTTTTGTAGGCAAGTGGGGTGATGGAGTTAGTGGGGTGGTTTAGTGGGGTGGTTTAGTGGTGTGGTTTAGTGAGATAGTTTAGTGGTTGGTTTAGTGGTGTGTTAATTGGACTGTTAATTTATTTGATGTTTTGGGCTCTACTTGTTGGGTCTGGGCAAAATTTGGGCTCTACATATGTGTAAAATGAAAATAATAAGTTGTTTAAAAGAAATTGACCAACCTTTTCTTTTTAATTTCTGTTCTCTAGAAAATTTTAAAATATATTATAAAACTTATATCAAACTTCAAATCTTTATATTTTTCGTATATTTAAAATTTATTTTTTTGTATTTTAATTTTGTCCATTGATAATTATTTACATTATTAAAATTTTTCTATTAAATTTAAAACATTTTCAATATCAATTTTTTATTACATAATTACCAAGTGAATATTCCAACAAATTTAACAAAAAATTTTTAACAATATAGCAATTAAACTAAATTCTTAAAAATAAAAGTTAAAAAATTAAACTAAATTAATCTTTTTATTTTTAGTTTTGTCCATTACTTGTCATATTTTAAAATATAAAATTAATTGTTTACATTGTTAAAATTTTTCTATTAAATTTAAGTCTTTTTCAATGTATTTTTTTTACATAATTATATTCTAATAAATTTAACAAAAAATTTTAAGAATATGATAATTAAACTAAATTAGGAATAAGAGTCAAAGAACTAAACTAAATTACCCATTTTAATCATTACAAAAAATATTCATTTTATTTAAAGATGTCAATTGGGCAAGGCACCTCATCCTTGCCCCGCAACTCATTGGGGGTAAAAAACCCAAAACTATCTCTGCCCCACCACCCGCGAAACCTGTATCCATCCTTGCCTAA
The DNA here is from genome assembly GCA_025698465.1 of Gossypium longicalyx. NCBI lineage: Eukaryota > Viridiplantae > Streptophyta > Magnoliopsida > Malvales > Malvaceae > Gossypium > Gossypium longicalyx. The sequence goes on along the minus strand of CM047004.1, from coordinate 72,245,192 downwards.
TTGGGTGCAAAGTGGGGAGAGACCCTGCGAAACCCATTCCACTAACGCTCCTAATTTTATTTATATTTTTCAATGACTTCTAGTTTAATCTAATTTTCGATGTTGCTCCAAAATCCATGTCAGATTACATATTGACAAACTTTTGTTAATAAAAAATTGAGAAACCTATCATATTATGCATTAATAATACAGAATAAAATGATGCAACATTAGGCTAGAGGGACTTGCAACTGAAGTTTGGTCGACTACTATGGGTCCTCGCTAGCTATAGGTGGATGGTGTGGCTTTCTCTTCTCTTGTATTTGGTGTTGCTCATGTAGGACTTTGAAAGGGATCCCCCAGTATTCCAAAACATGATGCAGCCTGTTTGAACTCCACAAAAAGAGTAAAGAGAAAAAGAAGAGAGTAAAGGAATTGGTCTACTTATTTTATTACTATAGCTCTAATAATCCAAAAGAACCAAGCCATCTCATTTATACCAGATTGTTAATGAATTTACTAGAGTATTCAGTACTAACAACCAATCCTAACTGAACCTCAACTCATTCACTAACTAAATTGAATATAGTTACAAAAACTAACAAACTAACTTGAACAGAACACGGACAACTAACAATTAACTACCTACTAACAAACTGAAGTAACTATACAACTTTAGCACACTATTAGCTAACTGATTGATAGCTACCAGTTTAACAATGATTATATACCTTAATATTCACCAAAATGGTTTGCTCTCCTAGTCTCTAATTTGCAACTTTTTCATACCTGCTAACAACTTGAAGTCTGGATCAAAACTTAATGAAGAAACTAACTGACAAAGGCTTGATGAGCACATCTGCTATCTAGTCCTATGCCAAAACATGACCAATAGTTAACCTTTCAGCTGTTACCTTCTCTTAAACAAAAAAACAATTATACCTTTTATCTCCAGCAAAAAATCTAGTCTACACAACAAAATGTTGCTCCGCACAAGCAACCAAATTCACTTTTACAAAATTCCCTCAAGAGATACTGTCGTGACAAACAAGTTAGCTTTACAGAAATCTTTATAGGGATGAAATTACACCAACTTGGTTGCCATATAAATCTTTTAGGAATATAAAAATTCCATTATAGGATAAAATCTTGTCGACAAAGACAATGTAGCTCTCTATACTTGTTCAACTAGTAGATCGATACAACTGAGAAATATGGTACAAAATCATACCGCAACTTATCCTTAATGTTGCACTCCAAGAATAACTCAAGCCTTTCTATAAATAATAGCTACTTATAGCGTCTCTTATATACTTGCATACACTCCACTTGCATCTTTGACACTCATAAGCTTTAAACTAACAAGTGAATTTTCTAACAAACATAATAGAACCTTATTCCACCATATGATCACTAACCTTTAAGCGATACACCATTTATACTTTAGTGATAATTCACTAATCTCTTAGGGATCAACATTTCAAATCCCTTGGGGGATCGTTATTTCAAGTCCCTCGAGGGATAGGTGTCACAAGAAAAACATTAAAGGGAACCAATCCACAAGAAAAAAAGATAGGTGTCACAAAGGGAAGTCTTGATAAAGTCAAATAAAGGCAAAAAAATAACCCTTAATGAGGTACAAAAGATACAAGAATTGGATATAAATAAGGAAACAGTCCCTACGAAATAAGGATGCTGGACTCAACCAATCTCAAAAAATCAATAGCAAGGAGCAGTAATGCTCTAGACTCATTCACGTATTCTCACGCAATTGAGACATCTTGTAACGACTTGAAATTTAGTGGTGTCGAAAACGGTGGTTTTAGAGTAGATTCATGTTTTAGAGTTTTCGGTGAGTTCCTTCTTACTTCCTTGTGTTATAAAATCCTCTTGCTATATAAATTGTGTAAAGTAAGTGTTCCCTTTCAATAGTGTAATGTGTAGTGTCTGATTATGGTAGAGTTAAACTAGTGTTGTCAGCGTAAGTATGGTCAGTTCATGTTTTCGATGTAAAATTCCATTCTTGCTGCACGAACCCAGTACTGTCCATATGTGAAGTGTGATATGTGATAAATGAGAAGCAAATATGTTTGTAATGCCTCTAGTAGGGTAGTTATATTGCAAATTGGATCAACAGATCACGAAAAAACACGTTCAGCCAAACAGAAATGATATGATGGGTTAATAAGGTATTTGCATATGAATACATCTGATTGATATGATTCTGATTCTGAATTTGGGTCCGAGGTTGGCAAAAGATGAGTCTTGTGTAGATCATATATGTTGTATAAGTTATAGGTAAGTTGGCGGATGGTAACGACTCATGTGTCATGTTAATATGGCGGAACTAGTCCGTCTAAGTTCTATAAACGCCATTGGGCATATTATGTTTAGTATGTCCGAATCTCTTTGAAAGTTTGAGTATCTTATGAAAATTTGTGCTTAATAACCAACGAAATTCTTGTATATTGTTTGTTATTGCATTTGGAATTTACTAAGTTCACTTGAACTTACTTTATTATTTTCCTTCTCAAGTGAGTTGAGTAGAAAATGGACAACGCCATAGTTGCTGTTGCCAGTGAAATACTAGTTTGTTTTCTGAATCATGCATGATCGTTTGTGTGGGTGGCATGTGAAACTATTTTGTAACCAACTTTGTAATAGTTTACATCTTTCGCCAACTCACTATTTTTAAGAGAATTTTTACGAACTCTTAAGACATATGTTAAATATTAGTGAAATATGTTTTTTGATATCATCTTTAAGACATATACGCCAAACTGTTTTAAATGATATTTAACTGCTAGTGATGCATATAAACTTTTGTATTGGAAATAACTCACCTTGCGATTCATATAATCTTTGCAGCTTTTATAATGCTTCCACTAGATGTTTGTTTAAACTATGTTTTTATCTTACTTGACGTAATATTGATTTGATTATTTTGTTATTGTTATATTGGGTTTAATGCCAAATTCGAGGGTATCCGTCGAGACCCCAAAGTTATAAAATTTTTAAGTGTTTTTATCAAACTCAAACAGTTTTAAGTTGTGACATGCCATACTTAGATTCGGTGATCGGGTCAAGCCTGGGTGTTATAGAACATATGTTTGGTCATCTAAAAGAATTCCAAAATGACTTCAATACAAGTAAGATAATATGTAGTTTTGGCGAACACTTACACCACTCGTGGTTCCAGGTACTTGAAGCTTTTTGTTTTGGCAGATCACAATGGCGAGTTCATCAGTCAGCGTACTGCCGAGAATTCTTTGAAAAAATGCCTCAAGAGCATGTCCAGGTCTTACCATAAAGGCGGGCTAACAACTCGTCGATTAGGCATTGTAGGTTTCACAATAAAGACTTTCCAGAAAACTTGCCACAAGTAATCTCCAGATTACTCCGTCGTTGAGGCTTTTTTAGTAATACACCACGAAGGCTTTTTCAAAGAATTCGCCACAATGACTTTACAGAGAGTTCGTCATAAGAGCTTTATAGAGAGTTCACCATAAAGGAGTGGTTTAGTTTGCCCCCAAAGCATCATACCAACTATCATGTTTGACGATATGGATTTGCCTAAACTAAGTATAGTCTAAGGTTTGCCCATCATTGGCCCCAGGACACGTAGAAACCTAAGTAAGCAAGTACGACTCATCTGTCATTTCTAGAATATGCCATGGCCATGGTCTTTCCACATAATTGTCACACTAGCCTTGTCTTGTGTTTACTATCCCGGAGAACCTCGTGTTTACGGTCCTGGTAGACTACATTTTGCCATACTGGCATTTGTGTTAACTGTCCCGGCAAACGTCATCAAAGTATCACCACGGGGTCCATTATCATATCACATATTTTTTAGACACATCGTCCAAACCCCCTTATTGCCAATCATACTTTGACATGAACTACTCAAATAAATCAACATGGGCAATTTCCACTCATAACCTATAACAGCCCATTTTTAAAGAAATCGGAACAGTGGTTTCGAGACTACAAATCTGATTCTAGAAAGAAAATTTATTTTAATTTTACTTTATGGTTTGTAATATGATAGAAATGTCATGTGAAAATTTTGATAAGAAAATTTTACCGATTATGTGTTTAATTACGGGAAGGACCAAATCGCATAAAATGCAAAAGTTGAATTCTAGTAGCTAGAAGGATTAAATAGCTATGGAATTCAAAACTTGAGGTCTTTATATGGTAATTAAACCATTAATAAAAAGTTTGTATATATTTTTGGATGATTCATCCATGGAAAATTAGAAAAAGTCTAAAGACTAAATTGGAAATTAAAATTATTAAAGATGATAAATTAATTAAATAAAAATAAAAATAATTTATATCATATTCTTCCTCAAAATATTCCATGTAAACCATAGGAGAGAGAGAAAAAACTTTCTTGGCCAAATTGGGTAAGTTTTCTTGTCCCGTTTTTAGTAATTTTGATATTTTTAAAACCGGGATAGCTTAATCTATCTATTTGGGGAATCAATTTGAGAAGTTATTAAAGTACGAAAATTAGGTCAAGGATGAATATGTTGAAATTTTGAAATTTATGGTAGAAAATGAAAGGTTGTTGATAGGTAAACAACTTTTACAAAGTAATTTTTGATGAAAACATGATTTAGGGACTAAATTGTAAATTTTTAAAAATTGAAGAAAAATTCTAAATTTTGTAGAATATATGTGTTGTAAATTTTATGGTGAAATTTTGGTTAGGCTTGAAATAGGGAGTAAATTGCATAAATTTTATTTTTCGAGCCTAGAGATGAAATGAGAATTTATGGAAAAGTTAGGGGTAAAATGGTAATTTTTCCTATCATGTAAATTGAGCCCACTTGAATATGAAATGTGATAAATTGATGTAAAATTTACTCGTATAGATCCGGATAGACCAAATTCGGAGCTAGAACGAGGAAAGAGGAAACTGTCGGATTAGTAGCTTTTACGTACACAAACATTGTCGAGGTAAGTTCGTTTAACTAAATTGTGTATATTTATATGCTTGAATTAAATGTTGTGTTTATAAATTGTATAAATATCACATATATATGACATTAAAAATATATCTGACAAAGCCCGAGTAATAGTAATGCCCGATAAATGATAAATGATAAAAATGTTACTTATATGCTTGAAATGAATGTGGAATGTGTTTACCTGAATTATATGAATGTTATGGATGTATGAAATAATCACATGTCCGATAATGCTTGAAAAATGTTTAAATCCTGGTTGAATAAATGGAAAATCGATGGATATGTGATTTTCCAAAATGAATGAGGTCCTTCATTTGTTGCTGACGGGATTTAGTTCGGACGAGTAATCCTATTGACCTCATTACAGAAAGGATTTAGCCTGGACAGGTAATCTTAATATAAGTCCTCTCGAGCATATGTTATGGATTAGATTTAGCCCAAACAAGTAATCCAGATCAAGCTCCTTAAAGCATATGTCATAAAAAGGATTTAACCTGGACTGGTAATCCTGTTGTATACATGTGTAGCTCGAGAGTGTACTCTCTGAAATAGTACTTTATGGGTACCATTGAATATGAGTTGACGGATCCTGATTTGTACACCTTAAGTGTACTACCTGTGTATCCATCGATATTTCAAATAAATTCAACGAGTGAAAATCCAGGCATGAGAAGATATGAATAATAAAATGAGTTATTACATATATCCGTCTGAAATATAAGAAAATGATGATACATGACAAGTGATATATGAAAGTATGAGATGATGATATTTGTACATAGAAATTATTTGATGAGAATGTTCATCCTTGATTATAGACTTGTACACCTTGCGTGTACTACTACTCGTGTGACCTTGATATTTCGAATGATATGAGTAAAGTTCTGACATGAAATAATCTAAACTCGAGATGAACTATTATGAATTTATACATGTTAAATGAATACATGTTGTGGAAAGCATATGTGCATGGAAACTTGATTGTTGTTAAGCCTATATATGTTTTGATGTTATTACAGGATATATGATTAACAAGGGAAATGAAGATGTGTTTAGGGCTTGAGGTCAAATTGATTGAATATGCCTTACATAGTTACCTCAAAATAGAATGAATGGTAAGTTAAGTACCATGTTATACGAACTTACTGTGCATTTTATGCTTACTTAGTTTTATTTCCTTGTTTTAGAGTAAATCAGAAGCTCGTTGGATTGGAAGCTTGGTGGAGATCACTCACACTACTCATTGGCCTATGTCGGTACAATATGGTAAAGCAATTTTGGTTACAATGGCATGTATAGGTTATATTGGTCATATTAGCATGTAAATGTAAATGATTATTGTAATCTAGCCATTGGAATGGCTAATGATGATTATGTTTGGTACATGTATATATATGTATTTAAGTTTACTTTATGGAGATAACATAAGTGTTTATTATTGATTGATTGAGAAATGTAAGATTTAAGCATGAATGTATGTAACAATATATCATGTTAGATGTTATAAATTGCTTGAATTAAATGCTTGGGCTGGTTGGTTTTTGGATGTAAGTTTGATGCAAGAATTTGGTATGATTTTGGGTGAGAAATGAAGCTAGAAATGACTTTATTTTGTCCACATGAGCAGACACACGGGTGTGTGTCTAAACCGTGTGTGACACACGGCTTGGTACATGGGCGTGTGGTTTGGCCGTGTGGCCCCTGCACCTTAAATTCAAGAAAACAAAATGCTCAGAATTGAGTATCTGGTAGATACACGGGCATGTGTCTCAGCCGTGTGTGCTACATGGCCTAGAATACTAGCGTGTGTCTTGGCAGTGTGAAACTTGCACCTAATTTCGAAGGAATTTAATTAACCACACGGCCTAGCACACGGGCGTGTGGCATGACCGTGTGCACAATTCAGAGAGTTACACGGGGTCGAACATTGCCTGTAGCATGGGCGTGTCCCAAGGTCACACAGGCGTGTCCTTTGGACCACACAAGCATGTGAGCCCTATACCTTGGAAAAAATTTTGAAATTTCACGAAAAATTCTTAGAGTTTTGGATTAAGTCCCGGCTCGATTCTAATGCTAGTTTGGACCTTGAGGGTCCATTTAAGGGACATTATGAATAAATCTCGAGGAATGAATAGTAACTATTTGAATTTCTAAAAATGTTCTGAAAGTTTCGGTAATGCTCCAAAACTTTGTTCCGGCGATAGATACGGGTTAGGGGTGTTACATAACCTTAACGGAAATCTACTTCTCATACATGCTTTCCACACATCATTATTTTCATACAACACATCATACACTTAAATACCTACATACAGTTACCTCATAGAAAACACGCAAGCATACATATATATTATCATTCTTCACAAATATATACTCATCTACATTGACATCCACCATGCAAAGAATCATTACAAGATAACGTGTAGAGGATATGTCTAGAGACTCACTTTTACCTCGGTCCAAAGCTTTTGTTTTGAACATCTGTCCCGATCCAGTAGCAACAAGTACTTAAAATATCATAAATTTTCCATTAGAATCCTCATTACAAATAGTTTACTATCGTTCCAATCACATGGATCCCCCAAGCAAGGCCTTCGCAATCACACCTTACTTTTAACACCCTTCCCCTTCTATAATTGTGACATACAGAGTTGTAAGACTTACCAGAAAGTTGAATCATCCACAGATTAAAAGAAATCTTGACTGTAACTTAACGAAGAAAAAGAAAACATCTTGGTTAAAGAAAAAAGAACTAGAATCATAAAGAAAAAAATAAAGTCATCTGAAATATCTTCCCCCTAGATATAAACTTCCTAGCCCCATACTTTGGACTTGACAAGTGATGATGCTTACCTAACCCAAATCCTCTTATTTTCTCACAAAAATTCGAGGGTAGGTAAAGAGAAGTCAGAGAAGATCTTTGCTATTGTTTGACCAATTATGGAGAGGGTCAAATAAATCCAATTGACTCTTGTTGATTAGTGGCCAACCATGTTATTGTAATGATTTTTTAGTTGGCTTGCTTTAGCGCATAAGCAATGTTTCATGCATTTCACTACTTCGCTCTATTCTCTACTTTTGTTGCTGCAAACTCCCCAACAACTTTCAACTAAACCTGTTGCAAGAACCAGGTTGAACAGTGTTCAAGAAAACCAAGCGTACTACACCTTAGCGGTGACTCACGTATGGCGTAGTCCTAAAGACAATTAAGTCTCCTACCATTTTTTCATACACTTGGTAGGTCCTTTGGTTCAACCAAAACTCTAGGGCATACTCTTTCTTCACTTTAAGTTACTTTGCAATTAAATCCTTAAATACCGCCAATTGGCAGCTACTTTAATGTTAGTATATGCCAATACTTTATCTCGCCAACCAACTAACCGAGTGGCAGATCATGCTATCATAGTGTGTCAAAATAGAATTAACATGCATTACCTCACTCTCAATTAGATTCGCCAATTCTGAGGTGTGACATTTTCTTCATTAAATTGCCAAACCAAATAAGACAAGTTTTGTAACCACCTTAGTAGCAGTCTACAGTTGGAACTGCTAAGTGCCACTTAGCAATTCTCAGCTCGATATGCCTCAATAGTCTCTCCATTTGGCAATTTGATGAAAAAAATCGAAAAATATAGGAAGCTAACTACCAGAGTCAACAATAGCTCCCCTTGAGCACAGCCTCACTCTTTCAACTTAACTTAGTACATAATATAGTCATTTTAACTATTAATGTTATGCCTGGTATTCACACCAATAATCAAAATACTAAAAGCTAAGCAAGTAGCAAATAAGGTAGAGTGCATCAAAGTAAACAACTCCATAGCAGGATATCATAGTCCCAAATCAACGAATCAATGGTTTTAATTTGGATTCAAGGGTTTTTGAGACTTATCTTAAATCGATGAAATCCATTTAAAGGGTTATTGATATTTGATCTTAAAAATGGGCTTGGGGAGAGTTTGGATCCAAGAATCTTCGTGACTTGATCTTGGATATATTATTCCACTTCAAAGGTCTTCTAAACTTGATTTAGAATAATAGTTTTATCTTTATTGTGATGATGCAGTCAAATTGTAGAGAGTTTTGATCCAATGGTCTTCAAGACTTAATTTTTCTCTCTCTTAATGCCCCCACCAACTAAATAATTAAAAATAAAAAATCTAGGCATCAAACATTAGGCTTGACACTTCTATAATGCCTAGCTACAATAAACTATGTATTTAGTTTTTATAGATGTTATAGATTAGGATTAGCTCGTGCGTTACTGCAAGCCATTATTATTAGTTTCAAACCATATGTTTCATTTTTATTTTAATTTCATACCTCTTGCATATATATTATTATTATTTTTGAAATCAATTGACTGAGTATATTATTAGAAAATAATAGAAAAAACATAAAGACCCAACAAAGACCCTTGGGCCCAGGCCTATTACATCAAACCTAAAACAAATCTGGCTCCATTATATTATGGATTAATGAAGCCCTCTTAAAAAGCTGTAAAATAAACGTAACTTAAAAGAAACAATAAGCAATAATTGTATCTGAATGAAAATAGAAAACTAATTGTCTACTCAGTCAACTCAAACGGCTGGCCTCCACTACCATTAATTGATTTGTCATTTCAAAGCACCTATCCATTTTGACGATAGCAATACCAAGAATAAAGCTTTCATTTACTATCCCTTTTTGAAATCAGATTATTCACCCTCTCCTTCAATCTGGACTTCGTGCCCATTTTCCCTCCGAGACTAAAGGATGTCAATTCAACTCCTCTCCCACCAGGTAAGAGATCTCTCTACTTTGTATAGTATTCTTTGCGAATATGTGTGCTTACCAATTCCCTAATCTATGGATATGCTGAAAGATAATCTCTTGAAAGCATGATTTCTTGTTCTGAATGTCTTTTATGATCGCTTCAATCTCTGATTTATCTGTTGAAGACGCTTGACAATTTTTAATTACTGTTTTGGAATCCCCCATGATTATAACCGGTTGTATACCCATTGAAATCCCTAGCTTTATACCTTCCAAGCATGCGAGTGCTTCTGCTACAAACGGGGAAGGGATATTGTTGTGAAGGGTCGATTTTAAGACCAGCAGTTCGCCCATCAGTCCCCATACCACCAAACCTGTCGCTGATTTAAAGTTTCGGTTGTCAAATGCCGTATCAAACTGGATCGTTATTCTCGGTATATCCTCTTGTACTCTGTGATTTTTGCTTGTGTTTAAAGGGGTCTGAGTTTCTCTCACTCCTTCATTTTCTGCCATATACCCCTGTATTCTTTGAGCAAGTTCTCTCCCTGTCGTTTCTTTCTTCTCTTGCATGAGCTAATTTCTGGAGAACCAAATTAGCCATAAAGCAATACAAAAAAGACGGCATTGATCTTTAGTTGCTCTATTGAAAATCTAAGTGAGCCACTCCCATAGATTTTGATTCATATTGTTCAAGACCCAAGATATATATAAACACTGCCACACTTCTATTGTTACAGGGCATTGATAGAAAATATGAGGACTGTCTTCAACCCCAGAACGGCAACGGGGGCGTCTGCCATTTGCAATAATTCTTCTGTATCTAAGATTTGCTAGATGAGGGATAAAATCCCAAAAGATTCGCCAGATAGTTATAGTATTTTTTTGAAGGAAGCTATAATCCCCATAATTTTTTTTATAAAAATCTTTAGTTTCAGTTTGTAATAATAAATTACTAGGATCCGAATTAGCCCATTGTAATAGTTTATAGGCACTTCGAACTGAGAATTCCCCAGTCGGTTCTCCTTTCCAGACTTGAATATCTTCATGATCCATCTCTGTAAGTGGAATCTGTAAAATTTTATTCGCAATTTCCATTGAAAAGGTATTGTAAATCAACTCCGTCTTCCACTTCTTGTTTGGAATGTCGATGAGATCTGAAACTGACTGTAACTCCTCATTTTCTATTCTGTTGTGCCCTTCCACTTTGTCGATCCCTTGAATCCAACTATCGTCCCAGATTGAAATGTTATCCCCTTTGCTCACTCTCCAGTACAGCCGTCTTTGGAGAAGTCCATTTGTAGCCCAAATACTCTTCCAGGTAAGTGAAGGTAAATTTCCCAACTCTGCATTTAGAAAATTTGATCAATGATAATATTTTGCTTTTAAAACTCTGGCCAATAATGAATTCGGATAAGTAATAAGACGCCAGCCTTGTTTGGCTAATAATGCGATATTGAATTGACCAAAATTTTGAAAATCTAATCCGCTATTTTCTTTCAAAAAACAAAAGTTTTTCCAAACGCACCAACGAATACCCTTTTTTCCATGTCCCTTTTGCCACCAGAACATCACAACGATACTTTTAAGTTCATCACATAGAGTTTTAGGTTATAAAAAACAAGTCATCGTATAAGTAGGTATGGCCTGGAGAATGGATTTAATAAAAGTTTCTTTTCCGCCTTGAGATAAGAACCTATTACTCCAATTATCAATACGCTTTTTATGGCGATCCTTCAGATTTTGAAAAAAATCCTTTTTCCTCTGACCCACCATATTTGGTAACCCTAGATATCATTCTGGTTCGTTTGAGCTGCGGACCCCCATTAAGTTAACAACTAATCTTCTATCTTCCTCCGTAGTATTCCTACTAAAAAATACCATTGATTTATCGAAATTTATGTATTGACCCGAACATGATCTATATTCACATAGGATGTCCTTAAATAAGTTTGCTCCCCTACTTATAACCTCCCCATATAAAATACAATCATCAGCGAATAAAAGGTGGGAAATCGGTGGACCACTTCTACTAACCTTAACACATTTGAAAAACCCCTTATTTGTAGCAAGTCTTATTAAACTCAAGAGACCCTCCCCATATAAAAGAAATAGGAATAGACTTAGAGGATCACCCTGTCGAAGGCTTCTGGTGGGTAGAAACTTTTCTCCAATATGCCCATTAATGACCATTGAATAAGAAACCATCGTTACACATTTCATAAGATCATCAACCCATTTTTGGTCAAATCCTATTCGTAGCATTATCTCCTTTATGAAATTCCATTCAACCCTATCATATGCTTTACTTATGTCGAGTTTAACTGCAATAAAGCCCTTCTTCCCCAATCTCTTGTGTTTTAGCATATGCAGTAGTTCATAGGCTAATAAGACATTATCTAAAATTAAGCGTTCTGGCACAAAGGCACTCTGCGCACCATCAATACATTTCTCAATAACCCCTCTAATCTGATTAGCAATTACCTTGGCCAGAATTTTGTAAAGTACATTACATAGACTAATCGGCCTAAACTGCATCATATTTGAAGGATTGGAAACTTTTGGAATAAGCACTATATTAGTAGAATTAAAAGAGCTCACATCCATGTCCCCATTAAGGAGTTGTAAACAAAAGGAGGTGACATCCTCTCCAACAATATGCCAGCATTTCTTTGTGGGTTCTATAGCAAACACTACTTCTTGAATCTCCTCCTTTGTTTATGTTGTTGTAAGCTTTCGATTGTCCTCCTCACTAACACACCGATCAATCCCTGTCATCAAATGGTCAAAGTTTCCCCTAACCCCTGCTAAAAACAAATTTAGAAAATAAGATCATGCAGCCCCTTCAATTTCCTGCAAGGCCTCCATTTCTCTCTCATTTTCATTTTGCAACCTATGAATAAAATTTGTCCTTCGGCGCTGCGTGGCTTGACTGTGAAAGAATGCTGTATTTTTATCCCCAAATTTCAGCCAATTTAATCGGGCCCTCTATTTCCAATAACATTCATCTTTCTCAATCTCCAAATTTAAATAAATTTTCATGTCAATCAATTCGGCTAAATTGTTATCATCTCTATCAGCTTCAGTCAGCTCAGCTAATTTTTCCATTAAGGCCTGTTTTTTTTCTTTTTCCTACCTGCCTGAATTTGCCCAGCCCACTGTTTCAGCCCTATTTTTAAAATCTCCAGCTTCTGCAACAGACCACTTGCAGACTGTTCCCAAACTTAACTTCATTAATGAAAGAATCCTCCAAAGCCCACCAAGCTTCAAATTTAAACGTACAATTCCTCAATTTATCTTCATTCTTTCTTGTATTAATTAAAAGAGGGCAATAGTCTGAAAAAGAATGCACCATGTGTTGAACTTTCACCTCCGGAAACAAAGTGATCCATTCTACATTAGCAACACCTCTATCCAATCGTTCTTGTATATTTGTCTCCGGTAAATTACCTCTCTCCCAAGTGAACCAATTCCCTGAAAATCCCACGTCATTCAGTTGACATTCCTCCAAAGTTCTTCGAAACTATTCCATCATTCTTTCATCTCTAGGCAACCCTCCTTTTTTTTCTCGAAACCATACATAATTTCATTAAAGTCTCCACAAACCAACCAAGGGATATCCACATTAGAAGTCAAACTTTTCAAAACAGCCGATGAATCGTTTCTGTCTTGTGCATATGGGGATCCGTAAAATCCTTTAAATCTCCAATTGGTTCATGATTCATTGTCTCCAATTATCACATCAATATGTCTTCTAGAAAAATTTTGGAGTGTAATATTAACATCAATCCTCCAAGCTAAACACAACCCGCCTCTCGTACCATCTGAATTGATTTCAATACCATTAACAAAACCACAACTTCTACGTGCTCGTTCCATCTGTCTTTTACAAAGCTTTGTCTCCATAAAGAAGACAATTTGGGGATTATGAGACTTCAAAAAATGCGGAAGTCTATGAATCGTTCGTGGGCTCCCCAACCCACGAACATTCTAGCTTATGATTTTCATTGCGCCCGGTCGGCTTGCCTTGTGGCAACCGCCAATGATACTAGATTAAACTCAACCATTCTTCTATTCATTGCTGTGTCATTATCACTTCCCTCCTTTCCTGTTAGACCTTCCATCTCCCCTCGATTACACTTTTTTCCCTCTTCCCCTATTAAAATACCATCTTCCAAATCATGCTCCATGGCAGTTTGCATCTGATCCAGCCAATATTTCTCCCTCCTTTGATCAACAAATGACATTCCCACTTCAATGTTAAATCCCAAAATCGGATCAATAAATGTCCCACTTCTATCTTTGCTTGCCCCATCCAATGATCTAAATCCCTAAGTCTAGTTATCCTGCCAGCTACCTTCCTTTTTTCCTTCACCTTCTTCTCATAGCCATATGCTATTCATTGATGCAACTCTTTGTGATTGTGCTCTTAATGAAAAGTCCTAACCTGTTTTAGCGATTTCCACCACTAGCGTCATCTTTGCCTCACAAAAAGAGTCGCTATGTCCCAGACGTCCACAATAGAAACAGAAAAGTGATAATCGTTCATACTTAAATTTGACATATGAACATCTCCCACCGCACATAACATTCTTCTTCCTTTTCAAAGGGCGCCTCATGTCAATCTGCACTATTATTCTCATGTAATTGCGATTTTCTTTCCCCAAATTTGATCCATCATATTCTAAAAAAACCCTATAAAATTCCTCAGTTGTATTGCTACCTTTTCAGAAAACATCCCAATTGGGACATCGTGAATTTGTACCCAAAAATGTGTAAAAATTAATGGTACTCTTAATGGGTCTTCCCTCCTTTTTAATTTGTAAAGCACCAGTAAATGATTATTAAAAGTCCATGGTGAACCCTTCAAAATCCTTTCCATATCCATAATGTGAAAAAACTGAAAAAGGTACATTTTATCTCCCAGATCTCGAATTTGAACCCCACGAACAAGATACCACATGTTTGCCATAGTACTTTTCATGGCTGAGAAGTGGATTATACTGGCTGTTAGGAAACAGCCTACTAGTTGAAACTCCTCCACTTCTCTATACATGCTCAAATCTGCCTGAATCTGCAAGATTTCTTCTTCTTCTTCATTGATTGTCAATTAGGCTAATTCTGTTTCCATGATTGCAGGTTTGAAGGCCTGAAGACAAGACTAAATCTTTTTAAATCGTAAAGGGAAAAGAACTAAAGACGCCGACTGTAAACAAATAAACAAAAAAGAAACAAAAACTAGACAAAAACAAAAAAAAAACCTAAAAACTCATGCCAGAAGCAGCAGACAATATCATGCTAGGGTAGCAGACCTCTTAATCAGCCATGTTTAATATGGTATTTAGATCAGATAGCAATATGATTTAATTAATGCATATATATTATTATTAATTTAAAATCATATGTTCATTTTTTATTGGATGCTATTTGTAAATGTACTCATGTATTCTAAACACATGGTATCTACACATATTAGTGTGCTCTTAAATAATAATAAAAAATTACACATGTTGGAACCTATGAACTTTGATTATTGCAACAACCGCAATTATCAAGAAAAATAATTTAATTATTAGAAAGAAATATGTAACCAATTAAAATAGTACATTTAATCGAAGAAAACATAATTAAACAATATGGTAGAAAAATAAAAAGGTCAAAATCAGGAAAAAGAAGGCATTAACCAGCACCTGACGGGTGTTGAAAGTGTCAACATTAGCATGTGTGAGAGTGCCAACACTTGCGGTGTTATTAAAATTAGGTTTAATGATAAGACGGTCTATGAATTATAATTTGATTTTCAGATTGGTCCTTAAAAGTTTTTATTTTTTTTTGGGGGTTAAAAAAGTAATCCTCAAATTTTAATTTCGTCGGTCCAAAATATAACCAATTAAATTGCGTCTTCAACTCGTTTTTAACTTTCTCTCACTTATGTAGCAAGTTGCCCACCCAGAATCCTCATTCATAATTTCTTCTTCCTATACTTAGCTGCAAAAGCAAACAGAATCAAGACAAGAATAAAGTTGACCCTTTCGCCTAGAAAATTAAAATAAAGAACAAATAGAAGAGTCCAATTAAAGTAAAGTACAATAGGAAACAGATTCATGCATGGTGGTGAAGTCCAGCGTCAGCCGCCAAAATACAAAACACGAAATTTCCAGGATGACATCACATCTCGTTTCGCCCTCATATTTTGCTGATTTTTCAGAAAAAAAAAAAAAGGGAAGAACACTGAGCTAACCTAAAATCATTTTTTAAAGGGTGCATTCTACATCTATCACTATACATAATTAGATAGAGCAACTACCGTGTCTCATTGCTTTGCTTTTCACTTTTTGAATGATTGATGTTCCAAAAATAAATATTAAATTACGAATTCTTTTATTAATTCCTCGATGCCCGACTTACAAAAATAGTTTAAGTATCTAATTTAAATAAAGAGCATGATTTGAAGGTCAATTATTTAATTAAGTCTTGTAGATAGGCTTGTCCATGAACTCGAAGTCTAGTTCAAAAAGTGAGAGGTTTGAGTAAAAAAATAAAGTCTATTTAGAAAACGGATCAAGCCTCATGTAAGTCTTTTTGGCCCGGGCTCGGCTTGGCTTAAATATGCAAAAATAGAAAAAAAATTATGATGTTTTCCTGTTGTTTTCTTATTTTCTCATTATTTTGTTGTCATTTCACTATTATATTGTTACTATTTTATTGTTATTGTTTAGATATTGTATAACTTTATTTTATTATTAATTTTGTTACTATTTAAGAAGCATTTGCTTATCAAGTTACACCTATGTTAGTATTATTTAAGTATAAAGATTTTTTAAATTTATTTTCAACTTGTTGGGAATAATTTATTTTAATGATTTTATTATTTTTAATATATTATAATTTTTAAAAAGATTATATTAAAAAATTAATATGGGCGGGTCAAGTTGAGCCCAAATTTTAGCATTTTTATCCGGATTGGACTTGGGTAAAATTTTAGGCTCATTTTTCAGGTTGGTTTAGATCTATCAAACGGGCCTAAAATTTTGTCAAGACCCGACTCAACTCATGAACAAGTCTACTTGTAGAATTAATGTTTTCGAGATGATCACTTGAATGCTTTGCTTAGTAGATTGAAAAAAAAATGCACAAAAAATTGAAAGGGTGGAAAAATGAAAAATATGTTAATTACTTTTTAGGTATTAATTTTTATTTTTTGAAAAAGAATTAAATTAATTTTTATTTTAAAGTCCATTGTTGTGGGCATTTTTTAGATTAAGCGATGTTTGTTTAAGCATTAAGTAATATTAGGTTATCATTGTTTTGTTTGTTTTTGTTGTTGTGTTTACATTGAATTTTAAATTATTTAATATTTTGCATAAATCTTTATATTAATTCAGTTTAAAAAAATAAATTATTTGTGTTAATAACTTAGTATATCAATTTATGATATATTGTGAATAATTTATTAAGTAATTCAAATTAGAGAAAAATTATGTTGAATTTATTATCTGTTTAAAAGTTTTATCATTTTAAATAAAAAAATTTATTTTAATTGTAGCATCCTTACCCAAATTATTGATGAATCTAAACAAGTGATGCTACATTTTATACTTGGAGATATCATTGATGTTTCAAACTCTGACATACTAATCTTAATTGATTTTATCTATCATTATACAAACTTATTAAAAAAGTATCCACATCTTACTTCTCAATATTGAACTTGATGCATCCATTTTAAAATAATTAAGCCATTAGGTGTTAATTCCTCCCACCAATGTATTAGTATTTGAGCATTAAGGTATCGATACCTTAATGTTAGATATTGATACTTAACCCTTAAGAAAACTTAAATAACTATTAATTTCAGTAAGTATCAATACCCTCTGCTAATGTATCAATACCTAAGTTGTGGTATCGATACTATTACTTCAGATATTAATATTTAACTTCTCTCAAAAGTTTAATTGACTACTGAGTTATGTTAATATCAATATCTCTACATAAGTAGGGGCGAAGTTAGAAATTTTTTTTAGAGGAATCGAAATTAAATTGTAATTTTTACGATAGTAAAAATGCAATTTCACCATTTGAATAACCTATATTTTAATAATTTTTAAAGGATTAAATTAAAATTTTATCATTTTTAGAGGGTCAAAATACAATTTTACCTTTACTAATTTAAAATTTTAAAAGACCTAAATGAAAATTTTTATTTTATTTTAAGAGGATTAAAGCCCCTGCTAACCCTGTAGATACGTCCTGCGCATAGGTATCTATACTTATATACAAAGTGGCAAAAATCAATCCCAAAACATTAATTTAAGCATACCAAAATAATTAATCAAACAATTTCTATCATGCCAAGCAATTACTGGATATATTCTGGACTAAATTTCTGAATCAAATGTATACTTAAAAGACCATTAGGGACCATCAATCCGAAGACCATAACCTTGCCATTTTGGCTAAATCTATACATTAATAAGCAAATTCTACCTCAAATATACAAACACTTATAACCAAGTTATACCTCAATTCATACAAACCAACTCAAAAAGCATAACATGCAATACGTTGAGTGACTTACCAAACACTTAACTACATGACAAGCTAAAAAACATATATGCTTAATATTGATTCGGATTTGACTTTAACCATAACAATATAAAAATCTTCACGAACTAACCCACAACTTACGCCACAAAAAACTACTTTCACGCACTAAGCATTCATATATGCTTAATATTGCTCTAACTGAATTCCATTTTACCCTTTTTTCCATATTAGCTAATTAATTTTACCATTTACCACATTAACATACTAATTCAAGTTGACTTCCAAATCTTACCTATCTACAATTTTACAAGCTTTTAGCTTCTTCCTTTTTTTTTTTTCTTTTAATTTTAGCTAATTTCTTAACCCAATAACAAAAACATTATCTTACAGATATTAAAATTTGAGTTCAATTTTATACAATCTTATTTCCTTTCCCTAATTATCAAAAAATAAGATTTTAAACCATGTTACTAATTCAAGTTTAATTATTAGAACCAAAAGATGCTAAATTGCCAATATATCATAATTTCACTAGTAATGTAGAAGTTTTAAGATTACAAAAATGAAGTGCAATTTGTTTTGAACAATACAAAAATGGTTATCAATGTGAATTAATCTCTTTTTTTTCCATTTCTAACTTTCTTTAATCTTATTCATAACTTTTTTATTAATTTTTTTATATTATGCATGTTGGTTTTACAACCGAAAATGTTTAGAGTTCGTAGTTGTTCCTCTAAAAAATATTGTCTTCAAGCTCCCATTAAAAGTACAATGTGCCTTACCATTGCACCAAACCACTTGTTGATAATAGAAGTGCTCATAGGCTGGGTAGGGCCCAGCCAAAATTTTAAGCCCGTTTATTAGGTCTGATCCAACCCAAAGAATGGGCCTAGAATTTTGTCTAATCCCGAATCGGATAAAAATTTTAAAACCCAGGCCCAGCTCGTATTAATTTTTTATATAATTTTTTCAAAAATATATAATATATCAAAAATACTAAAAATATTAAAATAAATGTTTCCCCACAAATTGAAAATAAATTTTTAAAAAATATGTATACTTAAATAATTCTAAAATAGGTGCAATTTAACAAGCAAATGCTTCTAAAATAATAACAAAATTGACACTAAAATAAAAATTATACAATATTCAAATAATAACAACAAAATAGTGAAAAAAAAGAAAATAACAAAAAAGAAAAACAACAACAGCAACAAAAAAAGATGTATTTTATTTTACATATTTGGGTCGGGCCAAAAAAGTCTTACCTGATGCCCGACCCATTTTCTAAACAAGTGTTATTTTTTTTGTTCAAACTAATTTTTCAAGTTTATATTTTTATCTAAACCATCTCACTTTTGAAATAGAATCGGCATAAGTTTTAGTTGATAACATTTCTATTGATTTTTATACTACATATGCACATTTGTTCCATAATTACTACTTTACCCACTGATTCAGAAAAGGCAAGTAGTTGCTAATGTAAATCAAGAAAATAGTTTTGGGACTTCAGCCAAACATCTTGCGTTCGAATGTAAGTTCCCAAAGATATATAAATGATTCACTAATTTATTTTTTAAAATATTTTTTCTAATTCATTATTTTCAAAATATTGCAGGGATTGATGTGCTCAAAACTAAGTCACATCTGTTCACTAAGAATTTTATACATTTGTTTTAAGGTTATAGTCTTCCTAGTACTATTACAATACAAAATTATCTTTCAATCATTGTGTTTTTTTAAAATAAAAAAAAAGGCTTTTTTTAAGAATAATTGTAACCAATTTTTAAAGTTTTTACAAATTATATTTTATTAAATAAATAATAAGAATTTTCTTTTACGATATTAAAAATTAAGGATGAATGTTATACAATTTAAAACAAATATTTGGTATTTGAATTTAACACTTTTTATCAAATTTGGTATCTAAATTTGACAATTTTTCTTAAGTTGATACTTAATCTTTTTAGGTTCAATTTAGTACTTGAACTTGACTCTTTTTTCTAATTTGGTATCTAATCTCTTTTTTTTTTTTTTTTTTTTTTGATTTGGTACTTGTCAAATGTTTTATAAATTACACCAATATATTAAAATTGTTTTGTTTTATGAGATAGCAAAAATAATTAATGTATGACCAACATGTGACATATGATAATATTTTTTTGTATTTTATATGTTCAATTACTTTTAGTTTTATTTAATTAATTAATTATTATATTAATTAAAATTAATGAATTTCTTTTAATTTGAGGTTTTTAAAATCTTTTTTTTTCTTATTTAATATTAATTCGTTAAGCATAGTTCAATACTTATTTTTTTAACATGAATTTCCTCTAATACTGACAATACTTATGTAGCATAACAAAAAAAATTTAACACCGTTAGTATTTTATGTAATTTGTACAATATTTAATAAATTTAGGTATCAAAATTAAACCTAAAAAAATTTAAGTACCAAATTAGAAAAAAATATCAAGTTCAGATACTAAATTAAATCAAAAAATTTAAATACCAAACTAAAAATATCAAATTTAAATACCAAATATTATTTTAAGCATTAACAAAAGTTTTAACTCGCTCCATAGAAATTAAATACATAATAAGAATGATGATTAAACAGAAAAAACCGTGTTTTGAATAGGAATGAGAAATGATGATCTGAAAACAACATATGATAGAGAGTTACGTAACCACTGACCCATAATCGACCCAAAGACAAGCCGAAATAAATTAATAACAAATTATAAATGGATTGTCCTTTATAAATTATATAACATACAAGACTACGTTAGAAAAATATGTGTATTTTTTTAATTGGTTTTTTAGGGTTTTTTTTAATTAGGAAAATAAGTCATATTTGGAGAGAGTGTGTAAAAACGCGTCCAATTTTTTTATCAACTGTACAGAAAATGTATCTAGCTGCACGCACTTTCCTCCAACAATCATTTTCCCAACAGTTATTTAAATGTTGGTAACGGTAAAATTTTTCAAAAGGACCAACGGTAATTCTTTTTCCTTTAAATACCATGCAATTTTTTTCTTTTCATTCATATCCAACTTTCTCTATTCTCTCTAAACTCTCAATTTTCTCAACTTATATTCGAAATTTTCCTATACACTTTGTTTAAAAATACTATAGTTTTATTTAATTATTTTGTATATTCATTTCACTTAAATTTTCACAAATGGCAAGCTATTTGATTCATTTCAATGACAAATACATTTCCGCCGCTCAAGCAATAATGGTAAGAAGAATTTTTAAATTTCGTTACTTTTAATTAAGTTAAATTTGAAGTTTTTTTTTATTTTTTAAAATATTTTATTTTATCGATATAAATAGACGAATGATTGTGTTTTGGAAGGGTTCATACATAATTTATCAAAGAGTCCAAACATCAAAATTCGTGGTTATTTGCAAGACTCGAGATTCTTACATGTGTCTCGTATGCTTAGGGGCTGCAAATTAGATCCTACACTCATTAGTGCATTGGTGAAAAGATGGAGACCCAAGACACACACATCCCATCTTCCAAACGACGTATGTACAATCACACTCGAGAACGTAGCTCTATAACTCAGTTTACCAGTAGATGGGTTAGTCGTTACGAGGTCAGCAGTCGTTCCCGGCAAAGAGGACATTTGCAAGGCATTTTTGGGAAGGTGTCGAACAAATTTCAAGGTGACCAAATAGATATGAAGTGGTTGAAAACTAATTTTAAAGAACTTCCTCCAAACATGTCCGACGTCGTCAAAGAGCAATACGTCCGAGCATTCATCCTGAGGTTAATCGAAAGTTGTGTCAAGCGGTAGAACCGGATAAGATGTCAATTAATGGTTCCCTGCTCCTACTGCAGTCATGGGTGTGGTGGCGACTACCATTTCTATATCCCCGAGTGAATGGCCCTTACACATTCCCATTGGTGACAAGGTAAAAATCATTTTATAATAATATGTAGTTAATATAGTAAATGTTGTTTGTTTATTATATGTTTAAATTAACATATCGCTTGAATAGGTGAAACCATAGGCTGAGTTACGTGAGACTACCGGAATAGCTCCAAGATATCCGACTATTGTTAGATCAACGCTCAAAAGTCGAGGTTAGTTACTAATTTTTTTTCAAACCTATAATAATTATGCAATGATTTGTAATTTAAAATTCCGTACATAACAGAATTTACAATTGTGCACTGCAGTTTGAATGGATGCCATACATCAATCCATATATCATAGAATACGTCCTACCAGAATTTTTGGCCATTTAGAGTATGTAGGATGCGAATGTGCCATTAATAATGTACGTGATAGTGGGGATGCACGAATCGGATTAAGTGATGCGACAGTTCGGGTGGAGGCAAAAAAATTCGCAGCTACCGCGATACATGAAAGCACTGCACAAGCTTGATCTGCGGGGAAAGACTGACGAAAATTAGTGAGATTACCATAAAGAGTACATCAACATTTGGGATCATAGGATGAAATTCTTACCCATCTGCGAACCCTTTTTCTCATCGTATACGACAGCCTATTTGGAGTACATGCCTTGGTTCAGAATCATCGGTAAGCCATACCAACTGTTAGTGGAGGTAAGGAGTATGCAACTTTATCAAAAAAGGCCACAACGATCGTCCCAGCAGCATAGGTTAAGAGGAAGTGCCGCAACTAGTTCGTCCTCGACTCCAATCCAACAAGCGCCACCAATGTCTACACCACATCCCAGTCACTTCACTTCACTTATTCCTATTCATTTCACTAACCCCATTTTTTTCACAAGCACCACACTATACACCACCGCAGCACCTTGTATCTATACCTCCCGCAGGTACATTTTTTAAGGAACTTCTGTCCTCAACATTTTACGCCCCTATGTCGACATCAATACTGACACAAATTCCAACACACATGATGACTCATGACCAACATTGATAGTGCAATTGATGCCTTCATCAATGATAGTATCAATGTGCACATTAATGCCAACGTATCTGGGTTTTGCAACATTGTATGGTTATTCGCTGATAGTATTACAAACACCCACCGCGTCGTTGTTTTATCGAGGTAGGTCATCAGCGCTTCCACCTTCTTGTGGAGTAGAGGAAACGCGATAGGAGGCTAGGACGGCATCACACTCAAATATGGAGAAAGACGATAGAGGCAAAGACAAAAGCGAGAGTGGAAATGAAGATGAGTATGAAGGTCGAGGTGAAGACAAAGAAGATGAGGACTATGATCACAATGAATAAAAAAAGTTGGCACCATCACTTTTATGCAGAAATCCTACGTGCAATCATTAGCCACCGCCCGTGGCACACATTCGGCCCAATGACACCGATAATGTGTTTTTCATTTACTTTTTGTCATGTAAATATAAATGACATCAATAAAAAAGTAACCACTTTTTTTATATATATTTCTATTGCAACTCATATTTGTTTATGTTAAAATTAAATGTAAATTATACATAATTTTCCATATATAATATTTGATATGAAATGTTTAACTTCAAATAGGTACCTTTATCGATTTAGTGAATTATTAAGGTACAGGGGTGAGATCGTAAAAATGGTAAAAGTTTAATCGCCAGAGAAATTGTAATTGGTACTTGAAATAGAGCTTAAAGTAACAATTTTCCACTATATGAATGTTAGTAGACGGTAGAAAATACAAATTAAAAGCAATAAAAAAATAAAGAACAAATTTTGTACAAAAAAAAACATTGTAATTAATTTTATATCGCAAGAAAAAATGAATGCTAGCGACGTTGAAACCTCAATGAATCCCTCAATACGAAACATGTTATCTTTGTATGCCCTGGGTTTTTAGAGTGCCCGCATAACCTCTGTTGATTATCCCTATCACAAACATCCATATTGGTGCGTATTCAAGTGGAAGTCAGACGACCTTTCGGGATGCGACACAAGTTCATGTTCAAGGCCAACTTGAACGAGGCGCTGAACATTAGCGACCACATAATCTCATCTAGGACGGATGGAAATTTAGATCGTCAAACATTGTGCATGCATTCTAGCTTATACACATTGTTAATATAAGACATGTACTCAATTCATACATTAGCACATGTGAAAATTACATGTGCACATTGGAATCAAAGTGCTTGAAATCTCCCATAATCGCATGTCCCTTTGGATAGATCAACACGATATGATGCCCCTAACATTTCATGCTCGGGCCTAACATACTCCGTGACCTGCAATATTAGGTTTGGACACGAGTGATACACTACATACATAGTATTAGCTCTCTACATTTCGTCTAAATTCTTTCATGACATCATTGCACCAAAAGTGACCGCCGCTATCTGCCCAACATATGCCGCTATCCGCTTTGAAAATAAGGCAACCAAACGAAAGTATGTTTATTTGACAGCTGAGGTTATCGGTAAATGACGCGTCCCCTTCAGTATAAAATTGATGCATTCGGCTAAGTTCATTGTCATGTGCCTATACTATAGACCCCCGTTATACAATTGCGTCTACTATTCGAAGGGTATGTTGGCAAGGTAGTCTGCACCAGCGTTATTGATGGCACACAAGTTATCCAACATTTCATGAAAACAATGTTGGACGAACTCGTACCCTGTTGAGAAAAGTATACCCATGAATGCAAACAATATACTTCATATATGGTTTAGTATGATTGCAAAAATAGTGGAAACTACATACTCATGTCAATGCATTGATCTCATTCACTTTCCAAATGCCATTTTGAATGGTAGTTAGAGTCGACATGCCTTATATAGTACTTATGGGAAGTGCGATCCCAAAGGCTACCATGTCACTCAATAGTGGTCAAGATTTCAGTTCCCTTATTGGATATGACACATATTTTAGACTATAGGAAAATGCGATGACGCAATCGGTTAAGGAAGAAATCTCAATCATCTGCTTTTTTAAAGGGATTTATTACAAATGCTATCAGTAGAATTCTTTGATTACTATCTTGAGCAACAACAACCAACAATCGATGCTTATACCTCCCATAGAACCAGGTGTCATCAATTTGCACAAAAGGTTTGTAGTGCCGAAAAACTTCCTTGCATTGTGATGGTCGTGAAACTAACTAAAAATTCGATTTAAGGCAAGTGCACCTATCAAACAGTAGTATAGTTATGTTGAGACTAGAAATATCGTATCCACGAGGACTAAAAGTACTAGTAATTACTATCTTTTTATTATCTAGCCTAAGAATTAAAGGGTATTTTTAAACTAAAACTAATTATCTAAATAACGAAGAGTACGATAGAGATTAAAGTGGGAAAATACTTTTGGAAAAATCGATGGAGAAGACAATACCCAAGGAAGAATCCACCTAGCCTTCACTTATTACCTTTGAATTAGACGATCTATTCACTTGACTTAATCTGTAAAAATCTCTGATTTATGTTAATATCTCTCTCGAGACTAAAAACAACTGAACCTAGGTTGATTAATTGAAATATCTTTCTAATTAAAACCCCTAGTGTCACATTAACTCGATCTATAGATTCCCTTATTAGATTTGACTCTAATTCGTTAGATTTATGTCGTCCTATCTCTAGGATTGCATGCAACTCTGCTTAATTATGAATGGTCTACTCTTAAATAGGGACTTTTCCTCCACTGAATAAGCATATCAAAAACCTGAATTAATATCCTGGAATATTAAAGCAATGGTTAAACTCACAATTAAGAATAAGAATAAGTATTTATTATATAATTCAAATAGTAATAAGATTAGTCTTAGGTTTCATCTTCCTTAGGTATTTAGGGAGTTTAGCTCATAATAATAATGGCAAATATCTCATAAGTTGGAAAACAACAAAGTATAAAGAAACCCAAAGAACTTCTAGGAAATTGGATGGAAATCTTCAGTCTTGATGTAGATCCTACCTCCGAGGTGATTTCGATGGCTATCCTTTAGTATTTCCTGCTTTCTACTCTGCATGTCCCTCTAATCCTCTTCTAGGGTGTTTATATAGGCTTTAGAATGCTTTCAAACCCTCAAAAGTGGCCTTTTTCGAGTAGAATTAGACTTGAGCTCGATAGGGACATGACCGTGTGCCACACACGTGTACTCAGGCCATGTGCAATTCTGACTTGGATTAATGTTGACACGACCATGAAACATGGGCGTGTGGTCCACCAGTGTGTTACACACAGGAGTGTGGATCACCCGTGTGGAAGTGCCTAGGCCGTGTAAAACACTGATTTAGGACCAATTTGTCTATTTTTGGCCCGTTTCTTGCTCTTTTCGCCTTCCTATGCTTGCCTAAGTGTAAAACATGAATTTAGAGGGTTAGGAGCATCGAATTCAATGAAACCAAGGAAAAATCATCCATAAATATACCAAGCATAGGGTAAAAATATGTATATATTACGGTTTATCAAATATCCCCACACTTAAGCATTTGCTTGTCCTCAAGCAAAATCCTCAACTCACAACTAAAATAAATCCTTCTCAACTTATAATCTTCATCAATAATGGTTGAAATAATTCACAAGTAATCATACATTAAGATTTTAACTAAAAGAACATTAAAGTTTCAAACAATCCAAATTGAGCATTTCAATCATAAAATCATAGGTATCCCCCTTTATCTAAGTAATCACTTTTAATTCCAAATTGACAAGGTTGACATCCTCACTAATGATTCACTCAAATCACTCAAAGTGTTTAATGTTTAATAATTTAGCACTCCATAGTCAAACATGAAAAATTATTACCATAGGCTTGCATAAAAATCAAATCTCCACCACTAATGATTCACTCAAATCACTCAAAGTGTTTAAGGTCTTTAACCGAGTTGTAATGGGGCTTGGGTTAAAGGTGTGGATAAAGGCTAAAAAACAGGGTTAGAATCGAGATTAATTTAATAAATTATCAAACTTAGAAAAATGAAGCTAATTGCTGAATTACAAAAAATAATGCCAGAATTCGAACTATCCGAGACTAAAGATGTGAGCTTTTTCTCAGTATACTGACTTTAATTTATCCAAACTCTTTAGAACAATATGTAACTGAATGAATACAAATATACTTTTTTTTAAGAATAAAAACAAGTACGGAAAGTACATAATAAGAAATAATTCAAGAACTGAGACGAACGAACATAGTTAGGTAATTAATCAAATTAAATCTCGATAAAAAAGGAGTCAATAAAAAGGTAGAAATTCTTAATGAATGAAAATGGGTTAAATTGTAGGTAAATTTTAAGGGAACATTAAGAAATAATGGTTAAGGCTCAAAGGGGATCACTAGGGGTCAATTATGTGGGTAGGCTCTTTATGGGGTAAATGGGTTAGAATCTAAGTGCCTTTATCATTTTAGTATATCAAATCAAATGTGTGGTCTCGACATGTATAATCGATGTAAGTTCTAGAATAAGAAATCAATGTTGACACACTCATAACCAATAAAATCAGTGAGCAAGAAAGATATATGCTCTAAAAGGCTCAAAATCTCACGAAAATTATGGATATTTGATGTCAATCCTGTGAATTCAAAACTACAAGATAATACCTTAATTCAGGGAAATAACCTAGCAATTTTACTTCTCAAAAGCCAACTTATCATGTTTTGATTCTCTAATGCCTTAAAGTTTAAACAGTCAATGCATAGTTACCTATGATTTAATTCAAAACATATCAATGAAAATCATAAATTAATCAAAATTTACTCTAATAATGATATGAGAAAATTATTTGAGACAAGATAAAAATTCAGGGATTTTCTGATAATCACATAAATAACTTCCCCACACTTAAGATGTACATTGTCCTTAATGTACAAAGATAAGTAATAGAAATATAAGCAGAATATCAGAAGAGAGGGAGAGAAGTGAAACTGCCCTGAATTTAGATGAAATCCTTGAAAGAGCGGAAACAGGTTTAGAGACATAGTGATGTGTATGTGACATGTAGATAGAGGTGAATGTAGTGGTAGAGGTTAGATTCTACAATCACAGTGCCCAGCGAAGAGGTTATCGTGGTGGTCGGTGTCATGGTGGTTATGGTCGTGGTCCAGTAGGACATGACAGTCGTAGAGAATTGTTTGTTTATTCCTGAATAGTACCCATCGACTGAACCTTTTGAAACTGTGATGCCATCAATAACATTTAAGGGATTTATATTTATAGGGTTGATATGGTTAGTAATAATGAAATAACTAGATAAAAGGAAATTCAAATTATACTAATAAAAGTCTTGTAAAAAATGATAACGAAAGTGCAAAAGAAACGCAAAAATAAAAATAAAATAAAAAGAAAAAAGAGTTGAAAATTAAATGGACTTAAAAGTCCTCGTCGGCAGTTGGATTCTGAGGTGGTGGTACTGGAGGCGATATGTGAAAATGTTGGCAAATTTGTTGTATAGTCGCCTCGATGCTGTCGAATCGCTGAGTGCAATATTGCTCGAAGCGATAAAGGTGGTCAAAAACTTCAGAAAATGAAGCAGCCGTATGAACTGGTCGGTGACTCGGTGGTGGCTGTGAAGGTGGGTCCTCTTGAAATGCAGGGATATCATCAGGAATATCCTCGGTGTCATCCTCAACGGTAGCTCGTGCAAGTCGGTACTGAGGAGGGTCGAACCCACAAAGACGCTCAACCATTCACATATAGAATATACTTTGGATGCCCTGTGAGGACATCTGGCTAATGAGAGTGAGTGATGAAGACTGCGCCACTGTATTCAGGAGCCCAAAATATCGCGCTAGACGAGTCACATATGGGCTGATGCTGATGACTCCCTTTCGGTGTCGTTCTGTCTGATGGCGAAAGGCAAGGGCAACGAAGTATGCGAGATAAAAAATATGCCCTTGCCTCATGCTCCATAGAAAGTATGCGTCGTGAGTGTTGACGATGCCAGTGCTCTCTCGCCTCCCCGTTAATGTGTGTGCTAAAAGGGCATGAAGATAGCGCAGAGTTGGAGATAGAGCCGATGCCTTTGAACGGCTAGGATCATAAATACCTGTAGCAGGCTGGAGATCTATCAAACATGATGAAGGTGAACGATGGATATGGCGGTGGAGGTGAGGGAAATTGTCAGCCTCCATAAACTCGTCGGTATAAGGTCCCAAGGCAGCTCCAAATTCTGAGACACTCAACTGATGTATAAGACCGCCAAGACGGAATTAAACTGTTCCTAGGTCGCCGTACTCCGCCATCACTGTCTATAACTAGAAAGTTGAGCCGAGTTCTAAGGAAAACTCTAAATATGTTGGCTCGATGATATCGAAGAAGCGGTCCTACGGAGCGGTAGCAAGGAGTGCCCGAACCGAATCAGCTAGGTAGACCTGCTCTAGTGCGGCCCAATCGATGCAACGCCCCACACCAAGGGGTCGGGCACGTAGAACCTGAAATAGTTCCTCTTGGGGCCCTGATAAAAATTGGAGAAATGGAAGTCGTATCTCAGCAGTGGGGCCAGAGGAGGATGTCGCTCCTTTTCATTTTTTAGATGCAGAGACCACAGCCTTCTTGCCTTTTGGATTCGTCATGATATACTGAAGTGCTTGGTGGTGCTCAGTGTACGCACTGGGTGAGTAGGTCGACGGGAGTGGTGTGTGATGAGAGGTGAATGGGGTAAATGAGAAGGGGAAAGGAGAATGGGAGGTAGCTGGCGGCGGTACGTGGTGGTCAGAGGGGGAGGGTGAAAAGAAGGAAAAGGGAGAAGGAGATGGGGGATTGAGCAAAGATGGGAAAAAGAGGAAGATGAAAAAATAAAGGGGAAGAGAGTGGAGTGTTGGTCGCCAGAGGTTCTTCAGAGGATAGTGGCCAGAATGGAGACGGCGAGTAGTGGGGAAGGTGATGAATAGTGCTAGGGGGTTTAAATAGAAAAGGGGGAAGAAATTAGGGTTAGGGGATGAGATTAAATGGGGGCCACGATCGTGTAAGCCCCATTTTGGGCTATACGGCCGTGGCACACGCCGTGTGCTGTGTTTCTAGACCGTGTTTTTCGTGAAAACTTACTTAGTGTCGCACACGGTCCCTTGGCCACGCTCGTGTGGTGCCTACAGCCACGTCGCACGGCCGTGTGCTTGTTCGTTTTCTTCTCCCACGCCCGTGGTAAGTCCAACACGCACGTGTTCATGACTTGTCCTTGTGGTCTAAAGTTTTAAGTCAGTATCACACACGGCCCGTGGACACGCCTGTGTGTCAAGGCCGTGTGGCCTACACGGCCGCATTGCACGACCATGTGGTACTCCCTTCGTTTTTCCCACGGCCGTAGTATGTCTACCACGCCTATGTTCATTAATCAGGATTGTGCACGGCCTTCAAGCACGACCGTGGCATCAGACCATATTCTATTCTGACTTTGTCGAATGTTTCAATCTTTAACCAAGTTCTCACACGGCCTCAACCACACCCGCGTGAAAGGTCGTATGTCTTCTACAACCGTCTCACACGGCCGTGGCGATTTATCGCAAGCCGTGTCTCTGCTGATCTTTTTGGAAATTAAGGTGCAGTTTTACCACGGTCTGAGACACACTCGTGTCCCTAAACCGTGTGGTGCACACAGTCGTGTCGTACGGTCGTGGCTATTTATCGTAGCCCGTGCGTCATCCTGTCTTGAAAAAAATATTTGTCCTATTTTAGCACGGCCATGGCCATGCCCATGTCTCCTGCCCGTGGGGAGCCTACGGCCTAAAGCACGCCCGTGTGCTAGGCCGTGTGTGCCGAAAATACCTGCAGTTAGATTGTAAAACAAAAGAAAAAAAAACAAACTAAGTTATTTAATGGGGTTAGTGCTCGGGTTGCCTCCCGAGAAGTGTTTATTTAGAGTCTAAACTCGACTTTACCTTGTAGGTATGTTTAGGTAGGTTCGCGGAGCCGTAGCTCTTCTCTATTGTTTTTAGGATCCTCACCGTTACAGAGTTTAAGACGATGTCCATTTACCTTAAAAATGCCTTGGGTTGGCTGGCTTACCTCTACTGTGCCATATAGAAAGACAGTTTAGACTACGAATGGACTTAACCATCATTATTTAAGCTTTCTAGAAAACAATGAGCCTTGAGTTGTATAACAGGACAAGATCTCCAACTTCAAATTGCTTGTTTTGCTTTAAACGAGCATCATGGCGGCACTTTGTTGCTTCCTTGTATATTTGTGAGTTCTCATAGGCATTAGCTCGCCATTCATCTAACTCGTTCAACTACATCAACCTCCTTTCATCTGCGAGTTTGAGATCAAAGTTTAGAAATTTTGTATCCCAGAATGCTTTATGTTCCAATTTAAATGGTAAATGACAACTCTTTACATAAACAAGTTTGTAAGGAGATGTTCCTATGGGGGTCTTAAAAGCGGTTCTATAGGCCCATAAAGCATCATCTATTTTCTTTGCCCAATCCTTCCTATTTGACTTTACAGTATTTTCTAGAATACGTTTAAACTCTAGGTTAACGACTTCGACTTGTCCACTAGTTTGAGGATGGTAAAGGGTAGCTGTTTTGTGGTAAACTCCATATTTCTTAAGGGTTTTATCAAATTGAGTATTACAGAAATGAGTGCCCCTATCACTGATAATTGCTCTAGGTGTTCCAAATTGAGAGAAGTTTTTTAAGGAATTTCACCACTACTCTAGTATCATTAGTAGGTAAGGCTTGGACTTCCACCCATTTAGACATATAATCAACAGCTACTAATATGTATTTATTCCCAAATGAGCTAGGGAATAAACCCATGAAATCAATACCCCATACATCAAATATTTCACATGAAAGCATGTACGTTTGGGGCATTTCGTCACGTTTAGAGATATTACATGTTCGTTGGCATTTATCACAAGTAGCGACATACTTGTTGGCGTCTTTCAATAGTATGGGCCAGTAAAAACCTGATTTCAGTGTTTTATGTATGGTCTTAGTTCTACTGTAATATCTTCCAGTCGGTCTTGAGTGGCAATGTTCTACAATCTTAATTGCTTCTATCTTTGTAACGCATCTTCGAATTACTTGATCTGTACATATACGAAAAAGAAAAGGTTCTTCCCAAAAATAGTTTTTCACATCAGTGAAGAATCACTTCTTTTGATGATGTGTCAACCCTTTTGGTATAACGTTAGCGGCTAAATAATTTGCAATGTCTGCAAACCAAGGTTCCTCAGAGTCAGAGATAGTAAAAAGTTGTTCTTTAGGGAATGAGTCATTTATTTCCTGTTCGTCAAGTCATTGAGATGTGGGTTTTGTAATCTGGATAGATGATCTGCTGCAAGATTTTCTGCTCCTTTCTTATCTTGAATTTCTAAGTCGAATTCCTGCAACATTAAAATCCATCTTATTAGTCGAGGTTTTGCATCCGTTTTAGTAAGGAGGTAATGAAGAGTTGAATGGTCAATGTAAACGACAACTCTATATAATATTAAATATGGTCTAAATTTATCAAATGCAAAAACCACAGCCAATAGTTCTTTCTCAGTCGTCGTATAATTTTCTTGTGCAGCTGTCAAAGTTTTGCTAGCATAATAAATCGGTTGAAAGTGCTTGTCTTTCTGCTATCCAAGAACCGCACCTACTGCAAAATCACTCGCATCACACATTAGTTCAAAAGGTAAATTTCAATCAGGTACAACTACAATCGGAGCGTTAATTAATTTATCCTTAAGAGTATTGAACACTTCTAAACAATATTGACTGAAATTGAAAGGTACATCTTTTTCTAGCAAATTCGTTAAAGGCTTAGCTATTTTAGAAAAATCTTTAATAAATCTTCTATAAAATCCAATATCACCTAAAAAGCTTCGAATAGCCTTAACTGAATTAGGGGGAGGTAGTTTCTCAATAATTTCAACTTTTACTTTATCAACCTCGATTCCCTTGCTAGAAATTTTGTGACCTAACACAATCCCTTCACGAACCATGAAGTGACATTTTTCTCAATTCAGTACAAGATTTGTTTCCTCACATCTAATTAGAACTCATTGTAAATTTTTAAGGCAAAGATGGAAAGAGTTACCGAATACCGAGAAGTCATCCATAAATACCTCTATAATATCTTCCACGAGTTCATAAAAAATGGCCAACATGCATCGCTGAAAAGTAGGAGGAGCATTACATAATCCAAAAGGCATTCGTCAATAAGCAAACGTATCATATAGACACGTAAATTTTTTTTCTCTTAGTTCTCAGGAGCTATTGGGATTTGGAAATAACCAGAGAGTCCATCTAGGAAGAAATAATGCCCAGATAATCTTTCCAACATCTGATCAATGAATGGTAGGGGAAAGTGGTCTTTTCTTGTAGCTTCGTTCAATTTTCTATAGTCAATGCAGACTCTCTATCCCGTGACTGTTCGTGTTGGAATTAATTCGTTCTTCTCATTGGCCACAACAGTCATGCCTCCTTTCTTAGGAACAACCTGCACAATACTCACCCAAGAACTATCAAAACTAAGATAAATAATTTTAGCATCTAGAAGTTTAATTACCTCAGCTTTTACGACTTCTTTCATGTTAGGATTCAATCATCTTTGAGCTTGCACACAGGGTTTTTATTCATCTTCCATTAAAATTTTATGTGTGCAGAAAAAAGGGTTGATCCCTCTTATGTCAGAAATCTTCCAGGCTATGGCTCTTTTATGCTCCTTTAATACTTTGAGTAACTTGTCTTTTTCGATTGGCTATAAATCTGAAGCAATAATTACTAGTAATGTAGAATTATCTCCAAGGAACGCGTATTCTAAGTGATCTGGTAATTGCTTTAATTCCAATTTAGGCAGTTCTTCAACAGAGGGCTTTAATTTCAATTCATTGTTTACCTCAATACCCTCGTAGCTCTTTTGTCTTAGTGAAGGCTCATTAGAATTTAGTTCAGCTTTTATCTTAGCTATCTCAAAATCATCATCATTTACCTCCTCTCTTTGGGCAAGACACAGTTCCAATGTGTCCTTATGTACGATTTCCTGTAAAGAATCTTGAGTAGCATGATCAATAGAGTCAATAAAATAACATGAGTCATCTTATTCCCTAGAAAATCCCATGGCAACATAGATTTTAAAAATGATCTCTTTGTCATCTACCCTAAGCACAAGTTTACCATCACCCATATCAATAATAGCCCTAGCAGTGGCTAAAAATAGACGACCTAAAATTAGAGGCACCTCAATATCCTCATCCATATCAAGCACAACAAAATCAACAGGGAATATAAATTTATCTACTTTTACAAGCACGTCCTCTATAATACTCTTAGGATATTTAACAGATCTATCAGCTAGTTGAATACTAATCCTAGTGGGTTTCGGTTCCCCAAGACTAAGTTGCTTGAACATTTTATAAAGGCATTAAGTTAATGCTAGCGCCTAAATCAGCTAGTGCCTTTTTAACATTCAAACTACCAATTAAGCAGGAAATAGTAAAACTTCCTAGATCCTTCAGTTTGGTTGACAGTTTATTTTGGAATATGCCGAGCATTCCTCGTTGAGTTCCACTGTAGATAATTCTTCAAACTTCCTTTTATTTGTTAGAAGCTCCTTTAAAAATTTTGCGTATGTAGGCATCTGTGAGATAGCTTCAACAAAAGGTATGTTAATATGTAATTGTTTATAAAGTTCAAGAAATTTACCGAATTGTGCATCCATGTGGTCTTTCTTTAACTTTGTTGGGTATGATATTGGTGGTTTATATTCTCTCAACACCGATTTTTCATCATTTTCGGGCTTTTCCTCCTCATCTTCTTTTCTGTCAGCTTCTGGTGACGGCTTTTTTTCAGATTCAGCCAACACCTTCCCACTTCTTAATGTAACTGCTTTCATATGCTCTTTTGGATTGGGTTCGGTGTTATTAGGTAGGCTCCCTGGTGGTTTCTCTGAAATCATCCTAGCTAGTTTTCCAATTTGATTATCGAGCCCTTGAATTGATGCTTGTTGATTTTTAAGTGCAATTTCAGTGTTTTGAAAATGGGTTTCTGCTACTGAAATAAACTTTGTCATCATCTCCTCAAGGTTCAGCTTTTTCTCTTATTGGTAAAGTTATTTTTGGAAGCCTAGAGGAGGTTGTGGTCTTTGATTTCCTTGGCCTCCCTATGAGAAATTTGGGTGATTCCTCCAACCTAAATTGTAAGTGTTACTATAAGAATTATTTTGAGGCCGAGGATTATTACCCATATAGTTTATTTGCTCGTTCTCCATGTTAGGGACGTAGGATGAATAGTCTAAATTACTCGTTCCACCTCCACTTGCATCGCATTACATCACTAGATGTACCTGTGTAGAACCAAGTAAACCATCAATTTTTCTATTCAAAAGTTCTACCTGATTGGAAAGTATAGTAACCGAGTCGACGTTAAAAATGCCGGCTGCTTTTGTCGATTTTTTCCTTACAGTGAGATCTCTTCTATGAACTCATAAGCCTCTTCAGGTGTCTTATTATTGATAGTTCCACCAGCGGCTGCGTCAATCATTTGTCTCGTCGAGGGATTCAAACCGTTGTGGAAAGTTTGAACTTGTAGCTAAAGGGGTAACCCATGGTGAGGGCACCTTCTTAATAAGTCATTGTATCTCTCTCATGCATCATAAAGTGTTTCTAGATCCATCTGTACAAAAGAAGATATATCATTCCTTAATTTAGTCATTTTAGCAGGCGAAAAATATTTAAGCAGAAATTTTTTAGTCATTTGTTCCCAAGTGGTAATTGACCCTCGCGGTAACGAGTTCAACCATTGTTTAGCCTTATTCCTCAATGAGAATGGGAACAATCGAAGGCGAAGGCATCATCAGAAACGCCATTAATCTTAAAGGTGTCGCAGAATTCCAAAAAATTCACCAAATGAGTGTTTTGATCCTCGTCCTGTAAACCATCAAACTGAACAAACTGTTGTATCATTTGAGTCGTGTTAGGTTTCAGTTTAAAATTATTTGTAGCAACAATATGCCTAACTATACTCGATTCAATTCCTATTAAAGTAGGTTTAGTATAATCATACATAGTACGAGGAGCAGGATTCTGATCTACTGGATTAGCGGCAACCATAGGAGGTAGCAGATTATTTTGATTATCAGCCATCTCCTCGGTTGTTATCGTCCTCTTGCCCTTCCTCTATGTATTGTAGACTTCGCCTTATTTCTCTTCAGTTTCTGCGAGCTGTGCTCTCGATCTCACTGTCAAAATGCAAAGGTCCTGACGGGTTTCTTCTAGTTATAAACTATAAAAACCTGTCAGAAGTAAAGAAAAGAAAAATTAGTAAAGAAAATTTAAACTAAAAAAAAAAGAGTAAATTGCTATAAAAGTAAAAATGACTAAAGTAATAAAAATTAAGTGTTCTTAATATCTTAGTCCCCGGAAACGGCGTCAAAAACTTGATAGTCGTAAAACTAACTAAAATTTCGACTTCAGACAAGCGCACCTATCGAACAGTAGTATAGTTATGGTGAGACAGGAAATATCGTATCCACGAGGACTAAAAGTACCAATAATTACTATCTTTTTTTATTATCTAGCCTAAGAATTAAAGAGTATTTTTAAACTAAAACTAATTATCTAATTAACTAAGAGTACGATAGAGATTAAAGTGGGAAAATACTTTTGGAAAAATTGATGGAGAAGACAATACCCAAGGAAGAATCCACCTAGACTTCACTTATTACCTTTGAATTAGACGATCTATTCACTTGACTTAATCTGTAGAAATCCCTGATTTATGTTAATATCTCTCTCGAGACTAAAAACAACTGACCCTAGGTTGATTAATTGAAATCTCTTTCTAATTAAAACCCCTAGTGTCGTATTAACTCGATCTATGGATTCCTTTATTAGATTTGACTCTAATCCGACAGATTTATGTCGTCCTATCTCTAGGATTGCATGCAACTCCGTTTAATTATGAATGATCTACTCTTAAATAGGGACTTTTCCTCCACTGAATAAGCACATCAAAAACCTGAATTAATATCTTGGAATATTAAAGCAAAGGTTAAACTCACAATTAAGAATAAGAACAAGTATTTATCATATAATTCAAATAGTAATAAGATTAGTCTTAGGTTTTATCTCCCTTAGGTATTTAGGGAGTTTAATTCATAATAATAATGGAAAACATCTCATAAGTTGGAAAACAACAAAACATAAAAAAAACCCAAAGAACTTCTAGGAAATTGGATAGAAATCTTCAGTCTTGATGTAGATCCTACCTCCGAGGTGATTCCGATGGCTATCCTTCAGTATTTCCTACTTTCTACTTTGTGTGTCCCTCTAATCCTCTTCTAGGGTGTTTATATAGGCTTTAGAATGCTTCCAAACCCTCAAAAGTGGCCTTTTTCGAGTAGATTTAGACTTGGGCTCGATAGAGACACGACCGTTTGCCACGCCCATGTGAAGGTGCTCAGGCAGTGTGCAATTCTGACTTGAATTAATGTTGACTCAGCCATGACACACGGGCATGTGGTCCACTCGTGTGTCACACACGGGCGTGTGGATCACCCGTGTAGAAGTGCCTAGGTCGTGTGAAACACTGATTTAGGCCCAATTTGTCCGTTTTTGGCCCGTTTCTTGCTCTTTTCGCCTTCTTATGCTTACCTAAGTGTAAAACATGAATTTAAAGGATTAGGAGCATTGAATTCAATGAAACCAAGGAAAAATCATCCGTAAATATGCCAAGCATGGGGTAAAAATATGTATATATTACGATTTATTACACTGACCTAAGGTCCAAAAGAATATATGAAATACTATTTTCCCAAGGATTAGATGATCATTGAAGTACGCTGGGTGTGTTTCTAGATCGGTTATGGAATCTGATATGTACCGATCAAGTATTTGACACCATTGCCACTAATTATTGTATGACATGTCTCAGTCGTGATGTGACTTATCCATAGTCTTTTGTTTTGTGACTCATGCCTTGTCATATGATGGCACGTAATCGTACTAGCTACGAATATTGGCAATCAACACAAGGATGGAAAACTTGGTACTCGTTTTCACCATGGGTAGAATTATGCTAGATATCATGTCCGAGTCTAGCATCAGATGATCCTAACTTACATTGTAAATTACGAGTTAAAGTTACGCTATTGGAAAAAATAAAAACCCTGGTCAGGTCACATTATGTCAGAAAATCGAATGATCGCATCGTGCACCTGCTGCAACACAAGTTTATGGACCGAAATACTTCTTTATCATCTACAAGCTTGTCTCCTTCTGAAAAGATATCATGATTTTCCATTTGCACCTCCCATTGTGCATTGCGCATTTTCCCTCGAATTTCTCTAAACCAGATTTTTTGTTGTGATAATTCGCATCGTTTTTGAAGCTGTATCACTTCAGTGCAGCAAGAAAAATATCTTTATTAGGGTACTCCATGCCAATTTTCAATACCTAGAGATCTAACAGTAAGCTTGCATAGCCAGATATTCTGTGCAAAACTCTAATCCACCCTCGACAGAAAGGTCAATGTTGGTTATATGGGGTGAAGTTCAATACCGTGAATTATGGATTTGGATCGAGAGCATTAGCTGAACCGTCATTGTCTGAACCGAAAGGTTCTTGCTCAGTTGGAACATGCTCTAGTTCAGAAAAAGTGTACTTTCAAACCATCTGGACCAGATTGCCAAATTGGATTAGAGGCTGACTCTGCTCCGTCAATAGCATTCGCTGCCCCTTCTTCCTCGATTACATCTTCTTCCTCAAGTACGCCTCTATTTTCATCTTCATTGATACTTCGAGAGCATCATAATAAGAGCTTTGTAACAAACCAGTGAACCTACTATACAACTATGTAGTAGGACTTTTTACTTCTGCTTCGATTTTCGCATTAGCCACAACAGTGGTCAAAGATGGACCAGCTTCATTAGCCTCAACAAACTCGAAAAATAACTCCATTATAGCATTTCCTCTTGAGCAGTAGGAAAGTCTACCAAAAAGTACCCTAATCTCGAGAACCCAAAGTAAAATCTAAAGCATTTTTTTAAATATTCGATGAAAACGCTAGTCTTGAGATGCTTTTTCGACCACGGGGATTTTTTCTTTGTAATCTCTCCTCTCCCCTATACTTATAAAAGGGGGTTTCCCTTTTCATACTCTATTATCCTTAAACCACCTATCATCTTTTTCGGCCTCAATGCCTCCACTTTACAATATTTCTGTCCCCCGATTTTCTTCTCTGCTTCAATGTTAAAATTTTTCATCGCTAATAAAATTTTCGGTTTGAGGTATTCTTAAGCCGTCGATGATGTAATATTGCTCTAAGACGCACATATTCCATATATCCTACCGAGATGGGACCATTACCTCGAAAACCTATCCTGTAAAAGTCAAATTCCGAGGTGATTTTTCTTTTTACGATCACATGTAAAAGTCTACATAGAAGTCTCGATCAACGGCTGTTATGAGGTCATGAATCGGAGTATAATATGGGAGTGAGTTGAATGTCGTTATGTGGGCACGAGCTCAAAATTTTCAGATACTTGGAGATGTTGCCTTATAAATATCATACAGAAGTTTGAGAGTATAATTATAGGGAAAAATTATAGGGTTTCTTGTTATAATCGGCAAAAAATTTTTCTCCATTTCCACGCAGCTAGTATGTTTAACCTTCTTTCTTATCTGAAGGCCGACACCGACGTGGGCGCAGGAGGACTCTCAGGCGGGGAGTGATTATTTTGGAAGGTGATGTTTATTTTGGGGTGACAACGGTTGTTATTATTAAATAACTCATTAATAACTATAATCGCTATTGCATCAACCCGAGTTTGACCTCTACTTTCATTGAAATATTCGCTCTCTTCCTGACAGCCTTATTATGTCCACCTCGATGTCAGCTTTTAGATAAGAATGAAAGGTTAAAGATATCGACTACCTAGAAATAGAGAAAACAATTACATTGATTACACTGAAAAGCCTTCCGTTTTTCTCTATGATTATGGTCTCAATCTTATGTATGGTATATAGAAGGCATCATTTGCGGGTATCCAAAAATCTTGAACTCGTGGTCGCATCATGGCCACCTACTGGGACCTCTACTTAGACTTCGACCCATGACCATATCAAACACTATCACCCGAAAACCTGACTTCTATAGGATTAGTTTCTGAGGCAATAATCATATCTTGGCATGACATATGAAATGTATGTGTTCTGAGACGCGTTATCGCATCCCCGACCCTTCAAATCTACCTATAAACTTTTACGGTTTCACTTTTAAAAACCTAAACCCTAATTCCTAGCAAAAAAACTCTAACCCTAATCCTAAAGAAATAAAAAGCTGGACGCGCTTTCACACGTTCTCTCTAAAATCGGCCTATTTTCTTAATTTTTCAAAAAAAGGGCATAAAAGGCCAATTAAAAGAATTTGGCATATATGCCTAATTTACCAACATATAAATAAGATAAGGTAATTATATTGTTTATTATCAGTAGAGTAAAAAAATTTCACAAGTAAATTTAAGATGATGTCAAATGTCTTTTTTAATTATTTAATTATCATTTTATTATATCTTAAAAACAAATGACATCAACTCAAGTCGGTTTGTAAATTTTTTTTATACCACTTATAATATATAGGATAATGATGTAAAATGGATTTGAGGTTCACGTAACTTCTAGTTTAACAATAATAAATAAAACTTAGAAGGGTGTTTTAAATATTTAATTGAATAAAAACAATTAAAGAATTTTAAAATTTGTTGTAAGTAATTTAAGGAAAGAGATGTCGTGTGTGTGTGTGTGTGTTTTACAAAATAAAATATCTTATCTGAACACATTATGACCGTGGAAGTTAGGTTAGAAAGTAAAATTTGTAGAGAATAGAAGTGAAGACATGAAGGGGGAAGAAATAACTATAGAAGACAGTGGAATATACAAGAAAAGGTTTGGTCATTGTCTCACTTCACATGCTATCCGTGTGGTGTGAATCACACTCACATTCATATTCACATGTAAAATAATTGTCATTAAAACTGCCCAAGGCAAAAGCAATAATTCCAAATGATTGACCATTTAGGGAAGTAAAATAGTAAAAAGACGAAACAGCACCTACTGTCCGAACGAATTCCTATTACTATGGAAGGGTAAAATAAACAATTCATCTTAACTTACACAAACATAGCTAACTTAATCTATTTATTAAAAGCTAAAATGTTAATTCCAAGTGAGAGATTTGGTAAATTGGGTAAAATGTACTTTTGGTAACTTACACAAAATACAGTTAACTCAATTTAATTTATTATAACTTAAAATGTTAATTCAAAGTCATAAATTTGCTAAAATAAACTATTAGATTTGGATTTCAATTTTGTAGATTTCAATTTTATGATTTTTTTTATTTTTTTATTTTTTTTTTTTTTTTGTTTGGAAATTAAAATATTTGAAATTCACAATTTTGAACATAATTGTTTGAACCGGATCGGACCAACCAATCAAATTGAGAACCGAACGAAATACTGGTCGGGGGGTTCTTGGTTCGGAGAAAGTTATTAAAACGGTTAACCTAGCAACTAGTATAGACCAGTTAAATTGGAGAAAAAAATATTGATTGATGGGGTGATTGAATCGGTTGAACCAGAATTTTTTATATTTTTTAAAATATTTTTTATTTTTATATATTTTTAATTATTTGTTTAATGGGATTGGACGAACTGGTCAAACTGATCGTATCGATTAGACCAAAAAATTGATGACTTTAATTGTTCAACCTTCATTTGATTCTAAAAACCTTAATTTTGAATGAAAAAAAATCACAATTTAATATAAAAATTGATTGCTTGTTTATATTCTTTCAAACAATTTTTTCTTAATTATGCTTTTTTTTATAAAATTTATGGGTTAAAATATTAAAAAGAAATCTCAACTTTATCTTATTATTTATACAATCATTTATACTTTGTTTACATATGAATAAAATAATATAATTTGATAAATAAGTGGATTTAAGTATAAATTAAAAGTTATGGGTTTATTAAAATTGTGGAAATTAATAAATTAAATATTATAATATTTATATTGTATTAAATTAAATGCATAAACTTTTGTCATTATTTTCAGAATCGGGTCGATTGGTTAGACCAATTGGATGGGGAGCCAACCAATGTACCAATCTAGAATAAGGGGTCAGACCGATTGGCCCATGAACCGTTTGAATTGTTCAAACCAATATTTTTCTATTTTTTTTATTTTTAATAATTTATTCAATCAAACTGGTCAGACTAGTCAAACCAATTGAACTGAGAATTGATGGTTAGACCGATTTGCTCATTTGTTTTTGAAAATCTTAAGTTTTGTTGATAATATATTATAAGTGAAATTATTTATTTATTGTTTGGGTTTGTGAAAGAAGATAAAATAAAAAAAAATTCTCATGTTTTTTTTTTAATTTTAAATTTTAAAATTCAAAAATTAACTCTTACCTGAATTTACATAAACTAAAATATATTTTGATATTTATTATTCAAATAAAGAATTTAAAAAATTCAAATCCAAATTCAAAATTTTTATCCAATCAACTAAATTAATTAGAATTAGTTGGAAGTGATAAATTAGGTAAACTAAACAATTCATCTACTGTAATTTTAGTAACTTATACAAATACAGTTAACTAAATTTATACAAATACAGCTAACCTATTTTATTACAAATAAAATTTTACTTCAAACTCATAAATTTGCTAAATTTAACTCAAAACAAAATTTCAGAAAAATGTGCTAAATTTGCTTAACCTACAATAACTCACAAAACCATAAAAATTCTTATTCCTACTCCATTTTTAATTTTTTAATTTCAATTATATTTAATCTTTTATTTTTGGATAAAAATAGGAAAAACAATTTATGTCCGGATATTTTTTTTTTAAATTTTAACCAAAAAGATAAATTAATTCATTTAGATAAGTCTAAAAATCTATCCAAGATGAAAAATAGAATTAAATTAAATTAAATTAAATTTAGGAATTTTTGAAATTTTATCTAAAAATAATTTTTTATCCAATTTGACAGAAATGGAAAATAAATTAATTAATTTTCGGAATTTTATATAAAAAGGTAAAAAATAAAATTGAAATAGGTTATATTTAGGGAATTTATTTATTTTTCTCAAAATGAAAATAAATAAATTTAAATAATTTTGAAATTTGATCCAAAAAAATTATATTTAAAGAATTTAGAAAATTTTAACCAGAATGATAAAATAGAAAAAAAGAAGAAGATAAATTTAAGTTTACGTAAATATGAAAACTGATAAGTAAAATATATTATATTCAAAGAATTTTTAATTCTTTTTAATGTTTTCTCTAAAAATGTTTTATATATAATTGAAAAAAATTTTAATACAACTTTGAACGGATTCGCCTGATTTTAAAAAAAAATTAAATATCAAATATGCTACTTATAAAAAATATACTTTGATATTTCTATTAGGAAAATAGTTGTCAAAAATGTTTGCATGTTTTTACTATTGAAAACAAATATTTATGTTTATTAACTAAATGTGTTTTTTCATTTTCTAAAATAATATATATATATATATATATA
This sequence comes from Gossypium longicalyx, assembly GCA_025698465.1. NCBI lineage: Eukaryota > Viridiplantae > Streptophyta > Magnoliopsida > Malvales > Malvaceae > Gossypium > Gossypium longicalyx. The sequence continues at coordinate 72,201,488 of CM047004.1, read as the reverse complement.
TATATATATATATTGAAACCAAATAGAGCTTAAAACTTTTTTAATTAGAAAATAAGCAGAATTTAATTTAATGTTGTCCATATTATTATTTATTAACGAATAAAAATTAATTAAATTGTTGTTAAGAGTTCATCATTAAAAAGTAAAAATTAATAAATTTTATTATAAAATGCTTATGTATTTTAATAAATTTATATTTTATTTTTAAATTAAATAACTTAAATCCCAATTTTAAGATAAAATTTAAAGATTTAATATTCTGTCAATTGATGTTGACTTTATAAAATATTTTATGTTTGCATAATCTATAATATATTTGATAAAATGTCTTTTACAATCAAATACAATAAATTTTTTTTGTTGTTATTTGAATAGTAGTTGTACAATTTTTTTTTTTTTTGGGTAGATAGGCTCAAACAAGATGGAAGAGTAGTTTGTTTGTTTTTTTAAGTTTTTTTATTTTTAAGATTATATCTGTTTTTTCATAATATTTAAATCTATTCATAATTTATTTCAACTCATAAATAAATAAGAGGATAATGCGCTTCAACAAACTCAAACTCGTATCATTTTACATTGACGATAATACTTATGCCAATTGAACTAATTCACAATTGATTTTTTTTTCTATTTTATTGTGTAAAAAAATATAAGATTGAATTTATTGAATAATTTAAGAAAAAAAAAGGTTTGAGTATAAATTGGAAGAGGGGTAGTTTCAATAATTGAAAATATTACTTTAGTGGAAGAAAAGTTAGAATTAATTAATTAGTTGGCTTTATTACTTTTTTAGAATATTTTAATGGTTAATAATTAATTAATTATTTTTAAATTTAAAATTAATTAGAATAAAGTTGATTGAGTTGTCATCAAACTCAAACTCAGTGGCAGAGTTTTATATGCTAAATAGAACATCTACATCACGTAGATTAAATCCAATTAACCGAAGAACACAGAAGAGATCCAGAAGGTGGGAAACTGCGAACTTAAAGGGAAGGGAATTTAAGGAGAGTTTACACTCAAAACAAAATCAAATACCCAAACCAATTCCAATTACATCTATTTGATACATACAAAAGAGTTGTTTATTTCTTAGTTGCGTTGCAACTGCGAGGCGAGTGAAAACAATACTCTGTATTTGGAATAACACCCAATTATTGTTTTATGTCCTAAGAATCAAGAGCAGTGCAGAACGGAGAAGAAGAAGATGGAGAGGATTCTGTCGGCGGTAGGTGGAGGAGGAGAGTCTTTGTTAGGTAGCATAAAGATTGCAGTTCTGCCGATAGCCAAAGTGTTCACCATGTGTTTTCTGGGCTTTTTAATGGCTTCCAAGTATGTTAATATCTTGCCTGCTAACGGCCGAAAGCTTTTAAACGGGGTAATTTCTTTTTTCTTTGTTTAGATCAAAGGGTAATTTGATTTTTTTTTTTTTTTTTGTTGATTAACTTTGGACTTTGATGATATCAGTTGGTGTTTTCTCTTTTGCTTCCGTGTTTGATCTTCTCTCAACTGGGACAAGCTATTACTCTGCAGAAAATGCTCGAGTGGTATGGACTCATGAGTCTGTTTTTCTTTCTTCTTGCATCTCTGTATCATGAAAAGTCTAGGCTATATCTTACCATTGGATTGGGTTGCAGGTGGTTCATACCTGTGAATGTTGTTCTCGGCTCTTTGGTTGGCTCACTCATAGGTTTCATTGTTGTAACCGTAGTCAAGCCTCCCTACCCATACTTCAAGTTCTCAATCGTACAAATCGGGATTGGTAAGCCACTAATATCAGTCGTTCTGTATTCACAGTTGATGCTGCCAATCTCTCTCTCTCTCTCTCTCTCTCTCTCTCTTTACAAGTGTCTTATTGCCCAAACCTTTGAGCTGTTTGTTTTATGTTATGAACCGTTTAACACTTGATGCAGGAAACATTGGGAATGTACCACTTGTTCTGATTGCAGCTTTATGTAGAGATACATCAAATCCTTTTGGGGACACAGACACTTGTACCACTCAGGGAACTGCATATATTTCATTTGGACAGTGGGTATGTTTGCTTTTAACCAATTAATCTTATGTGCCAAAGTTAGTCACAACACTTTATATATGGATTTTTGTGTATTTTCTGCACTGATTGTGATGAAAATCTGTTTGCGGGAAAGAAAATACAACTTTTCTTTTAATTGTTTAATGCCAATTTAACTGTTTATTTGGAATTTTACTTTTCATGGGAAAAATATGGTACCTTTAGTCCTTTTTAAGTAATGGACACTATACGAATGAGTTTTAACCATAATATATATCAGGTTGGCGCAATCATTCTATACACATATGTATTTAATATGTTAGCTCCTCCCGTGGAAGGTACCTTTGACCTTGAAGATGCAAGTCTTCCCCTTAAGATCTCTCAGAAGGATGTCTCTCCTGAGCAAGCTCCATTGCTGGTGCAAGAGGATGCACCAGTGGATTCAGATAATTCAGATACGAAAGGAAAGGTGAGATCAGGTTTATTTGAATTTGTTCTGTATTTTGCTTTACAACAAATGTTTTCTGATAATTCGACTTTCTTGGATTTGTGCAGATTAAAAGTTTTCTTGTTTTTATTTATGAGAAGTTAAAGCTCAAGCAGATTCTTCAACCTCCTATTATTGCTTCAGTAAGTTGCACTCATTATTTTGGTTTCTTTTATGAATTCGTTGAGCGAAAAAACTGCGAGTTTCCCTTCCAAATCACTGTCAAATCTCAAATTTTAGATTCGTAATGCTTTGGTATGAAATACTGCACGTTCGTGGTTTAATTTAATTACCTGAATACAACTGGTAAAATTTTGTTGAACATATTGTTCAGCTCTTGCCCTTGTTTGTTGTTGGAGTGACAGTTTTCAGTTGTGAACTTGAAATGTCTAAGTGTGTTGTTTCTGTCCTGGTTCTAAGGATTGATCACAAACTTTTTGATAGATGAAGAGAAAAAGAAAAATATAAGAAACTGAAGTTATGGATTGGATTTTACTTTTTTCAGTAACTATAAATGTTTAAGTGTTTTTAACTAGTTCTATGTCTATTTTGGTGAGTAAAATATACATATAAAGTGTTTTTCTTCTTTTTTTTCTTTTTGATTGCTTATAAATTGGCAATTGTGCACTTACTGCAGATTCTAGCCATGATTCTTGGTGCAGTGCCGTTTCTAAAGAAATTAATATTTACAACTGATGCTCCACTTTATTTCTTGACAGATAGCTGTATTATTCTTGGGTATGTTTTAGATGTTCTAATGAAAATAAGTATTTGGTTATTTTTAATTGTATTTCAGTTTATGACTGGTTAATTATTTTTCATCTTAATAGAGAAGCCATGATCCCATGCATTTTGCTGGCACTAGGAGGCAACCTTGTTGAGGGTAAGTTAAAATATTTTTGTTCTTGTTTTTCTTATATACTTATATGAAATTTTGGACAGTGTTCACATAGAGGTATTTTTCTTATACCATTAGTTCTGCCACATGATTTCTAATTATAGAAAGCAATTTCTTATGTGAAGGAATTTAATGAATTTGTATTTTATTTGCAGGACCTGGACCAGGAAGTTTAAGAATTGGTTTAAAAACACTTGCTGCTATAATTTTTGGGCGTTTATGCTTGGTGCCTCCTGCAGGACTTGGCATTGTGATGATGGCTGATAAGCTTGGTTTTCTTCCTGCTGGTGATAAGATGTTTCGATTTGTTCTTCTTCTTCAGCATTCAATGCCAACTTCCGTGCTTTCTGGTAATAACTGTATTTTTAGTAAAATTTTTGGAAAATGAAGAATATAACTGTCAGAATAAGATATATTTACATGAAGGTTGTTTTATATGAGCTATCTAATTGATTAAAGTAAATAAGAAGTATATATTTGATATTTTAACATCAATTTGATTTGTTTTTATCAAATTTAAAATTTGTAAATTGACTAGTTAACAATGTTTTATTTTAACTGTTTTGGTCTATAATATAAAAGTTTTAGTTATAATGTTGTTGGCTTAAACAGGTGCCGTTGCTAATTTAAGAGGCTGTGGAAAGGAGTCAGCTGCTGTGCTGTTTTGGGTTCACATTTTTGCAGTTTTCTCTATGGCAGGATGGATTATTCTCTATTTGAACATACTTTTCTAAAATTGTGTTAAGCTCCCATTGCTATAGTAACAGCCGCAGGTTTTTTTGGTATTTTAATCTATTTTCATGCATGTTAGCATCAATTGTGTGGTGAAGAGAGATATGCATGCATAAGCTGTGGTTGTGATTACAGAAGATAAACACTATTTTGCAAATTTTTTTTGATAAATTTAGTGAAACGTATGAAGACACTCTGAAAATATTATTCTTTAATATAATACCTTTATTAGTTTTAAATTTTTCATATGATATTGTCATAAGGCATGATTATTATTTGATATATATAATAATATTTAATAATATATGCAATTAGCATTGATATTTAGGCTCTGATTGTTAATATGATTACTTTTAAAATATGCATCCAGTTGTTATATTTTAATCTCGTGTCGTGTCATAATATTTTAATTGTTGCAAAAGTCATGTAGGAAAAATTTCAATAAATCTTATATAATGTTTGAGAATTTTACATGTCATACAGAAAATGCAATGTTTACTAATAAAAGATAGTCATATATATATAGGTGTTTTTTTATCATTAATGATGTAGAACAACTCTATATCTTGTTCTAAAAATTTTTAAGCAGTAAAAAAGAGTAATAGTGGTTAAAAAAAATCAAAAGGAGGAGAAATTGCGGAAAGCATTAGAAATTGATTGATCTTATATGATTTTAATGTTGAATAAGAGAATGATAAGTAAGAATAATTTGAAAGGTTGACAATGAAGTCATGAAAGTTGGGCTAAAGTTAGGTTTCTTAGAGTAAGGAATATAATGATGATTTTTTATAAGTTTAATACAATTGCAAGTGATATAAGTTAAAGCAAAATTTTGATGAATAAGTGTTGAAACCAATTGTATTATCAATGTCTTAGTGATGTATTTTTTAATTTTGGAGTTGATTTGTAAAGGGGTTTAGGTTGGGTGTGTGATTGTATTATTATATATCATTTTCAATTGTTTATTGAGGCATTTTAGTTTGTTCATTTAGCTGGCCTTTTTGTTTTTATATGAAAAGTTTATATTGGGGTGATCGATTGTTTATACAAGTGTTGTATGGAAGTTATTTTAAGTGTTGTATTCTAATTTTTTTCTCGAAATAATATATATCTTTTAGTTGAGAAAAAAATTTGTTATAGAATTTAAAATCTTACCAAATATAGAACATATTTATACTTTATGATAAATATTCTAACATTCTTTCACTTAGTATGAATTTTATGACTTTATCTTTTACACGATAGTTTTAAATTTTATATGTTGTAGATTTTATGACTCTATCTTTTATACGATAGTTTTATATTCTATATGTTGTAGAAGTAGTTTTTAACGTGACATTTGTTGCACTTTAAAATATATAATTTTAGATCTGTATAATAGCATTATTCAAAATAATAAGCATAATTAAAATATATCATTTATTTTGACGATTCAAATATTATTGTCAATGCAGTTGTTGCATGAATTGTAGACCTTGTCACAAAAACTATTACAACGACTTATGTAATAAGCAATAGCATGTTTTGGTTGACAATTTTGACTTATATTTATCTTTTTTATTGTTTATGTTGAGGTTTAGTAGCAAACAATATAAAAATTATATATGTAATAGGAAATTAGATTATAGAATCCTTTACTTACTAGCAAATGCTAGTATGTGGTTGTTTATGGAAAAAGATTGGGTTAAAGTCGCTTAATTAGAAAGATTTCTTAATGCCATCATTATCTAAAGATTTAAAAAATCATCTTGGTGAAAATAATCAACTGGTTGGTAGAGGATATAAATAGAGATTATAATCCTCCATCATATAGTACGAATTTGAAAACATCAAATCTACACTATAAGACTTGGTTTGCTTAATGCAATTCTATTATTTCATTATTGTAAGAAGTTCTTGACACCTTTAGTAAGATTTATGTAGGTAAGGTTGAGTAAGTAAGAGAGTTCATACTAAACGTGAAAAAATGGTTGCAATAATCAAGTGATTGGTTGAGTTTAAATCATTGATAATACTATGATTTAGTAGTTGATTCATCTTAAGTAAACCCTCCCAGACATAGGGTTTTACAAAGTTGCCTAAACATTTGCTAATGCTCATATTTATTTTATTTTCTTATTTGTTACATCTACTTATTACAACTACACCTACAATAAGTATGTCTAACAAGTTCATACATAATACACTTTCAATTGGTATCAGAGTCTAACACTACTTTTTTCGTTGTTGGATCATGTTTGTCTAGCTCAATATAAACTTAATGAAAGAAGGAAGTTTAGTGTCATGCCCCTTAATGCTAGATGGATCCAATTATGTTGCTTTTATTTTTAAAACGATAAGCGTTACATCTAATGTTGTAACATTCTCTGAAACATAATCTAATGAGGTTGTGAAAGTGATGATGATGCTTTTAGTTTACATAGGACTTGTAAAGTTATGCCGGAGAAATGAAATATCGTTTGTACTATTAACAAATTTGTAAATGAGCATGTTACAATATTGAAAAAGTCAATTTAAAGCTTGTAGATGGTGTAACAGAAAAAGATGTGATTATTGATCAAAAAGCGAAATCAAAGACCACAAAAGCATAGTTAAATGTTACAAGGAACATTTGAAGAGGATAAGCACAATGAGTGAAAAACTTGAAGAAATCATTTCCACGATCATACAAATTTGTGATCATAGTATTCTTAGCTCCATTAAGAAAAATCTTCCACATTTATTATCTTTATTAGAGCGAAGCAAACTATTGTACCCTTTAAAATGGACAAAAAGAAGAAACAGAGACCAATATGGCATTATTGTGGTGTTGTAGGTCATATAAAGCATCCATGTTTCAAGCTCTTCAATAATTTGAGATGGGAGAAAAGTAGAGATATTAATACCAGTGTTCCAACAAGACAAGTAATAAAAAAATTTCAATAGTTAAAAAAAGATATAGGTAAGAAAATATGAAATATGTTTATTGGTTGCTCACTCTTCCTTGCAAGTTAGTACAGACAATGAGTGATACTTTAGTAGTAGTTATTCGAGACATATGGCTGGTGAATATGGTTTTTTGAAGGAGATCAAACATTGTAAATAAGGCAAAGTCACCTTTACAGATAAGAAGAGAGGAGGACTTCTCAGCAACAGAGTTCTTAATCTAGGAGGCATGCCTAAGTTGAAAATGTGTTGCTAGTAAAAGGACTAAAGACTAGTCTCATCAATATTAGTAAACTTTGACCAAGATCTCCACGTTAAGTCCTCAAAGGATGAATGCATAGTGATGGACAACAACAACAATATTTGATAAAATGTTAAAAATCCATGATTGTTGAGCTTCAAATTTGGCACTAGCGATTTGGACATGTCAATTATCGAGTCCTCATGTGACCCATCTATGAAATATACCTAATTATATCGAAGAGTTATTTTATTATGAATCAACTAATACTAAAACATCTTAATTGACAATTTCAAGCCTAAATTCCAAAATATCCAAAAATCAATTATGGAACTATAAGCATATTTTGATTTTAAAAATAAAAACAACATAATCTTCTAAGCATATTTTGATTTTAAGAATAAAAATAACAAAATCTACAAATCATAGAAATTTAAAAAATGCTAGATAGAGATTGTAACACATTTTGATATTAAATGAAAGTAGAATACAAATATTATTGATGTATTTTAATAAAAAATCTAATAAGGTTAGTTAACTTTATGAGATTTTAATGAATTTAGTAATGTTATTTTTATTTCAATTAAAAGTTTCATTTTAATTAAAGTTATGCTATTAATAAATGATTATTAAATGTTGATTTAATGTTTTGCTTCATTATTTCTTTAATATTACATTATAAATATCAAAGTTATTTCATTGCTAATGCATCTCATTTTTCAAAGAGAAAAGCTTTCTTTTTAATTGCCTTTTTTTTAAATTGCCTTTACTGTCCTTAAAATTTAAAGTTTTTTCTTAAGTTTTTCTTTTTTAAGGGTTATAATTATTTGGCTGAAAAAAGTGTTAATTTCGGTGCAACTTTTGCCTTTTAACTTGTGTAGGTTAGCAAGGTGTACAGTAGGTGATTAAGTTTCCTGTATCATAGGGGACGATGGTGTACAATAAAACTTCTTTGCACAGATTATTATCACCGAGAGGATATGTATTGTCTCAAGAGAGTGATCTAGTACACTCCTCAATCTCCATCACCTTGTTTTAAATATTATAGTTGTGATAGTTCGGTGACAACAAATTTATCCTATACTTCTATTCAGAAGAAGTATAGTGCAACATTCTCCAACAAATACTTTGAAATACACAAACACAACACAACACAACTACAATCGCATATACATATATTATAATGTACACAACTTCCTAGCCTCCAGCCATAAGGCTTCAATTCTTGTGGGACTTGTAACAATGACCAAAAGTTAGTGCAAATTTATTTAACTGACACATTTAGTTTTGTCATTTCAATTAAGTCAGTTATTTTAGCTAAATTGAATTAGGGTTTGGTTAGAATAGTTATGTTAGTTATTGATTAATGAAATTCATAATTGAATTGACCAACTTAATCAATATTAATATATATCTCTACAATAATAAAGCCTCTAACTGAGTTGGTGTCTCCCATCAACTAAGTCTCAACTCAGTTGAGAAATTACCAAAAAGGCATAAACCTATTCTGTTTACAAAGTAAGTTATATTATTGGATCATATTTTTTTTCTTTTTATATTTTTACTCAACCTAATTTACTCAACCTAATTTCAAACTATTTTACTCAACCTAAATTTAAATTAAATCTATTTTTAAAAAACCTTAAATTTATGAAGCTTAAACAACTAAAATATTCTAATTCTCTTTTAGATTGTTGCATCTTGCTTCCCATCTAACCTGTCGAAACCATTCTTATTTTGAAAAATGGAGGTCGACTTTAAAATGAAAATGGAATCGCCACCAATCCTTTTTGTTTAGGTGTGATCGGGTCACCTTGTGATCGATCATTTTAATAAAACATTTCAGTTTATTAAAATAACGTTTTTGGTCTACGAAAAACTAGAAAACGGATTCGGGAGTCAGTCACGCGCGAGGAAGGATTAGCACCCTCGCAACGCCCAAAATTGGTACCATATTGATCAATTAACGTCCTAATGTTGAAAATTTAAAACAGATTTTAAAATACAATTCCTTTAAAAACGTTTAGGTAACTTGAATTGAATGACGAGATTCTCTCGTTCAAAAGGAATAAAATATCATATCCAGCACGATTGGATACAACATTTCAAACCCTCAATACAAGATCATCTCATAATTTCTAAAACTCATGCATTTGAAATTTAAAAAGGATATTTGGCTATTTGGCCAAACGGTAAATCGAAACCCAGCACGATTGAGCACGATTTATCGATTTCCAAAAACAAAATATTGCCTCATTTTAATTTAAGAAAACATAGATGAAATTTCAAAAGGATATTATGTACTTTAGTCAAATGAAAAATCGAAACCCAGCACGATTGGGCACGATCTCTCAAACTCCCAAACACAAAATATTGCCTCGTTTTAATTTAAGAAAACGTGGACGGAATTTCACAAGGGTATTCCATATTTCAGTTGAATGAAAAAAGGTAGGAGCCCAACACGATTGGGCACGATCTCTCAAACTTCCAAACACGAAATATTTCCTTATGTTGAGAGGGTTTTTTAAAATGAGGATGATTATAAAAGCGATCTAAAGTATATAAAATAATTAAAAAAAATTAGTATCCATTCAAGATAGAATAATATATAAAACTCTTTAAAAATAATATATAAACAATTCAAAATATATAATGTGTAAAAAAAGTTTGAAATATATAATATATGAAAATATTAAAGTAAATAATGTATAAAAATTTGAAATGAGCGTTATATAAAAAGTTAAAATAGATAATAACAAAAAAAGTAAAAAAATAATAACAAGAGTGAAAAACATATAAAAGAAAAATAATAATGAAAATAATATTAGTATATAAATAGAAATAAAAATATAATAAATAGAAATATAATAATAGTAGAAATACAAATAGACAAATAATAATAGTATTAGAATAACAAAATAAATATAGATAAAAACATAAAAATAATAGCAATAATATATTAAATTAGTTAATTTGATAATAAAATAGCGAAAATAAGAAAGGATTAAATCGAACTTAAAGCAAAATTCTGGGACCAATCAAAAATAAATAAAAGAAAATGGACCAATATGAACATGCGAATAGCAAGGAGGGACCAAAAGGAAAATAATCCCCACCCTCCCAAACACACAGCTTCAAGGAAGACCAAAATGTGGTCAAAACAAATTTTAGGGCCAAAATTAAGAGTAATGAAAACTTAATTGCAAAGCAAATAAAAAAAACAGAAGGGCTAAAAGCAATCGGACGAATTTAGAAAAACAAAAAAAATTGAAATGAAATGGACAAAATTCCCACGTAATTGAAAAAAAAAGAAAATAATTCAACTCCAATGGAAATAGGAAAAGAGAGAATAATCCAATTCCAAATTAAAGTAGGAATACTAAAAGTCCTCCAAAAATAATTCTTTTCCCTTTCAAAGAACAAAATACCCCTATTTATATACATGAGGTTTACTAAAAATAGCCTAAATAATTTAATAATAAAATAAAATATAAAATAAAAATCATATCTTTCCATTTTTAGCCTTTTACCAAGTCAACTAATTTTGATAACTCCTTGGCTTTCCCCATCTTTTTTATTTGGCCACAATTTAATGATTGTCTTTCAATTTGGCCCTTTTTGACTTGTTTTCGACCGATTGCATTCTTTGACTTCGGTTATTATTTTTTTGGGGCCCAGGCCAAAATTAGCCTATTACACCTTTCTTTTCTTTATTTCATTGATTCATCCTTATCCATCATCCAACTATCATATTGTTCTTTTAAGTTCTCTTATCTCACTAAGCTTTTTGTAGTTTTCTTGTTGTTCTTATTTAGATCTAGGTTTGTTCTTGAAAGAAAATTAGCCTACAATATGATAAAGTCTACTATGCTTATAATTTGTTGCAACAATAAAAAGAACAAGAAATGTTTGTTGCAACAATAAAAAGAACAAGAAATGAACTTGTAAGGAAATAAGAAAGAGGAAGAAGAAACGACAAAACCAATCTTTGTTAACACAGTTCAGACACAACGGTCTTATGTTTGTGGAGCCCCACTCAAGATATACTCTTATTCTATCTCTAAATCAAACAACAGTAACAATCCACCTCTATTGGCTAAAACCCATAACCCCTTTACAAGCTAAGCTCATGTAGCCCTAATAGAGAACAAAACCATAATCAACATACACTAAAGATAATTCTCAACTCCACTCTGTTGGAACATTTTCAAATATTTATAGTGTTCTAATAATTATAAATGAATGAGTGTAATTAATTAAAAGATTATATTATTGATTTTTGAAAAAGAAATATAACTATTTAAATAATATTATTTGAATAGTTATAATACTAAATGAATAATTATGTGTTTATTTTAAAGACATTATTATTCAGAAAGACACCTATTGATGAAAGAAGTCTCTATGAAGAGACATGAAAATTCCTATAAATAAGAATAAGATTTCATTTGGAAATCATACCAACAAATTCTAATATTCTTTCTTCCCTTCCTTTATTTTCTAATATTATTAGATTATTCTATAAAGTATTACTGCAGAAATCCTTTATAGAAATTGAGTTTCTTGTCATACATTGCTAAGTGTGTAGTGGGCTATTCTCGTCAGTACAAAACGCAAATAGTCATTGACTTCATTGTATAGTCGAGGTTAATTTGCTTGGAACTCATTTGCACACCGAAGATAGGTGGGGGCGAATATAACCTTAAAGATAGTGGCTTGATACACGCCTTGAAGCCTTGTCCTATTTCTTCTTCTGTTCGAGTTCCGTTCGTGTGTTTGAGATTTTCCTCACCGAAGATTTGTACTAACACACTCAAGGGAGTTCATTAACAATCAACCAAGAATATAAAACGTTCAATACAAGAAAAATAAGCAAAGGCTGGTAGTGAAAATATTTGAGAATTTAATAGTTTTCCAGTTCTCCAAGTCGTGTAGCATCAAGAGAATTAGACACCTATTTATAATGTCAATCAATAGCTTGATATAATATTTAACAAAATTGTAGATAAATCTCTTGGAAAATCTTTTGAATAAGTTTGATAAAAATCCTTTAATCAATCCTTCATTCAGCTAAGGTGATAAGCATAAGGCTTCGATCCTTATTCTATAGAACTCAACTTCATCAAGACGATCAGCTAATGAGCTGAAAAGTCTTAGTCAAATTTCAACTATCATTTTGTCAAACATGCCATGGCCAATATCACTTGGAGATGTTTGGCGATAAACATGATGATTGCGCTTAGTGGTTGGAGGAACACTAGTATCTAGGTTTGTCATTGCAAGTGCAAGTTCACTACACCAAATTGTTAACATGAGAAGTCAACGAGGAGGAGTAAACATGGATGATAGTAGTGGTTCACCCTAGTAGCGCGAAGAACTGTTATGTTAGATGGATTTAAGGGAGGAGAGAATGGTTGGGAGCAAGAGTGAAAAGATGATCAGGGGATAGAATGTTCTATTCTATTGCCCTTCCTCAGTACAATGGGAAGGTTTAATACAAGAGGTAGATACATGCCATGTGTCAAGATCTTACTAGCAACAAGGTCATATCATGTTTTCTTATAAGGGCAGTGATGTGACCTCATAGGTTGGTGTCATGATATCTTAGAATGGTTAAACAATCAATGGGCTTGAGACTCCATGCGCTCTACCTACGGAGGTTCATTGGGCTTATTGTGGAACCACTTGATATTGCAAGTCCGAAAAGGACACATGTAGGGCTTATGGAGGTGGTATACCAATTGCATTTTGGATTCCAAGGTTATGGTCAGAGTTGTTGGGCATTGTTTATTTTAATGGGGAAAGCTAACGCGTAGCCTGACTTCTACTAGCAACACCTAGGGGTGTGCACAATTCGGTTAAAACCGAAAAAATTCGATTAACCGACCCAATTCGGTTAACCAAATTTTTCGGTCGGGGGTCGGTTAATAATTTTTTGAATTTTCGGTTAACGGTTAATTCGGTTCGAAACATGTCGGTTAACCGAATTTTTTGGTTAACCAAAAAAATAAATAAAACCCAAACCCAAACCCAATCCAACATAAAACCCAATCTAATATTTTTAAACTTAAGTGGCCAACCCAACCCAACCCATTTACCCAACCTAATTATCCAACCCAATACAAATAATTTAATAAATAAAAATAAAAATCTAAAAGTAAAACTATGGTAAAACTAAAATTTCCCTGCTCACTCACTAATCACACACACACACACACACACACACACACACACGCGACAGAAAAACAAAAAAACCCTAACTTTTCAAGTTTTAAACCCCTAATTGAAATTTTCAAATCTCTCAAAACCTTCAAAACCTTTAAAATCTCCCAAAACCTTCAAAAGTATCATAGTCGGAGGCTGAGGCTACGGCTGCCCGCTTGTAACACCCCTTACCCGTATTCATAGCCGAAATAGGGTACGTGGCATTACCAGAGTTTACCAGATTAATTTTTCGTTAATACAAGTTAAATACTATTCATTTACTAAAACATGTCATGACGTCCTTTAGATGGGCCTCCAAAGCCCAAAACATACTTCGAGACCAAACGAATTAAATCGAAACCATAGAAAATTTTTCATAAAATCCCAAAGTTTTTTTTTTTTTTTGTTCAATATAACCCTTTATAAATATCTAACCTTCCTGCAAATTTTAAAACCGAGACTAATCCAACCAACCAATTCATTTCAATCAATTTGATACCAAATTATACTTCTACTATAATCATACTATTTAACATATTTATCATTTTTTTCTTTAATGTATATTCATTAAACAAGTCTTAGCATTTATATAATCATCAAACCTTATACATGCCATATAAATAAAAAGAAAATTTACAAAAGCTACAGGAGATAATCTGGATAGTGTGATTCTTTGTGTTGATCCGATCCTCCGTATACTTCCACGTCAATCTACAAGAGACATTGAATACACTCAAGTAAGCTTATAGAAGCTTAGTAAGTTCATAGGCGTAAAACATAAATCTTACCAAATATTTATACACTTATACAATATACACAATTATTAAGTTCACTGTCAACCACGATCATTGGTGAGTTCCTTGTATAAAACTTACTACCACTTATTCATTTCCTTTAATTCTTTTGGGCCCATTTGTCACATATCATTCTTTAACCAAATTAGGGAACGGTTACAGAAAATTGAGTACTTCACTTTTACTTTGCCATAGTATAACTATGGTCTTGCGTATGATCACTTATCACTTTTTGAAGTCATAGTCGCCGCCACGGTCTACACTCGATCACATTTATCACTTGTCACTGATCAGATAAGTGTAGCTAAAACTATCACTTATCACTTGTCACCGATCAGATAAGTGTAGCTAAAGCTACCACTTATCACTTATCACTTGTCGCTGATAAGATAAGTGTAGCTAAAGCTACCACTTATCACTTGTCACTTATCACTGATCAGAAGTACTCAAATCCGACGTTCCGTTCAATTTGATCATTTATTCGATTTTCGGGTTGTTATTTTATTCTCTATTCATCAATAAATATATTTCATCATACATTATATAATTCATAAAATTAACATATAATCATTAAACTTCAACCATATGAACTTACAGGTCGATTTGCAAAATTTGTGAAAGTTCAGGGACTAATCAGCTACTTTTTCTTTTCCTCGACTTGTTTCGGGTTCTCGATCTATCATTGTAAAATCATTCACTTATCAGTATTGACTTCATCTTCAACCCGCTTATAAGTAATATTATCTATAATTCCATTATTTACTTATGTATATTCCAATGCTGTCCATCCATGTCATAGTCACTAAATTATTTTTATCTTTAGCTACAGAACTCCAAATTAAGATCCGCTAATTTTCCATGAAACTAGACTCACATATCTTCTTACCATAAAAATTTTATAATTTTTGGTTGGGCCAATTAATACAGTTTATTCATTGAAGTCTCCCCTGTTCTGCTGTTTGACAGTTCCGACCCTTCTTCACTAAAAATTAATTATCTTCTCGTACAGGATTCAAATGATTTTTACGTTTGTTTCTCTTGAAAATAGACTCATTCAGAATTATAAAAATATAAATTTAAGAGCATAATTATTTTTATTCAATTTTTTATGATTTTTCAAAGTCAGAACAGGGGAACCCGAATTCATTCTGACATTGTCTTACAAAATCTATTATATCTCATGATTTACAATTTCATTGCTTACACCGTTTCTTCTATAAGAAACTAGACTCAATAAGCTTTAATTTAATATTTTATTCATTCCATAATTCGATTTCTAAAATTTTTGGTGATTTTTCAAAGTTAGACTACTGCTGCTGTCCAAAACTGTTTTAGTGCAAATGTTGATTTCGATTTTTGCCCCAAATTTTACAGTTCATACAATTCAGTCCTTACTCAATTAACCCCTCAATGAAGATAATTTTTCCAAATTAATGCTTTATCTAGAAATTATAAGTTATCTCACAATTATTTAAATTCAGAATTTTCACATAAAACCCTAACTTCAAACTCTTTCACCATTAGGTCCCAAACATTCACTTTCTATTCAATTCTTTCAATAAAATCAGCATATAAACAATTTAAAGCTCTAATTCCATGCTAAATCATCATATAATTCCATCACATATTCATAGCAACTTTCAATTTCTTTCATAAAATCAAAAACTAATGAATTCAACAAGTGGACCTAGTTGTAAAAGTCATAAAAACACAAAAATTTCAAGAAATAATCAAGAATTGAACTTACTTGCAGTAAAAATATGAAAAACCAGCTTAAGGAAACTCTTCTATGGTGTTTTTGCTGATGAGAATGCAGAAAAATAAAGAGAAATCTAGATAATTCCACTTTAGTCCTAGCTTTATTAAGTAAATTTTGCAATATTCCAATTTTGCCCTTAATTCATCAATTTTCCTGCTGATTTCATGCCCTTGCCGTCCAGCCCAAAACATTTTGGGTCTATTTTCCTTTAAACCCTCTTTCTTTTATCATTTAAGCCATTTAATCATTTCCCATAATTTTACATTTGTTATAATTTAGTCCTTTTATTCAATTAACTATCGGAACTTTAAAATTTCTTGACTAAACTTTAATACTAACTTATTAACACTCCATAAATATTTATAAAAATATTTATGGCTCGGTTTAAAATTTTTAAAGTCTCGATACCTCGTTTCTGATTCTAATTATTTTAATATTTATTTCTAATACACTATTCGCTATTTCAAAAAAATTTCTAACTTCACATTTAACTTATATTCACTAAACTAATAATATTTTCTACTCATTTGTCGGATTCAATGATCTCGAATCACTATTCGACACCTTTGAAAAATTTAGGCTATTACAATTCTCCCCTCTTAAGAAATTTCGTCCTCCCGAAATTTGTTACTGAAAAATAGGTTCGGATATTGTGATCTCATTGATTCCTCTGTTTCCCAGGTTGCCTCCTCCACACCATGTCGATGCCACAACACTTTTACTAACGGTACTCGTTTGTTCCTTAACTCTTTAATTTCCCAAACTAGAATTCTCACCGGTTCTTCCGAATAAGTCATGTCGGGTTGGAGCTCTATTTTACGTATGAGGAATTACATGTGATGGATCCGATCTATACCGTCTCAACATTGACACATGAAACACGTTATGAATCTTTTCAAGCTCAGGGGCAAAGCCAATCTATAAGCTACGGACCGATTCTTTCAATGATTTCATACGCCCGATAAATCGTAATTTGAGTTTTCCCTTTCTACCGAAC
Organism: Gossypium longicalyx; assembly: GCA_025698465.1. Classification (NCBI taxonomy): domain Eukaryota; kingdom Viridiplantae; phylum Streptophyta; class Magnoliopsida; order Malvales; family Malvaceae; genus Gossypium; species Gossypium longicalyx. The sequence continues at coordinate 72,184,437 of CM047004.1, read as the reverse complement.
CGCAAAACTTTTTTCCATGGTGACACTTTCAAAAATACACGATCACCCACATTAAACTCTATATCTCTTCTCTTTAAATCTGCATATGATTTTTGTCGATCGGAGGCATGACTTTTAAACAATCTCGAATAATACGAACTTTTTCTTTGGTTTCCGAATCAAGTCCACTCCCATTAGTTTGGTTCACTTAATTCAGACCAATATAATGGAGTTCTACACTTTCTTCCATACTGAGCTTCAAATGGTGCCATTTTAATACTAGTTTGATAACTATTATTATAAGCAAATTCGACTAAAGGTAAATACCTTTCCCCAATTTGTCATCAAACTCAAGTACACAACACCTTAACATATCTTCTAAAATCTGAATCACTCGCTCCGATCGCCTCTCATCTCGAGGATGAAAAGTTTGTCTTTGAAATTTAATTTAGTGCCCAAAGCCTCTGTAATTTACTCCAAAATCTGAAGTAAATCTCGGATCCCGATCCGAAATAATAGATCTTTGGAACTCCATGTAATTTCACAATCTCGTAAATATACAATTCCGCTTAACTTCTCCAATGAAAAATTTGATCATTTGGAATAAAATGTGTCGACTTTGTCAATCTATCAACGATAACCTGATTGAATCTTTCTTTTTCGGAGTCATAGGCAATCTTGATACAAAATCCATCGTAATGTGTTCCCACTTCCATTCAGGAATCATAATAGGTTGTAATAAACCTGTTGGTACTTGATGCTCTGCTTTCACCTGCTTGACAGATTAGACATTTTGCAACAAATTCACAAATCTCTCGCTTCATACAGGGGGCATCGGTACATATTCTTTTTAAATCGCAATACATTTTTGTACTACCGGATGAATAGAATACTTACTATTATGAGCTTGGCAAGAATATCATTTTTCAATTCTGAATTATTCGAACACAAATTCTATTACGATAACGCAACATACCACAATCATCAATGCTATATTTCGAACTCAAATTATCACGAACCGTTTTTCGTTTCAAAGCACTAGTTCGGATCATCACTCGCAATTCACGGATCCGTTGAAGGAATGTAGATTTTGCTTTCAATTCGCTAATATCTTGAACCATCTTCATTAATGGACAAATGAACATTCATTGTTTGAAGTGCAAATAATGATGATTTTTTCGCTAAGTGCATCGTGGCCACATTAGCTTTCCCTAGGTGATAATCAATAACAAAATCATAATCTTTCAATAGTTCGAGCCACAATCTCTGTCTCAAGTTCAGCTCTTTCTGTGTCATCAAATATTTTAGACTTTTGTGATCGGTATACACATAACATTTTTCCCCATATAAATAATGTCTTTAGATTTTTAAAGCAAACACAATCATGACCTAACTCCAAATCATGGGTAGGGTAATTTTTCTCGTGCGGTTTTAATTGCCGAGAAGCATATGCCACTACTTTCCCCGATCGCATTAAAACACAACCCAAACCATTTAAAGATGCATCACTATACACAACATATGGTATACCCGATTCTCGCATTTGAGTTAACACTGGAGCTTCATCAACATCTTCTTCAATCGATCAAAACTTTGTTGGCACTCTTGAGACCATACAAATTCAACATTCTTTCGAAGTAGTCGAGTTATCGGTAAAGCAATCATTGAAAAATTTTTAACAAATCGGCGATAGTATCCCGCTAATCCCGTGAAACTTCGCATACTTCGCATACGTTCTTTGGAGTTTTCCAATTCACCATCGCTGACACTTTACTTGGATCTACTCGAATTCCTTGGTGAAACAATATGACCGTAAATCCAACCTCATGTAGCCAAAATTCACACTTGTTGAACTTTGCATACAATCGCTTCTCTCTCAAGGTGCGTAACACACTTCTCAAGTGTTGTGCATGATCGACTCGATCTTGAATAGATCAAGATATCATCAATAAATACAACCACGAATCTATCCAAATAAGGTTGAAAAATTCAATTCATCAAGTCCATAAATGCAGCAGAGCATTAGTTAAACCAAATGGCATTACTGGAAACTCATAATGACCATACCCGGAGTTCAAGGCGCGCTTTTGGCACGTCACATTCTTTAACTTTCAGCTGATAATACCCAGATCGAAGATCTATTTTAAAAACACAGCAGCACCTTTCAACTGATCGAACAAATCATCAATGCGAGGCAAAGGATATTTGTTCTTGATTGTAACCTTATTTAACTGTCTGTAATCTATACACAATCTCAACGAGCCATCTTTCTTTTTCACAAACAAAACAGGTACACCCCAATGAGATGTACTTGGTATAATAAACCCCTTATCTAACAATTCTTGCAACTGTGTCTTCAACTCTTTTAATTCCGTCGGTGCCATTCTGTATGGTGTTATGGATATTGGCGCCGTTTCTCGGGATCACATCAATCACAAACTCAACTTCACGATCAGCGGTAAACCCGGCAATTCCTCAGAAACACATCAGCAAATTCATTAACAAGCGCAATTGTTTCAACTTTGATTGTAATCCCGAGTATCAAGAATATAAGCTAAATATGCTTCATTACCCTTTCGTACTAGCCACGAAGTGAAAAAGGTGAAATAATTCGAACATTATCTTTCATATCTCCAAACTCAGTAGAAATCATTTCTCCCTGTCGATTTTTCAAATCAATCCGTTTCTCTCGACGATTCACTACAAACATCATGTTTTGTTAACCAATCCATCCCCGAATAATATCAAATTCTCGAAAGGGTAACAACATTAAATCAGAGAGAATTCATGACCTTTCACTTTTCGGTGGACAATTACGACATATTAAATTAACCATCACACTTTGACCTAATGGATTAGTGACTTTATATCATAATTAGTGGACTCAACGGATAATTTCTTTTCGAGATGCTAGCATAGTGCAAATATATGAATGAGTAGACCGGTGGTCTATTAATGCATAAACAAGAACATCATAAAGATAGAAAATACAAAGCAATTACATCAGAGCCGTAGCCTCTTCCCTTGCTCGAATGGCATAGGTACGTCTTTGGTGCTCTATTCTCTCGATTGACTAATTAGTTCTCTCATACCCGAACGGATAGCCCCCGTAGCATCGCTCCGCCCGAACGTCTACTTCTTTGGGGAGTGGTTCTCTCAGTATCTCTTTCGATCCACTTCATCTTTTTTGCACTGGGACAATCTCGAATAAGATGATCGGTGAGCCCCACATTTATAACAAGCCCCGTCTTAGTCCTGCGATCCACCGAAATGATGTCTTCCACAATATTGACACTTAGGCCGAGGAGTATTCGAACACCGCTCACACTTGCTACAGTCTATCAAATACCACAAATCAGATTGTCTTGATCTACCTCTACCCAATCTTCCCAAAGATCGATGTAGTTCGACTAATTTCTTCTTTAGATTTCTTAGTTGGCAAATCTGAAAATGACTTAGAAGCACCTCTTTTAAATGACTCTTTATTTTTTCGATCTCATTTGCATTTTTCGTTATATACTTCTTCGAGCTTTTGAGCACGGTCTCAACAGAACAACGAACTCCCGTTTTTCATTACCCCAATCATCATTCTAATCTCATCATTTAACCCCTCTTCAAATCGATACACATTTCTTCTTGAAGAGGGTACAATGTCTCGAGCATATTTCTTTGAGGTAGACAAATTCTCTTTTGTATTCACCATCGACTTATTTCCTGCAGTAGATCAAGAAATTTCTCTCTTTTCTTGTCTAGATATCTTTTCCCACATATTTCTTTTTAAACTCGTTTGGAAAAATTCCCAAGGAAGCTTCTCTGCAGTACTACTGACTTCCACAGCTTTTCCACACAGCTTATATGCTTCTTCTTTTAACAACGAGACAAAGACATCGTAGATAATCCTCTGGAGAACAAGCCATCTGTTTAAAAATTCTTACCAAACTCAGTAGCCAATACTCGGCTTTTACTGGGGTCATCATCCGATCTCCTCGAAATTCCTCACTCCAAACTTCCTTAGCTTTTCAATCGGAGAACGTTTACTAGTTTCAATTATTGAAGGAGGTGGAGGAGCAACCGGAGGTACCACAGGTGGTGCAGTAGGGGGAGGAGATGGTTGAGCCTGACTTCTTTCTTGTATCATCTCCTTATACCATTGATTCATAACTCCATAAATCATATTTTTAAGTTCTCGCTCTCGCATCATAGAAATTAGAATATCACTACTTGTTCCTTGTTCGTAAGTCGCACTCATCAGTTAGCTTCCTCACCATTCAAGACGTTCAGTCTATCGACATCTTTATAATCGAGAGTATCTATAAAAATGACAAAGATTAGATCGGATCATACATATCACACTATCACAGATTTATATGGCATGTATTTCTAAACACTTTACACATAACACATGTTTCGAGAACCGGCTAAACCGGGCTCTGATACCACTAAATGTAACACCCCTTACCCGTATTCATAGCCGAAATAGGGTACGTGGCATTACGAGTTTACGGATCAATTTTTCATTAATACAAGTTAAATACTATTCATTTACTAAAACATGTCATGACGTCCTTTAGATGGGCCTCCAAAGCCCAAAACATACTTCGAGACCAAACCAGAATTAAATCGAAACCATAGAAAATTTTTCGCAAAATCCCAAAGTTTTTTTTTTGTTCAATATAACCCCTTTATAAATATCTAACCTTCCCTGCAAATTTTAAAACCGAGACTAATCCAACCAACCAATTCATTTCAATCAATTTGATACCAAATTATACTTCTACTATAATCATACTATTTAACATATTTATCATTTTTTTCTTTAATGTATATTCATTAAACAAGTCTTAGCATTTATATAATCATCAAACCTTATACATGCCATATAAATCAAAAAGAAAATTTACAAAAGCTACAGGAGATAATCTGGATAGTGTGATTCTTTGTGTTGATCCGATCCTCCGTATACTTCCACGTCAATCTACAAGAGACATTGAATACACTCAAGTAAGCTTATAGAAGCTTAGTAAGTTCATAGGCGTAAAACATAAATCTTACCAAATATTTATACACTTATACAATATACACAATTATTAAGTTCACTGTCACAACCACAGTCATTGGTGAGTTCCCTTGTATAAACTTACTACCACTTATTCATTTCCTTTAATTCTTTTGGGCCCATTTGTCACATATCATTCTTTAACCAAATTAGGGAACGGTTACTGAGAAAATTGAGTATTTTACTTTCACTTTGCCATAGTATAACTATGGTCTTGCGTATGATCACTTATCACTTTTTGAAGTCATAGTCCCGCCTTGCGGTCTTACATCGATCACATTTATCACTTGTCATCGATCGGATAAGTGTAGCTAAAACTATCACTTATCACTTATCACTTGTCACCGATCGGATAAGTGTAGCTAAAGCTACCACTTATCACTTATCACTTGTCGTCGATAGAGATAAGTGTAGCTAAAGCTACCACTTATCACTTGTCACTTATCATCGATCGTAAGTACTCAAATCCGACGTTCCGTTCAATTTGATCATTTATTCGATTTTCGGGTTGTTATTTTATTCTCTATTCATCAATAAATATATTTCATCATACATTATATAATTCATAAAATTAACATATAATCATTAAACTTCAACTATATGAACTTACCTGGGTCGATTTGCAAAATTTGTGAAAGTTCAGGGACTAATCAGCTACTTTTTCTTTTCCTCGACTTGTTTCGGGTTCTCGATCTATCATTTTAAAATCATTCACTTATCAGTATTGACTTCATCTTCAACCCGCTTATAAGTAATATTATCTATAATTCCATTATTTACTTATGTATATTCCAATGTTGCCCATCCGTATCATAGTCACTAAATTATTTTTATCTTTAGCTACAGAACTCCAAATTAAGATCCGCTAATTTTTCCTGAAACTAGACTCACATATCTTCTTACCATAAAAATTTTATAATTTTTGGTTGGGCCAATTAATACAGTTTATTCATTGAAGTCTCCCCTGTTCTGCTGTTTGACAGTTCCAACCCTTCTTCACTAAAAATTAATTATCTTCTCGTACAGGATTCAAATGATTTTTACGTTTGTTTCTATTGAAAGTAGACTCATTCAGGATTATAAACATATAAATTTAAGCTCATAATTATTTTTATTCAATTTTTTATGATTTTTCAAAGTCAGAACAGGGGAACCCGAATTCATTCTGACATTGTCTTACAAAATCTATTATATCTCATGATTTACAATTCCATTGCTTACACCGTTTCTTCTATAAGAAACTAGACTCAATAAGATTTAATTTCATATTTTATTCACTCCATAATTCGATTTCTAAAATTTTTGGTGATTTTTCAAAGTTAGACTACTGCTGCTGTCCAAAACTGTTTTAGTGCAAATGTTGATTTCGATTTTTGCCCCAAATTTTACAGTTCATACAATTCAGTCCTTACTCAATTAACCCCTCAATGAAGATAATTTTTCCAAATTAATGCTTTATCTAGAAATTATAAGTTATCTCACAATTATTTAAATTCAGAATTTTCACATAAAACTCTAACTTCAAACTCTTTCACCATTAGGTCCCAAACATTCACTTTCTATTCAATTCTTTCAATAAAATCAGCATATAAACAATTTAAAGCTCTAATTCCATGCTAAATCATCATATACTTCCATCACATATTCATAGTAACTTCCAATTTCTTTCATAAAATCAAAAACTAATGAATTCAACAAGTGGACCTAGTTGTAAAAGTCATAAAAACACAAAATTTTCAAGAAATAATCAAGAATTGAACTTACTTGCAGTAAAAATATGAAAAACCAGCTTAAGGAAACCCTTCTATGGTGTTTTTGCTGATGAGAATGCAGAAAAATAAAGAGAAATCTAGATAATTCCACTTTAGTCCTAGCTTTATTAAGTAAATTTTGCAATATTCCAATTTTGCCCTTAATCCATCAATTTTCCTGCTGATTTCATGCCCCTTTCCGTCCAGTCCAAAACATTTTGGGTCTATTTTCCTTTTAAACCCTCTTTCTTTTATCATTTAAGCCATTTAATCATTTCCCATAATTTTACATTTGTTATAATTTAGTCCTTTTTATTCAATTAACTATCGGAACTTTAAAATTTCTTGACGAAACTTTAATACTAACTTATTAACACTCCATAAATATTTATAAAAATATTTATGGTTCGGTTTAAAATTTTTAAAGTCTCGATACCTCGTTTCTGATTCTAATTATTTTAATATTTATTTCTAGTACACTATTTGCTATTTCAAAAAAATTTCTAACTTCACATTTAACTTATATTCACTAAATTAATAATATTTTCTAGTCATTTTTCGGATTTAATGATCTCGAATCACTATTCCGACACCACTGAAAATTTAGGCTATTACACTGCTGGTGTTGTCGTCGAAGCACGGAAGCAGGCAAATAGCTCTGTTACCTGCAGTAAGAAAACTCTTTGTTTTCTTGATTTTTGAGGTAGTTTATGATCTTATTTAATATTTTTATAATGATATTTAATCATATATGCATTTAAAATTTAAAATCAGGTTTCAATATACAGTTTATTCAGTATAATCCCATTGATTCATTTACAGTCCTACAAGAAAATGCAATGCAAGTTACATAAACAGAAATTTGAGCTAAAAAATAAAAAGGGCCATCATCTTCAACAATCCGCAAATTAAATTGATCTTAACATTAGAAATAACCTTCATTTGGTAAAAGATTTGAACTTTATTAAGAATAAAAATAGAAACTTTATTTTTCACTTGCATTTCAAGCTAATCGGCAAGTGAAAGACAAAAAATGGAGATACCCACCATTATAGTCATAGATCTTAGAGAAGTGAATTAAAAGAAAACCCCAAAACCAGGCAGATACAAGCAAAACCAAAATACCCATTTTTCAACTCAAAGTTTCTCTCATGAAAAAATCTACAAGAGAAAGAACACCAAAAATCCTTTCTTTAAAGAAGAAACCAGACATGAAAGAGCAATTAAAATTGTAAAAGAAACACCCAACAAAAACAAAAGTACAATGTAAAAGCAAGACATAAAAAGAACTGGAACAGTAATTAGAAAACAAAAGTATGATATAGACATAAAAAGCATGCCTTGCCTTGCCTCTGCCTTTGCTCCTATGCGGCTTTGCCCATTTTCCTTGACTAAACCCCCACCTTTTAACTTTTAAGGACATAGCTCAATTATATCTGCACAAAAAACAAGCTAGTTGGGCCATAACATATTAACTCACAGTCGGCTCATGTTTTTGATTTTCTCAAATTTAGTATTTTAATTTTAAAAAATCAAATTAAGCATCATATATAATTGCATCAAATCAAATTTTTAAATATTTAAAAATTATTTTTATATAATATTTTAGATTATCTTTTATTAAATTTGAAATAAAATATTTAATTTGTACATTTTTATTTTAATTACAGAAGTACATTTTTATAATTTCCTTACTAATTTGTAAGTCGATTAAGGGTGACACTAACTCAATTAGGGATTTAATAAATAGTATTAGACATACAACTGATGAATATAGTGAATTGTGTATATTAAAATAATAATGTATAAAGTATATTAAAATTAAGTTTTGATTGGATGATAAATTTAAAAGTTTATTAATCCAATTTACTTAAGTTCAAGTTCCATCATATGCATATTTTTATTGATTTTTATTAAAACAAAAAGATTAAAATACCTTCTAGTATAAAAAACAAACAGCAGCTTTTGATAAGTTATATATTTAAAAGAAAAAAAATAATGGTTATACATATATATATATATATATATGTATATGTATAAAGTAATAGGTAAAAGAATTAAGAGAGAGTTTGTACTTTTGTTCTTTTTACTTAAAATTGAATAAGTTAATATTTATAGTATAAGACCGTAATAGTACTTTAGGTTAATCTTTGTACTTTTCTTTTGGTCAAATGAAAGATTTGATTTCATAATAAAGGAAAGTAGTATAAAAATATGTTTAATATTATTAATATATTTTAATTTATTATTTATTTTTTTTGTTGCAGAATGTCCACCGAACCAACATCTATTGAGGGTAGTGTTACACCTCCTACTTCGATAGATTCTGAAAATTCGGGAGTTGGAGCTTCAAGCCAAGCAAATGTGACTATTGGGAAAAGAAAAGCCACTCCTCAAAGGTCAGAAGTTTGGTCTCACTTCACTAAGATTATTAATAGTGAGGGTGCAAGTAAGGCTAAATGTAATTATTGTCAAAAGGAATTTTGTTGTGATGTGAAAAAAAATGGTACAGGGTCATTGAAATATCATATTGGTGCATGTAAGAAAAATCTTAGCAATGTTGTTGACACTAGTTAAGGACAACTAGTTTTACCTAGAAAGGGAGTTGAAGGGGGGAAGGGCATCTTTCAACTTGGAGATTTGATCAAGAAGCATGTAGGAAAGGATTAGCACAAATGATTGTGATTGATGAATTACCTTTCAAGTTTGTTGAAAGTGAAGGCTTTAAGAAATTTATGTTTGTGGCATGTCCTAGGTTTCATATTCCTTCACGAACTATTATGACTAGGGATGTTTATCAACTGTATTTAGATGAAAGGGTCAAGATAAAACAACTTTTGAAAAGTTCTTGTTCTAGAGTTTGCTTAACTACTGACACATAGACTTCTTTGCATAGAGTTTGCTCACTTTATTGATAACAATTGGAAATTGAATAAAAAGATTTTAAACTTTTGTCCAATTTCTAATCATAAGGGTGAGTCCATTGGGATGGTGATTGAGAAATGCTTGTTGAATTGGGGGATTGATAAGTTGTTTACTATTACTATTGATAATGCAAGTTCAAATGATGTTGCTATTGGTTATTTGAGAAAGAAAATTAACCCTCGAGGGGGTTTAGTTCAAAATGGTAAATATCTTCATATGAGATGCATGGCACACATTGTGAATTTGATTGTTGTTGAAGGCTTAAAAGAAATGAATAAATCTGTTGAACGTGTTGTTAGGGGGTCATTAGATATGTGAGACGATCTCCAGCTAGATGACAAAAGTTTAAGGAGTGTGTTGTGGTGGAAAAGATAGAGTGCAAGAAGATGTTGTGTCTTGATGTTTGTACTAGGTGGAACTCGACCTACTTAATGTTAGACACTCGCTCGAACTTTGAGAGAGCTTTTGAGAGATTTGAGGAGCAAGATACAAACTTTAGAAATTTGAAGTTGAAAGGGAGAGGGTTGGCCTAGTGTGGATGATTGGGCTAATGTTAGAGACTTGAGGGATTTCTTGGAACACTTTTATGAAGTCACTTTGCTTATATCTGGCACTTCATATGTCACATCCAATAATTTTTTTGATGAGCTTTCTGAAATTGATATTCTTTTACGAGATGCTCAGTTAAATAGTAATGTTGATTTCAATGTTATGGCCATCAAGATGAAAGAGAAGTATGATAAGTATTGGGGTGATATTGATAAGATGAATTTGCTTATGTTTGTTGCTTGTGTTTTAGATCCTAGACAAAAACTAAAGTATCTTGAATTTGCACTTAGTGAAATGTCTAGTTCTGAAAAAGCTTCTAAAATGATGCAAAAGTTGAAGGAATCTTTGTATGAATTGTTTGATGAGTATAAGCCTTCACTTCATAGTACTTGTAGTCAATCGATTGTGCCAACACATGTTTCTCTCGGCGAACCACAACAAAAAATGAAAAGGCGAATACAAGCTTTGTATAAAAATCGTGAGTTGGAAATTTGTGGTGAGGATAAAACATCTGAGTTGGATAAATATCTAGCTGAGGCTAATAAGGAATTTGTTGAAGATTTTGATATTTTATTATGGTGGAAAGTGAATAGCCCTAGATTTCCCACTCTTTCAAAAATGGCCAGAGATGTGTTAGCTATACCGGTTTTTACGGTTGCTTCAGAGTCTGCATTTAGCACCGGGGGACGTGTGCTTGATCAATATAGGAGTTCTTTAACTCCTAAAATTGTACAAGCTCTTGTGTGTACTCAAGATTGGATTCGAAAATCATCATCACAAGAAGACATCAGAGAGATTGAAGAACAAATCCAAGAGCTTGATAAGATTGAAAATGGTATATTTATTGTTTTATTTTAATAGTTTCAATTTTTTTACCATATCACTCCTATCACTCCTACTTATTTATTTGATTCAATGTTTAGACTTTTCTTTGAATGCATTAGAGCGTACCCTAAATTCATGAGCTTTCGTGAGTTGAAGGGTATGCTTACTATCTTATTCTTGCTAACTTATAATCTATTTGTTTGTTTATATTATTTGATTTTTTTAAATGCATATATTTCTATTATATGCTAAATTGTTGCACATGTTTTTTTTTTTTTTGTGTAGGTTTAATGCAAATGGAGATCTTTTGGAGAGAAGAAATGGATACAAATGGAAAATATTAAAGACTTACATTTCAATTATGTGTTAATTTCAAGACTTATGTAATGTTTTTAATTATTTAGTGATTCAAAGACTTATGTAACGTTTTTAATTATGTAGTAATTCAAAGACTTATGTAATATTTTTAATTATGTAGTGTAGTGATTCAATTCGGTTAATTCGGTTAATCCGGGTAATTCGGTTAATTTTTAACCAAAAATAAAAAAATATAATTTTCTGTTAATTCGGTTAACCGACCTAATTAACCGAAAAATTTCGGTTCGGTTAATTTTTTTAAAAAAATTTCGGTTCGGTTAACGGTTAAAATTTTTGAAAGGTCGGTTAATTTGGTTAATAATATTTCGAGTCGGTTAACCGGTCGGTTAACCAAATAAACACCCCTAACAACACCCAACAAGATCCATTGGCGAGTTGATGGAAAACCTAAATTTATTTGAAGGAAAACTTTAAGGTAATTTAATATCTTTTTTTTTTTGTTTGTATTTTTTTAATTTTTTAATACACGTGTTTTTGTTTTTATTTATAATAATTTTTACATTTTTGAATTTTTTTTATAATTTTTATCAAAAAATGAAATTTTAAATTATTTTCTTTTTAATTTGGAATTTTTAGAATTAGAACTAAATTGACAAATTTTGTAAATGTTGAGGGCTAAATATATTAAATTTTTTAGAATCAGAACTAAAATGACAAGTTTTGTAAATATTAAAGGCTAAATTTGTTGAATTTTCAGATTTAGAACCAAATTAATAGAACGTGTAAACATTGGAGTGCTAAATTTGTTATTATGCTAAAAAGAAAAGCCCATGTCAGACTTCCGTTATTGAGTTAATGGCAATTAATGGAAGAGTGACTAAAACATTTAATTTCTTACAGTTTACCCTAAAAAACAATTACTAAATAGTAATTAAGCTAATGTCTAATATTATGATAAAAATAAATAAGAATGTTACTAATATAATAAATTAAATTAAATTAAAATAAAGAAAAGTGAACCAATAGAAAATAAAATATTTTTATTATTAATAGAAAATAAAATCAAATAATTTTTGTTATTAAAAAATTATACGTTTATGCATTTTCATTACTAATTTTTTTGTTATAAAGGATAAAGAATAATGGTTATTTAAAGATTAACCTTAATATCAATGTCAATAAAAACTTAATATAATTTTTTTTTATCATTTTACTCGTGGGTCGATGAATGGGACTCTGTTGGATTGAGCTTCTCACATTTTAACATTTAATTTTATTTGTAACATCTATTTTTGAATAAAAAATATAAAAAAATTATAAATCTATCATGAAATAGCTTTTAAAAAATATTTTTAATAATTAATTAAAATATTTATAAAATTGGCATCAAAATTTTTAAAAAGGAGTAATATTTTTCTAGAAAGAAATTATTAGTAAAAAAGGATATAAAAAAATATTAATTAAAGGTATAATAACTCATTTGGCTCTTTAATTTTTTTGAAAAAGTCAATTTTAGTTTTCCATTTAATTTTTCAACCTTTTAACTTGTATTATTGGTCAAATCACTCCAAAATAGGTGAAAAAGTTAATATCTGTTAACTTTGTTGACCATCCATATGACAGACCATCTGCGTGACAGTTAACATGTATGTCATATAAGTAATTAATTTTTTTAAATTAAAAATATTAAAAAAATATTATTTTATAATTTACATTAGATTTTTTAAAATTTTTAAAATTTAATTAATTATTAACATAATAATCAAGTGACAAGCCATGTGTATGCCACATCAACAATTAAATGTTTAAAGGTTAAAAAAGACTTAAAATTAAATGAGGACTAAAATGATTTTTTATTAAAGTTAAAAGGTCAAATAAGTTATTATGCTTAAATGATATTATAATATTAGATCGGAGGTTTACTACTAGGTATATATGTATATCTGTGCATCGCCTAGAGTTTTATTTACTGCTTTCTACCCTGAAATTGGCCTCCAAGGGTTGCAGCCGCCCCAGCCACAATGCTCCCCAAAGCTTACCGAACAAGCTCAATCGACTGGAAGCCGTCTCCGGTTGTCGCCCTTGCTAACAGCCCCGACGAATCCCAGGTTGCGGCCGCTCGTGAGGATGGCTCCCTCGAGATTTGGCTCGTCTCTCCAGGCTCTGTTGGCTGGCATAATCAGCTGGTACCCTCAACTTTTCTTCTTCCATGTTATTACTCTATCTTTTTCGTTTTAGTTCAGTTTAATTTATTGGTGGCTTTGTGTAGACTATTCATGGGGATTCTACTTGTCGAGTTTCCTCGCTGGTGTGGTGTTGCGTTGGTTCAAAAGGCCCGTCTCCTGGCAGGTTGTTCTCCTCGAGTATTGATGGCTCAGTCTCGGAATGGGATCTTTTCGACTTGAAGCAGAAGGTTACTTTTCATTATTTTTCCTCGCTTTTGCCATTTGTGGTATTCTCTGTTGTATTAACCTATTGATTAAATCCAACGGGGTTTATTGGATGATTCCAACCTCTCCAACCTCAATGAAACATTTATATTAATTACTAATGACCTTTTGAATAATGAGATTGTACCCGAGTTCTGAGTCCCTCTCTTATCATTTTCTTCCGGTTGCCTTAGTGTAGGCTTAATTGTTTATGTTGGTTGAAGTATGAGATACTGCTATGATTCAATGAGAGTGATATATGGTTACGTAGATTTTGTTGATAGACTCCCATTGAATGCGTTTCTTTCTTTCTTTCTTCCTTTCTTTCACATTACCCTTCTAGTGTGCAAGAAGCTTTGAATAGAAGTTATCTTGTATTCATTGTTTATTTATGTTATTAAACCCTTATGCAGATTGTGCTAGAGTCAATTGGAGTTTCAATCTGGCAGATGGCTGTGGCACCGATTAATAGACTGCCAACCCATGAAGAGACTAGGTCTCAGAATTTTGGAAATGGTTATTTGAATGATAAATATGAATGCAATGATACTGATGATGATGAAAACTGTGAAAGTGAAGATGTTTCAGACTCAGAACAAGTTTATCAGAAACTAGTTATGGAAGATAGACGTGTAGCAATTGCTTGTGATGATGGAGCTGTGCGAATGTACACTATTTCTGATCTTGATAAGTTAATCTACCAAAAATCATTGCCTAGGGTTAGTGGTGAGATATCTACACCTGAGCAAAAATTCTTCCAAGGTTATTGCTTTTAGTTTTACTCGGAGCTTATAGGTGCTAATACTATTTGCAGGACGTGCTCTAAGTGTGACCTGGAGTCATGACTCAAATAGGATATATTCAGGGAGTAGCGATGGGTAAGTTTGTCTTTAAGTGAATATGCTGCATGTTATTTTATGACAACAGTTGATTCATACGGTAATATAATAATTCTGGGAATGCTTGCTTATTAATTTCTCATTTTGATTGATTTTATATCATTAATTTCAATTCCACTGTACTCCTATGTAGGGATGGTAATGTAGCGGGGTGGAGGTGGGGATTGGCTCTTCCACTTCTGCCCCCGTCTTGCATGGATTTTGAAAATATCCATCTCTATGGATAACTGTTACATTAATAACCGCTCCACACTGCTTTCACTGTGCTACCCCATTTTTTACTAGTTATTTTTAAGTAAATATTGTGTAAATTGTAATAGTTCCTTCATGATGTAATCCATTAGTATATATAACATGCATTTATATGATGAAAGTATATATAAGATTTGTATACGTATGATTTTAGTACGTATACGTCTAAAATATATACTAAAAGTATAAAAGGGATAGAGTATTTTTAGGGGTAAAATATTAATTTTAAAGGTGGTGAGCAGTGGGGAAAGCTTTTTCTGAAACTGCTGCGCTCGATTGCCCATCTCCACTTTCAGAAAAAAGAAAAAAAAAAACAACTCACCATTTGGAGTAGATGAATGCTAAATCCGTGAGACAGATATAGTTTTGCTATCCCAACTTCTATGAGCTGACGGTGCATGCTTTACAGTGAAATTGCTCTTATTTTATTCAATCTAATCTTGTCTAGTGTGGTAACATCTGCGTTAACTTTCTTGCAGGTTAATTAGATGCTGGAATGCTGATTTGGGTCATGAAATTTTCAGAAGTGTAGTAGGTCTTGGAGGTTTGGGCAGTGGGCCTGAGCTTTGTGTATGGTCATTACTTTCTTTGAGGTACATGTTGAATTGTCTATCTCAACTGATCGTGCACATAGTTGCATAATCTGGTGAAATGTCTATGGTTGTTGCATTATCAATGGTTAATGCGCTTCGTTTTGATAGTTGGTTTATTTGTTAAATTCAGGTGTGGAACTGTTGTTAGTGCAGACAGCACTGGATCTGTTCAGTTCTGGAATGGTGATAATGGGACTCTTCTTCAGGCACATTCCACCCACAAAGGTGATGTGAATGCCTTGGCAGCATCTCCAAGGCAGAACAGGGTGTTTTCTGCTGGGTCTGATGGACAGGTATGAATGGCAATGAGTGAATTTTGGAGGGGGGTGTGTGTGCTCTATGCACGTTTTCTTCTAAGGCCAAAATATTAAAAAAAGGAAAGAAAATAATAGGTGTATATTTTTCTCTTTTTCTACTATAAACCTGTGTGCTTTTTTTATTGAAATCATCTGCATCATATTGTTAATTTAATCTTGGTCCTTGTCACTGATGCGTACTGTGTTGTAACATTTTATAGGTTATTCTTTATAAGCTTTCCAGTGAGATGCTTCAGTCTGGTAATGACAAATCTTCTTATGAAATGTTGAAGAAATGGGTGTTTGTTGGTTCTGTAAGGGCTCATACCCATGATGTCAGAGCCTTGACAATGGCAGTGCCTATATGTTCTGAAGGTCTGTTCATGTTTTTGATTCCTTGTCTATATATTGTTTGATTTATTTTATTAAAATTTTGAGCTTTCATTTTTATTGCTCAATTAACCAGTTCATGCACTTCTTGATTTTAAACATTTCCCCCCCTGCTTTCTAGGTTCTTTATCTGATGAGGCAAAAGACTTGCAAGACAAAAAGAGGAAAAAAGTAAAAAGAATTCGAACTCGGGAGAAGAAGCCCCTCGATTTTAGTTATGGTAAATGGGCTCATTTTGGAGTTCCCATGCTTGTCTCTGCTGGTGATGATGCGAAGCTATTTGCCTACTCTGCTATGGAGTTCACTAGGTTCTCCCCACATGATATTTGCCCTGCACCTCAGAGAGTTCCAATACAACTTGTCACTGGCTCAAGGTTCAACCAAACTTCTTTTCTCTTTGTCCAGGCTTCTTGTTGGTTAGATATACTCTCTGTTAATGCTCCTGATGTGGGTTCTGGCCCATATGGTGGTCTGGTGACCACTAATATAGTAGCTCGGGTTAAGAGTAAGGCAGGTCGAAAAATCATTTGCAGTGCAATGTCTAACTCAGGGGAGTTTTTTGGTTATTCTGATCACATTAGACCTAGTCTATTTGAACTAAGTAGGCAAGCTGGCCGAAGTACATGGACCATTAGTAAAAGGCAACTTCCTCAAAAACTTCCATCCGCACATTCTATGGTTTTTACCTCTGATGGATCACGGTTGCTGATAGCAGGGCATGATAGAAGGATCTATGTAAGCCTCTACCTTCATGGCTTTCAATGTATTATCCTTATTGTAATTTTTAAACTGTCAATTTTTACCCTAAATTACCTATTTCATTATTTATTTATTTTTAGGCTAGTGGAATGAGTATTTCCATCCACTGAAACAACTTTAGTCTTTCACCTCTTTTCTAGTGGCTTACTTAAGCAAAGATTTTCAACGTCAAACTTGGAAATTCAGATTTCACCTCTTGAAACATTATTTTGTCGGATTTATAGCATTTTACTCAAGCATGTTACATAATCTGAATTATGTTAGTGTGCACCCAACCTAGTATACTTGCTTATTGTAACATAATCTGAATGAATGGAGCAGACAAGGATAATAACTTACTCTTTGATCTTTGATAATAACCTTGATAAAACATAGAATATGCGAGTTCAGAAACTGCATTTCTCTGATCTTTGATAATAACTTACTCTTGGTTTTATAGGTTGTGGATTTGGAGAGCTCAAAACTACTGCATACCTTCATTCCTTGTCGTCAGGAGCATGAGAAGGAAGGACCCCCTGGCGAGCCTCCCATAACAAAAATGTTCACAAGTTCTGATGACCAGTGGTTAGCTGCTATCAACTGCTTCGGAGATATATATTTATTCAATCTGGAGATACTAAGGTAAGAAATTATATTTGATTCAATTCTTAGAGTGGTAGTACTTAATACCTGTGTAGTTGATAATGCCATTTCAAATACATGATTAATCATTAATGTCTATGAGATGAGGAAGGTTGAATGTTTTATGATTTTTCATTGCTTTGTTTTCCTTTTGATTAAGCTTTGTTTCTCTGGACTAGGCAACACTGGTTTATATCGAGATTGGATGGTGCCTCTGTTACTGCTGGTGGCTTTCCTCCTCAGAGAAATAACGTGCTTATTATCACAACATCCTCAAACCAATTCTATATATTTGATGTGGAAGCTAGACAATTGGGAGAATGGTCGATGCGGCATTCATTCACTCTTCCTAGAAGATACCAAGAATTTCCTGGGGAGGTTATTGGGTTATCTTTCTGCCCTTCATCATCCTCCCATCCATCAAAATCGACATCTCTTGTTGTTTACAGTGCAAGGTGCTATTCTTATACTGTTTGCTTCATGATGCTGCAGTGATTTAACATGTCCTTTTGTACTTGTGTTGTCATTGTAGCCATATCTTAATATATATACTGACCATTGTGGATAACAAGACCAAGTTAGGGCACACCTGATGCATATAGGTGCTTTATTTGTGCTGTTTTATCACGAGTCTTTACTTCCCACTTCCCAGCAATGGTTCTTACACTTAGTCCCGGTTGCCTGCTGGGCCTTTCCACTTCCATGTGTGCTATTATTTTGCTAACATGTTATCTTAAAACTGACAACCTACCGCCACATGTTTGGGGCAGATAAAGTGTTGTTTCTTTTAATTGCTTTAGGCATTTTGGAGATGTGGTAAATTTAGGGTCCTTCCATAATTTTATGGCATATGCTTTAAGTTTAACCACTTAAGTGGGAGACATGGAGTTGAATTATTATTATTTTGCATGGCCTGGAAAAATTCCATTTTATGAGTGCTTATTATTTATTTATCATTAAGCATTTTAATGGATGGAATTTTGTAAGTGCAGGGCAATGTGTTCAATTGACTTTGGAAAGGCAGTAGATGAAGATGATGAAAGTCAGTTGGTACATGAAGCATTGTTGAAGCTTCAAGGCTCTATCACCAATAAGAAATTGAAATATTTGTTGATAGATGGTCGTCAAACAGAGTCAAAACATACTAGTAGAAAAAATAATTTTGAGATAATTGGTTTTAGAGACCCAGTTTTATTTATTGGACACCTTTCTAAAAATTCCATCTTGATGGTAGACAAACCATGGATGGAAGTGGTTAAATCTTTTGATACTGCCCCTGTTCAGAGACATATATATGGGACATAACTTCCTGTGGACGAAAGGATGTTCATCACTTTAGTGCCTTGTTGGGAGAAGAAAAAAATGCAGCATCCAGTTACCCCATTTGGAGTCCCACTTTAACGTTTACTATATGTTGTTACGATGGGGGTGGTAGGGTTGGGGGATCAAAAGCATTGTGTTGTGTATTGTACTCAATTTTTGTTACGGAGCTAATACTAGTTTTTCTTTTTCTTTTTCAATCCTTGATTGATAGGTTTATACTTCACCCTTACTGTTGTTGTAGCTGCAAATTAGAAAGGCATGAACACTAATTTCAAAGTATTCTTAGTGTATATATTTCAAGCACACAGAACTAAGCACACTTACATGCCTTTTGCTGGGATTCTGGGATCTATTTCCAAACCTTGACTAAACAACTAATCAAAAGCAAATTTATGTAGGCCATAGTTTCAGATTGCAGCGTTAGTTGGCAAAATAACTGCTTCAATTTAGAATTTTTTTGAGTTAATTGAACCAAACATCTCAAACTATGATCTGGTCTTCAAATTTTAAATTTTTTTAATTGCATCTCATACTATCAATGCCTTAAATTTTTTTTAAAAAACAATTAAATTAAAAAAAAGAATAAATATTGTAAAAATGAAGGTTGTAAAACTATTGGTTTTGAGGTTTACTAGGCTTTTACAAAATTAATGTCCAATCTTTTTTTTTTCGATGTGATTTTTAGTTTTTAATTTTAAAAGTTTTGCGATAATATTTTACTTTTTTTTAAATTTTTATTTTAAATTATATCACATAAGATTTACGCGTCATTTAATAATTAAATTAAATATTTTAATAATGTAATGACTTAATTGATACAATATTGATAGTTGAAAGATATAATTAAAATATTTTAAAGTTTAAAATCAAATTTAAAATAAAATTCGGTATATAATGAAATTACTATATTTTTATTAATGTTATGAGTTGGAGAGAAATTAGGCTAGCAAGAGTTGTGAACCTAACTATGAAAATTGAAGTGAGGGAAGATATTGGGTGTGTGGAGTTGTTGAGGGAAAAAGTGTGGGTTATTATATATATATATATATATATTTTATTGATTTGGTATTATTTAATTGAGTCAATACCATCATATTCAAAATTTAAAATCTAAATTCCTCTAACCTAACTCACATTATGTGATAAAATAGATCAATAAAGATATAAAGGAAAATCATATAATGTGAAGTAATTTAGGGTGGAATAATAAACTTTTGTATTTTCTTTGGTAAATAATCAGTTTTCTTTTCTTTCTTTTTTATTTTACTCTGGTCCACCTACATTTGAAGTGTCATATTGTAGTTGGTTTTGGGCATGGGAACTTTGATACTTCAAACTGCCCCAACTTGTCTCATTATTCTATATGTTATATTTTAGTATTATTTTGAGCTATCGCAAAACTCAACTCAACTCAATTCAAAATAATAATAACCAAATAGAAAGCAAACAATTTTTTAAAATAAAATTAACAATTCATGGGTAAGCATATTATTAATTTTATGAGAGACTTTCTTACAAAACATCAAATGTTAAAAAGTGATTTCTAATGTTTCAGACTTTAGACTTACAAGTCTATGCAACACCATATACAAAAAATCATATCTAAGATTTTGGTGTCAAAATTAAGACTTATTCTTCAGGATATTATATCCCCTTTTCATAATACATTTATCAAGGGCAGACAGTGTGATTCTAAGAGCTGAAATTTTGAGAAAGTTGTAATATTTCATATCCGATCCGATTGTAGAGTTCAAAAGTGTGATGTCACAATACGTTGTCAAAGCAACTTAGGCTATCTTATTACATAACCACAAAATTTAGTTCATAATTATTAATCAATCCAATTTAAACATCAATCTTACTCATACATATGCCTTCATAATGTTTAGGATCAATTCATCATGTTTTGAGGTTATGCAGGGTCAAGTTTAGAGTTAGGACTTGAATTTAACTCAATTGTCAAATTTGTCTTGAGACAGAGAACTTCGTGTCTCGAGACAAGTCTTATTTTATTTTTAAAAATTTTAACTTCGATGTTAATATGTATCGAGACACTAGAAGTAGTGTCTCAAGGCAAGGTCCCTCATGCCTCGAGACACGATTAGTGGAATTGTGTGTGCATGTAAAGTGATTAGGTAGCCTGTTATAGTGGGATTATGGGCTAATTCTTATATAAATAGAATGAAAGCTTAATGGAGAAGGACTTTATTTTTTTCATTTCTCTTTTCATCCTTGTTCTTTCAAGAGAAAACCAGGGTGTGTTCCTAGTTGTGTGAAGAATATAACAATTTGATTTTCAACGGTACCAAAAACGATATTTTTGGAACTCTGTTTTCCGATGATTGAGTTAGTAAATATTATTTATTAATATTTATGATGTTATTACATGGCATACTGAATTCTGGTCTAATAATTTTAGTTATATCGAAAGTTAGTAAAGGTACAAGTGTATTGATATTAAAGTTAGTGGTTTTAGAAGATGAGGTATCAGAACCTCGTTTCCGTAAACTGAACTCGTAAATATTTTTATTAAATATTTACAAAGTTATTGTATAAGTGAATTGAATTTTTGTTAGATAATTTTATAGAATTAATGATTAATTAAGGTGTAAGAACTAAATTGTAAAAACTGTAAAAATTAATCGCTATTGAATTTTATTAGTTAAAATGCATAACTAGTAATTGTTTAAGGTTTTAAGTGACAATTTACCACTTCTTAATATTAATCAAAGGTTAGTGTCTTTATTTAAGCAAAATATATGTTTTAATTAAATTAAAAAGTTGATAAAATATAATCAAACATAAGAAATTGAAAGTGGACATCGTCACTTTCTCATTTCTCTTCACTGAATGCTTAAACTAAAAAGGATAAGCCATGGTTGTTTGCTTCAAGTTCTTTCAGCCATTGCATGGTAAAATTTTAAAATCGTTTCTCATAATTTTTATGTTTTTTAGATTATTTTAGCTTAATCTAGTTAGCTCGGGTACTAAATCATAAAACTGTTAAAGTTTTGAAATGTTACTATTGATGGTTTTTTATTTTTTTTATTTATTAGATAGCTTGGGTATAAGCTTAGATTTGATTATGGACTAAATTGTAATGTGAATTTTATTAGTTTTGAACTTAGGGACTAAAATGAAAATATTTTGAAATTGACATAAAATTTCAGTAATTTTTGAATTTAGAGGGCTGTAGAGGAATGAAATTGAAATTGAAATAAAAAACGAAGCTTAAAATTTGAAAATATAACTACTTTGGTTTTAGGGACTAAATTGAATAAAATGTGAAACTTTAGGAAACTTTTGTAAAATGAAATAGAATTGATTTATTGTTGTAATAAGTTGTTAAATGATAAGAATTGATAAATTGAAATGAATTATTATAGATCGAGATTTGGATCAATCGGATGATAATCAAGAAATAGAAGAAATTATAGATTAGTCCTCAACTTATTGTTGGTTGTTGTTTTCCAGGTAAGTTTATATGGGACTTACTTTGTTAATTCATAATATTTTTTGTACTGCTTTCTAGCTTGAATTGAAAAGTATATATATTGTTGTTGACATCAAATGAACTACATAAAAAAATAAAATATATGATAAATATGAATATGTATGCACTATGGAATGAATGGGAAAATAGTTTATATGGCTTAAAATGTACATGATTGCACTTCAGTGCACTTGATTGTACTCTGGTGCTCCTGATTGTATTTCAGTGCCCTTGATTGCTGATTGCACTCTGGTTTCCCCTAATTGCACTTTTGTGCCCTTGATTTGCACTCTCGTGCCCTTGTATGTATTTTGGTGCCCCTGTTTGTTTTATCGATGTTACTCGGAATAAATGAACGGTAATAAAGAAATGATTTTAATATGGAATAATATATACATGCCTATGATTTAATGATGTTTATATGATGATAACTCACCGTAAATGTATGTGAATGTTAACGGGAATACGAAAAGCAAGTATATGGCTATAGAAATTGAAAATGGATTGAATATTAGGAATAAGGCCCATTTTTCACAACTCGTGTGAGCAATCTTATCTCGTGTGTCTGAAAGATATTTATTAGAGCTCTCTAGGCAATAAACAAGTTGTGAAAGTGAATTGGTATAAAGGTTTAAAGATGTATTCAATGTTGTACATGAATTGAGTATGGTATTTGTGTTTCAATTTTTGAGTATACTAATTTTTGGATAAGTTCGTGTGATCTTTATTTGGACTAGTATTTGTTTATAGTATTTGTTTATGCTATGTTGTATGTTTATAACTTATAATTAAATCATTATAAAATAATGAATTGGTCGTGAAGGACTAAGTTGTTAAATGTTATTTGATTATTGAAAATAATGGTTCATGAAAATGTATATGGATATGTTACATGGTGTATAAGTAAACTAAAAATTTGATTATTCCATAGAAATGTATATGAAAGTAAAAAAATACCAAAAGATTTCTGAAGTTAGCTACATTATGTTTCCATTGCTTAATTGTTAATTTATTAGGGTAAGTTAAGTGAATTTCATATGGATTTACTAAGCATTCATAATGCTTATCTTATTTGCTTTTTTGTCTCTGTATAGGCCATTCCACGGAACGCGTCGATTGGACCAACCCAGAGCTCACACTACCTAGCCTTTGATTCGATAGTCTTTTCTTTATTCCAGACTCAATTATGTGGCATGTATATATGTTTGGTTTTGATCAAGTGTTTTTGTGTTTAGATGATGAATTTGGAAAGTTGATGTAATGGTTTATATGTAATGTTGACTTTAAAGGTTTATATGGTATGCTTTGATGGCATGAATGATATATATGTCTAGTTGATGTATTCATGGTTTCGAATTAAGAATAAGTTTGGTTGTAGGTGATGTTTGAATGAAGTGTTAAGGCATGAAAGTTAAAAGACATTTCTAAGTTTGAGACCTATGTGGTCAAGATTGATAGATGTTAAGGTATGTTTTGGCATGATAAAAGGTTAGACTTGGTAAGTTTATCATGGCAAAATGTACAATTGCAATTTAGGTTATTATGCATGATTGAACCATATGAATGGAACAATTTAGTATCAAGTTTAGTTGGATATTTTGGTAATGTTTATAACTTGTTTGTGATGGTGCCAATGTGGCATATGGTTAGGCACTATTAAGATGTTATGTGACATGTTTTAGCTTGGTTTTGCGGTGTTTAGAATAAGGTTACAAGTTGTCTATGTGTACTTGAAAGTTAACTTAATGTTTAGCTTGATTCAATTATCAAAATGACATATTGTGGTGTCACACAGTTAGCCACACGGCCGTGTGTCACACATGGGATTGTCACATAATTTTCGATTGTCACACAGGCTAGCCATACACCCGTGCGAGTACTATAATTATGGTAAGTCAGACTGCCATAGGTCATAGTGAGTTTAGGGATGAGCAAAATCTGATTCGATTTGAAAAACTCGATTAAATTTTTAAATTTTGAATTAAATAGTTTGAGTTATTTGAGTTAATCAAGTTATTTAGATCAACTCGAATAAAAAAATTAAGTTTTTCGATTTAACTCGAATATGAATTACACAATTCGAGTTATCTGAAAATCCGAATAAGAAAAGACAAAACTACGCTATTTTGATAAATGTTTACCTTTTCTAAATTTAAAAGTCAAAACCATTAAGTTAAAAGACAAAACTATGTTGTTTTGATAAATGTTTACTCATTAAGTTAAAAGGCAAAACCATTATATTGTTTATGTAGTTAAATAAATTTATACTTCGTTTACTAGTTAAATAATCAGTTCATGTAAATGCAATATTGAGTATAAATAATAGGATTCGTTAACTCGACTCCACTTGACTCAAAATTTTTTGGCTCGATTCGAAAAAATTCAAATTGGGTTCGGTCGCTAAAATAGGATTCGTCAACTCGACTAATTCAAAATTTTTTGACTCGATTTGACTTGACTCGATTGAATACTCACCCCTAAGTGAGTTACATGTACAAGTGGCTTTTCACTACTATTATCACTCCTTTTGCAACTACGAGTATCGCAAGTCATTATGAAATCTTGAAAAGAACACAACACTTAAGAAAGAAAAATTAAGCAAACCTCATTGTTATTCAACTAGAAATGAAATCAAATTCTCAATGAGGTAAGAATGAATCTTGTGAGCCTTTTAAAAATTTCTATATTAACTAATCAGAATGTGTGAGAATCGAACAAGCAAAGCAAACCTAGTGGTATTAGGAGTCCAAAATTGGCTAGACATTAAAGAATTGTGTTGCACGGAGGAAGGAATGTGCAATGTGCTTAAACCTAAAAACACAAGAAATAATAAAGTGTTAGAATGCATAAAGAAACAATAAAAAGTAAAAAAAAAAAAGAAAAAAGAAAACCTAAGGCTAAGAGTTAATGAAAATCGCTAAAACCTAAAAACTCGAAAATTGCGGAGCAAAATGACGAACTTCGTTTGAGGTGTTCCCAATTTTCAAAAATTATGAAATTTAAATTAAAGCCTCCTCAAATAATGTACATTTGATATGGAAAGTTTCTGTACAAAATTCAACCCACAAAATATTTTTAAAAATTTTCTTTATTTTTTCCTCTTTTTTGATCACTTTTTTTGTGGAAAATATTTTTTAATATTCTAAGAGAGTTTCAAAAATTAGTATGTAAAATTTTAGATCATTTGGAAAATATTTACCCACTGAAAAAAAATTTTCCCAAAAAATTCCTAGGAAAAAATTGTTTTGAGATTGTTTTGCTGGAAATCAGTTTATAAAAACACAAAGAACACCCAAAATGCCCAAGAAATTGATACTAAATGATATGGGCACATGCGGAATATGATCGCAAGTTTATCCAAGTCACAGATTTGACCTAGGGCTCTAGACAAATGAAGGAAAATTAGGAGTTTGACACCACCTGAAACGAGAACAAATCCAAGTCAGATATAAAATTTAAAATGACAGCAACTAAAACAAGTAAGAAAAAGAGCAAGGAATCCAAATCAAATTAGGGATTTTGAGAGAGAATCCAATTCGACTCTGTCGGGACTTGTTCTTGATGCTAGAAAAACTAAAGTTGCCAAGATGAGAAAAAAAAGAACCATGAACATATCTAAACAATAAAGCAAAAAGCAGAATGGAAGCACAAGATAATCAATAGAAAAGAGTCGGCCAACAATGAATAATTAAACCCAGGTGTTTTAGAGTGATTTGGGTCATTCTTGATGATGAGAAAATTGTTGAATGGAGATCTGAATAAAAGAAACAAAACAAATTAGTAAGTAAACAAATTGAATGGAAAAGAAACCTAATTGAAAGAAAGAGAAAGACGACTAGAAAAAAGTCCAAGAATGATCAAATTTAGGGTTTCTTGAGTGGGAGGAAACCATTCTTGAACTTCAAAGAAGCCTCCAACCAAATCTGAAAGCAAGGAAACAAAATAGTTTATTAGAATGAAGAATTAAGCAAAATAAAAATTGTTTTGTAACAAAAGATTTAAAACAATAAGAAAAGAAAAGAAATCAATTGATTCTTGATGTACTTAGGTGGGAAAACATCTTTTCTTGATGAATTATGACGTGGAATTAAATAAATCAAATATTAGAATAATTAAACAAGAACAAAACAAAATAACAAAGAAAAGAAAGAAGATAGATGGAAAAGATGGAAAGTGGGGTGTAAAAGTCCTAAGGAGCCCTGGAAACAAGATGAATCTACAATCCCCTTCAAACGGCTCTAATTTCCCCTCCCAAAAAAAATACATGGCAAGAAAAAACTTGAAGATGATTCCCACAATTTGGTAATATTGTTAAAACTCTTCAAAAAGAAAACGTAAGAGAAATTCTTGAAGAGAAAAACTCAAAGAGAATTTCATTAACTCAAAAGAGAAAAGTTACTAGAATGAATGAATATAAGAGGAGGGCGACACACCCTATTTATAGCCTACCAACCCCTAACTAATCTCCTAAATTTAAGGAATGTGATAAGTATGTCAACTAAGCATTAACTAACTAACTAACTAACTAACTAACTAACTAATTAACATGTGAAAATAAATCTAAGTGTGGAATTGAATTGAAAATTCGTCTAAGGGTCTAAATGGGCTCCTTAGGCTGAATTTTTACATGTTGATCCACTAATTAAGTACAATTAGGTAGAAAATTTTAAATTTTTACAAATTGGGCCACTTTAACAATTTGGCATGATATTCAATTAAGTCCTTCTCCAAGCTTCATGATGGGCTTATGGATATCCTAATGGGTCGATTTTCATGAACTTGGACTTGTGATCCATTCGCTCCCAAAAATGGTTCGTTTGAGCTAGTACATGTAATCCATCGCGCACCAGCCTCAAGATTCAGTTTCTTGGACCAAGAATTCCAAGATTTGAAATCTTGATTTTCTTGATTCTTGAAATCACCTGAAATAGAAAAATTAGATCAAGATTCGGTTTCTTGAAACAAGAAAGTAAATCTTGATTTTCCTTTTTTCCTGTATGCAATTCTAAGGCCTTTATAATGAAGTATTGTATGGTCCCATTCGATTTTGCTTTGATTTCTTTTGCCTTTGACCTCGTTATTGAGTCTTGAGGTAGTGTAAGCTCATCATGTCCATGGGCTTGAAATTAGGCCTTGATGCTTGCATTACGATAACTTGACTTAATTACCTTATAAACAATCTGAATTGTGTGAGGTATCTGGATCCCTAATAGGAATGTAAATGAACAGAGTGTTAGATGAACAATTCATGAATAGTTCAATTTCTATTCATTTTTGTTTGTTTATCAAGCTAAATAAATGAACATGAATAAGATTTTGAGACTCATTTATTAAACGAACTACATACAAGAAAACCTTATTTAGTTCATTTGTGTTGATGAACAAACTTGTTTATATTTATTTAATACTCGTTTAATAAATAATTTAAATCTCATTCAAAACTCATTTATTATTTGATTATTATATCTATACCATATATAAAATCACCAACTTCAAAACTGTAAATAATGAATAACATATATACTCTTAATAATTTATAAAAGTAATTATTTAAATGGTAATTTCACCTTTTTTTAATATTAAATTTTTTATAAGTAATAATAATACTTTTTACTTTTTTTTTTATTTCACCTATTAAATATTAATTTTAAAATTTTATAATATGAAGTTTAGGATGGTTTTGGATAGGCGGTGGGGTGCAGTGCGTTTAGTTTATTTTTTGCCTCACGCTATGGTATTATAATAATATCTAATTTCACTGTTACCGCTATTTTTACACTAACAACAGATAATGCATTAATTAATAATCAAATTGTTGCTTAAGGAATAATGGAATATGAGTGTGCAATGTAAAAAAGACGATGAGATGAGCAAAGAAGTCCACACAAAATTACAACAATGCCTAGTATACATTGGTTTTACGGGTTTTATGTTTTGGATTTCAACATTTTTAATAATAATTTTCCAATTGTCTTTATTTGAACTATTAAATTTTAATTTTAATTCAGATTATCTATCTGATTTTTTTCTCAAGTAATTATAAAAGTTTAAAGCCTTTAATGATTTATAGATTTAGTAATTCTTTAATTGATTAGATGCCTTTTAATTTAATTAAAATTCGTTAATCAAATATTAAATAGTTGATTTTATTTACTAGGATTTTAATTTAATACAAATTAAACATTAATATGAACTTTAATGGAATAATACAACTAAAAAAATTAAGGTCTAATAACATATTTAGCCCTCCAACTTTACTGCGAAAATCATTTTAGCATTTTGTTTATTTTTTTCTCTTCTTTTAACTTTTAAACTTGCATTTTTTTTTTGTCAAATCACTCCAAAATGATGGAAAAATTAGTAAATGTTGACTTTGCTTGTAGAAGCCCAAAATTTGCCTAGCCTAATTCAAATCCCAAAGGCCCAAAAAGAAAGAAAGAAAAACCCTAACTACCTAGCCCAAACCCTATTCCTAATAACCCAAACACTAAAACCCTAAATCTAACTCTAGCCCCCTAGCTTGTTGGCGCCGCAACCATCCCCTGACTGTCGGCCAACTGCCCTCTGCACCACCAGCTCTGCAGCACCGCCGTTCACCTGCAAAAGAAAAGACAGTATGCATAAAATATTGAAAGCTTGTAAAAAATAGGTTTATATAAGCCTAGAAATTAGTTTGTAAAGATGATTTTTTTTTTCTTCTTCTATTGAAAATAAGAATAGATATTCAAACAAGAAAAAGCAGAGATCATAGCAACACCAAAGCAGAAGAACAAACCCCAAATCGGAAAACTAAAATATCAAAAGTAAAAAAAAACGAAAAGTCCAAGGTGATTTTTATTTTTTTCTTTCTTATTTTTGAGTTTATTCTCTCATATATGCACATATATTAAAAGTATATAAAAATAAAAAATAAAAAAACAAAAAAAATACCTTTGGGCGATTTTCGGCCACCGTGTACTGTGGCCGGTGATGGCGGCGACGGCGGCCGGTGCGACGGTGACGGTGGCCCTCCTAGCTGGATTCTGGACATAGTCCAAAGAGAAAACCCCTCCCCTTTTCCCTTTTTTTTTTCTTTCACTTTGCAAAAATGAAATTTTTGAAGAAAAAATGCCTTTTATGGCCTCCCAAAACGACGTCATTTTGGGGGCTGCCTTTTAACCCCAAAACGACGTCGTTTTGAATATGACCCGCACGCCGACCCGACCCGCCTCGGAGGATCCACGTGTTTTCATTGGAGGGACTATTTGCGCATTTAGCCCATCCGCTTTTTTTCTATTATGCAATTAAGTTTCAATTTATTTTTAATTTGTCCCCATAATTTTTTGCATTTTTCAATTTAGTCCCCGTTGATGCGCTGCGTTTTGAGGGGAAGGAAATATTACTGTTTCGACCCCCTTTGTTTCACGCGTGTTCAAATAAGCCCCTTTTTCTTTCTCTTTATTGCGAATTTGCCCTAAAATTTCGTTTTACGTTCGATTTAGTCCTTTTTGTGCTATTTTGCTGTCTTATTTTCAAATTACTTGTTATTATTTTCTGTTATTTATTATTATTATTAATTATAATTTCTATATTATTATTATTATTGTTATACAAATATAGTAGTGTATATTTATTATAAACGTTTATGTATATATATTTGTACATAGTATTATTTTTATTACTTTATTTTAATATTTTTATTATATTTGCCTTTCATATTTATATATTATTATATAGTAGTGTATATTTTTATTATCTATGTATGTATATATATATATAGTACTATTTTAATTACTTTATTTTAATATTACTACTGTATTATATTGCTTTTTTTATATCATCATTATTTCTACTATTATTATTATTATTATTAACATTAGTGCATATTTTATTATATGTATGTATATGTATATTTTTATGTATGTATATTTTTAACATTATATTTTTATATATATTATTTTGTATATATTTTAATATTATTAGTTATATATCTTTTATACTATTATATCATATTTCTAATACTATCTTGTATTTTTCTAGCACCTTTATTTTTAATATATATGTACATATTTATATAGTATTATTAATATATATTTTTATGATATTAGTATTTATAATATATATTGTATATGTTCATTTTATATATATTATGTATGTATTTTAGTATTATTATGTATACACTTTTCATTCCTATTATTACATACACTTTAATATATATCTAGCACTATTAGTATTTTTTTTTAATATTAAGTTTATGTCACTTTACTTATTATTATTATATATTTATATATATTCCTCATTATTTCGCATTTAATACTATTGTTATCATGTTTAATATCGCATACGTTGATTATTGTTTTTAATATTACTGTTGTAGTTATTATTTGTTTCGATGTATTTCTAACTCTGTCTTTTTGTTTTGTTTGTTTTGTTTCCTGCCTATTTTGTATCATCTTGTTGTTCAGTATTTTAAAGATTTTTATTCATGTCTTTTAATTTCAATAAATAAGGCAATGTACCGATTTAACATCAAGTCATCGAGTTCATTGCTATGTTGGGTGAAATTCGTCGGTTCGTGTTAAAAACGGAACATCTTTCTAAAAAAAATTGAAAACTAAAATTCTCATATCGGATCACGATTAAATGTCAAATTGAATTCGTATTTTTAAAATCAAGACAACACATGTTTAATAAAGATACCAATTTTGGGCGTCGCGAGGGTGCTAATACCTTCCTCGCACGTAACTGACTCCTGAACCCTGTTTTTCTCTGGATTTTCACATAGACCTAAACTCGGCCTTCATTTTTGTTCAAGAATAAATTTTCTTTTTTTAAAAAAGATGATTTATTAGGTGACCAATCACACCTAGAAAAAAGATCGGTGGCGACTCCCTTTTTAATAAAATCGAAATTCCATTTTCAAATTTTCAAATAATCACCACAATTAGCGATTGAAAGGAAATTTTTTTATGTCGTTACAACTGGCGACTCCACTGGGGACCCATTTTTGAGAGTCGAGTCTAATTAAACGCGTGTTGTCAAAATTTTTGAATTTCCTTGTTCAAATTAATATTTAGTCGTGATCCTCAAATTTTGTTTTGAAAAAATCACGCATTTGCATCATGTTGTAAATATTTTTCTAACTCGTTTTATCTTTTGCTTTTCAGCTCTAAATTTTTATAGTTTTAGTTTCGTAGTTTTAAATAAAACGTAAAGGTTTGTAAGTTTCTCCCCACACACCACGCAGTTGCATTGTTGCATAACATGAGCTCTCTACCCGGGCTCCGTCCGTTTAAGTGGAAGTAAAAGCTATGCCTTTGTGAGTTAACTTGTCCCTCCGCACAGGCTAGTGAATACTTCCGGATTACATATGACTTATGTTTTCGTGAGTTAACTTGTCCCTCCGCATAGGTATAAGTAAATGTAATCCTTCGAATTGAACTCATGAGCCTGTGATGGGCTACGACCGAGGCTTCGTACTAATCTTAGTAGATGACAGTACAGACAATTCGAGTACCTATCTAGAACCGAAACTGCATATAGTGAACCATATGAGCCACCTAATTAGAGCAATGCCAAACCTCTGTCTGTTAATAGTCACCAAAATAAGTACATGGGAGAAACGCCTCTTACCTTCTATTTCTTTGGCATTTACACTTTTTATTTGGATTTTCCGTAATTCATATTTGTTGTACTAACCAAGGTATTTGTCTTTGTTTTTACTTTGCATCATGCATCATAGGCATCATATCAAGAGGGTGTTGATTAAAGATCGGTTGCCAAAAATGAGTTTCTAATGGAAGAGTCGATTATACAAACAACCGAGAAAAATGATATGGTCCGAGATTGGTCTCTAAGAACCCAGAAAGAAAAAGGGGACAGTCTAATGGAAGGATGTATTCCCAACCTACCCGATCACGTAACTATGAACGTTCGTCAGAATAACCTCGATGACTTGACTCGGATTTGGAGACAGTGGGATTCAAACACTAGAGGCATCTTCACTGAAAGGTACGGGGATATAGCCAGCCTGATCGCCGTCAACATAGATGAAAGATTGATTCAGGCCATGATCAGATTCGGGATCCAAACACGGTGTTTCATTTTCAATCAAGAAGATATGACCCCAACCGTGGAAGAGTACACTGCTTTACTTTGTATTGATAATGTGCAATTCTACAAGATTTATGTGAAGGAGCCCAAGCTGATGACTTTCAAGAAAAAGCTGGTAAAGTTGACTGGCTTGACCGACACATGGGCCGAGAAACAAATAAAAAAAAGAATAAAATCAGTTGTATTCCGTGGTTTTCCCTGCGGGATTTAGTTCTAAATCATCCTGATATTTTGAAAAGAATGAATCTGTTCGCTTTGGCCATTTACAGATTGGTCGTCTTCCCAAAAGTTCTGGGACATATAGAGGTTGTAGTAGTGGACTTCTCTGAAAAGTTAAACAAGGAATCAACCCTATCCTAACTATTTTGGCCGAGACCTTCAGATCCCTAAGCAGTTGTAAGAGGAAAGGGGAAGGACGTTTTATTGGATGTGCGTAATTGCTTAATGTTTGGATTTTGAGTCATTTCTGGAAGGTAGAGCGCACACCGTACCACATGTTTTCAAAAACCTTCGCCCCATTGGAAGCCTATCTTGAGAGAGAATGGCCAAAGGATGTCACCGAAGAGCATTGGGTTTCAGTTTTTCAGAACCTTCGAGCTAAAGATGTAACCTGGAGAGCACCGTGGATTCGCCCTTCGGTTTTGTTATACAAGGTTGGAGACCAAGATTGAGTGCCACTGCTCGGATTATGGGGAGGAGTAGGTTATGCTCCGTTATTGGCCCAGAGGCAGTTTTCTTCGCGACAATTCATACCCGCCACTGGAGGATTAGCACAGTCCGAATTTGCTTTCGCAGGCGAGGGTTATATGAAAAGGGTCCGAGATACGGCGAAGTCTTGGAAGAAAATTCATTTGATGGAATTGGCTCTATACGTTGATACTTTCACTCAGGATTATGATATATGGAGAAAACAACGAGTGAATTGTCAATAAGTCTCGTCGACGAATTATACCTTCCAGAATCCTTTCTCGGAAGAAATGCCATCCGAGCTAGAAATGGCAAGACTGGAATTTGAATGAGAAAAAGCCAAGATGTCACGGGACCTTAGTGCTCTTCAAGAGGAAAATTACCAGCTAAAGATTGATGTTCAAATTGAAAGATCCAGAGCCAAGAAAGTTCAAAGAGAAGCTGAGATCGTAAGAAATAACTTAAGAGATCTTCATCTGGAAAATAAGAAATTAAGAGGCACTATAAAGAATAGTGGGCTGGGCAAGTCATCAGCGGAATGAAAAAAGAATTAAGTAACATCAAAGGCGGGATGGAATTCTAGAAAGGGAAAGTGAAGAAAGAAGAGGGAAAAACTGCGCGGGCTATGTTAGAGCTAAGAAAGAAGAATGCAGAATACGAAACTATGTCTACCGAATTAATAGCTATTCGATCTGAACATCGAGAGCTAAGAGAGAAAATGCGGGAATTAGAAGAGACGCTACAAGCTCGTTAACAACAGCTAGATACTCTCCTAGAAGCCTTGCAAGAAAAGAATAATCAGTATGACAGAGATACTCGCGCCTATGAAAGAACCCTCTATGAAAAGGACGAGAAATTGAGCTATTTGATCAATAATTCGTAAAGCAGCCATGCACGTGGTACAACTATCAGATGAAGTTAAAGTTCTTAGTTGCCAGTTCTCCCTGAGTCGAAGATCAAACATATCGAAATTCTTAGAACGAGTGAAGAAATATAGCGATATAGGCAGAAAGTTTGTATGATAACGACAAAATGTTTTGTAAAAGACTCTTTTGATAAATAAAATGCCTAAATAGGGGATATCTTGAAATCAACACCAAATTCTTGCATACGCATTCATGACTAACATTCACTTGACATTCATTTATTTATTCATTCATTCATTGCATATACATATCACCCTAATCATTCACTGAGGCTAAAACCGTATAATCCGCAGCTGACACTACAAGCCTAGAATCACGTCACTCATATGGGACGCGTCGACAAGTTAGAGCGATGGAGGTTGAATTTAACAAAAGGATTGAGAGGATGGAAAGAATATAAAGGGAATTATAGGAACAGTTGGCAAAGTCACAACAAGAAACCAGAGATCTGATGGTGAGATCTCAAGAAGAATTGCTCGAACAAAGGGACCAAATGGCCAGGATGATGGAAATGATGTCGGCTCTGGTAAAAGGAAAGGGACCTATGAACTCTGATGTTGTTGAACCACAATCAAGGGTTAACCTTGATCAGGATCCGCCCCATCCTCTAGGATTTACTCCACCGCACGCCCACGCAACACAAAGAGGGTACGCTCAATGGGAACCTACAGGCCTAGAGCAACGACCTGCGCCACCTACTAATCTGGGGCAAGGAATGTTCGTATCAAACCCGGGGGCTAGTCCTGCTAATCCACCCGTTCTAGATTTGGACGATCCAGCAGAGATAGCCAGGTTGAAATTGGATGATTACGATGCAAAGGAGAAATATAGGAGCCTAGAGGAAAGGCTCAAGGCGATAGAAGGCACTGAAGTCTTCTCTGCACTGAGCGCTAAAGAACTCAGTTTGGTACCCGATTTAGTTTTACCTTCAAAGTTTAAGGTACCGAATTTTGAAAAGTACAATGGGACAAGATGCCCAAAAGCGCATCTCATCATGTTTTGCCGGAAGATGACTGGCTATGTGAATGAAGATAAGCTGCTCATACACTGCTTTCAGGATAGCTTAGTCGGATCAGCTCTTCGATGGTATAATCAGCTTAATAGAGAAAGGACCCGATCATGGAAGGATTTAGTGACAGTGTTCTGTGAATAGTACAAATACATATCTGATATGGTGCCTGACCGAATGACTCTGCAAATGATGAGGAAGAAACCAACGGAGACCTTCAGGCAAAACGCTCAAAGGTGGAGAGATATCTCGACCTAAGTGGAGCCTCCACTGACTAAGACTGAGATAACGGTCCTTTTCATCAACACGTTGAAAGCGCCATTCTATGACAAGTTGGTAGGAAGTGCCACAAAGGACCTTGCGGATATTGTGATATCCGGGGAACTTATTAAGAATGCCATCAAGAGTGGAAGGATGGAAGGTTCTGACAGTTCAAGAAGGGCAGCACCTGTAAAGAAAAGAGAGCCAAAAACCCATATGGTGGGAGCTGGAAGCCGCTATACTCCAAACCCATACTCAAACCAGCCACGACCACGATATCACTCATCCCCAAACGTCTATTTTCCTCCCCAAAAACCTTGCTACCAAGCACTACCTTCTTTCTACCCCGTATACGCCACGAACAACCAAAGAACCGTCGCCACGTTCCCACAAAGCACTGTACCCGCTCAAAGCCAACCCAGAAACGAACCAAGACAAGCAAGGCCCAATACCGAGAGACCACAATTTACTCCTATCCCTGTGTCGTATGCGGAATTATATCCAAAACTTTTGGAGAAACAATTGATATCTCCCCATTATTTGGCACCCTCGAAACCCCCGTACCCGAAATGGTACGATCCTAACGCTAGTTGTGTATACCATGCTGGGAACCAGGGGCATTCTACGGAGAATTGCCTTGCCTTTAAGAGGAGAGTTCAAAGACTCATTGATACGGACATCCTACGATTCGATAGTGCCAGTAATGCAACTGGGAACCCGTTCCCTGACCATGCTGAAAGGAATGTGAACACGGTAACGGAGGAGGGTAAGTGGCAAACAAAAAGCTGTGTTTCTGAAGTAAGGAAGCCTCTGCAGAAAATCTGGGAGGTATTGGTTGAAAAAGGGATTACTCTGTCGCATCGACAAAATTCTCGAAGAAGAAGGTTAAGTTTTTTGTAATTTCTATGGTATTGAAGGGCATAATATTCAATCCTATGAAGAATTTAGAAAATTATTACAAGACATGGAATTTAGAAAATTATTACAAGACATGATGGATAATAAGGAGATTGGGATCTTTAATAAAAGGGAAGAGGCCGATGAAGGAGAAGTATGCGCCTCTGACAATCAATCGTTAGGTCACCCGTATAGCGCCAATCGACCATTCATAATTTATTACGATACAAGGAAGGAACCGGTGAAACCAAAGATGATCATTGAAGTACCATCTCCTTTCCCTTACAAGGACGACAAGGCGGTACCGTAGAAATACGGCATCAACATCGTCACACCTGAAGGTGAAAAGTCCAAAGCCACAATTGGAGATGTTGGGGAGGTAAGCCATTTTACCCACAGTGGGCGGTGTTATTCTAAAGAGATTGAGCCGATAAAGAAGAACAATGTCTGGAAGCAAAAAGGAAAGGCAGTGATGTATGAGGCCGAAGTCGAGCAGGAAACTCCACCCGTGTAAGAAACTAAAAAGCTTGTAGATGAGGAGGAAGTACAGGAGTTCTTGAAATTTATCAAGCACAGTGAATACAATGTGGTGGAACAATTGAATAAGCAATCAGCACAAATCTCAGTTTTATTTCTACTGTTAAATTCAGAGCCACACCGGAACGCTTTGCTGAAGGTGTTAAATCAAGCTTACGTAGCAAACAACATATCTGTTGAGAAGCTTGATAGGTGGGTGAATAATCTGAACGTTGACAATTTCATCTCTTTTAATGATGATGAGATACCGCCAAACGGTAAAGGCTCAGTGAAGGCACTGCATATTACGACTCGCTGCAAGGGCTACATAATACCGAACATGCTCATCGATAATGGGTCGGCACTCAACGTCATGCCTTTGGCCACGCTTTCCAGAATTCTGATAGATCTGTCCTATTTAAGGCCCTGTCATTCCACAGTAAGGGCATTCGACGGGACAAGGCGTGAAGTCATGGGAAAGATTGAGATCCCTCAAGAAGTGGGTCCCTACATTTATAATGTCGAGTTCCAGGTCATGGACATCACACCCTCGTATAACTGCCTTTTGGGAAGGCCCTGGATCCATTCTACTGGAGCAGTTTCGTTCTCTCTCCATCAAAAAGTGAAGTTTATCATGGATGGCTGTTTGGTAACTGTCGAGGGAGAAGAAGACATTGTCGCATCTATCTCTACCGATGCACCGTACCTGGAAGTGAGCAAAGATGCAATAGAATGTTCCTTTCGATCCTTTGAGTTTGTCAATGCCACTTTTGTCACTGAGGGAAACAAAATTCTGGTGCCAAAACTGTCAAGGAATACCAGATTGGGCATTAAGATGACTGTGGGAAAAGGAGCCCGAGCAAGGAAATGTTTGGGAAGGTATCTGTAAGGAATAGTCAGGGCTCTAAAGCCAGTGCACCACAAGGCCCGATACGGTTTGGGGTTCTAGCCAGACATGCGTCAAAGAAGAAAACAATGGAAGAAAGATCAATAAAAAATGATCGCAAGAACTTTAGGCCGAGAATTAGAATGAGACCCCATAACGTACCCTCCTTTGTCAAAAACATTTACATTTGCAGGAATGATATACCCCGGGCAAGATAATCCACGAAGTATGCTGTTATTAATTGAAAAGGGTCTTCAGAATATCAGTATAAATGTCATTGACAAAGGAACTGATGCAATTAAAGATGTTTCAATGATACGCCCTTGTCCTCCTGGATTCGTTTTGAACAATTGAACTGCTGTGGATCTCCTTGTAGTTTCTAAGTCTTCTCCAGAGTAATGCTCAATGTTAACACTCTTCTTTTTGTGTGCCCCTAAGTAATAGTAGGGATTCTTTTGTAAGAGCTTATGATTTGCTCTTTATCGTTTAAATGAACATTAATGGAGATGCATTTTGTCATAGTCTTTTCATTCTCATTAGCTTCATACTTTTTCCCTTTTCTCACAGTCTGTCATTGCATATATCTCACATCATGCCATTATGCTTGTTGCTCCCAATACTTTGATGCTCCTCTATAGTTTCTTTTCCATTCAACTTTCAGGTGCTCAGATATCAACGATATGAAAAAACCAGTTACAAATCTTGAAATCGATTTCGAGAAGGCTATTTGTTTAGGAGTGTTCGAAGCTGAGGAAAATGTTGAAGACTATGTCTCGTCTCCTGACTTACTAAGAATGGTAGAACAAGAAAATAAACATATTCTACCTCATCAAGAATCTGTTGAGATAGTAAACTTGGGAAATGAATAAAAGAGGCAAGAAGTGAAGATTGGGACCTCCATTTCAGATAACACCAAACATGATTTGATCGCTTTGCTTCATGAGTACAAATATGTATTTGCATGGTCGTATCAGGACATGCCAGGATTGGATGAGGATGTAGTGGTCCATAGACTCCCATTGAAACCAGAATGCAAACCCATTCAACAGAAACTAAGACGAATGAGACCTGAAATGCTGTTAAAGATAAAAAGAAGAAGTCAAGAAACAATTTGATGCTGGCTTCCTACAAGTCTCCAAGTATCCACAATGGGTAGCTAACATAGTCCCAGTACCAAAGAAAGAAGGCAAGGTACGAATGTGCATGGATTATCGCGATCTGATTCGAGCAAGTCCTAAAGATAATTTTCTTTTGCCACACATCGATACATTGGTGGATAACACAGCCAAACATTCATTGTTTTCGTTCATGGATGGATTCTCGGGTTATAATCAGATAAAGATGGCTCCTGAGGATATGGAGAAAACTATTTTTGTAACGATGTGGGGAACATTCTGTTATAAAGTCATGCCGTTTAGATTAAAGAACGCTGAGGCAACATATCAGAGGGCCATGGTGATGTTGTTTCATGACATGATGCACAAAGAAATAGAAGTTTACGTCGATGATATGATCGCCAAATCCAAGGGGGAAAGAGAGCATGTTGAGAACCTCAGGAAGTTGTTCGAAAAACTGAGAAAGTTCTAGCTGAAACTTAATCCAGCCAAGTGTACGTTTGGGGCTACCTCAGGAAAATTGCTAGGCTTCATCGTCAGCGAGAGAGGCATTGAAGTTGATCCAGATAAGATAAAAGCCATACAAGAACTACCACCTCCGCGTACGCAAAAAGAAGTCAGAGGATTTTTAGGGAGGTTGAATTACATCGCTCGATTCATTGCTCAACTTACCAACCAGTGTGACCCAATTTTTCGACTCCTTCGAAAACATAATCTGGGAGAATGGAACGAGGAGTGCCAAGTGGCTTTTGACAAGATAAAACAGTATTTGTCTAGTCCCCCGGTGCTAGTACCGCCAACTCCAGGAAGACCGTTAATATTGTATCTGACTGTGTTTGAAAATTCAATAGGTTGCGTACTGGGGCAACATGATGAGTCAGGGAAAAGAGAAAAGGCGATTTACTATCTCAACAAAAAGTTCACAGAGTATGAGGCAAAGTACTCGTCAATTGAAAAATTCTGTTGCACTTTGGTTTGAGTAGTTCGGAGGCTAAGGCAATATATGTTGTATCATACGACATGGTTAATTTCAAAACTGGACCCAATAAAGTACATGATGGAATCACCTACACTCTCAGGAAGAATGGCATGATGGCAGATCCTACTATCAGAATACGACATCGTCTATGTGAGTCAAAAGTCGATAAAAGGAAGCGCAATAGTTAACTTCTTAGCAACTTGAACTACGGATGAATACGAGCCATTGAGATTTGATTTTTCGGGTGAAGACTTGATGTGCATTACAGAAAAAGAGTGCGAGTCAACAAAGGAGAAGTCATGGAAGATGAGCTTTGATGGTGCGTCAAACGCATTGGGGCATAGGATTGGAGCAGTCTTAATATCACCAGAAGGGAACCATTATCCATTCACTGCCAGATTAAACTTCTTCTGTACCAATAATATAACGAAATATGAGGCTTGTATCATGGGACTTCGTGCAGCAATTGAACGAAACGTCGAAACTTTAGAGGTATACGGAGACTCAGCGTTGGTGATTTACCAAATCCGTGGAGATTGGGAAGTGAGGGATCCAAAATTGGTTAAATACAGTGATCTAGTGGCAGAACTGATTAAAGAATTCGAAGAAGTAACTTTTAATTACTTCCCACGAGAAGAAAACCAATTGGCTGATGCCCTGGCCACTTTGGCTTAAATGTTTAAAGCAAACAGAGAAACATAAATAATGCCTCTCCAAATGAGTATATATAAAGTCTCTGCACATTGTTTCAGCATTGAGAAAGAGCTAGATGGACGACCATGGTTCCATGATATCTTAGAATATGTCAAAAACCAAAAGTATCTCAAACAAGCAAATGAGAACGATAAAAGAACAATCAGAAGAATGGTAGTAGGATTTGTTCTTGATGGGGACATTCTATACAAAAAAGGAAAAGATCAAGTGCTCTTGAGATGCGTAGATGCTGTTGAAGCTAGAAAAATATTTGAAAATGTCCATGAAGGAATCTGTGGGACACATGCCAATGGTTTCACTATGGCCAGGAAAATTATGAGACTCGGTTACTACTGGCTGACGATGGAGAGCGACTGTATTAGTTATGCACGAAAGTGCCACAAATGTCAAATATACGGCAATAAAATTCATGTAGGCCCTTTGCCCCTTCATGTCATGACTTCTCCGTGGCCTTTTTCTATATGGGGCATGGATGTTATAGGGCCAATTTCCCCAAAAGCTTCTAATGGACACTGGTTCATTTTTGTGGTTATTGATTACTTCACAAAATGGATAGAAGCCGCTTCATTTGCCAATGTGACGAAGACTGCAATTTGCAGGTTTTTGAAAAAAGAAATCATTTGTCGATATGGTTTGCCTGAAAGAATCATTTCAGATAACGCCTTGAATCTGAACAACAATATGATGAAAGAAGTGTGTGAGCAATTTCAAATAAAGCATCATAACTCATCACCCTATCGCCCGAAAATGAACAGAGCTGTTGAAGTGGCCAACAAGAATATTAAGAAGATTATTGGGAAAATGACCGAGACATATAAAGACTGGCACGAGAAGCTACCATTCGCTTTGTATGCATATCGCACATTTGTGCGGACATCTACAGGAGCAACTCCTTTCTCTCTGGTCTATGGAATGGAAGCTGTGTTACCCATCGAAGTTGAGATCCTTTCTCTACGGGTCTTAATGGAGTCGAAATTAGAGGAA
This sequence comes from Gossypium longicalyx, assembly GCA_025698465.1. NCBI lineage: Eukaryota > Viridiplantae > Streptophyta > Magnoliopsida > Malvales > Malvaceae > Gossypium > Gossypium longicalyx. The sequence continues at coordinate 72,142,913 of CM047004.1, read as the reverse complement.
GCAAAATGAGTTCGAGCTCTGTAACACTCCAAACTCGTATCCGTCGTCGAAACAGGGTTTCAGAGCATTACTAGAATTTACGAATCACCTAAAAAAATTTCAATTAAATACTTACCGATTCAATGCATCATATAAATAAATAAATATATTATCATTCAATCAACGACTTGGCACTTGTATAAGCATCAAACAAACAATATTGTTAGTATACTAGTACATATTTCATATAAATTCAACATTGATATACTTATTTTCTCGACATGTCACACTTGAGTTTAATAATTGTCTTTACTTATATAATTTCCTTATATCAACATATCAAAGATAGTCATATATATACATGTCACGAGACATTATTTGCTTACTGTTTCTTTATAAGCATATATCATTCATTTCGTTATATCAATATTTCATGCACCATAATTTCCATATATCTTATGTATATTTATTTCGGTAATAGTTCATATTAAAATTAACATAAATTAAATTCCATGTACCTATACTTATTTCATTTATCTATCTTTTTAATTATTTCGTTCAACTATTTTGTACATATATTTCCATATGACCAATTCTTGTAAACATTTCATAGAACCATTTCCTATAATCAATTTTCATCTAATACATATTACCTGAATATCAATTGTTCAACTGATGTCATAGCATCTCCCATCCACGATCTTATTTATCTTCGACATGATGCCATAATGTCTTTCAACTATGGTCTTACTCATTTTCTACCAGGTTGCCATGGTATCTTTCAACCATGGTCTTGTTCATTTCATGCTACATTGTCATGGTATCTTTCAACCATGGTCTTATTCATTCCCGTCATGTTGCCATGGTATCTTTCAACCATGGTCTTATTCTTTTCATGTCACATTGCCATGGTATCTTTCAACCATGGTCTTACACATTTCATATCATGTTGCCATGGTGTCTTTCAACCATCGTCTTACACATTTCATATCATGTTGCCATGGTGTCTTTCAACCATGGTCTTACACATTTCATATCATGTTGCCATGGTGTCTTTCAACCATCGTCTTACACATTTCATTTTAGAAAGCACACTCGCGAACCTCATCCTTACAATGGGATTACGGTCCAAAGCTAAATCCTCAGTAATATAAACTCATAGAGTATTGTCGGGATTACCACCAGTGAATCCCCCGCAGCGACAATTACTCTAATGAGCTTGGATCGAATTACAGTCGAGTTAAATTCAGACCCTAATTCGGATTACCCGTCCGGGCTAAATCCATTTTCCACATATTCTTCGGGAGGGCTATATCAAGATAGGATCACCCGTCCGGGCTAGATCCTTTTTACCGTCAATTCCTTTTCAAAGATCCATCGAATTTTCCTTTCATTCAACCGGGATTTCTTCCCCTTTTTATCAAATATGTCAGTATTTCATAAATTTTCATATAATGAACATTCAAATCATATTCATATAAAAAAACATACATTTCAAGCATTTATGAATATAATTCAAGTTACACAAACTTACCTCATTGTTTGTATGTGTTTATAATTTCATTAATCCGATATCTTTTCTTTTCCACGATCAAGTCTCTTATTTGAGTCATCCGGATCTTTATAAATAAATTTGATCATCATTTTCATTCATTTCATATTCTAATGTATTTAATTAATGCTCTAGGAAAAATTATCATTTTGCCCCTAAACTTTTATTTAATGACGATTTCATCCTTAAGGTCAGGAAAATAAAATTCTTGCAATTTTAATCCTTATTTCCAGCTATTATTCTCATGCATATTAATAACAGCCCATGAATTCTATAAAATATCAAAATTTTCCATAATTTCAGCACTTTTCAATTTAATCCCTAAAAACATATTTTTCTCCGATCTTGAACTAAATTCATAATTTCATTCAATTTTGTAATTTAAATAATAAAATAATTCATTTCATGAAATTTGGTCATTTCTGACATTTTTACAAAATTACCCATAAAATTTTACTTTTATTCAATTTAGTCCCTGAGCCTAAAACATGCAAATTAGCCATGCTAGATGAATATTCATACATATTTTCCTCCTTCTCCTCTCCATTCCACATCCTTAAACTTATATAATATGCTTAAAAGTAACACTATCAATAATTTCACTATTTACTTATATGTATATTCAAAGTTGTCCATTTGAGTCACAGTCACTAAATTATTTATATCTTTAGCTAAAAAACTCCAAATTAAGATTCGTTAATTTTTCCTGAAACTAGACTCACACATATTCTTACCATAAAATTTTAAGAATTTTTGGTTTAGCAAATTAGTACAGTTTATTCATTAAAGTCACCCCTGTTCTACTGTCTGACAGTTCCGACCCTTCTTCACTAAAAATTAATTATCTCCTTGTACAGAATTCAAATGATTTTCTCGTTTATTTCTCTTAAAAATAGACTCATTAAAAATTATAATCATATAATTTTAATTTCCTAATTATTTTTATCCATTTTTTTATGATTTTCCAAAGTCAAAACAGGGGAACCCGAATTCATTCTGACCTTGTCTCACAAAATTCATTATATCTCATGATTTACAAATCCATTGCTTACACCATTTCTTCTATGAGAAACTAGACTCAATAAGATTTAATTTCATATTTTTTTCATCTTCTAATTCCATTTATAAAATTTATGGTGATTTTTCAAAGTTAGTCCACTGCTGCTGTCTAATATTGTTTTAGTGCAAGCTGTTTATTACCAATTTTCCCCTAAGCTTTTAATAAATAACAATTTCGTCCCTACTCAATTAGCATCTCAATTGAGCTGATTTTTCTCAATTAACACTTTATTCTATCACTTTAAACTACTTTAAAAATTTTGGAAATTATAATTTCAGTACTAGAATTTAATTCCAAACCTTTTCACAATTAGGTCCTAAAATCAATTTCCATCAATTTTACTTGATAAAATTATCATATATCAAAATTAAAGCTTCAATTCTATGTTTATTCATCATATTCTTCCTGAACTCATCCATAATATCTTTAAAAATTAACTATGACATCAAAAACTAATGAAATAGTAAGTTGGACCCAATTGTAAAAGTCTAAAAACATAGAAATTTCAAGGAGAAAGCAAGAATTAAACTTACATGTAGCTAGAGAATGAAAATCAGCTTGAATCCTCTTCTATGTCTATTTTTCAGCTGATGAAAATAAATAAAAATGAAGAGAATTCTAGATATTCCAATTTGGTCCCATTTTTATTTAGTTTATTTTGGCAAATTTTCAATTTTACCCTTATTTCACCATTTTCCTGATTTTTCTGAGCTATTGCCGCCCAAAATATCTCTTTTGGGCTTATTTGCACTTTAGGTCCTTCCTCATTTGACAATTGAGTTATTTAATCCTTTTAGCAACTTTTACACCTTTTTCAATTTAGTCCTTTTTATTTAATTAACCACCCAAACATTAAAATTTTCTGACGAAATTTTAATACTACCTTATTGATACTCCATAAATATTTATAAAAATATTTACGGCTCGATTTATAAATTTGAGATTTCGATAACTATTTTCTTCAATTCCTTGACTTAATAAATCTTTATAAAACACAAATTACTAATTTAAAAATCTCTCAAAAATCACATTTGGCTGATAATTATTAAATAAATAAATTACGAGCTTATTTTTTTGAATTTAGTGGTCTCGAACCACTATTCCCGATATTATTGAAAGTTGGTTATTACAATCTCGATATGACCAGTTAAACCTCATCGAAGAAAAACGTTTAAAGGCCATTTGTTACGGACAGATGTACATGAAGAGAATGATCGCGGCCCATGACAAGAAAGTACGGCCAAGAGAATTCCACGAAGGAGAACTCGTGCTGAGAAAGATTCTCCCAATACAAAAAGACCTGCGAGGAAAATGGGCACCAAATTGGGAAGGACCATACGTCGTAAAGAAGGCATTCTCGAGTGGAGCTTTAATTTTCACTGAGATGGATGGGAATGAGTTACATCATCCAGTGAATTCAGATACTGTGAAGAAATATTATGCCTAAAAAAAAAAGGGGTCAAGGTGAAAACTCGAAAAGGGCGTCTTGATTAACACGAAAGATTAGGATGAAAACCCGAAAGGGCATTCTAATGAAGCAAACATGGGGCTTGAAAAGCAGGGCGTTTTGAACGGTGGGTCAAACAGCAAGACTACAGTATTTGAAGCATTTTCAGCAGCTTGAAAATTTCTACGCAAGAAGCCATGCTCGAAAAAATTCTTGATTAAAGAACGTGGAAGAATTCATGCGTTGAATATCTAGAGCATTTGTATCCGTTGAATGCGATCCATATTCTCTTTATGACACTTTTTACTATCATTGGTTAACTTTCTTTGTTTGCTACATTTGAAGTAAATAAATGTGAGGTATCCCTTTTGTCCCTACCTGACAATTTTCATGCATCTCATTATGTGTTTATATACATGATAAATAGTGAAATGACATATTCTAAACAAAAGAAATGTTAAGTATTACCCGGATAAGAATTTGATAAGTACAAGAGTCTCAAAGCAAGGACAAAGCTCAACTAGGGGCAAAAGAGCGATATTTGAGAAACGCAGATTGTTCGTGAAGCTTGAGGACGGGTACAGGGCCTAAAGAGAAAGTCAAGAGCCGAAGTAATGAATGCAGATCATCACAAAAAAAAATCGTGACGAAAAAGGACATACGACAAACATGCCTAAGGCGCATAGCATAATCATGTAGGCATAAAGGCGTTTAAGACAAACATGTGCATATCATGATAACATCATGCATGACATATATAGGTACTCCAGTAGAGCAAGAGGATGTGATGATAGATGTACTGAATCAAAGGAAAAGACACCTGAGTTCCACCAGATGACATATTTTGGTATTCTGATGTTTTTATTTTTGTTTCAAAAAATCAACTCATATTGCGAGAGGTGAGTTGAGCCTCAAGACACGCTGAGGTATTTTCAATTTATGTTTAAAAAAATCAACTCATATTGCGAGTGGTGGGTTGAGCCTCGGGACACGCTGAGGTATTTTCAATTTTCATTTTTTCAATTTATGTTTCAAAAAATCAACTCATATTGCGAGAGGTGAGTTGAGCCTCGGGACACGCTGAGGTATTTTCAATTTATGTTTCAAAAAAAAAAAATCAAATCATATTGCGAGAAGTGAGTTGAGCCTCGGGACACGCTGAGGTATTTTCAATTTCTGTTTGTCAAAAATCAAGCTCATATTGCGAAAGGTGAGTTAAGCCTTGGGTCATATGCTGAGGTATTTTCAAGTCCTGTTTTTAATGTCTCTTTTTCAAAAAATCAACTCATATTGCGAGAGGTGAGTTGAGCCTCAGGATACGCTGAGGAATTTTCAATTTCTATTTTTTCAATTTATATTTTTCAAAAATCAACTCATATTGCGAGAGGTGAGTTGAGCCTCGGGTCACATGTCGAGGTATTTTCAAAATCTGCTTTTCAAATTAAGTTTCAAAAAAACCAACTCATATTGCGAGAGGTGAGTTGAGCACGTGCTGAGCTATTTTCAATTTCTATATTTAATGTCTGTTTTTAAAGAGTCAACTTATATTGTGAGAAGTGAGTTGAGCTCAAGATCACATGCCGAGTAAAGAATCAAGATTGAAGCTGATTGAAGACACCAGATTTTGTCTCCCTGAAGTTGCAGTGGAGCTAATCGCAGATATCAGATCTTGCCTTTCTAAAGTTGCAGAAGAGAAGACCACAAACTTTACCTCACTGAAGCGGTAGAAGAGCAGATTGAAGCTGTAGATCTTATCTTTCTGAAGTTACAGGGAAGCAGATCGAAGCCACAAATCTCATATCCTTGAAGTTACAGTGGAGTAGATTGAAGCTACAAGGCATATATCAGAAGATGCAGTGGATTGAACCAAAGCTACAAGATGCGGTAGACTGAAAGGAGACTACCTGAACAATAAGAGCACCAAAGCAAGTCAAAACTCGAAAAAACTAGACAAATTTTGTCTTCCTTGAAAGTCTTTGCTCTATTCTCGTTGCACGACAATAAGCAAAGAGGGGCAGCTGTAGAAGCCCAAAATTTGCCCAGCCCAATTCAAATCCCAAAGGCCCAAAAAGAAAAAAAACCCTAACTACCTATCCCAAACCCTATTCCTAATTGCCCAAACATTAAAACCCTAAATCTAACCCTAGCCCCCTAGCTTGTTGGCGCCGCAACCACCCATTGACTGTCGGCCAACTGCCCTTTGCACCACCAGCTCTGCAGCACCGTCATTCTCCTGCAAAAGAAAAGACAGTATGCATAAAATATTGAAAGCTTGTAAAAAATAGGTCTATATAAGCCTAGAAATTAGTTTGTAAAGAGGATTTTTTTTTCTTCTATTGAAAATAAGAATAGATATTCAAACAAGAAAAAGCAGAGATCATAGCAATACCAGAGCAGAAGAACAAACCCCAAATCGGAAAACTAAAATATCAAAAGTAAAAAAAAACGAAAAGTCCAAGGTGATTTTTACTTTTTTCTTTCTTATTTTTGAGTTTATTCTCTCATATATGCACATATATTAAAAGTATATAAAAATAAAAAATAAAAAAACGGTGATGGCGGCGACGACGGCGGTGGCGGCAGTGGTGATGGTGTGGCCTCTGGCGGATTACGGACATAGTCCGAGAGAAAACCCTCCCTTTCCCTTTTTTTTTTTTTTCTTTCACTTTGCAAAAATGAAATTTTTGAAGAAAAAATGCCTTTTATAGCCTCCCAAAACGACGTCGTTTTGGGGGCTGCCTTTTAACCCCAAAACGACGTCGTTTTGAGCATGACCCGCGCGCCGACCCGACCCGCCTCGGAGGATCCGCGTGTTTTCATTGGAGGGACTATTTGCGCATTTAGCCCATCCGCTTTTTTTCTATTATGCAATTAAGTTTCAATTTATTTTTAATTTGGCCCCATAATTTTTTGCATTTTTCAATTTAGTCCCCGTTGATGCGCTGCGTTTTGAGGGGAAGGAAATATTACTGTTTCGACCCCCTTTGTTTCACGCGTGTTCAAATAAGCCCCTTTTTCTTTCTCTTTATTGCGAATTCGCCCTAAAATTTTGTTTTACGTTCGATTTAGTCCTTTTTGTGCTATTTTGCTGTCTTATTTTCAAATTACTTGTTATTATTTTTTATTATTTATTATTATTATTAATTATAATTTCTATATTATTATTATACATATATAGTAGTGTATATTTATTATAAACGTTTATGTATATATATTTGTACATAGTATTATTTTTATTACTTTATTTTAATATTTTTGTTATATTTGCCTTTCATATTTATATATTATTATTATTATATAGTAGTGTATATTTTTATTATCTATGTACGTGTATATATATATATATATATATATAGTACTATTTTAATTACTTTATTTTAATATTACTATTGTATTATATTGTTTTTTTATATCATCATTATTTCTACTATTATTATTATTATTAACATTAGCGCATATTTTATTATATATATGTATATGTATATTTTTCATATATGTTATGTATGTATGTTTTTAACATTATATTTTTATATATATTATTTTGTATATATTTTAATATTATTAGTTATATATCTTTTATATTATTATATGCATATTTCTAATACTATCTTGTATTTTTCTAGCACCTTTATTTTTAATATATATGTACATATTTATATAGTATTATTAATATATATTTTTATGTTATTAGTATTTATAATATATATTGTATATGTTCATTTTATATATATATTATGTATGTATTTTAGTATTATTATGTATACACTTTTCATTCCTATTATTACATACACTTTAATATATATCTAGCACTATTAGTATTTTTTTTTAATATTAAGTTTATGTCACTTTACTTATTATTATTATATGTTTATATATATTCCTCCTTATTTCGCGTTTAATACTATTGTTATCATGTTTAATATCGCATACGTTGATTATTGTTTTTAATATTACTGTCGTAGTTATTATTTGTTTCGATGTATTTCTAACTCTATTTTTTTGTTTTGTTTGTTTTGTTTCCTGCCTATTTTGTATCATCTTGCTGTTCAGTATTTTAAAGATTTTTATTCATATCTTTTAATTTCAATAAATAAGGCAATGTACCGATTTAACATCAAGTCATTGAGTTCATTGCTATGTTGGGTGAAATTCGTCGGCTCGTGTTAAAAACGGAACATCTTTCTAAAAAAAACCGAAAACTAAAATTCTCATATCGAATCACGATTAAATGTGAAATTGAATTCGTATTTTTGAACATCAAGACAACACGTGTTTAATAAAGATACCAATTTTGGGCGTCGCGAGGGTGCTAATACCTTCCTCGCACGTAACCGACTCCCGAACCCTATTTTTCTCTGGATTTTCACGTAGACCTAAACTCGACCTTCATTTTTGTTCAAGAATAAATTTTCTTTTTTAAAAAAAATAATTTATTTGGTGACTGATCACACCTAGAAAAAAGATCGGTGGCGACTCCCTTTTTAATAAAACCGAAATTCCATTTTCAAAATTTCAAATAATCACCACAATTAGCGATTGAAAGGAAATTTTTTTACGTCGCTACATTGCTGACATAGATATATATGTGGACTGCCACGTGGATGCTACATAAACTTAATTATTTTTTTAAATAATTTTAATAACTTTCTATATTTTTGAAATTTTTTTGAATTTAAGAAAAATATAATTGTTGATGTGGCAATCTATGTCAGCAAAGTTAATGTTTGTTAACTTTTCCGTCTATTTTGGAATGGTTTGACAAAAAAAATACAAGTTCAAGGATTAAAAGAGGTGAGAAATTAAATGAAGGGCTAAAATAACTTTTATTATAAAGTTGAGGGCTAAATAAGTGTCACTATGCCAAAAATCAATTGATATTTTCAATATTTAATTTTTAAAATTATCAAAGATTTAATTTTTAAAATTTTCTAAGAGCAAATATGTCATTCACTATTTGTAATTTTTGAATTGATAAATATTTTTTAAAAGAATTATTACAAATTTTTACACTTTATATATAATTTCAAATTTTTGATATATTCTTTTAATTTTCTAAAGTTTCTAGAATTTATTTATTTATTTTACATTTTGAATTTATATTATATATTTTAGAATTTCTTAAAATTTTAGTTTAGAAAATCCAACATTTTCTATTTTCATAATAGAATTTAAATATAAATTTTAATTTCTATTCACATGGATGCCATACGTAGAATTCTAAGTGGATGGAAGTTCCATGTGGAGTTATTAATAGGCGACATATGTTAGTCGCATAAATTTAAGCTTGTTTTAACATTATTGGACTAAATCGATTAACAAAATATAATTTTAAGTATGGATATGATAAAAAAAAATTTAAAAGTAGTAACATAGAAGAAAAGGATATATTCTAGAGACAGAATCATGCTTTTAGGTCTTAATTTAGTTATACTTTTTCTTCTTTAACAAGTTGGACATAATATTTTTAATTTTATTTTATTTCAAAACTTTTTAACTTAACAAATTTTAAAATTAAATATTCAAATTATAATTAATTTTATTAAAATATTTATCAATGTGAAATTCTTCTATATAATATTTTTAATTACACTCTAAACAGTCCAAAGTAAAGTATTACATATCAATACAGTCAAATTCCTACTAAAGTAGCTATTCAAAAAGGATTACAATTGCCCTAAACTAGCATTTGGGATTTTAAATACGTGACACATATATAACAATGAAAAAAAAAATAGAATATTATCGATCGAGTGCAAGCACATACACATCTGTCAAGAAATAATGGTAAATATTAGACATTGATAATTCCCGGCCCCAAGAATGAAAAAAAAATATAATAGTGGAAAGTCAGATATAAACCCAAATAATAATTGAAAAGGATAAGAGTCTATAATTAAAAAAAAAAAAAAAGAAAAGAAAGGAAAGTGAAAGCTTTTAAGATATCGAGTAGAAAATACACCAACACATTTAGAAAAGAAAAAAAAAAAAAAAGGCATAAAAAAATAAGTTGGTTTATTTTAAGTTTTGATTCATTTCCAGCATATTATCTAATGAGGAGGCTAGGGAGAGTAACTCAGATTTCATAGAATTCTAGTTGATCAGGCATTAATAATCAATAAGGAGTAAAAGGGAATTCCAGTAATCCAATGCCATTCTCAATTTGATTCTTTGTTTTCACCATGCAATTTCACACACAGAATAGACGTTGAGGGACCATAGAAAGAGGAATATTCATTAGGGTTCCGCCTTGATAATGTGCCAGTTAAGAAACATATATACAGATATCCAAAAGTTTCCTGACGACTAGACAGAAACAGAAACAGAAACCAGAAGCTTTGGAGGAATGGGGAGTAGGATGATATACAAACTTAGGTCCAACATCAGATAATTTCTAACAAAATTTACATGAAATTATTCTCTAGTTAACAAGTAGACTTTTCACTAAGCAACACTGAAGGAATTTGCAGCACTCTCCACAAATTTTCTAGCTCCTTTAAACCACCGCTTGTCCCCAGCTTGTGCTTTGCAAATGTAAAGTTTACCATTGTTTACGGTGGCTGTAATTAGTTGGTGCTTGCCACCTTCATCTCCATCAGCAGTTCTCGTCAACACCGACAAGAAGTAGTACTGTTTCCCTCCGATCACAGGAGTTGAAGTCTCCAATATGTTTGCAGTTGCCACTGCATTTGAGTCAAACCCACCCTGCATGCCATTCATTTCAAGATATCAGAGATTTGCTCGTAATTGGGAAAAGAAGCTTAGGAAATAGGTGGGGATATAAAAATACGATTCCCTAATATGAGTATGTGCCGGTATATATATACACATGCTAGTTTAATACCTCAGCATCAGTTAAGCCCGAGTATGCTTGTTTTCCAAGCAGATAGTCCACCTGAAAAGATCCATGAGAAGCAAATAAATCAGCAAAACACGTTATATATATATATATATATATATATATATATGCGATGAAACGAAATGATAAAAAATTTAAACCTTAGAGAGGAAATTTTCAGGGGAACCGAAGTCAGTAATGGACTTCTTATCAGTAGGAGTGACCATGACAGCAACATTGGTGGTGGAGTCGAAGTTGTCCTCGTATCTCAGGACTTGACCTGGGTACTCAACCTCTTTGCTTGGGTTCCATTTTGATGGTATTGACAGCTTGAAACCTTCCCCGTTGTATGGGATGAACTCTGTGTTTGTTTTTGGCTTTCCAAATACATTTGCTGTCATCCAATCAACTCGTTATTTCCATAATCATCATCTACAATCAATTCCTCCCTATTTGAATATCGTTTTACAGGAAAGGGACTCATGATCACATAAGGTATCATAGAAGAGCATTAAACAAATAAATGATAGAATTAAGGAGAAAGAGAAAGAGAAAGGAAAGTTACCAGCTTCACCATAGGCAGCATCAGCAGGAGAAACCTTAGAGCCAACCGCTGCAGTACCGATGAGCAGAGTGAGAGCCAACCGACGGGAGATCACAGCGTTGCTTCCGGAATCATCATTTTCTTGGACTGCCTGTTTCTGAGAAGTGCAAGCCAGCAGTTGATTTGACTTGACGATTGCAACTTGGCGCTGGGATGTGGAGGGTGGAGTTGATGATGATCTGGGTGCGGAGGTGAGTGCATGGTGGTGCAAGAAGCATGCGGTGGAGGCCATTGCTGCTCTAATGTAGTAAACAAAAACTAAAAAGAGTGGGGTGATTTTATATGTGAAGGGGGAAATCGGCATTGTATTAATTAGGAAATTAGACGACGAAAATGGATTGGATTATGGGAACGGGGGATAAGGTTGATCAGCCTCTTATTGGTGCCACGTAGATTGAATTAGGTCCATGTCAGATTTCCATTTTGGATGTATGTCCAGCGATGGAGTTCCAGACTTCACTCCATCCTTCACATCATATAACCATGTTTAATTTATAGCTCTCCCACTCTTATCTTATCCAACAAAAATCCTCTGCCAATTTAAAATTAACACGTGGATTTCTTGATTAAAAAAATATTAAAATTGTTAAATAGGGATTTTAACAATGAAAAGCAGCATTGAAATACGAAGCTGGATATCATCCAGAAATTAATCACCATCATGCATGATGGCCTGCTCTACTAAACAAACATAAAATCTATGACCGCAATCTTCCAACTCCTAAAAACACCAAAAAGAGTAGTATAATTTAAATATCATTTTAATTAATTCTCTATATTTGCAGTGTGTCAGTGACAGGCCTTTCTTTCTTCTTCATCAGTCATCACCATGAACTGTGAATATACAACTAGATTTTTTGATGAAACTTTTTGGGTTCTTGTTTTATGAGAATAGGTCATATGCACCTATATATGGTGAAGAGGTGGTGCAGGTTGTAAGCAAGAGGGCTTTTGTATTGGGTCGAGTTGGAAACATTTCATATTTAATTTTTGAGTTTAATATTTTTATCTAAAATTTAAGTTGGAATCATTTCATATAACTTAATCTTTGAATACATTAAAATTTAAGTTTAATTATAGGTAGGTTTTTACTACTCCATTTAAATTTTTTCTTATTTTAGTAATTGAATTTGTATTTTTTATCAAATTATTCTAAAATGGATAGAAAAGTTAATGTTTATTAACTTTGTTGATGTAATATATACATGGATTGTCATATAAATAACATATCAGCATTTAATTATTTTTTTAAAAATTTTAAAAATCTTAAAAATCTTAAAAGTATTAAAAAAATTACACCTTTTATAATTTAAAAATAATTTATACTTTTTAATAATTTTAATAATTTCTAATTTTTAAAAATAATTATATATAATTTTTTTTAAAATTTAAAAAATTCATTAAATGCTAATGTGTCATTCACGTAGCAATCCATATATATGTCACGTTAGTAAAATTAAAAAACGTTAATTTTTTTATCCATTTTGAGTGATGACAAAAAAATAAAAATTTAAAAGCTAAAATAGATAAAAAATAAATAGAATACTAAAATAAAATTTTTTCTAAAATTAAAAAACTAAATAAATTATTATACCAAAAAATAAATATTTTAATAATTTATTTTATAAAAAAATATTATTTTAATTATTTTTTAATTAAATGGATGCTCGGTTAATTTATCACACTAATCTAATCAATATTCTACAAATATAAAAAAAGAAATATTATTTCATTTATCTGCCTGCCATTATTGAACCAATCTAAAATCTACCTACCATTCTACTATTTATGACGCCATCACGAAAATAGCATTTTAAAGTTAAAACACTTTTGATTTAACACTTTTGATTTAACATTTAAATTTTTCATTTATCTGCCTGCCATTATTGAACCAAGCTTTTATTTTTAATTACTATTTTTAGCACATTAGCTTCTTTGGTTAAATAATAATGATTTTATCCATAAGCCTCAAGTTCGATTATTTTTCTAAGCACATTTGTATTTTTCATTTCATATTGTTTCAAATTTTTTTTAATTAATGTCTTTAATTAATAAAGATATGTTTTCAAGTTTTTTTTTATTCATCTTTTTAATTAATAACTCTTTTATTTATAAAATCAAGTAATTATCCATAAATATCATTATTTTTAGTAAATATAATTTTTTTAATATGTGTAATATTTATTTTTCAATCCATATTATGAATATAGTAAATTTTAGTATTATATGTTTTTGTATGTGTATTTGGAATATTTCACATATAAAAATATTTGAGATATCATACCCATAATATAGATGAAAAATAATAATTATATTAGAAATAATTATTTGATTTTATAATATTAGAAACCACCGTACTTAAAATATAGGTGAAAAAAATAAATATTTGACATATAAATATTATATATAAAAAAAATTAGTCGATGTTTTTAAAAAATAAAATATATTTAACATAATGATAAATATCAAAAATATATTTTTATTATATAATTTGTAATAATTATATTACTTTATAAATAAAAAAGGTATTAATTAAAAAGATGAATTAAAAAAAATTTGAAAACATATCTTTATTAATTAAAGACATTAATTAAAAATAAAAAAAAACTTAAAATAATATGAAAAAAAAATACAAATGTGCTTAAAAAAAAGAATAGAACTTAAAACTCAAGGATAAAAATCATTATTTTTTAACCATTTAACCAGAAAAACTAATATATTAAAAATAAAAATGAAGCTTGAAACAACATGAAATGAAAATACAAATATGAGTAGGAGAAAAATCAAACTTAAAACTCAATAATAAAATTACTAACATTTGACAATTTAACTAAAGGAGCTGATGTGTTAAAAAAATAAAAAAAAAAACTTGTACAAAATTAACTTATTTCCCTAAATATAGACCCAGTTCTCTAATTTTTCTTGGCCTTTTCATCAAATTTGACCCTAATTTAATCAATATACTATAAATATAAAAATATATTATTGCATTTATCTGCCTGCCATTTTTGAACCAAAATAAAACTACCTACCATTCCACTATTTATGACGCCATCGCGAAAATAGCATTTTAAAGTTAAAACACTTTTAATTTAACATTTAAATTTTTTATTTGGAAAAGTTGTTTTTTTGGGTTTCCTTTTGGATATATATTTTTGGTTAAATTCTAAACTTTAGTCCCTATATTTATCTAAAATTTAAAATTTAATCCCTATAATTAAAAAGATAAAAATTAAATCCTAAAATATCATTTTAATCATTAATAATTTTAATATTTTTCATCAAAATTTACCAACTTGACTTGTTGACTAGCCTATTTTCAAATGATGTTAATGTGATATACAAAAAATAAACAGGTTTATGTTGATAAATTTTGATAGAAATTACAAACAATCAGAATTATTAGGATTATTAAATTTAAAAAAATAGGTGGATTGAATTATTTTAATAATTAAAGTAAAAAACTAAATCTCAATTTCTAGATAAGTACAAGGACTAATAGCAGATTTTAACCTATATCTTTTTTGTTCGAAGTGAATGTGATACCAAGGTTAACGTACAAGAGAAACGTGGAAATAATTTATATTTGATTCCTTCAGTCCGCATTCATTTGTTGCTTGTCAGTATCACCCACTATCCTCAAACGTATCATCAACATCTCTCTCTCTCTCTCTCTGGTTTGTGCTCTTTTGCATCTTCTTTTACAATTGATGATATTTTCTACAGAAATTGCAGTTCTTTGATCATGATTTTTTTTTTCTTTTCTTATATTTGATTCTACTAAAGTTCTTAGTTTAAAAATCTGGGTTTTATTTATTTCAAGTTGTTGGTTTTGTTTGGTTCTGAGGTTTATCTTGTTTGCTCGAGTCCTTACCTTGGCTGCTTTGTCTTTCTTCCATTTCGATATTTCCGACGATTCTTTTTTTTTCTTCTTAAATTGCAGTAGCAAATTACCGCTACTTTGAATATACTAATTTTTTGTTTGCTTTATTTCTGCTACCTTTTCTTTTCTTTTTGTTTTCGGGTTAAGTTCATGTACGGAAACACAGTTCCAATGTTTCTCTAAAAGGGTTACATGTGGTGTTAAAGCATTAGTAAGAACAAGAATCTGCTTTGATATTATCTTTAGCAAATGGCAACCGTAGGTTTTCTTGCAAAAGATTTGCTCTTATGAGCGTCTCATGGTGGTTATGATACTGGGTTCATCTAGCTACGCCAAATTACTTGAAATTGTTTCTTATATTTCAGTTGAGTGGTTATATGTGTCTACTGAGAAGCCAAAGCAAACGCAACTTCTTTTTTTTTTTTTTGTGTGTGGCTATAAGCTTAAGCATCAAGACTCCATTTTTGAATTTTTTTTTTCCATAAATATTGCAAAATATAATATTAAATGTGAACTTCAAATTATTTGTTAGATGTTAATATTTTGATGAGATTTCAGAGCTGTTCTGTTTATTCCAGGAGAATAAATTTGTCTGTTTTCTTGAAGCACAAGAATAATGCCTGAGAAAATAACAACAGAGGACTTATTTAACAATCTAGTAGAGACCATTGCAGATGGTGTCTCTAAGCAGAAATCCGTGTCCTTTTTTGAGGAAGAGAAATCAAACTCAGTTGTCTCTGGCTTCAATCGGCTTTTTGGACGTCAGAGGCCTGTCCACCATATTTTAGGCGGTGGAAAATGTACGACTTTCAACTCATTTCTTGAAATTGCTAAAAACCACCTGCGTTGATCAATGTTGTTACTGTAAATTCTGCAGCTGCTGATGTTTTGTTATGGAGGAACAAGAAGATCTCAGCCAGTTTTTTAGCTAGTGCAACTTTAATATGGGTTCTATTTGAATGGCTTAATTACCATTTCCTGACTCTTCTATGCTTTGCTTTGGTTCTTGGCATGCTTGCTCAGTTTGTTTGGTCAAATGCCTCGGGTTTACTTAACAGGTAACACAAATAGGCATATGCTTATGTACTGCTTTTATTTTTTATTATTTGTTGCTCTTCAAGGTTTTGGTACCATGTGTGCTGCTGATAGGATTGCATAATTTTTATAGTAAATTACTTCATGGAAACAGGTCATCTTCTCAAGTGCCACGCCTTGTTTTGCCCGATGAATTATTTGTTAGCATTGGGAGGTCAGTTGGTGCTGAGGTGAACAGAGGCTTACAATATCTGCAGGATGTTGCATGTCAGGGAAACTTGAAACAATTTCTTGTGGTAGGCTCTCAATATTTTCCTAGCACTCTTCCCTTAACGACATATGCTTGCAAATTATATGTTCCCTGCTGATCCATATGCCTTTAAAAGTTTCTGCCATATATTTGTAGAAACATTCAGCAAACTCTTAAATATCGTTAATGCAGGAGGAAGAAATGTTATGATCAATTTCTTTATGCATTCTATTTATTGCGGCATTCTTCACTCTTTCTTAATTTGGTTCTCAAATTACTTCCTTATTTATTTGGTTGTAATCGATTGTTAGTGTTGAAAATTATTAAAGTGAAATATGTCAGTAAAAGGCCCTTACTAACATTTTACTAATGCATGCAACTTTAGAGACTCAATCCAAGAAAAAGTTAAAAAATCAAATGAAAAATATATTTGGAACAAGTTTCAGCATGTTTGATCCAAAAAGCTGAAAATAACTGCAATGTTTTAGACTTATAAAGAATATTGTAAACTTTGCTACGGTCACAGCTTGTGGGTAAAGACCATTATATTGAATCTGCATTTCTAACTAGTTTCCTCCATCACACTAGATTTGCTGGAGTGGATTTTTAATGATCAACAACTTTACAGGTTGCAGTAAGCTTGTGGGTTGCTGCTGTTGTTGGAAGTTGGTGCAACTTTTTGACTGTTTTGTACATTGGTAAGAAATTTTATTAAATTATCTTGCATTAATAGCATGGTAGTTCCGTAAAAGGGGAAATAAAGCATGGTAATACTCTAATGTGTGGTTGTTTGCTATGTTACTTGGACTTGGGTGTGAGTGGCAGATTTGGGTATGTATCTAACACGGATATGTTCAATTCTTTCTAAGTTATTCCATTTATTTTGGAGGGTCCTTGGAGGGGGGGTATATCCTGGTACCCTTGTCCAAAAATGTTCTGGACACGGGTGGTTCAAGAAAAACGGAAAGTCGGAACAACATAGGTTGTCTGTACCATACTGTCTTAAGCAGAAAATATTCTGTTTATAGAACCCACCTTTGGTTCATTAGTCCAATAAATTTAGTATTGCTCAATGCCCGCGAAATGATTATCTAGTTGCATTTACAGTTTAGCTTATTTATCTTGGTTGACTTGAACATAGCCATGTTTGTTAGCTTTATGCATTGAACAAACACTTGCCCTTTCTCTTTTTGCATTTGAAAATTTTACCTAAGATAATTGTTGCCTCACGGACATAGGCCGTGGCCCCCAACTAAACAAGTAACACCATTGCAAAAATGATTTTGTTCTGTCAAGTTGAAACCGAGATTTCCAAGATTTATCAAGTGTAATTGGTGACTGATTTTTCCAAGGTGGGAATCTGGCATTGAACTTTTATTTATTTCAGTCAAGTTATTTCATCTAACTTGTGATAACTGATGAAGTTCAGCCTATCAGATATTAATTGATTTGAACGTACAATTAAGTGTATCCATTGGCTCTAATATTGCAATTTAGAGAAGAACAAGTTTTGACACAGAAACCTTTTTCCTTTCAGAGTTCGAATTGTTATTAGTGTCTTCAAATGAGCCTTAATATTCAAGTTACAAGTTCCACGCCTAGAATACCTTTTCCTTCTTTAGCTTTCCAATCTCCTTTGCTCTCTTTCTTTTTTAGCTGCAGACAAGTTAGATTACTGACAATAACCACCTCAGTCGTGGCATGCCAAGGGAGGATCTGACTTGGTATGGTTATGGAATAGTTGAATCCAGTTAGCCTAGGTTCTTCCGTGCATGGTATGCTGGTTAACCTGGATTAGTCTTGTGAAGGCATGTCAGTGCTCATTTGGTTTTGGAATGGTTAAATCTGATTAACCTAGGCTTCTTTTATACATTACATGCTAGTCCTATGCTGGCTATCTTGGATCAGACTTGTAAGGTGTTTGTGCATTGAACTTGCTAGACTCTGTCCTGCCTATGTCATGCCTGATCTGGTGCTAAATTGGCTGGATTTGCCGGTGCAAGGCTGCTCATGTGCAAAATCCTGGATTGTTGCTATCAAAATTAGACATTTCCTATGGATAGGAATTTCAAAGTGAAAAAGAGAAGGAAAATGAGAAAAAATTAGGAATTAAAAGTGAAAGAAAAAGCAGTCCGCGATAGCCTGATAGACCCCTAAATTCAAATGAATAGCCCCTTTCTGAAGAAAGAGAAACCTTCTAAAAAATGTTGAACTCAGAAAATTCCATGTCAACTTTCTTCTATTTTCATTGCCACATTAGATGCCAACTAGTTTATTTATAGTACGTATTTATCATTTAATGAGTATTGGACTTGATTGAGTCTAGCATAATAAATTCTGTTTCCTAATTGGATAAAAATAATGGTTTCACGAAGGAAAGAGGTTCTAGTTAGGTGTATACCAAATAGGAAAAATGGACATTTTTGGGATTGAGGGTGTAGTATTTTTACCTTCTAACTTGATTTTTTAACTGTATGTCAGAACTACATAAATTTGTATGTCAACATTGACACCATTGGAAACAAATTTTCTTTATAGAATCTGAAGACTTTATAAAAACTCTACTATGGGAAATGTTTTAGACAATTAAAATTTTCAGGAATTTAAAACGCTTCTTAGTAACTGGTCTATGCTATTACTCTTAAGAAGTGGATTCAGCGGGTCTAAGGTTCAAATCTTACTATCTACAACTCTTTCCAAGTTCCATTATCCTAGATTGTGATCACTTCTGTACTGAAAAGCTTTAGGTACTTTACTTTTGGGCTTTTGCATCATGGTGTAAATGATGGCATGCTCTTCACATTGCATTTAACTGGTGGTCCATGTGACCTATATATATGGTTCTGGAGATGCTTATCTTTTCCTTTTCTATTTTACATCTTATGAAACAAATTTCCTGTCCCAGAGGACAAAAGACCACCATTGAAAAATCAGACTAACTGGACCTGCCGGTTGAACTGGGAACTGTTGCATAGTCCAATCTGGTATATGTTATAGACCTAGAGAAAAACCAGAAAAATAAGAAGAAACTTAGTTAACCCATTGGAATTCTATTAAAGACCATGCAAGTTGACTAAATATTCATTAACTATTTATTATTAGATAGTATTTAATTTCTTTTTAATTATGAAAGACAGCTTTAGCCTTTTGCTATATATGAGCAGGGCCTTTGATGTTAAAGTTTTTATTTTTCCTTCTCAGGTTTTGTTGCAGCCCATACATTACCGGTCCTGTATGAGAGGTATGATGAGCAAATAGATGGCTTTGTTTACAATATGCTTGATCAGTTCCAAAATCACTATAAAAAGTTGGATTCTGGTGTTCTGAGCAAGATCCCCAAAGGAAAGTTCAAGCTTAAGAAACATGACTAGGTGCATTTGGTCACTTCCATTAGATCTTTAGAGTTTCTGTAGCACATGTATACATCAAACACTTGAATAAATGGTGTTATATTTTTGTGAAATTATCAGTTTGAATATTGGAAATATCTTTGCCAACCTCAACTGCTGGGTCAATTAATGATCCGCTATGTCACATTGTTACTCAAACTTAGGTGTCACTGTTAATACGGTTATGGATATGTTTAATCGTTCTTTTCCCCCAAGTTTGTTCATGTATTTGTAGGCTATTTGGGGGTCATATCCATGGACGTTGGAAAACGTTATTTCAAGAAAAATGGATAGTTGAAGCAACATAGGTGATCTGGGTTTTAATTGTACATATTTTCTCAAATCCTACTCCCTCTAAAATAGGATAAAACAAGCTGAATAAACTATAATTCAGAATCAACATTTTATACCCTCAAGGCATATCCACCTTGACGTCATGAATGAAATACACAATTATAAATGAACATCTTAGAATATATGGAAAAGTTAGAAAAGAAACAGAACAATATTCAGCATTTCACACCCTCAAGTCGTGAACACATTGTAACACCATGAATGAATTTCATTCCCATTCTTTTCAAAATTGAAATACAATTAGTGGTGCAACACAAGCAGCAACAAACAGGGAATCTATAAAAAAAATGAAAACAATATTGTCGTATACATCATCTATTTGTATCTATAGTTCCGTGTATGTAGTAGTGTACAGCCAAAAACATGAACTAACAGCCAACAAGAGAAGAGATGCAGTAAGAATGAGTGTCAATCATGAGCCAGAGGTGCTGCCTTCTTGAGGCTTTAGCCGCCATTTCCAAGCAGCCAATGCGCCGCTTGCATTCCCTGTGAAGAATAGGTTTTTCGGTCCTCTTTCAGTCACTCTCGCTTCTCTTTTCGAAAATATTCTACCTTTCTCACTGAACCTGTGACCACAAATGGCAATATTCCTTGGTTACCGATGCATTCAATGAGGAAAACATCTTTTAGGCCAACAAGAAAAAGCATTTCCAGACGTCTAGAGGAAATATACTCACGATGTCAACTCATGCAGGCGAACAATGTTGTCATTACAAGGGCAGAAAAAAACTGGCTTGGTTTCAGCATCATTCGTTCCACATAGTACGAGTACACCCTGCAAGCCAAAATTCATTTTAGACCCTTCTTTTTTAGAATAAAGAGAATCGTATAATGTAGCATTAATTCCTTTAATACAAAAAAAAAAAAAAAAAAAAAACCAAAATATTACAGATGCCAAAATTCGAATTCCATAATTTCTGGATTTTATATTATGAGGGTGGCAGCATGAACTAAGCTCCAGATGTCTGTGGTAAAGAAGGTTTCTGTGTTTCTCAGAAAACTAGTATAAACAAGAGAATTTGGTTTTGGAATTCCCAATTTTGTCAACTAAAGAGGAGTCTTTTGATGGCATGAAGAAGCAGTAGCACTAAAAATATCCCGAGGCTTTGTTTGGTAGGGAAGATAGAGAAGGAACATGACAAAAATTACGTTTAGTCCGATAGTTAGGTTTCATAACTTTGTATTTTAAACAACGATAAGCATAACCATTGTATTAAAAGTTTTTCCTACCTTCCACTTCTCCACCTTATCAAACAATTTTTTTTCTCTTAATAAATTCAATAACATGAATAGGTTACACATGTAAATTCAGAAAATGAAGAACTCACATTTTCCTCTTTACTAGTATAAATCACCTCCCAATTTTGTCTTTCTGTTGCAAACCAAACTTTAATGGTGCAGTGAAGTGAGCTTGATAACAAATAGCCATTACAATGAACAAGAGATGTCACAACATCAGCATGTCCACTCAAAGTCTTAATGGATTGAAATGTGTCAATGTCCCACACCTGGTGAAGAGAAACATAACCAGAAATTCAATGCAAGTATAAAAACTGCACAAATGTTGTAGCAAGTGGAATTTCAATAAGCCAGTAACTGCCAATTCAAATAACTAAGGATTTGAACATTTATTTCAATTCACATTGAAAACACCATACTAGCAGAGGAACCGTTAAAAAAGAATGTAGATTAATTTAAGATAAGTGTAATTATAGAATAATTAACTTGTATAGATTAAAAAATGATTAAATTACTTCTAGATTGTTGGACTGCTATTACCTATATATAGGTATCGTATCCAAATTGTAAAGATAGAAGAAATAATATTCTTTTCTTATTTCCCATCTAGTTTCTTATTTCCCATGTCAGAAACTTCATCAAACTCTACTTTCTCATCTGCCTAACCAAAATCTATTAGAAATCATGTTTCCAACTTTGAATCACATTCTATTCAAATCACCAATATCAAATTAAATGGTGATAATTTTTTGCATTGGTCTCAATCCGTCTAAATATATATTCGGGGGCAAGGAAAGATTGATTACTTGATAGGAGATAAGGAAACACCAACAAAGGACGACCCCTTTTATGCTCTTTGGGAAGTTGAAAATTCCATGGTTATGACATGGCTAGTTAATTCCATAGAGGAAGATATCAATTTCAACTATATGTGCTAGGCCAAAAAACTCTGAAATAATGTTAATCAGATGTATTTTGATTTGGGAAATCAGTCCCAAATTTATGAGTTGACTATAAAACTTGGAGAGATTTATCAAGGATAGGACAACGTCATCAAGTATTTCAATTCATTGAAAAGATTATGGAAAGATTTGGATTTATTTAATGATTATGAATGGAAGTCTCTAGAAGATTGCAAAAACTATAAAAAGATGACAGAAGATTATCGCATTTACAAATTTCTTATTGGATTAAATGTTGAATTTGATGAAGTAAGGGGGAGAATTATAGGTCGGAAGGATCTACCTCCCATTTGTAACACCCCAAACCTAACCTAGATGCTACGGTTAGATTGTAGGGGTTACATCATACGAGAAAACATTAATTCTTAACTTTGGAGATAAGCTCGCTTTTAATGTAAAGAAAAAAAAAAGAATTGATTAACACATTAAGAATGCATCTATTCCAAAACACTCGTGGGTACTTTAAAAGAAGCCGCGTTTTAATGATTTTACTAAACAAATTCCTTTTACTTAAATTATTTTGTGTGATAATACATCATAACAATTTAGTCAAAACTTGGTAGTGACAAAACGTTATAGCAATTTGAACATTTAAAACCTTAATTTTGTTGTTAACCATGTTGCGTAGGTTAAAAGCCTGTTTAAAATTTTTTTTCTCAAAACAAATGCCAAAATGAGTTTTAACGTCCTAGACAAAAATTAAATGTCTAAAAGTCTGAAAAGCCCATAAAGATAAATCCAAAACTTACTAAATCAATAAAGAGTAAACCGAACTCTAGAGTCACTGTCCAATCCTAAGCTTGTGGATCACTTGAAATGGGACAAAACAGATATGTGAGTTAGAAGCCTCGTGTGTGAATTGGCCCATAACAAAATTTACTTATACAAATAACTAGTTTAGAATTTCACATATCATATAGCATATCGAAATCATTTTGTTTCACATATCAGAATCGTATCATATAGCATCTTATAGCATATCATATAACATATCATATATATCCTACCCTCATCCGCTACACACCATCTCCGTCCAACCAATCACACCAATTAGAACTACAAGAGTCCATCCAACCAATCACACTAATATGTGGTGGTATGCCACTCAAAATATGCAGCTGAGCTACCAGACAGAATTTGTGGTTTAATTGTCATATTTGCAGTGAAAACTGTCATATAACACTTCCTCCATTATAACATATCCCATCCCAAATACTTTGGCATAAACATAGACATAATATCATAATCTCATACATACATATAACATAAATCAGATGACATGCATACTTAAGCATTTTTATACTTGTATTTATTTTTGGAGCATAACATTACATATAATTTATACAAAATCAAACTTACTTATCATACTTCTAGGCTTACCCATACATATATATACTGAAACTTATGCTTTCCGGGGATATATAATGCCTACAAACCCAATTTTAGAGTCCCTTTATCGGCCCCTAATTGGGCCTTCAAATTGGCCAAAATGGGTCTATACGGCCCAACAAGCCAGCCTGTGTGGTCCACACGGCCTACCTGCACAAGTTGTGTAATCATACACGGTTGTGTGGTGTACACAGTCTATCGCACAACTGTGTGACTCTATGCAGTTTCGAAAAACAACCTTATTTTCTAGTTTTTACGAGTTTTTTTCGAGCTTTTCGGGTTAGTTTACACACCTGATTGTCGATTTGACAAACCACATGTCGAAAACTCACGAAACCTATATTCGATCATTAAATCACACTAATTAATCAAGGAAAAACTCATATAAAATGAATCCTTAACCCAAAATTTCAAACCCTATAACAAAATTTGAGTACTTACTTCTTCGAAACAGTGTCCAAATCAAATATTACTCCATTGGAGGAGTTTGATTAGCGCACCCTTCGCCTAACCAAAGCATAAGAACGTTTGTCACAACCAAGAACGAAAACAAACATTAATACAATTCGTACCTTGAACGAAAAACGATTAAGTATCCTAATATTAGAAAATCAATATGACGATACTTATACTTTATTGGGATTATGCCCTAACAATCGAACTCCACACAACAATTACTACTATAACACAAGATGGCAATGAAGCGAAAAGCAAAACAAAAGAAAAGAAAAAGAAAACAGAAGGAAAAAAATTACAAAGAAAAGAAAAGAAGGAGAAAAGAAACAAGAACGTGAAAAGCGAGAGTGATGGATAGTAAAATTAGGTGAGTGATTTTAAGGATTTTGAAAAAATAAAATAAAATAAGATAAATACAAATTTACTTTAATCCAAATTCTAACCCACCATATTTTTAAGAATTTAATTTGGACACTACTACTCAGATAAAACCGAAGAATTTTTTTTCTAAACTTGCGTAAGGTAGGATTCGAGCACAAGACCAAAGAGTAAGCTAACAAACACCTTACCACTAAACCAACAAGTTCATTCTTGTCCACAACTTGCAAAAATAATGTCAAAATTAAGAAAAAGAATTCAAAATAAGGGAATCGAACTCAAAACTTAAAACATACATCCAAGACACTTAACCAACACACCATATTAGATTATCTAACATGCTTAACAACCAAAATCTATGAAATTTAGGGCATTACAACTCTCCCTTCCTAAAAAAATTTTGGCCTTGAAATTTATCTGACTCAAAGAGATGAAGATACTGTTGATGCATTGAATCCTCAGGCTTCCAAGTGGCCTCCTTGGAACCATGATTCCTCCATAGTACTTTAACTAACAGAATATATTTCTCCTCAAGACCTTAACTTCACAATCCAAAATTTGTATCGAATCTTCTTCAAAAGACAAATCTGACCTCAACTCAATTTCCTCCACTGGAACAACACGAGAAGGATTAGATCGATAATGTCTCAACATGGATACGTGGAAGATGTCTTGGATATGATCCAACTCTGGAGGTAAATCTAACTGATAGGCGACTGGTCCAACATGCCTCAAAACCCGATACGGTCCAATGAATTGAGGGCTTAACTTGCTCTTATGACCAAATTTGAGAACTTTCTTCTAAGGAGATACCTTAAGGAAAGCATAGTTCTCCACCTCGAGCTTAATATCTTGTCTCTTGAGGTCTGCGTAAGACTTTTGTCTATCAAAAGTGGCCTTAAGTCGATATTAAATCATACGTACCTTATCTTTAGCCTCAGTCACTAACTCAGGACCCAAAACCTTTCTCTCACCCAACTCAGTCTAGGAAAGTAGAGTGCGGTATTTTCGACCATACAGTACTTCATAAGATGCCATCTGAATACTAGACTGAAAGCTATTATTGTAAGAAAATTTAGCTAGCGATAGAAACTCCTCCCAACTACCTCGAAAATCAATCACACAGCTCCGAATCATATCCTCTAAAATCTAAATTACCCTTTCAGATTGACTATTAGTCTGTGGATGAAATGTCGTACTGAAATCCAGTCAGGTACCCAAAGCCTCATGTAATTTTTTCCAAAAACGAGAAGTAAATCGGGGATTATGGTCTGAGATAATCAATACCAGAACCTTATGAAGCCTAACAATCTCAGAGATATAAAGCTTCACTAACTTATGTAAGGAGTAGTCGGTCATAACTGGAATGAAGTGAGTGGATTTAGTCAAACGATCCATAATAACCCAAAATGAGTCCTTAGTAGGTGTCAAGGGCGACCCACTCACAAAATTCATAGTTACCCGTTCCCATTTCCATAATGGAATCTTAACGGGTTGAAGTAACCTAGAAGGAAGTCAGTGCTTAGCAACTTGCTTGCACGTCAAACAATTAGAAACAAAATCGGTTACCTCAAGTTTTAGCCTAGACCACTAGTATAACTCTCGGAGGTCATGATACATCTTATTACCATCGGGATGCATAACATAAGAGCTACTTTGCGCTTCCCGCAAAATAGATTACCTTAGTTCCATATCCTTAGGTACACAAATACAACCTCGATAACACAAAATACCATCACTGTTAAGCCCGAAGCCTGTAGTCTTACCCTCATCCATCTGCTGAATCTAATTAATCAAAGACTCATCTAGAAGTTGTTTACTCTTAATCTCATCCAACCAAGATGGCTTAACTTGCAACTCAACCAAAATCCCACTATCATCAAACAAACTTAGGGGAGCAAACATCGTCCTTAATTCTGATATTGATCTTCGAGTAAGAGCATCGACCACTACATATTGAACAATCATAGTCCTTAAACAACTCGATCCAACAATGCTGCCTAAGATTCAACTTCTTCTGAGTGAAGAGGTACATAAGATTTTGATGATTGGTGTAGATGATGCACTTCTCACCAAATAGATAGTGCCTTCAAATCTTAAATGCAAAGACAATCGTGACAAGCTCAACGTCATAAGTCAAATAATTACCTTTGTATTGCTTAAGTTGTCTAGACACATATGCTACCACCCTTCTTGCATCAGTACACAACCCAAACCAGTATGCAACGCATCACTATAAACAATGAACTCTTTCCCAGATTCAGGTTGGACTATAATGAGTGCTTGAGTCAAAACTTATTTGAGCTTCTCAAAGCTCGATTGCTGCTCAATAGGCTAAACAAATGGAGTGTTCTTACATAGCAACTTAGTCAAATGAGCTGATATCAGTAAAAACCCCTCGACAAACCTCCGATAGTATCCCGCCAACCCAAGAAAACTCTGTTTAGTCACATTCCTAAACTGCTTCCTGATGGTCGTGAAGCTAACTAAAAATTCGACTAAGGCAAGCGCACCTATCAAACAGTAGTATAGTTATGGTGAGACCGGAAATATCGTATCCACAAGGACTAAAAGTACTAGTAATTACTATCTTTTTATTATCTAGCTTAATAATTAAGTGAATGTTTAAACTAAGACTAATTATCTAATTACCTAAAATTATGATAGAGACAAAAGTTGGAAAATACTGTTTAGAAAATCGATGGAGAAGACAATACCCAAGAAAGAATCCACCTAGACTTCACTTATTACTTTTGAATTAGACGATTTATTCACTTGACTTAATCCTTAAGAATCCCTGATTTATGTTAATCTCTTTCTCGAGACTATAAGCAACTGACTCTAGGTTAATTAATTGAAATATCTTTCTAATTAAAATCCCTATTATCGCATTAACTCGATCTATGGATTCCTTTATTAGATTTGACTTTAATCCGACAGATTTATGTCGTCCTATCTCTAGGATTGCATGCAACTCCACTTAATTATGAATGATCTACTCTTAAACAGGGACTTTTGCTCCACTGAATAAGCACATCAAAAACCTGAATTAATATCCTGGAATATTAAAGCAAGGGTTAAAACTCACAATTAAGAATAAGATTCGTCTTAGGTTTCATCTCTCTTAAGTATTTAGAGAGTTTAATTTATAATAATGGAAAATATCTCAAAATTGGGAAAACAACAAAACATAAAGAAACCCAAAGAACTTCTAAGGAAATTGAATGAAGATATTCAGTCTTGAAATAGATCCTGCTTCCGAGCTGATTCTGATGGCTATCATTGAGTATTTTCTGCCTTCTACTCTGCGTGTTATTCTTGATCCTCTTCTAGGGTGTTTAAATAGACTTTGGAATGCCCAAAATATCCAAAAATTAGCCTTTTCTGAATAGAATTAGACTTGGGTCTAACAGGGACACAGCTGTGTGCCACGCCTGTGTGAAAGTGCTCAGGCCGTGTGCAATTCTGACTTGGTTTAATGTCGACATGGCCATGACACACGGGCGTGTGGCCTGTACGTATGCCTTACACGGATGTGTGGTTTACCCGTGTGGAGGTGCTTAGGCTGTGTGAAATACTGAGATAAGCCCGTTTTGTCCGTTTTTGGCCCATTTCTTGCTCTTTTCACCTTCCAATGCTCACCTAAGTATAAAACATGAATTTAAAGGATTATGAGCATCAAATTTACTAAAACTTATGATAAATCATCCAAAAATATGCCAAGCATGGGATAAAAATATGTATATATTATGGTTTATCACTTCCGATCCAGAATCGCCTCTATCTTTTTAGGGTCCACTCGAATACCCTCAGCAAAAACCACATGCCCCAAAAACATAATCTCTCTCAATCAAAACTCACATTTACTCAACTTGACATAAAGTTCCTTTTTACGAAGAATCTGAAAAACTACTCTAAGATGTTTATCATACTCATCCTCAATCTTAGAGTATACCAGCATGTTGTCGATAAAAACTACAACAAACTGATCCAGATATGGCTAAAAAACCCAGTTCATGAGATCTAGAAATGCTGCCGAAGCGTTAGTCAAACCAAAGGGCATGGCAAGGAACTCGAAATGCCCATGGCGAGTTCTAAAGGTAGTCTTATGCATATCGACCTCCTTAACCTTCAACTGATGACACCTTGGACGAAGATCAATTTTTGAAAACACAAATGCCCCATGAAAATGATGAAATAGGTCATCGATCGTCGGAAGTGGCTACTTATTCTTTATTGTCAATTTGTTCAAATAAAGATAATCCATGTACATTCTCATAGATCTATCCTTCTTTTTGATAAAAAGGATCGGTGCTCCCCACGGGGACACACTAGGCTAAATAAACCCCCTATCTAAGAGTTTCTAAAGCTGCAACTTTAACTCCTTTAGCTTATTCGGTGCCATTTGATATGGGGCAATGGACACCGAAGCTATACCTAACAGAATATCAATTCCAAAATCAACCTCCCTATTTAAAGGTAAACCCAACAATTCTTTCGAAAAGACGTCCGAAAAATCCTTAACAGTATGAATCCCTTCCACTGCCGAGCCCACGATACTCGTATCATGCACATATGCCAAATGTGTGTAGCGTTCCTTACAAACCAACTTTTTGACTACAAGAGCGGATATCACATTAGAGAGGTAACCTCGACATTCGCCCACTATCACAACTTCCATATTATCTCCAACCTTAAAAATCATTCTCTTAGATTCACAATCTAATCAAACCTGATGCTCCACTAACGAATCCATACCCAAAATCAAATCAAACTTTACAAACGACAATTCCATAAAATTAATTGGGAATACGAACCCTTGAACCTCAAGCAGACACCTCTTATACATTTTACTAACTTGGATAGACTGACCCAAAGGACTAATCATAGGAAGTTCACAGCTAGTGTCCTTAGCCGAAATTCCCAAGTTACCTAATACGCTACTAAATATGTACGAATATGTTGAACTACAATCAATTAATGCAAAATAAGAAAAAAATGCATAAAAAATGTACCAATAATCATATTAGCCATGTCACTATCCTCACGGTGCCTTGCCATATAAACTAAGGATAGCTGCATAGCCTTAGTCTGAACTGCACCTCTACCCGGTGCCCTCTGACCACAACCACTACCATTACCTCATCTCATCTGACCATGGCCTTTAGTAGGCTACTGAAGAACCCTTTAAAGCTGAATCTGACCTTGAATTAGAGCCCGTACCGATTTAACCATACGGGGGCACTCGCTAATCTAACGTTCGGTAGATCCACATCTATAACATACCTCAATCCTCCTCCAACACTCACCGAGATAGCGTTTATTACAGTACCCACAGACCGGTACTTGCTTAACTCTAATAACATGCTCAACTCTGACGACTGGCTCTATCTACTTAGGTCTCTCAAATCAGTCTCGTTTCATAAGTCGCTGAGAAGAATTGGAAAGACCCGAATCCTTCTTGTTCTTGTTCTAATTTTTTTCCTTCTTTCTTTTCTTGCACTTAGCGTGCTTAATATCCTCAATTATTTTATCCTTCACCAAAGTTTTGAAGACTTGCTCTCTCTAAGGAGCTATCAATACCTTTATGTAATACTTTAATCCCTCCTCGAACCAAATATTCTTATCATAATCAGTGGCTACCAAACCGCTAGCATACCTACTAAATCTCAAGGACTCAGCTTCATACTTGGCCATCGATTTATCCCCCTGAGTTAGCCCCATAAACTCGTATCTACGGACCTCAACGTAGCTTGCCCCCACATATTTATTCTAGAAAGCACTCTAGAAGTAATCCTAAGTTAACCGCTTAGGCTGAGTACTCTCCATAACTGTCAACCACTATTAATATGCCTCGTCATGAATCAAAGATATTGCACCCTTTACTTTCTGCTCAGGAGCAAAGTCTAAATCATTCATTATTCTTTCTGTGGCCAATAACCAATATTTGGCCATAGTCGGGGTGACCCCAACGACGCTTCTAAACAGTTCAGCTCCCTTGGACTAGACTTGTTTAGTTACCGGCCACCGACTCTCATATCCAATATGGGTCCCAATGACCCTCTTCAGAATCCTCAACATTGCCTAGGACAGTACGTCGTCCCTGGTAGTTTAAGCCCTAGACCAAGTCTCAGCGATTAGAGTTCCTACAGTCTTGCTTGTATCTAATTGAGGCATACTGCCTATTGAAGATGACTCGGCTTGAGCCTCCCGTCGGTCACCACTGCACCCACGGGTACCACATCCTCGAGATCCATGAGTACTCATTATCTTATCTACACTTTCAAAGTTTTATGAATTAGTTTAAGTTTTTAAACCATTATTTCAAAATTTTATTGAAAGTACTTATCAATATTTAGAGAGTGTGTTATTGCAATACAATCTATAAAGACAAATACTTATACTAAAGTGTCACACACAAAAGTATATCTAAAGCATAACTAAAGTTCAGAGTTCTTAATTGGATCGGTGTCGGAGTCTCAGTTACAGTTTCCTAAAAATTCAAAAGTCACTTTAGTAAAATTCTAATTTAAAATAAAAAATCATTTTTTAAAATATTTTGGACCCAAAATACATAGCTCGAGTTTTGTAACTTGGCTTTGATACCACCAAATGTAATACTCCATACCCGACTTAGACTTTACGATTGGATTGTGAGGGTTACATCATAGGAGAACATCAATTCTTAACTTTGGAGATAAGCTCACTTTTAACGTAAAGAAAAAAATAGAATTGATTAACACATTGAGAACTCATCTATTCCAAAACACCCATGGGTACTTTAAAAGAATCCACATTTTAATGACTTTACTAAACAGATCCTTTTTACTTAAATTGTTTTATGTGATGATACGTCATAATGATTTAGTTAAAACTTGGTAGCGACGAAAATTTTAGCACTGTGAACATTTAAAACCTTAATTTTGTTGTTAACCATGTTGTTTAGGTTAAAATCTCGTTTAAAATAATAATTTTCCTAAAACAAATACCAAAATGAGTTTTAAAGTCCTAGACAAAAATTAAATGTCTAAAAGTCCATAGAGATAAATACAAAACATACTAAATCAATAAAGAGTAAATCGAGCTCTGAAGTCACCGTCCAATCCTAAGCTTGTGGAACACCTAAAATGGGACATAACAAATATATGAGCTAGAAACCTAGTGTGTGAATTGTCCCATAACAAAATTTACTTAAACGAATAACCAGTTTAGAATTTCCCATATCATGTAGCATATAGAAATCATATTATTTCACATATCAGAATCTTATCATATAACATATCAGAGCATATCATATAACATATCAAATAGACCCTACTCCCATTCGCTACATACCATCTCTGTCCAACCAATCACACCAATTAGGAGTATAAGAGTCCATCCAACAAACCACAAAGATATGTGGTGCTATGCCACTCAAAATATGCAACTGAGCTATCGGACGAAATTTGCAGTTTAACCACCATATTTGTAATAAAAACTGTCATATAACATTTCGTCCATTATAACATATCCCAGCCCAAATACATAGGATTAAACATAAACATAATATCATAATCTCGTACATACATATAACATAAATCAGATGACATGAATACTTAAGCATTTTTATACATGGATTTATTTTCGGAGTATAGCATTACATATAATTTTTTCAAAATCAAACTTACCTATCATACTTCTAGGCTTACCCATACATATATATACTGAAACTAACGCTTTTTTGGGCCTACATAATACCCACAGACTTAATTTTAGAGCCTCCTAATTGGGCCTTCACATTGACTAAAATGGGCCCACACGCCTGTATGGCCCACATGGCCCAACAAGCCAGCCTTGTGGTCTACACAGCATACCTACACAGGCTGTGTAATCACATACGGCCGTATGGTCTACACAACCTACCCGACGACTATATGGTGTACACAGTTTGTCACATGACTGTGTGATATTGGGCAGTTTCGAAAAATAACCCCTATTTTTTTTACAAGTTTTTGGTAAGTTTTTTGGGTTAGTTCACACATTTGATTCTCGATTTAACAAACCACATGTATGGAACTCATGAAACCTACATTCATTCTTTAAATCACACTAATTAATCGAGGAAAAACTCATCTAAAATGCATCATTAACCTAAAAATTTAGACCCTGTAACAAAATTCGAGTACTTCTCCAAAATAGCGTCCAAATCGAAGATTGCTCCACTAGAAAAGTTTATTTGTGCACCCTTCACCTAACCAAAGCACATAAATGTTTGTCACAACCAAGAATGAAAAAAACACTAATACGATCCCTACCTTGAACGAAGAATGGTTAAGAATCCTAATATTAGAAAATTAATATGACAATACTTACACTTTGCTCAGATTATGCCCCAACAATCGAACTCCACACAACAATTGCCACTAAAACACAAGATGGCAACAAAGTAAAAAGCAAAACGGAAGAAAAGAAAAAGAAAACAAAAGGAAGAAATAACAAAGAAAAGAAGAGAAGAAGAAAGAAAACAAGAACGTGGAAAGGAAATGGGTGATGGACAGTAAAATTAGGTGAGTGATTTTAGGGATTTTGAAAAATTAAAATAAAATAAGATAAATACAAGTTTACTCTAATCTAAATTTTAACCCACCAAATTTTTAAGAATTTAATTTGAACACTACTACTTAGACAAAATCGAAGCAAAAATATTCCAAATTTGTGTAACGCAAGATTCGAACACAAGACCAAAGAGTAAGCTAGCAACACCATATTTTTAACACAAGATTTGAACACAACACCAAATTCTTTGATCTTGTGTCAACAATTTACAAAAATAATGCCAAAATTAAAAGAAAGAATTCAAAATAAGGGAATCGAACTCAATACCTAAAACATACATCCAAGGCATTTAACAACACACAATATCAAATTATTTAACATGCTTAACAACCAAAATTTATTAAATTTAGGGTGTTACAGCATTGGTGAAATATTTGCAGAAGTTAGAAGAGAAGAAATTCGCAGAAACGTGATGCTTGGAAAAAGGGAGACTACTATACCACTTGAGAGCTCAACCCTAATGACTGCTGATGCCAATAAAGTCGAGCTGAGGTAGAAAGGAAAAAAGCTTCAAGTATGGTATGATTTCTAAAAAAAAACCACACCATACTTGAGAAACATGTTGGAAAATTCTTGGCAAACCAGGAAATATGAAGAGTAAAATATCCCGCAATAAGCGTAAGAGTGCTTTTTCCTCTACAAGTGAAGCTGAGATAGGTTTGTTCAATAAAGAGCAACTAGATCAACTTCTAAAATTGCTAAAATCCAATTCCTTATCTAGTATTCCTAGTTGTTCTCTCGCTTAAACAGGTAGCAACTTTAATGCTTATCTTGTAGTCCAAATTCTTTGCCATGGATTATTGATTTAGGAGCTTCTGATTACATGACCTCTCTGTCACACTTATTTGATACCTATTCACCCTATTCTATGAAAGAAAAAGTTAGAGTTGCAGACAATAATTTTTCGTTTATTACAAGAAAAGGAAAAATAAAAATTTCAAAGGATATACACCTTGAATCTGTTTTGAATGTTCTTAATTTTTCCTACAACCTATTATCTGTCAGCAAATTAACTAAAAATTCTAATTGTTATGTTGTTTTCTTTGATTCTCATTGTGAGGTTCGGGACTGGAACCCGAGGAGGATGATTGGCAGTGCTAGGATGATTGACAACCTATATTATTTTGATGATTATTGTTCTGCGAATAAAATAACTCAAGGCTTGAGTGCTATTAGTTCAAGTTATGTTCATGAACAAATTATGCTTTGGCATCATATATTAGGACATCCTAGTTTTTCCTATCTAAAATACTTATTTCCAGATCTGTTTAAAAATTTGAATTGTTCTTCTTTTCAATGTGTGAGTTGTGTTTTATCTAAAAGTCATCGCGCAACTTATCTTACTAAATCATATCGTGCATCAAAATTGTTTTACCTAATTCATAGTAATGTATGGGGACCTTCCAAGGTTACCATCATATCTGGAAAAAAATGGTTTATAAATTTTATTGATGATCATACTCATCTATGTTGGGTCTACTTGGTGCATGAAAAATCAAAAGTAAAAAATGTCTTTCAAGGATTTTATAAAATGGTTGAAGACTAATTTCAATCTAAAATTAGCGTTCTTCATTCTAATAATGGAACTGAATATTTCAATGATTTTTTGGGAACTTTTTTAAAAGAAAAAGACATTTTATATCAGTCTACTTGTCGTGATACTCTTTAAAAGAATGGAATTGTAGAAAGAAAAAAATGAACATTTACTTGAAGTGGCTTGTGCCGTTATGTTTTCTATGCAAGTTTTAAAATATTTATGGGGAAAAGCTATTTTTACTACATCATATCTTATCAATAGGCTACCTATTCGTGCTCTGAAATATGTCACACCTATAGATCATTTTTAAAGGTTTTTTCCTAAGTGTAGAATCTATTCAGATTTTCCATTTAAATTTTTTTGGTGCATTGTTTTTGTTCATATGCCTAACAGGTTTCACTCTAAACTTGATCCAATAGCAAAAAAATGTGTTTTCATTAAGTATGCTTCGAATAAGAAAGGTTATAAGTGTTACAGTTCAATAACTAATTTTATTTTTGTAAGCATGGTGTCACATTTTTTGAAAACTAGCTTTTTTTTCCTATAAAATTATTTTAGAGGTAGCAAGAAAGAGAGGTGAAAATTTTTTGGGAAAATTCTACACTCTTATCAAATCATGTTTTTAATGATTTATCATCATCTCTAGAAAAAGGGTAATGAATTGTCGATCACTTTACCACAAAACCATTCAAAATTCTTGGGGAAAAGTTCTACACTTGATTCTGGTAATCTTGATCCTACTTTGACTTCTCCACCTTTTTTTGTTTCTGTCTCTAATTCTGATTCATCTCTTTCCAACAAACCTTTTGATCTTAACATCCATGTAGCCCTTAGAAAGGGAATTCGAACATGTACCCAACATCCTATTAGTAATTATTTATTCTACCATTGGCTTTCAACTCGTCATAGAGTATTTGTTAGTAAATTGTCTAATGTGTTTGTTCTGAGAACTATTCAAGAGGCTTTAGATGATCTGAATGGGAAGTTAGCAGTTATGGAGGAAATGAATGCTTTGAAGAAGAACGGTAATTGGGAGATATTAAATTTACCCAAAGATAAAAAATTATGGGATGTAAATGGGTATTAAACGTGAAATGCAATGCTGATGGAAATATAGAAAAGGTATAAGGCAAGGCTTGTTGCTAAAGGGTTTACCTAAACCATTGGCATTGATTATTAAGAAACTTTTGCTCTCGTTGCAAAACTTAATTCAATTCAAGTTTTATTGTCCTTGGTTGTGAATAAAAATGGACCCTTGCACCAGTTGGATATTAAAAATGCTTTTCTAAATGGGGATTTAGAAGAAGAAGTCTACATGAGTTTACTTTCAGGTTTTGATAAAGGGTCAGGAGAAAATAAGGTCTGTAGATTAAAAAAGTCTTTATATGGGCTCAAATAGTTACCTAAAGCCTGGTTTGAAAGATTTGGAAGGACAGTAAAAGCTCTTGGTTATTGTCAAAGTCAAGCAGATCATACCATGTTTTACAAGCATTCATATATAGGAAAAATAGCTCTTCTGATTGTGTATGTGGATGACATAATCTTTGTAACATCTTGATTTTGGGCCTAGTCGGAACAGTGGTTTTGGGACCAAAAATTCGATGAGAAAAATTTCATTTTTATTATATTTTCATGGTCTACGATTTCACGGAATTATTTCGTGAAAATTTCGTTCGAAAATTTCAACGTTTGGGCACTCAATTTGGTCAAAAGGACTAAATTATAAAAAGTCCAAAAGTTGAGTTCTACATGTTAGAAGTGTCTAATTGTTATGAGTTTTTAAATTAAAGGTATTTAAATGGCAATTAGACCATTTTGAAGTTTGTGGACAAAAATGGACATGGTATGATAGGTTTTTAAAAGTTTTTCATTAAGGGCATTTTAGTAAATTGGTAATTAAATGAATTAAAAAGCCAAAAATAAGCCAAATTTGCTCATCTTCTTCCTCATGGCCGAATGACTCATGAAAAACACCATGGCTAGGTTTTTAAAGTTTTCCAAGCTCATTTGTAAGTCATCTTGAACCCCGTTTTTAATGTTCTTTACATTTTTGAAGTCCCGATAACATGATCTACTCATTTCTATCATTATTTTGAGCTAGGATTTATATTTAAAAAATTACCCATGAGTAATATGTATGCATTTTGATGTCTAATGGTAGAAAATGAGTGTTAGGTGTTAGATAAACAACTTTTGCTAAGCGATTTTACGTGAAGACGAGTAAAACGTCATAATCGGTAAAAATACCTAATGTTCATAAGTACATGTTAGAGTGAGAATTTGATGTTTCGATAGAAGGAAAAAATGATCAGCATGTCATAAAACATAAGAAAATAGGATGAAGTTTAATTTCCAAGCCTTGGGGTAAAAGTGCAAATATGCAAAAGTTTAGGGGTCAAAATGCAAATTTGTAAAAATATGATTTTTAGACCCATATGAATAGTGTGACTAATTAGTAGGCTAAATGTGATATTATAGATCAAGGAAATTGAGATTCAGGCTTAAATCGGGAAAATACAAAGTTATGGACTAAAATGGTAAATTGCCATTTCTAGATCCGAGGTAAGTTTGTGTGTTAATAATAATGCAATACCATGCATGAATTGTAATTCTCTATTGATATGGAATAAATTGTATGATTTAATATGTTTAAGAGAAGTTGATGGATGGTGTGTATGATATGGAAAAATGTAATGCTTGTTGCGTCATGTGAAATTGAATGGCAAATTATTGTTACATGAATTGAATTTTAAATTACTATTATATGGGTTGTATGAATTGCTACACGGTTGTACTTGACAAGATTTCGACAAGTTCGAATAACTTAAAGTAAACTCCTAATATGCCTAAATGCATGATTTAAGAATGTATGGTAATTGCATTTGATGATGGCGTGAAAATACATGAAATGCATTCTTAACAATGACATGTTGAAAAATGTCCCGGTTGAGGTTAAAAAGGAAGTTCGATGGATAAACCATGGTTTATATGTGATTCGAGATCCTACATGTGTTGCAGAAAGGATTTAGCCCGGACGGGTAATCTGTTGATCTCAAATATAGAAAGGATCTAGCCCGGACGAGTGTACCTTGAATGATCGAGCCTCCCAAAGAACATGTGTGCATTGAGGATTTAGCCCAGATGGATAATCTGATTAGGGTCTGAATTTAGCTTGGATTGACAATTCAGATCCGAGCTCATTAAGGGTGTTTGTCTCTATAAGGGATTTAGCCTGGACTGGTAATCCCGACATCACCATATGAGTTTACGATACGGGGGATTTAGCCTGGACTGGTAATCCCGCCGTAAAATGAGAGGTTCTCGGGAGTGCATACCTGAAATGATCATTCTTATGAATTGACAGTTATTGGATAATCCATCGAGATTTCCTAGAAACTCAACGGGATTAATATGAGATATATGAACAAAAGGAAATATTGAATGATGAGCTCTTCTAAGACAAATTTACATGGTGCATTGTCATGAGACTAATTTGATGATTAAGTGCATGTGATAGGGAATTATCCTATACTTGGAATGTATAATTAAGTGTGCCCATGAGAAATAATAACTTTTATATTGAGCTCCATTGTGAAAAATGAGTAAGGGATCCGTGAAATGGTAAGTTCATGATAGTTGGAAATGATCTTATGATAGTGATCATTATATTGTACCAAACCAGATTCGGTCAGCAGTATTGATCCGAATTTTAAAATCCACTAAAAATAGTGGAAATTGAGTTAAAGGCTGAAAAATATATGAAATTAAAGATTAATGAGTCTAGTTTCACATAAAGGAAACACTGAAAGCAAAAGAATTCTGTATCATGAGATATTTTAATTCTTGTGAGACAGAGTCGGAGTGATTCCAGACTCCCCTGTCTCAATTTTGGAAAATCACTAGAAATTTTACAAAAATAATTATGAGTAAAATTCATAGGAATGGAATCTCTAATGAGTCTATTTTCAAGAAAAAGAGATGGAAACATTATCTGAGTCTCGTACTAGGAGATAAATAAATTTTAGTGAAGAAAGGTCGAAGCTGTCAAATAGCAGAACAGGGGAAATTTTGAATAATAAAATATACTTATTGGCTAGACTAAAAATTCTGAAAATTTTATGATAAGAAAAGATATGAGTCTAGTTTTTGGGAAATTAATGGATCTTAATTTGGAGTTCCATAGCTCTAGATATAAATAATTTAATGACTGTGACTCGAGAAAATAGCTTAGCTAGAATTTGAATAAATAGAAAGAATATGAAAATAGCATGTTATCGCATTGCTTATTATTTTCATGCGAAGCAAAAAGCTTACTCCCTCCTTTCCATTTATTTTAGTTTTGTCATGTCTGCTTGGGGTTGGAGATTGTAGGAGGCAGCATCGCACTATCGAGTCATTATCCTTGGTGTATTGGCATGTGTACGTGAAATGTTTTCATGCGAGTGGCATGTATAGGGACTTAGTTTTTCTATGATGACTATTGTTGTGATTAGCCAAAGGTATTGACTTATATTAATTGTTGATTATAGCCATGAGATGTGGCTTATAATGATTTTGGCTTGTAAGCCTATTTATTCATGATATGTGTTAATGTCTTGTGATGTGGTTATGTGATTGTGCTTGTTCACTATGTATGAGAAGTATATGGCATCTGTACACGATGAATGCCATTGAAATTGCGTATGTGTGTACATGTAAAGATGACAAAAAGGCTTGGAAATTAGCCTAAGTCTTGACCACACGGGTAGAGACACGGCCGTGTGTCTCAGCCGTGTGAAGGACACGGCTTCTGGCCACGGGCGTATGCCTTGGCCGTGTGCCCTTAAACTGTTTCTGACGTCATAAATAGAGGGTTACACGGGCTGAGGACACGGGCGTGTCCCAAGCCACACAGGCGTGTGCGACCACACGGCCCAACCCACACGGACGTGTGACTCTCCAAAGCTAGAAAATTGTTAAGATGCCCAAAATTTATCGAATGTTTTCGGTTTTGTCCCGAACCGCGCAATATATGTTTTAAGTCTCGAAGGCCTGTACAAGGGACGATATGGATGTGTTTGAAAAGTTTTAATTTTGGGCAAAATTTAGTGACTCGATTCTGTATGTTTATGAACGTTTAAGTCCGGTAACACCTCGAGTCCTGTCCCGGCATTGGATATGGGTGAGGGGTGTTACAATCTTGACATGTGATGATCATATTGAATTAGAGAAGTTAAAGAAAGGATTGGCTAAACAATTTGAGATAAAAGACCTGAAAGCATTCAAATATTTTCTTCAGATGAAGTTCTTTTGATCTAAAGAAGGTATTTTTGTTTCTCAACGTAAATATATTCTGGACTTGCTCAAGGACACATGTTTGCTTGGATATAAAGTAGCTGAAACCCTATTAGAACAGAACTTGAAATTGGAGTATGCTAAAAGTAAAAATATGGTGAAAGTTGACACGTTTCAAAGACTCGTTGGGAGGTTACTTTACTTATCCCATACACGTTCAAATATTACATTTGCTGTAAGTAAAGTCCGTTCATTCATTCACCAGGATAAGATCATTTTGAAGTTGTATACATAATTCTAAGATATTTGAAGGGGACTCCTGGTAAGGGGTTGTTGTTTAAAAGACATGAACATTTGTTGGTCGATGTCTACACTGATGCAGATTAGACTGAAAGACTATTGATTGAAAGTCTACATAGAGAAAAATGTGGAAGCTAGAAGTAGTGCCAAAGCTGAATTTAGAGCAATTGCCATGGTATTTGTGAAGTTTTGTGGATTAAAAAGCTAATGAAAGATTTAAGAATTTCATGTTCTTTGCCCATAATGTCTACTGCGATAACAAGGTTGCAATTGCAGTTGCTCACAACCCTGCTCTTCATGATCGAACAAAATATGTAGAAATTGATAAGCATTTTATTAAAGAAAAACTTGAAAAGGGACTGATTTGTATATCATTGTACCAACGACTAAATAGATTGTAGACATACGTACAAAGGGACTGTACAAGAAGCAATTTGATTACGTAATTAGCAAGCTGACAATGGAAGATATATTTAAACCAACTTGAGGGGGAGCGTTAAAAAGGAAAGTAGATTAATTTAAGATATGCTAGCTCTAAGATTATTGTGATTATAGAATAATTAACTTGTGTAGATTAGGAAATGATTAAATTACTCCTAGATTGTTGGGCTGTATTGTTAGAAAACAAACCAATTTTTCAAAGTAAAAAATTACAGCCAAAGAATTTCTATCAAAATTGGCCTGTAAAAATGATAAAGTTTATCAAACTGGAAATTTCATGAAATGTCAAGGATGATGGCAGTAGCTTTAAAAGTTTTACACGGTAAAGAAATTAACTTGCAAGGTGAATAGCAAGCTGTCAAGAAATTGGTTTGCAACTTGGCTTATTGGCTTATACAATGGATAAGTATTATCATTTATGATATACTTAAGGGATAAAGTAATCATTAAGGCAGTAAACTATGTATATATATGTATGTTTAGTTCATATGTGAGTGTTGGAAAATGTTAGTGAGTTTGAGAGAAAAAAAAAGAGTGTTGTGAGTTATAGAAAGAAAAACTAGCAGCAACTAGTATAGAGATAAAAAGAAAAAAAAGAAAAGAGAGTTTGTATTGTGTTTATTTGTGTATAATAAAAATTAGTATTTGATTTATTTTTATTATGCTTCCAACAAGTGGTATCCGAGCTAGGTTCGTGTTGACGTCATAATGGCAAATATGATTTAACTGCAGATCCTGAAATTAACAAAGACAAATTATAGCAACTGGAGCATCTAGATGAGGGCTTTGCTCAGTTCTCAAGATTTTTGGGAAATTGTCGAAGAAGGATATGTCGAGCCTTGTCGAAGCGGCTTTGAAAAATGAAGAAAAAAGAATATTG
Organism: Gossypium longicalyx; assembly: GCA_025698465.1. Lineage (NCBI taxonomy): Eukaryota > Viridiplantae > Streptophyta > Magnoliopsida > Malvales > Malvaceae > Gossypium > Gossypium longicalyx. The sequence continues at coordinate 72,101,071 of CM047004.1, read as the reverse complement.
AAAGAAGCTCGTAAAAATGATAAGAGGGTGTTGTTCTTTATTTTTCAAGGTGTTGATGAATCAACTTTGAAAAAAATTTCAAATGCGAAGACATCAAAAGAAGCATGGAGAATTTTGCAAAAATCCCTTTAAGGAGTGGAAAAAGCCAAAAAGGTACATTTACAAACCCTTAGAGCCGAATTTGAGACGTTGAAAATGAAACCTTCAGAAAACATTGATGATTATGTTATTCGAATGAAAGCGGTGGTAAATGAAATAAAAAGGAATAGAGAAACAATTGATGATGTCAGAGTAATGGAAAAAATTTTGCGGTCATTGACACGCAAATTTGATAATGTGGTGGTTGCCATTGAAGAGTCAAAAGATTTATCACAAATATCAATCGACAAACTTGTGGGTTCCCTCCAAGCCTATGAGCATAAAATGAAGCAAAATGATGATACTGGAAATTCAGACCAAGTTTTGCAAAGCAAGTTGTCCTTCAAGGAAAATGGAGCTAGGGATAACTTTGGACAAGGTATAAGCAATTGTGGAGGATACAATGGAGGATATAAAGGCAAAAATAGAGGTGGATGAGGTACACGTGGATGAGGCAATCAATCATATGGTGAATTCCAAACAAGTGAAGAATATCAAATATCAAGTCGTGGACAAGGAGCTCGAGGCCGAGGTCGAGGCAGAGGTAGATTTCAACGAGGAAATAAATGTCAGGTACAATGTTATAATTGCAATAAATATGGCCATTATAGTTACGAGTGTAGATTAAATCCCAAGATGGGGGAGAGAAATCATGTAACAGCAGCTAAAGAAGAAGAAAACGTGGAATCTAGTGCATTCCTCACTTGTAAAGATAGTGAAAAATCAAGAAAAAATATTTGGTATCTTGATAATTGCGCCAGCAATCACATGTGTGGCTGAAAAGACTTATTTTTAGAGTTGGATGAGAATATTCATGGACAAGAAATGTTTGGAGATGAATTGCATGCCATGGTCAAAGGTAAAGGCAAATTACTATTACACAAAAAAATAGAGAAAAGAAGTTCATATCAGATGTTTATTACGTACGAGCTTTGAAAAGCAACATCATCAGCCTTGGACAGCTTCTAGAAAAAGGATATGAAGTACATATGACGGATTGCATGCTCTCCCTAAAAAATAAGAATGGTGAATTAATTGCCCAAGTTGATATAACGTGTAACTGTCTATTTACTATTGACATTGAATCTGGAGAGGTGAAATGTATAAATAATGCAATTAAAGATGAATCATGGTTGTGGCATTTAAGGTTCGGGCATCTTGGATTTTCCGGTCTGAAGCTATTGTCAAAAGAAAATATGGTAAATGGGTTGCCAGAAATTAATCCTCCTGATCAACTGTGTGAAGCCTGTATTAAAGGAAAACAACATAGACAGAGTTTTGAAACGGGAAAAACTCGACGAGCCAGGAGACCATTAGAGATCATGCACTCCGACATAGCAGGTCCTTTTGATATACCATCACTTGGTGGAAATAAGTACTATGTTACTTTTATTGATGATTTTAGTAGAAAAAGTTGGATATATCTTCTTAAAACAAAATCAGAAGCATTTGACAAGTTTATCGAATTCAAAGCCATGGCAGAAAAATAGATTGAACATTTCATTAAGATACTCAGAACTGATAGAGGTGGTGAGTATACTTCAAAGCTATTTGAAAGCTACTGCAAGGAACATAGAATTATTCACCAGTTGACAATTGTGTATACACCACAATAAAATGGAGTCGCTGAAAGAAAAAACTACACTATTCTTGATATGGCAAGAAGCATGGTTAAAGGTAAGCATTTGCCAAGAATTTTCTCTGGGCTGAAGCTGTTCAATGTGCTGTTTATTTGTTGAACCGATGTCCAACAAAAAGTGTAAAATACAAGACGCCAAACAAAGCTTGGAGCAATCAAAAGCTAGGAGTTGAATATCTCAAGATTTTTGGATGTATTACATATGCTTATATTGCTGACCAGACGAGAAAGAAGCTTGACAATAAATGAGTAAAATGTATTTTCATTGGTTATGAAAAGAAAAGCAAGGCATATAAGTTATACAACCCTCTCACTAAGAAAGTTATTATTTCAAGAGATGTTGAATTCGATGAAGCTGATTATTACTAAGAAAGTTATTATTTCAAGAGATGTTGAATTTGATGAAGCTGATTATTGGAGATGAAGCGAAGAAGAGAAGAAAATTGAAGGATTATTTTTCAGTGATGACAAAGACGACGAGTTCATTAATCAAGAACAAGGCGACGATCAAAGCCCTCCTCCAAGTCCTTTTTCAACAACTTCTACAACATCATCATCACCAACCAGCAACAATACTAGCAATTCAGAGGAAGCACTTGTAAGAATGCGTAGTTTACGCGATATTTATGAGGTTACAAAACCCATAGAAACAATACTCGATTATTCATTATTCTGTTTAATGACAGAATGTGATCCAATAATATATGAAGATGCAATTAAAGATGTCAGATGGAAGAAGACAATGGATGAAGAAATTGCGGCAATAAGAAGAAATGACACATGGGAGCTAACCAGTCTACCAGAAGGACATAGTTTAATTGGAGTCAAATGGGTGTATAAGATGAATACCAACAAAGAAGGAAAAGTGGAGAAATACAAAGCAAGACTAGTTGCAAAAGGCTACAAACAAAGATATGGCGTAGACTATGATGAAGTATTTGCTCCAGTCACCAGAATTGATACTATAAGGCTTTTCATGGCAATTGCAGCACAAAATAAATGGAAAATTTATCAGACGGATGTGAAGTCAGCATTCCTTAATGGCTACCTGGAAGAAGAAGTTTGCATTGAACAACCACCTAGATATAGCAAACAAGAACAAGAACACAAAATTTATCGCTTGAAAAAAGCTTTATATGGACTGAAGCAGGCTCCGAGAGTGTGGAATACAAGAATTGATGAATACTTTTAGAAGAATGGGTTCATGAAAAGCCCATACGAGCATGCTCTATATACGAAGAAAAATTAAGTTGGTAACATCATGATGTGTGCTTATATGTGGATGATATGATTTTCACAGGAAACAATCCAGGTTTGTTCAATGATTTTAAGAAAGCTATGACTAAAGAATTTGAAATGACAGATATTGGTGAAATGTTATACTTTATTGGAGTCGAAGTAAAACAAATGAAAGATGGCACATTTGTGTCTCAAAAGAAGTATGCAGAACAAATTTTAAGAAAATTCAATATGAAAGATTGCAAGCCAGTAGCCACGCCAGTAGAACCAGGCATGAAATTAAGTGTTGATTCATCCAGAGAGCTAGTAAATTCAACGTTGTTTAAAAGTATCATTGGAAGTTTAAGGTACTTGACTATTACGCGGCTAGACATCACGTATGCAGTGAGAATAGTTAGCAGATACATGGAGAAGCCAAAACAAGATCACCTTATTGCAACAAAGAGAATTTTGAGATACATCAAAGGTACGATAGATCAGGGTTTATTTTATACATACTCAGAGTTCAAAAGTGGTTGGTTATTCAGATAGTGATTATGGTGGTGACTTGGATGATCGCAAAAGCACATCCGGATATTTATTCCATATTGGTTTCGCAGCATTTTCGTGGTTATCGATAAAGCAACAAACAATAGCCCTCTCAAGATGTGAAGCAGGATACATGGCTGTTGCAACATGTACGTGTCAAGCAATTTGGTTGAAGAATATTTTGGGTGAATTATCTATTATACAAGAAGGTCCAATTACAATTTATGTTGACAACAAGTCCACAATATCTCTTGCAAAGAATCTAGTGTCTCATAGTCGAAGCAAACATATCGATACAAAGTATCATTTTATTCGAGAGCAAGTGAAAAACACAAATGTGGAATTAGTTTACTGCAGAACAGAAGATCAATTGGCGGACATTTTTATGAAGCCATTGAAAGTAGACATATTCCATAAACTCAAAGAAAAGCTTAGAATGAAAAGTTTGGTTTGAGGGGTAGTGTTGGAAAACAAACCGATTTTCAAAGTAAAAAATTGCAGCCAAAGAATTTCTATCAAAATTGGCCTGCAGAAATGATAAAGTTTATCAAGCTAGAAATTTCATGAAAAGTCAAGGATGATCGCAGGAACTTTAAAAGTTTTACACGGCAAAGAAATTAGCTTGCAAGGTGGATAGCAAGTTGTCAAGAAATTGGTTTGCAACTTGGCTTATTGGCCTGTACAATGGATAAGTATTATCATTTATGATATACTTAAGGGATAAAGCAATCATTAAGGCGGAAAACTATATATATATATATATATATATATATATATGTATCTTTAGTTCATGTGTGAGTGCTGGAAAATATTAGTGAATTTTTGAGAGAAAAAAAAAAGGTATTGTGAGTTATAGAAAGAAAAACTAGTAGCAGCTAGTATAGAGAGAAAAGGAAAAAAAAAAAGAAAAGAGAATTTGTATTGTGTTTATTTGTGTATAATAAAAATTAGTATTTAATTTATTTTTATTACGTTTCCAACAGCTATTACCTACGCATAGGTGCTGTATCACAATTGTAAATATGGAAGAAATAATATTCTTTTCTTATTTCCCATCTAGTTTCTATTTACCCTGATTGCTTTATCCAGGGACCCAGAAAATAACATTTTGTCTCCCACAGGCCACAGCCAAGCATGAGACAGCTCCATTGTGGCCTTCAATGGACGCAGCTAGCTGAAAAGAATCAGTCTCACAACTTGCTCTTCATGCAATAATACCACAATTCTACAACAAGCAAAGGAATTGAGTAACTACATTGTCTCAAAAATAGGGATCTTATAAACATAGATTGATTGAAATCAGACTGATCACCTGTGCCCCAGCAGTAAGCATATCACCAGCCACAATCATTGCAGAGACTTGTCCAACTGGCCCTTTTAGATTTAATTCAAGTGCCGAATGAATATTTAATGTCTGCAAGATCCCAAAACAGGCCTCAATTTAGTTTAATGCCAAAACAAAATAGGATAAAATGTATCACACTTAAAGATGAATTGTGGACAATTAACCATAATGTGGGTTGCTAACCTTGACTACATTTTTCAAACCAATGAACACCAGGAACCCTCAGTAATTAAAGACCCAGCTTCATCTCCGAGATCAGTAAAATGAAGACACTTTCCAGTGTGGCCGTTCCATATTCGTGCAGTTCCATCGGAGCTTCCAGAATAAAGCTTGTCATGCCCTGAAGGAAGGGCAATCCCTTTAATGGCCTGTTTAGATGAAAGCATATAGAGATTAGCTAAGGTATGCAACTTGCTTTGTTATGTAAAGATGTTTAAAAAAACCCCAAAATCAAATGACCGAAGAAAGAATAGCTTCTTGTGGCCCTCAAGCTTTGCCAACATGGCGAATCCATCCCCACGAGACCAATAATACGGATACCAGCACTTACCACCTTCCAGTACTTGCGGACCTTATTCTGTCGAGCCTTTAGAGTCGAAACGGGTGACTTTTCAGGGCAAAAGCACTCTTCTTAGTGGGATCAACAGTCAAAGCACGACAAAAAACATTGTCGTTGGAGTTGGACAATCTTCCTTTATTTCCAGGCAAAATTTTCCCTTTACGTAAGGCATTAACATCTATTCTCTGTAGGAAGAAAATATGCGAAATCAAGCAATTATATATCCGAAGATCAAATGGGTTGATTTGAAGTATACCTAAACCCTCAACCCCTCCATAAAAAAAAGAAAAAGAAACCCCAACCCCCACCAATAGTTTTAAGAAGAATTCCCTTTCTGGCTTTCTCAACAAAGTAAACACAGAGAAAGAGAGAGTATGAGATGAGACAATATAAAAAGCAGTAGGATCGAAAACAGAAAATCAAATATAGCAGAGTAATGCAGATAACTCAATCTCCCTCAAGACTAAAGTAGAAATAAAAGTTGAGGGTTTCAAAAAATCCCTTGTTTAATTTGTCGGAAGAGAGGACCGACCTGGAACAAATGGGTGGCGAGGAGGCCTGTCTGGCGGAAGAGATGCTTGCTTGGCAAGAAAGAGGGAGAGACGTTAGCGAAACGTGCTAGTTTTAGGTTTTGGCTAAATATCAATTTAGCCCTTTAACTATATAATAAATTATGCAATGTCCCACTTATCTATCTATTTTTCTAAAATCTATAATAAAATAAAATTATGTATTCTGTATCACTATAATCTCTATAAAAAGCAAGCTGATGAATATACTCTTTTTTTCATTATATTATTTATTAATTTTGCAGTTTTAAAAATATATTTTATTATTTATAAAGATTTTAAATTTATCATAGTTATAAAGAAATTTTGTCATAGAATAATTTAGTTATGTTAAAAGACATTTCTTTATTTCTATGTTTTAAAAAAAAATACATCTACAACCTATAGAATATATATTATCTATGAATTATTATTGTCAATATATTGATTAAGAAAAAAAGAAAAAAGAAAATTGAAGTGCAAGGAATATTAATTTAGATATGCCAACAAGTTTTTTTATTATTATAAAAATGCTTAATAAATAATTAGAGATTATTTTACTATAATATTTGAATTATCAAAATTATTGCTTATTAGTTATTATTTTAAATCTTATTTTAATCTACATCCACTTTATAATAATAAATTATTTATAACAAAATTATTACCATAACTAATTCTTCATAAGAATTTATGGCTAAGGTGAGTTGTGATCAAAAGGCCCCTGAATCTCAAATTTTGTAGTATTTAATGATGAAGGAGAATATTAAAATGTAGTGAAGGTAAAGAAGTATGAGAGTATGGGATGATATAAGTGGCATTAATTTAAACATTTGTCCCCAACAAAACGCACTTAAGAAAGCATGCATGGATGGAGCCCATTAGAGGAAGAAAACGTACATGGAGTTGGGGACAATCAAATATATGATAATACAATATTCAGATTTACCAAAGTATAGGTTTCCTAGTAAGGAATAATAATCATAATAATATATGCATGGTATACGATAATACAAAATTACTTAAATTTCATTGCCTTAATTCAATTTCGAAACTATACTTACATATTACTTAACCAATACTGCAATTAATTTAATGATTGTGTTGTGCACGTAAATATATTTATGTATTGAATTATTTATTCAAAAATGCATCATGTTTTGGAAAACGATTTACACAAAAATTAATAAGTTGATTAAAAAGTAGGAAGTTTAGCTCCAACATTCTGAAAACATTTACTACATTCAAAAATTTTAAACTACAAATTAAAAAAAGTTAACAAATGTCCTATAAAGATATTGTAAAAATATTAAAAGATAAATATATTTAAAAAAAAATATATGTGTCAATGTTTTAAGATTACTTTTGGAATAAAAAGAAAAAGTATACCTGTGTATCAAATACTAATCCTTATAATATATTACTTTATCATATTTTTAGATAAACTACAACCATTGTCCTTAAATTTTCGTCAAGATTTTGTTTCGGTCACCCAACTTTTTTTTACTTACATAATAGTTGTTAACGTAATTAAATTGTTGTATTTTTTCCACTCATCGTTAAATTGATGACATGGCACATTAATTTAAAGGGCTAATGATTAATTTGGTCCCTTAAATATAAATAAAATATTATTTTGATATTTTTAATTATTTTCTTAATAATTATTATTCTAAAAAAGTATTTAAAAATCTTTAAAAAAATTAAAAATATAAATAATATAAATAATTATTGTAAAAATTAAATAAATTATTTATTATTAATATTACAAAAAAAAAAAAAAACCCTCCCGACCCCATCCCCTCTCCCTCTTCATCTGCCTCCCTCTCTCAACATCTTCATTTGCATATTTGGTCCTAACAAGAAACAAGAAAAAGATGCCAAAACCTTCATCTGCTCTTTGAACTTCATTGTTAACTACACATCTCAGTTCAAGAATTCACCAAAGCAAAAAGTGGGAAATTTTCATTTGTTCTCTTTTAAAACAAATAGAACTTCAAATTACTGCAGTAGAGCCACAAACTATTGGTACTCCTCAAGATTTAGGAAGAGAAGATAGGCAACCAAACCAACCACAGGGATAAATCTAAGATAGCTTACTACACCAACGTTGCTTTCCTCGACATTTTGTAGGTTCTCACTAATCGACCAAGGCTGGAAGAATGTCTATAAACATATGTCCCAAATGACGATGGAGTGAGGGAGAGGGGGAGACGGTAGGGGAGAGGAGGGAATGGGAGGAGGGTTTTTATTTTATTTAATATTAATACAAATATTAGTATTAAATTTTTATAATACTTTATATTTTTTAAATTTTAAAAAAAAATTAGAATAATTATTAAAAATATTTAAAAATATCATAAAAATATTTTATTTATATTTCAAGGATAAATTTGGTTAATAACTCTTTAAATTAATGCATTTGCATCATCATTTTAATGGGAGGTAACGGATGAGTGGTAAAAATGTAACAATTTGATAATGTTAATAGCTATTATGTAAGTAATAAAAGTTAGATAATCAAAACGTAATCTTAATCAAAGTTTAAGGAAAATGGGTATAATCTATTTTATATTTTTATATATTATGTAATTTATATTTCATAAAATTAAATATATATAACTAGTTATTTATTAAGCAAAATTTAAAATCTATTTTTCAAGTTATATAATATTAACATTACATACATAAAACCAACCCAAAGTTGAATATCGAAGGTGTCGAAACCATTTTTTTGAAAACAGGAATCGACTTTATATTTTGAAAAGAAAACGAAAATTGAGAGTCGCCACCAATCCCTTTTTTATTGAGGTGTGATCGGGTCACCTCATAATTTGATTGTTTTAATAAAATGTTTTGTTTTACTAAAAATTGACTTTGGTCTACGAAATTCGAAAAAACGGGTTCGGGAGTCGGTTACGTACAAGGAAGGATTAGCACCCTTGTAACACCCATAATTGGTACCAAATTGATTAATTAACGTCTTAATGTCAAAAGTTGAAAAGATTTTAAAATAATTTTTTTAAAAATATGATCTCTTTTTATGCATGTTTAGATAACTTGGAGTGGATATTAAGATTCTCTTGTTTTGAAGGAATAAAATATCACATCCAGCACGTAGGACACGATATTTCAAACCTTCGATACCAAAATCATCTCATAATTTTCAAAACTTATGCATTGAAATTTTAAAAAGGATATTCGGTCGTTCAGCCAAATAATAAATCGAAACCCAGCAAGTAGGGCACAATTTCTCGAAATTTCCAAACACGAAATATTGCCTTTTTTAAAAAAAAAATCTTGAATAAAAATGCAATAGTATGAAACGATTAAGATTCTCTTGTTTCGAAGAAATAAAATATCACATCCAGCACGTAGGACACGATATTTCAAACCTTCGATACCAAAATCATCTCATGATTTCCAAAACTTATGCATTGAAATTTAAAAAAAAAGGATATTCGGTTGTTTGGTCAAATGATAAATCGAAACCCAGCACGTAGGGCACGATTTTCTCGAAATTTCCAAACATGAAATATTGCCTTGTTTCAAATTTTTACAGTACACATGTAATGTTCAAAACTATGCATATTTATTTTATTTGAATTATAATGTAAAGAATGGACATTTAAACATAATTCGTGACAAAATTGGAATAATAATAGAATGATAACACAAACAAGCGAAATGACGACATATCTATAATAATGAGGCCACAAGTACGCAATGGCAATGATCAATTAAATCTAATGTTAATTAAGTAATAACAGTAATAAAAATGAAATAAAAATGGTAATAAGAAAATAGGTGAAATGCATATACATGAAGTTAAGTGTTTGAAAACGAAAGAGTGAAAAATAAATAAATTAGTATAAGCAAATATGAAATTAGGTAAAAATAAATATAAAATATTAATGACAATAATAATAGTGAAAATAATAAAAATAAACAATATAGAGTTTGAAAGTATAAAAAGATATAAACAAATAGATGATAAAAATGATAATAATAATAAGGATAAAAATAAAAATAAAACCAATCTATAAAGATAATAATAAATAATCAATTAAACAAACGAATAAATATTAAATATTAAGTAAATCAGTTTAATAGTATAATAATAATAATAACAATAATAATAATAATAATGATACGTATAGTATAACATAAGTAGTCCGATTTTAAAAGAATATATAAAAAGGGAACAAATAAGTGAATAAATAACGATAAAATAATAATGATAGATAATAAAAAAGTAACAATAGTAAAGGTATAAATAACATAAATGATTAATAAGGAAATAAAAAAAGAAATGAAAGAACAATAAATAGATAAACACAAGAACTAGAATAAAATACAAACGAATAATGTATATATGTAAGTTGATGAATGAACAAACAGATAATATAAAAGAATAACGAATATGTAAACAAATAAATGGCTAAATAAATAAATAAATAAATAAAAGATTTAAATAAAAAATAGCTCAATTGAAACTTAAACAAAGTAAAAGGGGTAAACTGAGATTAAAATGAAATTTAAAATCTTAAATAATGGTAAACGAATGAATAACCGCAAAATGGATTAAAATGAAAATTTAAACAAAACTTAAGTATAAATCATAATAAGCCAAATAATAAAAATCGAAATAGGGACTAGAATTAAACGTGCGCAATAAAATGAGGATGAAATGGGAAAATATCTCCAGTCCTTCAAAACGCACGGCACCGGCAAAGACTAAAATGAAATGAGGATAAAGTTACCAAGTCAAATTAAAAATAAAGAAAACAAAAAGGATATGATTGAAACAAGTAGAAGAAGCGGAAGGGCCGAGCGCATGAATACCCCATTCTTCCCAAAACGCGCGGATCCTAGTGGATCATGGGTCGGGTCGGGTCGGCTTCCCTTAAACAGTACCATTTTGGCACCTAAAACTAGGGCTTAAAACGATGCCGTATGATCCCCTTATAAATACCAAAATTTCAACAAAAAATTCATTTCCTCACCCCCTTTTAAAAAAAAATTTACTTCCATTCTCTCTCTCTCTTTGGGCTAAACCTAGAAATCAGCCGGGGAGGTTGCCAGCGACTAGTCGCAACACCACCGTAGCCCCGTCGTAGACGGTGGCCGGAGGTGCACCAAACCAGACCTGAAGACTTCCCTTCTTTTGCAAACCCGATTTTGGGTGCTTTCAAACCGAAAAAACAGTGAAAATGAAAGAAATAAATAGAAAATGGCTTCGTTTCCCCTTTCAAACTCTCACCGGAAACCCGACGAGTTGCAGGATATCCAGAAGCCGGTAATGGTGGTCGGAGGGAGGCTGATCGACTCAGGTAAATCCCTTCCTCTTTTTTGTTTGTTTTCTTTAGCCTTAAAATAAAAGGAAAAAAAATAAAAAGATTAAAAATAAAAGATCACCTTTTAGCAATTTTCATTTCTGTTTCTATTGATTTTTTTTGAGTTCAAAACCTCCGTAAAAAAAAATTACAATCGGGTCTCAGGCTTTTAATAGCCGAGAATACAAGTGATTTGATTTTTGCTATCTGCTTTTTACTGTTTCTTGCTTCGTTTCTGTTTTGTCTTCTCTTTGGCTTGTTTGCAAGTTATGGGAGGAGTCAACGAAGGCATGTTTTGCCATTTTGGTGCAAGGTCGCAGACAGGACCATCTTGGGCAGTGTGTGTGCTGAAGGCGCACATGGAGAGGGTACGACACGAGGGTGATTCAGAAACCCTAGGGTTTCTGTATTGTTTTAGGTGATTGAGATTTTTGAGCATGTAGGAATTGGGTTAGGTAAAATTTGGGCTTTGGATGTTGTAAATGGACTTTAATAATTTTGGGACTTTATTTTATATTTTTGTCTCTATTGGTTTGGGCCCGGGCCGGGCAAAATGGACCTATTACAGAAGGAAATAAGAAAAGTTTCGTAAATCGACCAACCCTTGGACTGCGACAATGAAAAATATATTATATATAGAGAATTAATTAAAATTTTAAAAAATAACAACTATTAAGAACATATATAATCTATGGAGTCGTGTATGTTAAGAAGAAGAATTTACCTCAAATAATAGGTTTTGGATCCACTAAATTTAGACGAAAATTTTCAAGCACTAATTAATGATCATAAGAAAATATTACATTTTCGTTGTTTTCATCAGCTTAATGAAATTATCTAGCAGATGCAAAGTCAAGTCCATACAATCCCCATACCAATGCTCCCGATGATAGTGCCACCGGCAACGGACCAAGCATCCACAACAACATAGGAAATGAGACGCAAAGCACCCGGTTTCCGACGAGAGCCAACCCGAACCCTCGTTCGAATATGGTTTGCGTGTAGGAAGGATCGGACGAGAACTGATCATCATCTTCATCGAGGGAAGAAGCATTTATCAAGAAATTAGCATCGATTAGAAACCCGATGGCCACGGAGCAGCAAAAGAAGCTAACCAATAGGAACAGTGATGTTGAGCCGTACTTTAGAGAATACACCCATTTGGAATGTGACCCGAAGATTTCAGCTTTCAAAAGATGGCTGGCATTGTATGTATTGTTGGTCAAAGCTGCCAATGCTAAGTTAACTAGAATGGCTATTGTAGCTGTGAGTATGGTGGCCATTAGAGTGTTTCTCAAACTTTGGACTGCCAACATACCCTTCTTATCATCACCCTGCAATACACATTATTTCATTCATATAGAATCACAGGTGAAGTGGTAAACCACCTCTTCCGGGTTAATTTCTTAGACAAATCCCTGCTTACTCTTACCCCTTATAAAAAATAAGGCATAATGATAAGTTTAGCCCTCAAAGTTTACATATTTTATCAGTTTGGTCATTATTCCTTTTTTTAGTTAAATTTAGTCATTAACATTTCAAAAGATGTCAAATTGTTTTTTTTAATGAAATACAAACTAAAAATATTAAAATTTTTAACGATGTTGGTGTAGCTACCCGCGTGGCAGTCCACTTGTATTTCATGTTGGTATAATATTATTTGTTGTATATGTTAAGTCAACAAATGATTTAAAAATTAAAAATAAATTCAAAAATAAATTAAAAAATTCGAATATATATATTTATAAAGTCCATAAAAATTCAAAAAAAAAAATTAGCATGAAATATACATAAATTGTTATGTAGGTTGCCATGTTTAAAAATTTAACATTGTAGTCAGTATTTTTGTTAACAATTTAAATTTTTTTAAAAAGTTGATGATCAAATTTTACTTTTTTAAAAGGTTAATGGTCAAATTGATAAAAAATAATATAAATATTAATGACTAAATTTATTATTATGCTAAAAACAAAAACAGTGGCATGCAACAGTAAAAACATAGGGATGGCGATGATGAGGTGCTTGCTTACCTGTTTGATTTCTTGAAACCAAGTGTTTCTGCGTAACTTTTCGAGTCCAATTTGGGTGGAAGAGGGTTTTTGCTTGAAGCATTTCCAAAGGTAGACATGGTAACCCAATGTGAGGAAGAGACTAAAGGGGATCAACAGTGTGTCCAAACAGAGGATGAATCTCATTTTTGGAATACACTATAGGGTATTTGCTATAGTTTTTGCAGTGGAAGGAAAGAGTATTTATGGTGAGAGGTAGTTAGTGACTTCCACGAATGGACATAGTGGAGGCATTTAGGTGGCAAAGGTAATCAAATTCTATGCATACATATAAATATATGTCGTGGAGTACATGTCAATGTACATGCATGAGAAAGGAAGGCTTTTCTAAGGGGATAGGTTTTTAGTGGAAAGTCCACTAATAGCAACCTAAAGAAAATTACCTACAATCACAACTTTCCGTTTTTCTCCGACCAAGTAATATTTTATTATAAATAAAAGAAAATAGGACTCCACTCAGGGGCAGTGCTCCAGTGGCTTTGCTTGCTCTCTTTCGTTATATTTCCTCTAACCTAATATTTATTTCAAAATTTTATAATTTAATTTGAATTATTTTATTACAAAACTTCTGACTTTCATACTTTATTTTATCTCCGTCACTCATACGACTACGTATTGCATCTTCAATAATATATTTTCTTAATTAAGTAAAATCCGGGTGTTGTAAGATTATTTTTGATAATAAAATTATAAGGATGTGAGATTATTTATCACACTATTAGGTATTAAAAATGTTTATGACACAAGTCATCCATCTGACACGGTCAGCCTAACCCACTTTAATCGAGATTTCGCTTACATTTTTCAACCTAGGTCCAATCCATTTTAACTATTTATAATAATTCTATATCAATATTTATATGTATTATAGTTAAATTTAAATAAGAACAAAATTTTATATTTTAAACATGACCATTTTTATGGGCTATGCCAAGCTAGACTCAAGTTCGAGCCTATATTCTTTTGGGGGGAATTTAGTTTCGATCTAGCTTATGAGCTCTTCTATCATGTATGTTGCATTATTTTGTTTGATTTTATTTTATTGGAATGTAATATTTTGCTAATTAATTTATAGGATGTAAAATTGCATAAAAACATATTTTACTAAATTGTTCTTATTATTAACTCATATTCTAAATTCTAAACCCTAATCTCTAATCCCTAAACCCTAACACCCCAAACCCGGCCTAAACTTTATGGCTGAATCTGAAGATGTCACAAAGAATGGATTTTGAAAACGGAGTCGTTGCGTTAAATCATCTTTATTAACTCATATTCTTTTATAACCATTGCTGAAAACGTTAATTTATTAGTTTATTTGCCAAAAACATATTTTACAGCGGAAGTCTAATATAACCGTTATATTTTGAAAATCCAATTCGTATTTTCAGAAAAACCTTTGTATTTGAGTAAAATCGTCGTTTGCTTAAATGTTTTGTTAAACCATACAAATAAACAAGCAAACAAACCAAAACCAAAAGTCTAAAAATAGTCCAGTCCAGAGAGTCCCAGAAATTACAAACTCTCAATCAACTCCAGAAAATATTAAGTAAAAACCACATAAATTACTAAGCATAACAATTTTTGGTAGAGTGGTCACCGCTGAGTCTCCGCCGCACCGACCCACCTAAGTTTGTGGATTACCTGAACAGAACAGACAATAGATGTGAGTTTTCATAAACTCAATGTGTAACCTAACAGAATTAAGCATACAGATTATACATAAATCTCATATATATACAGTCAGATATAGATTCGGACTCATGTCCATTTCAGATACAAATAACATATATAGTTATGCAGATTAGACATATAGAATCCTACCCCCATCTTCTACACACCAACTCCGACCATCCCATCACACCATGTGGAGTTAAAAACATCCACCCAGCCTACACACCGTATCATGCCATTATGATACATATCAGATAAAGTGCATCCATGCTGCCAGAATATAGGTGATGAACGCCATACAGAATACTTCCTCCACATTTATAAGTCCGGCCCCAAAACAGATACAGAATACAGATACAGATACTGATACAGATATAACATGCTTATCATGTTTGTGTACAGATATCAAATATATATATATATACATCAAATTAAACAACAGATATCAAATATATATATACATCAAATTAAACAGTCATGCATAACAGTGTTAAGTTCATATCAGAATATCAGACTAGCAGATCACTTAGTTTTAGGGTTTGGTTAGCCCTTACTGACTCAACGATAGGCCCACAGTCGATCAGAACGACTCGTGTGACCTTAGGGAAAATTTTAGAAAATTTGGCCCACATGCTCGTGTGGCCTACACGCCCAGATTGGCCTTGCCCGTTTGGCGCACACGGTCTGGCCTATACCTACACGCTCGTGTGGGCCCACATGCCCAACTTGGCTTAACCTGTGTGGTCCACACGGCCACACTCACACCACCACACAAACGTGTCTTGCGCATGACCATGCCTTCGTTGATCACATGGCCGTGTCTCACACACGGCCAGCCACATGCCCGAGTGGCATCGACACTAAGGTTTTTTTAGGCTTTTGCCGAAGTTCATTTTTCTGCATTACGGGTACACACCTGGTACGATTTCGATGCGAAAAGACTCCCGAGCCACACAATACCTAAAATCGACATAAGAAACTCCTAACATCAATTTTAAACTCAATTTTACCAAAACGATAAAACTGACATCAATTTTAAACTCAATTTTACCAAAACGATAAAACTGACAATGTGTGACAGCCCTATTCTGACCTTAGTTGGGAAGTGGTTTCGGGACCGCTAAACCGAGTCGTAGAAATAATTTGAATATAATATTTTATGTCTAAAATATGTGATCATGCATGTGTGAAATTTGAATGCTTTGATTTTTGTCAATTTGAATGTGTTTCTAAATAAAAAGGACTTATGTGAGAAGCTTTGAATATATGTGTGGCTTATTTTAAGTGATTAATTATTAAATGATGCAAATAAGTGGGTTTGCATGTCAATTTGCCACTTTTAATGTTAGTGGCCGGCCATGATGGTTTTGGTGAGCAAAATAAGCATATTTTATATGTATAATAATAAATTGATTTTTTTTAAGTAGTTTATTGATATATTCATTATTATATAGTTTATTGATAAAATAAAATAAGAATTTGGTGAAGAAAACAAGAACTCATCTTTGTTTCTTCACCTAGATGAAATTCATAAAAAGAAGAAGAGTGAAGGATTGTTTTGGGACCGTTCGGTCAATTGGAGGCAAATTTGAAGGTAATTTGATGTGGTTTTGTAAATTGTTGATGAATTTGTGTTTCTCTTCTTTTTCTAGCCGAAACCCACTTGATAAATTTAGTTTATGAGGCATTTTAGATTTGGCCTTAGTGAAAATGAGTGAGGAAATTTGAGTTGAGGATAGAAGACAGTAAACGAATGTTCAATGGACAATTTGATACCAAAATTCATATGTTTATGAGCTTGTTTTTGAAAAATATGTTACATGTGAGTGATTAGTTCATGAAGGGATTTTCGGTTATGTTTGTTTTGTATGAGTAATGGATTGTTGAGTTCATGCTTTTATGAATAAAATTGATTAAGAGAGGCTTGAGATAATTAAATATGCATGTTGGTGGTAAGATGAGCATTCGGTTTTGATCATGGAAGCATAGGGAGCTTGTTAAAAGTTGAATTTTATAAAAGTTAAATGTGTGTGTGCTTGTGCTAGTGCCGTGCCTTGAGTGATTTAGCATTGAGTTTGGTGTTATATGAATTGAGTTTTATGGTTTTGGATTTTTAAAAATATATATATATATATATATATATATAATAATAATAAAGTTTTGGTAATTATACATGTGTTTGCCGAATCTAGAACTAAGGAAATGCATAATGAACATTCGGTTTGGACTTTTAAGTGTTGTTAAATACTTTGAATAATATATATAAGTGGCTTTGATATGTGAAATTCGGCCAAGTGGTTATAAGCATGATTTTAGAAATTCAATGATATTCGGCCAATTTGAATAATTCATGGCACCTCAAGAAAATTAGTTTTAGATGTTATTAAATATTGAAGATTATTTAAGCATATTACCAAATGTGATTTTAGTTAATGATTCGGTTATGAGTGCTGATTTTGTTTTATAATTAACCGAATGTGTATATGCATGCTATGAGGTGGTTTAGCTTAAAGAAAATTAAGGTGCTCGGAAGGTGATTGCCGTGGATAGTTTAAGTAGTGAAATTTAATTTCTGTTATGTAAAGTGATGACATTGCCGTTTCTAAATCTAGTAGTTAAAATTGTTGATTGAGCATCAAGAGCTTAAGGGGACAAACTCGGATCGAGGAAAAAAAACCGAAGGTAGTCGTGTAGTCGATATAGCCGTACGATAACTTTTGAGGTAAGCTCTTAAACGATTAAGTTGAATTTATGTGTTTAAAAATTAAATGAATATAGAATAAAGTTTTAGTATATGTGATATATAAATATATATATTTTCGAATGATTAATAATGTTCATAATATGAGCCGAAAATGGCTAACTTACTCGATTGAATTGTGCATGGAAATGAGGTATATGCTAAAAGAGTTTTAGAGAATGATATATGATCTCTGTGTTTCGGTTAAGTAATGGTAAATAGAATGAGTATGAATTTAGTGAGGACTATGTGTGATAGCCAAATGTCTTATGAACTAATATGTGTGAATGGTATTTTGAATACATGAGATAAGATGGAATAACTGAAAGTATCATGAGTTAAGACGTGAATAAAATACTATGAATTTCTTGTAAATGCCGATTAGTGATTACATTTGGCTATGAAATTATGCTTTAAATTCTTGAATGTATTTGAAATCAATATAAGGAAATGGTATTTTAATAAATTATGTGATAAAATTACCGAATGAATTATGAGATGAATTGTGGATTAATGTTACAAAGTAAGTGAAACTACTAATGTGATTAGGAAACTGAAGAAGGGAAATTGAGATCTTAGTAAGTTCTTAAGTGTTTAAACTTTTGGAAATTTAAGAGTAAATTATAATAGATCTGCTTGGGACAGCAGCAATAGCGTGATTTTAGAAAATCAACATAAATTGTTGGAGTTGAGCTAGAGACTGAATAAATTATGTAATTAAAGCTTGATGAGTCTATTTCTAGGGAAAATTAACGGCACTTGATTTGGAGTTTCGTAGCTTTAGTTACAAATAATTTAATGACTGTTGCTCAGGAAGACAGCTTGTAGTGAATTTGTGATTATGTTGTAAACATTGATAAAACTGTTTGAGTTGCTTATAAGATATGGATTAAAACCATATGTGAATTTTGAATTGTGATGTTAGGAAATGATATATGAGTGTTAGATGGATCTTTGATGTTAAAATTTATGAAATTATAAGTTTATAAGTATTGAATTATTGGAGATGAACATGTCATTGCCGAACGTAAATTAAAATGTTAAATAATTGTAATTAAGAACATGTTTGATTAAATATTGGTAAGCAAAGTACCGAATCCATATTAAAATGAGGCTATAAGCCATGAATGACTAGTATACCTAGTAGATTTTGATATGATGAAATTGATGTACAAGATATGTATATGTGGTGAGGCCAAAATGGCTAATATTAAATGTATGCAAGTTATCCGAATGGCCTTTATGAAAATGTGTGCTATCTTATTTGTATAGTGAGGCCGAATGGTTACTTAGAAATGTAATATGGCTGAGTGGTTATTTAAATGAAAGCAAAGTATATGATGTATTAGCAAGTAATGATAAAAGCATTATCTTATATATGTGCTTGTGTATGTGGTGTGACCGAATGGGCAAGTGTGAAATGTACATATGTTTATGTGTATATAATGTGGCCGAATGACCAATTGTGAAAAGTGTGTATTATTAGATATTTGATGAGGCCAAAGTTAGTAAAAAGTATATAAAATAAATTGTGCTGAGATTGTATCCGGGTTTAAAGTCCCGTAGGCTTCGTGCTGGTGTTATGTTCGGGTTTTATACCTCGCATGCCAAGTGCTAGTGAATTTGATAAAGTATATGACTACGAGATCCTATGCTAAGATGATAAATTGAACTCGTATTACACATTAAGTGATTCAGGTATGTGATATATATATTATATATGTGAGATTGATCTGACGGGAATTAAGAATATGTAATGAGAAGCATATGAAAAGATGTTGTAAATTCATATGTATATTTGTATATGTGTGCATTCAGTTGTTATGCAAAGTTACAAGATAGTTTTCGATATGCCATTTAACTATGAATGTTGGAAGTAAGTGTGGGTAAGAAATGATACACTAGTGAAATTTGAAAGAATTAAAGTTAATCCGGAAGCTTGTAAATACTATGTTTATATGAGTTTGAGTATAAACGGAGTAAAATGATATGTGTTTGTGCATAATCGGCCAAATAGTATTGTACTCAAAAAGTGTTATGTGATTTTGAACATTTGGTTTGTTTTTAAGTTCAACTGTTTAAATTGCTTAAGACTTACTATGCTTATGAAAGCTTACTTTGAATGTTATGTTTCTCTGTTTATTTTTGTAGATCGTTGACTCTTACTATCAGCTCGGGGATCGTCAGCACTTCGTCACACTATCTACTATTGTGGTAATCATGTGATTTGGACTTAGCTTATGGCATGTATAGGATAGACTATAAGTAGAATGATATTTTGACTATTTATATAAGCCATGCGAATATGGCATCTTATGGAAGTTTACTTTTATAAGTTTTAAATTCGATCTTTGTTTGTGTCCATTAGTTACATAAATAAATGATCTTTTATTTAAGAAAAGGTTCAAAATTTTTACTGTTCTGATCCGATTCCTAATTTTTGGTAACGTCTCGTCCTAGTCCAGTGACGGTTACGAGATAGGGGTGTTACATTTTTATTGGTATCAGAGCTACAGTTTAGTCAATTCTAGGACTAACGTAGCACGTGTGAGTCTAGCTATACATGCCATAAAGTGATAAAATGATAGTGTGATGATTTCTGACAGTTGAAAATGTATTTTTCGTAATATAGTGAATTCCGATCCCGATCAAGCTGTAGCAGATGGTATTGAGAGGATTGAAACATGCTTATGATATGATAAAATTGAGAAAGGTATGAATAGAAGTATGATATACATTTGAAGTATTGAAATGCAAAGTAATTTTACTGAATGTGTTATGAAATAAATATGGAAAAGTATATTAGGATAATAGTGATGTATATTGTATGCATGAGAAGTTATATTTTGGTTCAGGATTTTATGTAAATGGGCGAAATATATATATATATATATATGTCATCTATTAGAGATGGAATTGCTGTGTAGTTTATGCATTGTTAATGTTATATATGATGTTATGTTTTAAATATGTGAATGAGAACTTTGAAGAGGAAACAATGTATTTGGAATGAGCCTACATGTAAATGATATCTATGATATAATGTCAAGGTGTATATGATATGTATATATTGAAACGAAGTAAGTGA